>OW026521.1:92700674-93401924 GCA_932274085.1 Protocalliphora azurea | reverse complement strand
AAAAAGTTATGATTTTCCATCTGTTTTTGATTATGTGTTTAGCTTTACGCAAATATGTAAAATTCAAGACGTACTTTAATGGGTAAATAAAACCATATGTGTCTATAATACTCACTTCTTTTTTATTAAAATATGCAACATAAGTATATGGTAACATTATATTTTTTATTTTACTATGTTCATATGAATTGTACTTTTATTCCAAATGTAAGCAAAAATAAAGTGTAATTTTTTTCAGTAAATACTAAATTTAGCAGGCTTTAAAAAAATAGACCAAAAAAGAAATTTTTTTTAATATTTTATTATGAAAGGTATTTAGATTTTAAAAATATAAGTTTCAGCTGCAGCGGTCTGCAATCTACAGTTTCATTTCTTTAGTATCAAGACAGCACATAATTGGATGCACAAAATAAAATTAAATATTTTTTGAAGGATTTTTTCCAGGAAGAATTAGATGAGGAAAAAATTAAAGAAATACATTTTGTAGTCACGAAAATAAAAAATTGCTGGACAAAGTCCTACAGATTTTTAAAAAATTTTGAAAAAAAGTATAGTTCATGGTTGGATTCTATTGTTTTTGTTAATGAAAAAGTAATTGGCTCTGTAAGTATTATTATGAAAACAGTGGTTTTAAAAACAATTTCTTTAAAAATTAAGGGACCAAGTTCAAGTCGTACAGGAAGGCCAAGCAAAAATTTTGATGAATACTTAGGACGAAGTACAGTACTTCAAAATGCAGAAAAAAGAGTATGGAACTATTCTAGTAATTCAACTATTTCAGTTGAGAAGGCTCTAGCTCTTTTTTTGGAAATGAGAAAAGATCATCAATAGTACCATAACAAACGATATTAGACACTACAATCCAAAGCTATTTAGATCTGTATGAATTTAATACGAAAAATTATTTAATTTTTGAATTTCAATGGGGCTTTGATGGAAGTTCAGGAAACAGTATGTGCAAACAAAAATTTTCTGCGATGAATTTATGTTCGCAGCTTCATTTGTACCTCAAAAGGTTTTTAGATTCGATAAGTGAAGAAGTCCTGTAGGAAAATATTAAACGTTCGTTCATTAAACTCTGTCGCCCAATTCGTTTTTATTTTCTTAAAGAAACATCAAATTTAATAAAAGAAACTCAAGGGAGCATTCAATCCGAAATAGACAATTTAGAAACATTTTGTTATATATCCGGCAATAAGAACTTTAATGTTCATTTTCGAACTCATTTATCTATGATAGATGGAGCTGTCGCAAGTGTTTTGGCAAATAATAATAGCTGTTCGACATGCTTCATTTGTGGCGCTAAACCAAAAGAAATGAACTGCATTAGTGTATTTAGCAAAGATAAAAAGATGAGTTTTTCAAATATGGTTTATCGACTCTACATACTTGGATAAAATATTTTGAATGTATCCTTAATATCGCGTATAGATTACCCTTAAAAACATGGAGAGTTTCAGGAGAAGAAAATAAAAAAGTTATAAATGAGCTAAAATGTAAAATTCAAGACGATTTAAAATATTAGTTCATGCCGCAGATATAATAAAACATTGTGCCATTCCTATAGAAATGTTATCAGAAGAAGCTGTTGAAGCAACGCATAAGGTATTCCTAAATACTGGATTATGTTACACAAGAACAAATTGCAAAGAATTTTCTAACAAGGACTTAATCCAAAGAATGATTTTATAAACCGAACCTAAGTGGTATATTTCGGGAGAAAAAAATTATGATGCAATAAAAGACTTTGTAATTACAGACAAAATGTAGACAATTATGCAGAACACGATAATAGTTTTTCTGAGTGTGATAGTAGTGATATTTAGTGATTAGAAATAAATCTTGTTATTTGTTTTGCATTTTTATTAATAAAACCTTTTAAAATTTTTATTGATGTTTTTCGTCTTAATGTAATGTTGATATCGCAATGTGTCCCATAAAAGAAAATTTTTAATGTATTAACTTTTATTTTATGTATGTTTTAATATATTTTTAATTTCAGGATATAAAAAGAAAGCCTAAATTCTTTTTTAAGGTTATTTTTAAGAAAAAAAATTATTACAGTTAATTGAACAAAAATATAGTTAGCATCAGGATAATCATTACAGGTAATCAGTATAAAATTTTACGTGGCAATATTTCTTGACTTTAGAAAAAGAGGATATGTTTAATCTTGGTTATCCTTGCTCGAAAGTAGACAAAAAAAATGTATATCCCTACCAAATTTTATCACTCTACGACAACTTTTCCTACTTTTGGCCGCTGGTTATATGAAAATGCTACATTGTGCGGCGGGGTGATTATTTTAATGAAAAATCCAATCTTTGAAATAAGTTTTCCACGAATTGGGACTTTGAGTGTTTTCGTACGAAAACGTAGGAGTTTTTTTAATTCTCTGATTTTAAAACAAATTTATCTATATTGTGTCAAAATTTCATTAGAGTACCTTTACTTGGGGGATATATTGAATTTGTTAGTCCGTGTGTAACGTGTCGAAACAATCATCAAAGATACCAGAAGGTATTTGTACTCTTTTTTTTGGCACATTCACAAAGTTTTAATGGAATAAAAAGCAATACTTCAGAGTTTAAAATCCGTTTTCATGATTCACTTTGGCGAAGGGATCTAAAAGTTATCACTGTTTAATGTTGAAAATTCCAAAAAATTATCAACATTTTAAATATTTACATTATAGTGGCACACAATAATAAATCATGTGAATTGCACAGAAAAGTATTTTTTTTTAGATAAAGTTATCCGCTGTAATTTTTATAAAAATATATTGTTAATTTTAAGATTATTTATTTAGTGACGAAAAAAACTAAGATAGTATTTTTAATGGATTAAAAGTTATAGGAGCTTAAACCATTCAAACCCTTAATTTGTACCGAATAATTTTTTCCAATATTTTTTAATAACTTAAATACGATTATTCTTCTTTTACTTGATAACGACACGTTTTTTATTTTTCCCGACATTTGATCATGTTTTTTGTTTTTGACATCCTAAATTTGATTTGGGGAGCTAACTAGCCATCCAAAAAATCTTGTTAGAATTTTTACTCTAAGATATTCTTAAAGAACTGGTTCCAATAGAATTGGTTGTTTTTGAACAAAAGAATTACAACTGTTTTAATGTTTATTTTGTTTTTTATTTAAATAACATTAAGGACAAAAAATTTTAATTTTTTATAATAACTAAAAGTTTTTTAATGTTTTTTTTTTTTTTCTTAAATATCAATAAAAGAAAAATTTAATTGTTATTCATAGGGTTGGAAAATAGCTTGAAAATATTTCATATTTACTTCTATATAATTTCTGTCCTCTAGCAGCCCTTTGCTTCTTCATCTAAGTCTCCATTGACTTCGAATGCTAGAGATGAGCAGATTTGACTTTGTCAGTAATATATGAAAAATCCGAATATCCTTTGTTTATATTCTACTGGTCGAAGGCTCCGAATCTTCTAAATTCTTTATCAATCGCAATGATACAAATGACACCATGAGCATATCTAATGTCTGAAGCATTTTCATATACATTTGTAGAAGAGAGTTAACTTGCAGTTTCCAAATTTCTTCAATTCGTTTCATTTAAATGATAGTAGCAAGCGTTTAGCTGTATGATTAAGTAGATATTGAAGTTGTACCTCTGCCAAAATCGGTGTGATTGTAAATGATATGATGGACAGAGATTTGAGCCTTTTTTTTGTTAACTCCAAATATAAAAATAGTGCTAATGCCTCTTCATTTAAGAACTGTTTTAAAGGGGACGCTTTCGCCTTTCTTCTGGTAGTAAAATTTGTTTCACGCCTTTTGATCCTCAAAAGTTCTATTCCACCAAAATTCAAATTTGACTAAAATATAGTACATGAGAAAACATTTAGTAGCACTGCAGCTACAAACGGTACAGTTATACATCATACCATTTCTTAAAGACTATTATCCCAACAACATAAAAAAGAGCAGCCAATTATCGATATTACGAGTAATTTGAGAGTAATGATAATTTACTTCTGAACAAATTTACAAAAATCACATCTTTTTATAAAATAACATAAAATATTTACTTTTAATAGTATGCCACGCCCACAATTACTAATATCTTGGTCTAATTTTTTGGCCGCCTTAGTTTGAATATGTTTATTATTGAATGACATTAAAATTTTGGAAATCGATATTAACAAAAAATCACCCTTTGGCCAATGAAATTAATTTCTGAGCCACCGTTCGCCGTTCTTATATTTATTTAGAAAAAAATAAAAATCGATTTCAATTACCAAATTACTGATATCAATTAAAATTTTGTTTGAGTTTGCTCCAATCATCAAACTGATAATATTAATTAAGGGAAAATAATTGATTTGTATTTTTTGAAAAAGTTTCACTTTATATAAAAAAGCAATTATAATGAATTAAAAAGTTAATTTAATTAATTATTAATATAATTAAATTTCAATACAAAATGAAACAACAGATTAATTAAAAATGTTTTTCGAACATTTTTTCTAGTGTATGCTAGATTTTTACAAATTTAAATTTGCTATATAAAAATAAAAAAACAAAAAGTGCAATTTTTACGTAGTTTTCAAAAAATCTATAAAATTTAGTTAGTAGATTTATTTTTAATGCTCCTCCGATTTTATTCTGTAAAATAACAAAAAAAAAAAACTAAGTTCACGCAGTAATCCATGCTATTTCATTAGAAACTGTCAATGTGACTCGCGAAAAACTGACTTTTTGAATATTTTCGTTTTTGTTTTCCAACCTTTGGGACTATCTACTTCGTTGACTATTTCAGGCACATCAATTCATGTTTCAAAAAACCAAACAAATATAAAAATTAAAAAATTTTGTCATCAAAACTCTTCTACCCTGTATTTAACTTTTGAAAGTCTGCATAATAAAAAAGATGGTGCAGAATTTATCTACAAAGCACGAATAGCTTATGTAAGATCGTATGAGATCAAAAAGTATAAACGCGCGAACAAAACAGGGTAGAATAATGAGGAAAACTTAAATAATTTTTAGCACTTTTTCAAGTTTGTGAGTTTATATCTGTAAACCATTTGTTTAAAATGGTATTAGAACAAAACTTATAAAGGATTAAATTCAGTTTCAATCAGGTTAAAAATCTTTAATAATTTCCCATATATATTCTGGGTACCTGTGAAAATCTAAGACGAAATAGATATGTTCGTGCCTCTGTCTTCTGAAATAGGGCTCGATTCGGGCCACCTAGAGGGATTAAATTTGGTTCAAAATTTGTTATGGGCTAAATAATAAAAAAAAACTTAGTGTCCGTCATATCTCCAGTTCATACTTTTCCGCTAATATCTCTTATACAAAAGCATGTACTCCAACGAAATTTTATACAAATAGTTTAAAAATCCATGTTAACTCGGAAACTAAAAAAGGACGTTATCCACTCACTTTACCGCCCACCTCCCATATTAATTTTAAATTATGGTGAAACAAAATGGTCACAGATGATGGATATAATAGATTCGGCCAAGCCGAATACAACATTCTTACTTCTTTCAGCTGCAAATTGTCCTAGAAAAGATGTTCGTTAAAAATCCACGCTAGGGCAGTATCCAGTAAATGATTTAGGCTCTTATGAATTGTAAAGAATTTGAATTCAGCATAGTAGTAAAGTTCTTTAAGAAATGCTTTGAAACTAAAATAAAATAGCATTAAATTATTCATATAATTTGAATTAAATTTTCTTTGTTCTTTATTTAATATCGGTTTCTTTTCGAATCTTTATTAACTTTTTTACATTCGTATGTTTATTTTATTATTTACTTGTTTTTGTGGCAAAATCTAATTTATAAACTAATTATACAAAAAATAAGTTAATTTTTTTATACTATATCGAACTTATGAGCAACAATAGTTTCATTTAGATAATAATAGATTTAGTAAAATGTAATCGTAATAATATGAATACTTAACTGAAGTAAGTACATATAACATTGCAATCAAATTTAATAAACTGAATTAATTTTGTATGAGTTCTAGAAATTCTATATTATTTACAAGTGAATTCTTCGTAATTCTCTTCACAGACATCACATTGTACTTGACAGCACCATTTGAATTGACAACGACACTGGGTGGTGCGTCGTATTGAGTGTGTATTATAGCCACGCCCACAACAAAGTAAATCACAGCTTTGAGGTCCATGCAAGGTGCGATTACAAACACGACCCTGAGTACCCTGCACACCTTCCTGCACATTGCGTTCACAATAATTCGGTGATATTTGCAAATAAACCAGATCCATGCGTTTGGGAAAATTCATTACCTTGCCGGCACGATTTTTTCTACACAGAAAATAAATATATTAGTTTTGTTCATTACTTTGGCGACTATTTGATTACTAGTTTGAATTTAATACATACTTGCTTAAAACTAATTTCAGTCCATTTTTGCCTTTTGTGGCTTGAACAATTTTGGCTTTACTATATTTTTTCATTAAAACATCACCTACTGTACGAAATGAAGGTAAACTTTTCCAGCACGTCTTCATAACACAAGACCCTGAAACACCATGACATTTACAATTAGTCTTTAAAAGATTTTTAACCAGCTGAAATTGTTAATAATTTATATTAGTCTCATTTTTAATTGAATGTATTTTGATTTCCTTACCCTTCTTCCTGCTCGATTATTATGTAAATTCATTAAACTTCTGGCATCACCTTCAATCTCGCGGGCATCAAGAAATTTTCGTGCAAATTTCATACCAAATTCAATGTCTGCCGAACAACCGCCCCATTTCCATGGCTGTTGCACCCCACCTGGTGCACTATCGAAGCCTGCATGTGAACCTTTGCGCGAAGTGGGTTTGTGACGAACATCGCAACCACAAAGCGAAATATTACCTCTGGCACAAGCTGCTGTTACTGCATGAGCTGCTCCTGCACTTGCGATTGCATATGTGAAGGCAGCCTCTCGAGATCCTAATAAGAAAATATATGAAATGTTTAAATGTTTAAAAATTACTTATACCAAATTTTTTTAATAAAAACAGAAAACATGAAGTACACAGAAAAAAATTATTACCTTATATTTTTCAATTAACATAGTTTTTTTAATTTTGCATTAAAATTTTAATTAATATATTCAAGCAATTCAAGTAAGTTTTTTTCTCAATTAAATGTTTAATTCATTCAATCATCTACTTGATTGATTTAATAATTTTTTTAATTGGAAAAATGTTTCGTTTTTTCATTTTTTACAATTATTAGTAATTGATATAATCATTTTGGTGAGAGTTGCAAATTTAAAGAAATGAAATATTATTTTGGTGATTGGTGACTTTTATCTTTTATTATGTATTTATTTTCTTTGAGAAAGATTTTACATTTATCTGCTTTAACTTCACTTTTTATTTTTTTATTGTTAGAAAAGAACTTCTCCTTTCAAAGAAATACAAACTTACCCACAAACATAACATGACCAAAAACATCCCTCTTCCACACTTGTGTACAATTCCAGCGATGACCTCTGAATTGATATTGACATTCTTGTGCGCCTAATTGATGACCCTCGCCCAAGGCAATCAAAGCATCTGGTGATTCAGTGCAAAGTTGTCTTTGCTGGGGCGTTAAGCCAGGTATACGGGCACATAGAAGTGATGATGTAAAACTGGATACTAATCTGACAATAATTAATCGAAATAAAAGTAACTTATTAATAGAGAAATATAATAAAACGAAGATCAAAACAACAATAATAAAAAATTATTTAAATAGCAACATCTCCCCAAAAAGATGCATACATATCTTAGATCATGGCAACAAAAAAAGGTAATACTCGTATTTATTGATATTTAGATATAAGAAAACCAAAACCATTAATTTTGTGATAAATATGCCGTCAAATAATTAAACCCACATACAGTTCATACAACGATTCAAATGATTATTTATTATAACATTATATTCATTCAGTGAATACACTGTACAAAATTAAGTTTTTTTTTTAATTATCACGAAAATAGGATTACAATTTTCTGAAATGAATTTAAACGCTTATGTCCAAAATATCCTTTATTAAATTCCAATTCGCATGAAACTCATTATGATCGTAATAATACAACCGACTTTTGTTTATTTTGGTGTAGTGTAATAAAGATTTAAAACAGTAGCAGCAGATATGTAATAAATTTCAACGGTAAATATCTTCGAGTTCGGAATTTTATTGGCGTCTTATACATTCTGTTCAAAGTCGAAGCTACTGCTAGTTTAAAATTTATTCCAATTTTAACAAAATCATATTTAATCGCAAATTGAAAAACTTTAGGCACGTAAATAGCAAGTAAGTGAACTGGCCCTGCAATTTTTTATTTAAATCAGATCATATTTTAAACTAGTATTAGCGTCCACTTTTAACAAAATGTATAAGACGACAATGCTAATTTAAAATATGATCTGATTTTATTAAAAATTTGTAGGGCCAGTTATCTTACTTGCTAGACTATGTGCTTGAAGATTTTCAATTTGTTACTTTCCTTTAGTCTGTAACCTTATTAAAAAATTCACATTACTGGATACTCTTACGTGCTTTCTCGGCTATTTGTGTAACAAAAAGTTAGCAAACATCTGTGGATTATAGAAGATGTAATTGACCTAAATATTTCACCATGTCATCCTGAAATAGCGAGGAATATAAACTTTGAATCGAACTTAAAATACGTTACAACTTCAAAACTGATTGTGTCATAATTGTATAAAAATGTACTGCGGCAAACTTACAGAAAGTTTTGTAATCTATAAATGCTGTATAGCCAGCAAAAATTTGGTAATGGCATGTAATTACGGATGTAGTTACTTTTCAATAGCAACAACATACAGTCTGCATTATATAAAAGTAGTTCAGTAACGAGCTATTTATAATGCGATATATAATTACATATTTATAATCAGATTTTTAAAAAAGCTACTTTTTATTGATGTTTTAATTCATTTTACGAATATATATATATATATGTATTAAAGAAGGGACAAATATATTAAAACGGAAAATTTGCTCATGAGTTAATTTTTAATTTAAAATGATTTTTGAAATACTAAATTTTTGGTTATTGTAAAGATGTTGAAATTAAAAAAAAACTGCTTCTTTTATTTTGACCAGTGTTGTCAATTTAATCTTTTTAAGGCTAAATCTATTTTTTATTTTGCTTTTAGTCTCGAAATTGTCGTTTTAGCTTATAGCTTTTTTTGACTCTTAAAATTGTCTTAAAAATTAGTATTTTACCAGTTTCTTATTTGCTAATACTAATTTTTATTTTTAAAGAATCATCCATTTAATAATTTTTATGTATTTATTCACACAAAAAATTTAGGTTATTTACATTTGACAAAAAATTTCGCATACAGCGCTTCAAAAATAACAACTAATTCTATAGACCTACTATATTGATTATTATAATTATTTTCTGATATACTTCATTAACTATAGAAAGTATTTACGAATACAATTAAAAAAAATAATTCTTATAAATATGAAAAATTAAAAAAAAAAAAAAAAAAAATTGAAAATGCTTAATCAAAATGGAATTACAGACCAAAAATGACGAAAACCAATTCAAAATATTGAATAATTTCTCATATGAAATATAAACCAAGTTTGTATTGAAATTTTTTGGGTGATTACACCCTACACCACCATAGGTGGTTGGGGTATTATGAGTTTGTGCCAATGTTTGTAACATATAGAAAAAGTTATCCAACACCCACCTTAAAGTATACCAATCGATCCAGAACCACTTTTTAAATCAATCTAACGATATCCGTATGTTGGTCCGTCTGGCTGGCTGGATGTCCATGTAAACCTTGTGGGTCGCAATTTCAAATATAATTCAATGAAATTTGGCACGTGGGACTTTTATGATACAAGGACGAAACCTATTAAAATTGATTTTGATCGGTCCATTATTTCACCTTGCCCCTATACAAATGTTCCCCCGGAAAAGAGTTTAGACACTCAAAAATGCCTTAAAAATAATATTATTTTAATGAAATTCGGTGCAAAAAAGTTCTGTCCCACACGAATGTTAGTATCAAATTAATATTCGACACAAATAAGTTTTATGTAAGTAGAAACAACACTGACGAATTTTATGTGGAATCGTCCTAAAGTGCGTAAAATCATCTAGATGTTAGGATCAACGCATTAATCTGTATTTGTATATATTATTTTATATTTAGTGTAATATAAATCCCCTTACTGAACTTTTATGTAGGGTATTATATATCCGGTGTTGTTATAATATCTTTAAATGAATATGAAAAACCAATGCTTACTTTTTTCAGCCCAAATTTTTGGAGCATTTAGCATTTTTTAAAGTTCCTTTTAGCCTCTTCTTTTCTCACCTTCTGACAACACTGATCCTGACATATAATTAGTTATTTGTAACCTAAAATGTAACTAGGTCTTATTGCTTTTAAAAATAATGACATCAGTAATACTTTAAAATAAATGAGTTATTGAACAGCTAAAAAGTAATTAGTTCTTGTAATGACATCATACTAATGACTCTATAAAAATACGTAGTTACACGGTGATGACATTCATCACCGTGTTTATAATAATGGATTATTCAGTTAATGTGTAAGTAGTGAAGAGCAATTGTATACATAACTTTCTATAACTTCTAATTATATTCGTAATGTACCTAAACATAAAAATAATTAAATAAAAACTTGAATTTTTTTAAAATTTGTACGGTAGCACGATTTAAGAGAATAAAATTATACTGTTAGGCAGTATGTGGGCCGTATTAAATTTTACGTGCTAAACAATAATCTACTTTCAGTTTTTTTTTTTTCTACCACGTACTGATTTTTTTTATGGGCATGACTAATATCTGGGGCTATCTCCCGATTATTAAAAAGAATTTTTTGAAGTCAAACTCTTTGTTTTTTTTTTCTTTTTGTTTGTCCTTAATCAAGGGTATAGCTTTGGAAAACAAGAATTAATTAAAAATTAATAATAATATACATTTTTTTACATTTTTATTTTTGAGCTATCTACAAAACATATATCATTTTTTTTAGAATAAATATATAATGATGTTAAAACTACTTAAACAGCGTTTTGAAGTTAATTGAGTTGTTGGTAAAAAATTTCATACAATTTGTTTTGTATGCTAATTTTTTTAGATTATTTATTTATAATTTAAATTATGAACACATTTCCATACTTTTGAATACGCATACCTGTTATTACACAATTATAACGTTCCTGGTCCTGCTAATCACTAAACTTCTCTTTTTTATCTCTTGATTCGTAAGATATCTTAAATACCTTAATATTAATATATTGTCTAATTTTTATCAAAAATTTTATCTTAATTTTCGATAAACAAAGAGAACTAACTGAACATTTTATAAGACACATTGATAATATACGAAGAAAAAGGGGCTATCTACTTTAATTTCGCGAATAACGGGTTTCGAAAACATATATTTTTATGTGTGAGGGTTAGTAGAACGTATTATTAATTATATATTAAAATTGTTAATGTTGAAAATATGTTTTATTAAGGTGATAAAAGACACATGCTAGGGTCGATCGATTAACCGTTATTCGGTTATACGACTAATTTTGGTCGATTAAATGTTCGAGTAACTTAAAATTATCTATATTCGAATAATGACTAAGCTGAATAATTTGTGTCGAATAACCGATTAACCGAAATTTAGTTTTCTGGAATAATAAATTAGAAATTTTTTTATTTTTATGATTAATTTATGTCAACTACATCTTTTTAAATGTTTCTTATAATCCAGCAAAAATAAATAAAAGCAATTTTTAGAGAAGTATTTTTCATTGCTTCCAAAGTATAAATAAGTGTACGTTTTTTTGCGCCTAGCGTAGTATCTATACTAGATAAATTTTTATGAACACAAACGTCGAAATCAGTGCGTATCTATACACGGTAACCTCAGTTAAACAGCTGCTTATTATTTAGGTTGTTAGAGTTGTCAAACTGTATTATAAAAAAATTCATGAATTTGCTTTATTGTTGTTTTTGTCACCCTCCATAAATTCGGGTTAATTTTAACGTTTGTCTTGATAAAAAATTGTCTAATGTAAACACTACATAAGAAGTAATACAAACAGCATCCAAAGATATTATTAAACAGATATTCAAATGAGTTGTTCTGCTATAAAACGTTGAGATTCGGTTGTTACTTTTATTGGTTTAATAAAAGTCAAATATAATTTCCTTCCGCAAGTAAAAATAAAATTTAAAACTAATTTCCTTCCGCAGATAAAAACGAGAAAGAAAGATATAGTCGCTCAAGACCATATGAGACCCTACATCATTGTGTAAGCGAATAAAAATTCGGGAAGGAGACTTATATTACACCTATGACCAATTTTACTAATAAATAAAATAAAATATACAAATACAGAATAATGCGTTAATACCAATATCTAGATGATTTTATGCACTTTAGGGCGATTCCTGGAAGTGAATATATATAGGAACTGTGGTAAATTATGCACCGATTCTCATAAAATTTTGCAATGTTGTTACATAAAACTTATTTTGTGTCGAATATTTACTTGATACTAACATTCATGTTGGATTTATGCACGTTAAAGTAATTTTCGGAAGTGCGGACATCTTTCAATGACAAGTTAATGTTAAATTCATTGAATTTGCACTACTTCTAGATCACAATTTCTGGATCTTATTGATTTCTTTTAATATTTTTTTTTTATAGAATTTTTAATTAAATGCAACATGAAGAGGTTATAATATTATATATTATAAATACTTAGAATTGTAACAAAAAAAATTCTGAAAACTTAGTTTTGAGTAAAGTAAATTCAAAGTTAAAAAAATTAATTTTCACCAATAAAGTTCACGTAAAAATGCCATTATTAATTTTCACTTTTATCAAAAAATTTTTTTTATAAGAGAGTTTCATTAAAAATACCGATTTATTAAATAAAGCTGAATGAGGAGAATATTTTTTAGATCGAAAATACTGCAAAATATGAGTGATTGGAAATGAGTTTATATGAGCAAAATTTGCTATTTTTAAACAGTTTTATTTAGTTATTAAATTCTTATTTTTATATTATAGTGTAGATAAATTATAATATTTATATTGACCGATCTTTTTATATGCTGTAATGAGACTTATGGACTCATAAAGCATTTCAGAAATATAACTTTGTCTCTATACCAACATCTATCCCATTAGTAGAACATATTTCAGGAGAATTTTTGTTTAGCAGCTATATAAAATAATGAACCGATATGAATAAAATTCAACTTATTTTATGCCTAAGCCATTTGCAAATTTTACTTGGCTTAAAAATTGCTATCTATAGCTTAAACATAATACTGTTAATACGGACAGATGACCAAATTCTGGCGTAGAAGAGAAAAATTTTTCCAAAAATCTGCTTTTTTACTTATGCGAAAAATCTAAATATAAAGTAAGTTTTTTTTTTGCCATTCCATAAATATGTAAGTGTAGTTTTCAAAGTTACGTAAAAATTTAAAATAACTTTTTTGAAAAGATCGGCTTTTCTTAATAGGTAGTTTTGTTTCTTAAAAATAAGGAAATAATTTTTGGACAGATCGTTGTGAGATCCTTGAGTGGCCTTTTCCATTTTAGGTAACGAAAACACTATTTCAGAAGAATATTTGTACGTGAGGCTTCGTTCCTAATCTTCGTTTAAAGTATGTTATGCACAATAAGTTTGGATGTGTGCTAGACTTACATGCGCACTTTTTTGTTATGTTGGTAGGATAATAGTCTTTAAGAAATGGTAAGATGTGCCGCTGTACCGTTTATATCTGCTGTGTTTTTAAATGTTTTCTCAGGAACTATGTGTTAGTCAAATTTCAATTTTTTGAAATAGAACTTTTGAGGGTCAAAAGAGGTTTAACAAATTTTACTACCAGAAGAAAGGCGAAAGTGTCTCCTTTAGCCCCATACTTTTTTACCTGCCTAGACCCGTCTTGCATTTTAATGAAATTACCTCCAAATTTTTTTTTCATGGAACACATACTAAAAATCAGTTATGATTTGGATTTTCAACGTACAAGATCAATAAGAAACAAATACACCAATAAGGAGTTAAGAAGCTTATAAAGAAAACATTTTCAGGACGAATTTTCCAAATATGGGATGATTATACATCAACAAAAACAAGGATCAGACAATATGATTGATGGTAGCAAAGCAAGAAGGTTTATTTTAGAACCCTGAAAGATCATCTGTAATAACAAGTGTTGATATAAATCTTATTTCAAGAATTAAAACAATTATCGATGTACTTGTGTACAATGAACAAATTGATGCTAAAAAATTTGGGGATTATGCGAAGGAAACTGCACAAATATAGACAACCAAATATCCATGGCGAAATATGTCTGCAACAGTCCACAAAATCCTTTATCATGGAGAAGATGTCACTATTTTATAGAGAGCGCAATATCAGAAAAATATCACGAAGTTCTACAAATGAAGATCTATTTAATATATTACTGGTAACTTCAGATTCGCTCATCTCCAGAATTCGAATTCAATCTAAAGTAGAACATCGGGACTTAGATGAAGAAGCAAAAGGGTGCTAGACGACAGAAATAATATAGAAGTAAATATGGAATATTTACAGGCTGTTTTCCAACCGAATGAATAATAATTATAATTTTCTTTGACTGTTATTTAAGTAAAAAATTAAATAAACCTTGAAAAACTTTTATTTATTATAAAAAATAAAAATGTTTGTATTTAATATTATTTAAATAAAACACAAAATAAATATTTAAAAAAAAATCTTAATTTTTTTGTCCAAAAACAAACGATTCTAGTGGAACCTGTTTCAGAATTGATAAACTGGGAACCTGTTCACAAAATTATCCTGGGTATTATTAAAATGTTTTTTTATCTGTTTATAATTTTTTTTATAAGTAAAGCTGATTCAAAAAACAAAAAATCCGCATTTTCATACTAAATGCTATAAAAAAATTAAAAGTTCAACTTTAGCCTTACATTTCTCAACAACTGCTGAACCGCTTTTAATGAAATTAAAAGTGGAAAAAATTCAAGAAAATATCCCTCCATCAGAAAAAAAATAAAATAAAAAATCTAAAATATCTCTATCGATTCAAAAGTTACAGAGTTTTGGCTGATGAAAAATGATTATGGCCTAGTGTAAAATTCAGAAACTCTCTAGATATCCAGATAACTTAAAATTAATCAAAAAATTTTTTTGTAGTGTACATAACACAATCATATTTAACAATTACAATAATAACATTTTCATGTAAGTATGTTTGAATGTTTTTCCCAAAAATCCAACATTGTATTGTAGTTAGTGTTTGAGTACGAGCGTTTTTTTTAGTTACTTTGACTTTTAAAAACCAAAACTAACAAACAAATAAACTGACAGTCAGTAAGTTTGGCATAAACGAATGACTAGCGGCATTTTAAAATACAATGCAATTGTATAATAAGTACAATACTATTATTGTGTTATTTTTTTTTATTTATATATTTTTATATAATTTTGTTTTATTTTCAACAACAAAATGGATATTTTGTTATTTTGTTTGTGTTGTTTGTAGTTTTAATTTTAATAATTTTTTGCCGCCTTTTTACTATCGGTTTTATTTATCTGTATTTTGTTGTTTTTGTTGCTGCACTTAAGATCTTATCGCTTGAGCTGCAATACAAATAAAATAACTACAAAAACTACAACAACAACCGTAAATAATAGCTAATAAACGTTTTAAGCTTCTAAAGATTAATGCGTTAACATGACGATTTCATGCTGTGTCAAATGTGCTACCAATCTATTGTCTGTTTTTATTTAGGAATAGATATGAAATTAAATTGTATGTTAGCATTTGTGTGAGTGAGTATTTGTTATGATCAGGGTAACCAAAAATATGCTCTAAAAAAGGTTATGCGCATAAAAAATGCTCTTAAAAACGGAAAATATGCCCTTAAAAATTAAATGATATACTCTTAAAATATTATTTTCGTGCTAAAAAATCGTTTGATTTTGATTGTCAATTATAATTGTTTAGGAATTCTTTTTTTGTGCTTGAACTTAAAAGATTAAAAAAATTCAAAAAAAAAAACCATAATACATTGTATCAGCTAATATTTACACTGTATCAGGAAATAAGGAATTGAATTTGAAAGAAAGTAAAATGAAAATTTCATTAATGGCAAATTACATGAAAAATTCTATTGGATGCTAAATTTGTCCCTTAAGTGTGAAATATATATGTTTTTTAATGTAATATACGCAAAATCATGCCCTTAGATATAAAATATATACAAAAATTTGCCATTTAAATTACTAAACTATGCTCCAAAATAAAGATTTTCTTTGAAAATATGACAAAATATGCTGTTTTGACCAAAATATCCAAAAATATATGCTGCGACGATGCCATTTTTTTAATTGCCTGAAATAAATAACTAACAGTTTGGTTCATTTGAAGACCAGAAAAAAAATATGATATTACATATTTTTGATTGCCCTGATTATAATCAATAGTTTTTGCTGTTGTTGTAATTTATTTAAGCAGTTAATTACATTAAACTTACGATCATAATCGTGTAAATAATACAAATCTAACTTTGTTGTATTCTTGTCAATTCGATTTCAAACAAATTCAAATTGACGTTAACAGCATTTCAATTCAGTGGATTAGATGCAAAAATGGGAGACAAAATCACACAAAATGTTCATCAACTAAGGGTAGGGGAAAAAGTTAATTCTTTAGGAATAACCGAATCTATGGCAATTTCGAATTATAACTTTAAAGTCCTTAAAGTCGTAATAGATCTGTATTCATAAAGTTAAACGATTTTAATGAAATATGATTCATTTTATTTTTAACATATGTATACTAGATGTATAACGTTTTTTCAACAAAAAATGTACAGAATACCACGTTATGTACAATGCTGTAGTGATATCAGAAATCATTTTTATGTCATTTGGACCAAAAATTCAATTTTTTTTATTCGAAAATTTTTAATTTTTAAAAATGTTGAAATGTTCGGCTACAGAAAACATTGGCGCAGGATCACGCAAATGATCTCTGTACACTAAAACTCGAAATCCTCGTTTGGAGACTCATTTTCCAGGATCACCTTCAACGAGCAAAAGGAATATGAGACTGGCATGTAGGACTTTTGATGAAGAAAGGGTAAAATGGGCATTCATGAAATTCAGCCCTTATAAATCACACAGACCTGGTGGAATTTTTATATGCTTTCTCCAACAGGGATATGATCACATTTTATATCAACTATATAGGATCTTTGGATCTATTATCTTGGCTTACCATGTTTCTCAAACCTGGGAAAAGATAGAAGTAGTATTTAAACCTAAGGCTGCTGGCAAATCTGAACAATTGCCAAAATAATATAAATCAATAAGCATAAGCTCGTTTCTCCTTAAAATAATGAAAAAACTATTGAATAATTTTATTAGGGAAACCTATCTTGTGACGAAACCTATATACCGATTTCAATTTGCTTATCAGCCAGGAAAATTTAGAAAAGGCTAAACAAATAGTCTTCTGTGCGTTTATCGACATTCAAGGAGCTTTTGGCAACACTTCCTACGATACCATTGAAAGAGCACTGAAGAGATGTTCCTAATATCTTGAGGAATTGGATTAGAGAAATGTTGATATATAGTTATTAAGTTGGATCTTTGTAATTCATCGAAGGCCATTAGGGCTAGAGGTTATCCTCACTTGAGTTTCAATGAACCTTGGAGCTATTCCGCATATTCCTCCATTGCACATTTCAGTGATGGAAGAGGCCTGAAGGCGTGCACTAAGAATATCAGGCGTCTGCAGCGTAAAAGCTGGTGACGTGGTTGGGCTTATGAGGATAATGAGATTATTTGAGAACGATCCTTTTATTTATTGGGATAATTAACTTCATGTCACCCACTCTGATGTTAGGCAGTAACATTTATTTCCTTATACCTTATATACGGTTGGACCATTCTTGGTGGCATAATATTGATGACTAAATTCGATGCGACGAATTGGCGATGGTCTCAATTTCCAGAACAAATAACCTTCAATTTTCCAGGACCAAATATATGCCATCTTCACTTGTGTAAGAGAGTGTTTAAGGAGAAAATCGACAGCTCTAAGTATATATGTAATGTCGGACAGTCAGGCAGCTTTGAAAGCTTTGACATCATGTTAGGTAAAGTCAAAGGTTATTATGGACTGTTTAACATCCCTCAATGAACTTGGTGCGCACAACAGGGTTACAATATCTAGGGTCCCTGATCACAAGGGCCACCCAGGAAATGAGAGAACTGACTGCATAGCAAACAGAGGAGCTCGAAGGGTTTTGATTGGGACTGAACCATTTTTCGGTATTCCCGTTAGATACCCCAGAAGAAAGAACAACTTCTGGGGCTATGGGAGAATGCCCTTGGAATAAGACAAGCGAAGTTGTTCGTTTCATTATCTCTTGGTTGATCGCGAAATTTGCTATTGTTCAATAATAGCGAACTTAGGGTAATAACGGGTCTATTTAACGGTCATTGTGGTCTTAGCTATCATCAATATATCTTAGGAAATGCTGAAACTACTCAGTGTTGGTTGTGTATAATATACGATGAAACATCTGAACACGTACTGTATGAGTGCCCTGCTATTTCAAATAACAGGATAAAGTTCCTAGGGGAAGCTGTAGTAACTCCAAAAGAGACATTTGTTCTATCACCAAACAAGATTATTGGCTTTATTCGGAGCCTCAACATGAAATTGTGACAAATAAGGCTGCACAAAAGATCCTGTGTGTCGCTGTGCGTATAAGATTATTTGAGAATCAAAATCAAATATATGGCTGTGAGTAAAAATTTCAACATTTTTAATGTTTTGTGTAACACTGTATATATATTTTAATTTGTTGGTTAGTGTTAACTCTAAAATTAAAAGATCAAGTCAGATTTATCATATATTATAGTGTTTTTGAGTATTTCCATTCTATTCCACCATTCAAATGAAAGCATTTGATATCGAAAATATTCTCAAAATATATGATTATATGTATTAAAGATTTTAATTTCATTAAATAAAAAAATCTTAGCATATGGAAAAAACGTTTTTTTATAAAAAAAATATTTGTGTTAAATATAATATAAGGTAACTGCATTACAAACATTTCTAATTTGAAAACTTTCCGCGTTTGGCACGGAAACTTTTTACCGATCGCTAAAATGTAATATTCTTGTAAATTTTGATATTCGCAAAAATTTGCAAAAAGTTATACCACTAATGTATACTATTTTATAAACAAAGTTGGGGAAGGAGCAGTCTCATTCAATTTATTAACGATCATACTTTTCTACCGTTTTACATAGGCCGTTTATAAGGAATTAAATTTTTTCTTGCAGTTTTTTTTTATTTTCAAAACTAAATCATAGACATTACTTGATTTATTAAACCAAATCAGACAAGTCGTTCTCCAGATATGCTGTAAAATGTGATGCAACCTCTTTAATTTTCTATATAATAAGTTATCTTGAGAACTATAGTTAACTAAAAAATAATGCTTTACAAGATGAGAACTTCTTTATTATCTAAATTAAATGAGAAATTTCTTACAACAAAAAATGTTTTTATCAACCTATATAATCATAGAAGAAATTTAATTATGCTACGAAATACAATTTATTTTATACGAAATTCCCTTTTCTCCATCTAAATATTTTTGACATGACTAAAAAAAAAAAAAACAAGTATTTTTCTTAATCCAATCAAACAACCAACCCGCTGCCTGCCTGCCTACATCAAACTCATTAATTGTATGTGGCACGACTTGGCAGTTAATTGTCTTAATTCCGCCATAATTACATAAATCAAACTGAATTTAACTTCAGGTGGATTTGTATTTCAAATCTCTATACATCACTTGTATATGTGGCATGTATGGAAGTCTCTTTGTCTGTCCATATATCCGTCTGTTTGTCTTTTTGCATGTAAATTCATTCACCCATGTAAGTAAATCGTATGTTTTTGAGTATGAGTTTAAATTAAAGATCATTTATGATGAGGTTTTACAAATTTTCACTAGTGATTCATAGACGATCTAGATTTTTTAGTCATTCGAATGAAATTTGTTTTTGGGACATTAATTAGAAATAAATATTATTTTCATTAATATTATTTACATTTGCCATTTAGGTCAAGCTTTAAAAATATGCTAATCACATGTTTTTAAACTTAATCACAAATGCTATTACAATAAATGCCACAGTAATGTGTCAGTAATAAAGGATCATTTAGAAATTACTGTTAAAAGAAACACAAATTTTCAAGCACATAAAGACTCCCTCTAACATAAAAAAATCTTTTCCTTTTACAAGGCTTATCATTGGGCGCAAGATCATGCCTACTTATTGCCAAAAGAAAAAACAGTTTCAGCTATTTTTTGTGAAATGTAATTTAGAGAGGCTGCAATTATACAACTATATTTTATTAAAAAACAAGTGAGAAGAACTTTTTAAAATTTCGCACTTTTATGGAAGGTGGACGGTAAAGTGGTTGGACCATGTCCATTTCTGATTTCTGACTTTACATTAGCCCTTGAACTATTTGTACAAAATTTCATTTTGTGAAAGATAACGACCGAAAAGTATAAACTGGAATTACGATGGATACCCTGTTTTTCTAGTATTTGGTCCATAACTTTTTTTTTATAAACCGATGTTACTCAAATCTTTTATTGTTTATATAAAATCTAGAAATATATAAATATGTTGGTACAATAGGGCTATAGCTTTTACGTAGTATTCCCTTTTATCACATGGAAAAATTTTAAAAAATGCGGTATTAGATTTGTGCAATTGTTGTTTAAAAAACTAAATAAAACGTTTGGCACAGATTACTTATATCGACTCAATACAAAATTTTCAGTATGCATCAATATTACTATAAACAAATATGTTTTGGATAATGTTCGATGGATAACATATCGTATATATATAACTTGATAATCAAGTTCATTCAAGGCCGTCTGGCAACTATAGTCCCCCCGAAACCCTATCCTACTTTCAACAGATAGACAGACTGACATCGTTAGATCGTCTTGGATTTTCAGGAGGACCCAGAATATACTTTACGATGTCTTAGATGATTATTTCGACATGTTACACAAGAAATGACAAACCAGTTTTTGATGGTGGGCAGTGTTGCCAGGAATCGAAAAAAAGATGTTAAATTCAAAAAAGTTAAATGTCTCAAAAACTAAGGCCAGAGAAGACTTTACGTTTTTTCTTAGATTTAGAAAATAAAAAGGGTAGATTTAGCCTTAAAATGGCTAAACTGGCGACACTGATGGTGGGTATAAAAATCTAAACTACTCGAAATAAGAGTAAATGTGTTCAGGTTTCAACGAAACCAAAATGGATAAGAGACCACATTCTGCTGGTGTCTAATTATAGTCCACAAACTCTGCTTTGGTACTGCCAAACAGAGACAATAAGTTAATTTACGATTGCAAACTTGTTTATGGTCCTTCGAACCGACTACTGGAACCACATCTATAACAGCGTTTGCGAGGCTAGGTTCAATTTCTCTTTTACTTGCCCCCAAACGTATGGCGCTGCTAATTGAGTCCCTCAAAATTGCACCCAGTACAAGGTGGGCGCCATGGATAAGACACCACGAATGCTGATGAAGTGTGTAGCGGCACAGAAACTACTTATTCCATTATGCTTGTGTCTAATTATAGTCCACAAACTCTACTTTGGTACTGCCAAACAGAGATAACAAGTCAATTTACGATTGCAAACTTGTTTATGGCCCTTCGAACCGACTACTGGAACCACATCTAGGTTCAATCTCTCTTTTACGTGCCCAAAACTCCTGGCGCTGCTAATTGAGTCCCTCAAAATTGCACCAAGTACAAGGCGGGCGCCATGTTTAGGTTTTTCAAAATGCTCGGTTTAAAAAATAACATTTTATTTCAAAAAACACATGTATTTACAAAATTCAGTATTTAAATGGAAATTTTGGAATAATATTTTAACTGATTAAAGTATTCATAGGGACCAATTTCTTATTATGTTTTATAAATATAGTTTAAGGTTAAATTGAAATTAATTGTGAAAGTTCCCAGTAAAAAATGGAACGAAGTAAGTTTGTAAGGGCGAAAATAAAAATAGCGCTTCCATATTCCCTTACGAATGGCATGATTTATTTTATTTTTTTTTATTTATTTATTTATTATTTTTTTTTTTTTTTTTTTTTTTGTAGCAAGTTCCCGGTAGGAAAAATACATTTTTGACATATAAAGGCTCTCTTTTTAATGCTGAAAAAGAAGCGAATGTTTTATTTATAATAGGCACCTAGATGAGTTTCACGCATATGTTTGTTTTTACTTATACATATGATTTTCTTTCTTAAAATTGCGAACTTATTCTCTTACCCTGGCTTATTTCTAACAGCATTAAAGTGTACTTTCTTTGCAAAACCTTCCGTTGGTGTAGCTAAAAACTTTAAAATTTTTACTGGGTTTAAATAAATAATTAATTAATAATGTGACATTTTCATAAACATTTTGAATATTTTAGAGTTTTTTAGTTCAATATTTGTAATAAGCTGACTTCATTTTTTTTCGAAAGAGTTGTTTTTGAAAGAGTTCTATTGCAAATTGACATTGAGATATTCTTTTTCCTTATTGAGCGTTAGTAAATACACATAATAAACAAAACAAAAAATTATTCCAAAAGAGTTTTTAATAAAATGTTTAATTCATTTTATATTGCAATTTAATTATATTATTAATTAATGTAATTAACTTTCTAATTAGTTTAAAGTTTTTTTCACAAAAGTCGACAGCTTTTACAAAAATATACAGAAAAGATAAAACGTTCACAATAAGAAAATAAATTATAGAAATATACAAATCAAAAACTTTTAATCAATTCTAAACCAAAATAGTTAAACTATTTGGGCTCATTATATCATTTACAAAAGTGTTATATGAATTATAAACATGTTGTTAGTATTTATTCAGTTTTCGGAGACGCGCTTAATATATAAGTATTTAGTAGGGTAATCATTCGTATAATGTTCGTTCGAATTATTCGAACAATGGCCATTTTCGAATAACGAATAATTTGAATATTTTGATACCGAATATTCGAATAAACCTAATTACTTTATTTTATTTATTTATTTATTTTATTTTTTATTTATTTTATTTTTTTTTTTTTGCAATTAAGAGATTTTATTTGATTATTTATAAAAAATATATTTTTCCTAGTACTAAATTTAAATAAGTTGGCTTTTGGCAATTTCGCAAACAAAATTTTGAGCTCTTTCAAAATCAAATTTTATAAAAACAAAACAACAAAATCGACTTAAATTTACTCATTTAATTTTTTTTAAGCTAATTCGTGGGAACTTTTTAAAAGGGACCTTTTTAAAACGGATTATTTATATCATTCTATGTCATTCTAATATTGCTTGCTTTTGAGATATAGTTCAAAGCGAATTAACTTTTTTATCATAATTGTTTAATGTTTAAATAATTTTTTAGCTAAAATTAATTTAAATTTAAAATTCATTTTTAAATTTTCCGGTAGAATCAGAGCCTTTTTCCCCTGCAAAAAATTGATGTAGCTTTTATGTTTATAGGTAAGAGGTGTAGAAAAGTAAGCAGGTTAAGAAAAGTTGTTCGTCACCGCAAAGATAGAAATTTCAGGAGATTTTATTTTTATTTTTCTAATCTGTTGTTTTCTGTCAAACATTTTTAAAATTTTACATAGAATTTTCTAAGCAACTTAAAAAAAATGTCATAAAAAACGCTGCGATAATCCCCGATTTTTTGACTTGCAGAAAAATGAAAATCTTGAATAAAATTAATATTTTGAATCAAAAAGGCTTATATGTATAGTATACCAAATATGAATATAATCTGATTACTTTCTATCAAAAAAAAGACATTTTTTAAAAATCTTTCCTAGAATAGATGATATATTTACATTTGTAATGAGAATATTTTTTTTTTTTTAAAGATATCTCCAATGAAATGGTAACTTTTTATATGTTATTGTTATTTCTTTATAATCAAACTTTTAAAGAAACTTACGAAATCACATATATTTTACTTTATTATTTTCTTTAAAGTATTCGAATAATTCGAACAATTTTAAATACGTGATTGAATAATTCGAATAAACTAAAATGCCTTGTTCGAACAATAGAAAACCGAACAATATGAATACCCTAGTATTTAGTGAGTACGAATTTTATATATTTTATGAGATTTTTAATAATTTCGCTGCTTTCCTTTTCCCGTCTTTGGTACCGGGGTTTATATTAAATTTTAATATCCAAATTTCTGTTCTATTGAGGATTATTCGTATGTAAAAGGTCAGTTCATATCATTATTTTTGGCAATTTGTTCTGACATCTGTAATATTCGTAAAGTCACATATAAATCTTTATTAGAATGAGATCAAAGCTTTCCAAAATAAAACTATGTACCAAGTTTCATTTTCTCCAATCAAATTTAGAGTTTTAATATTTATTTCGTTTAATTTTCCTTGCATTGAATTTTAAAAATATTTTTAATAATTTAATAAATAACTATGTATAATAAAATTAATGACTTCATATTTGATGGAAGGATTTAATTAACTGTAGAATTGAATTAATAAAATTCTTAGTTGATTTCAAGCAAGCATCAATCATAATTCTAACTAATTGAAACATTTTAAACAAAAATCATTTATTCTAAGTTAATTAATACTATCATTTTGGTGATTGGAGCAAAATTAATGAAAAGTTTAATTAATACAAACAATTTCGTAATTGAAGTCCATTTTTATTTTTTTCTTTGCTGTTTCGTTGATTATTTTCAAACCTTAATTACAAGCTCTTTCCTAAAATAAACTATTTAAAAAAATTAACTTGATTGTTATAAGATTTGTTGAGTTTTTCTTAAGAATTATAGTATTTTGATGGAAATATTAACTTATACATAAAAACCGGTTCACCGATTTTTTCAGAATTTCATCAAGTGAGAATGTTATATTCGGCTTGGCCAAATCTATATATACCCACCAACTGCAAATTTGTAAATTTTCACCTCTTTTGTTTCCTACTTTACATTGGTCCTTCATCTATTTGTGAAAAATTTCGTCTATGCACATTCTTTTTTTTTTAATAGATATCGGCCAAAAAGTATAAACTGAATGTACGATGAACACCCTGTTTATGTAGTGTTTGGTCCAAAACTTTTTTGTTTATAAACCGATTTTGAGCACTTGCAATACCAAACAAACTTTATATAAGAAAAATATTTGAGCCAAATTTCGTCCCCCTAGGATGACCGCCTCAAGCAATATCCCGCTAGATAGATAGATAGACAGATGGATTTTCACGAAGACTCAGTATAAATATACTTTATGGGCTCTTATGCAATCGAGTTTTTTAAGTTCCGACTATTCGAGCTATTTGAAAACCGTTTTCTCCAAAATGTCGAATAATCGGTTACCCTAATACATACATATATCTAAGTATTATATTTCTCTCAAGATTTTCTTCATAATTTTTCCATAATTTTCCAACAAGGTAATGGAAAATGCGATAATACGTAGATTCAGAGTAAGTAATTTACGTGTAAAATCTTAAATAAATCTAAATTAAACAAAATGTTATTATAAATTTCAATTGCTACATAACGTTATATTGCGTGATATTATTTTTCCTTCAAAGTCCATGGTGTCATGTGAACATCTGTCACTTTTTCTTTGTTTTGCTCTTCGAAAAGTTGCAAAATTTAACAAATTTACTAGTATTTATTGTATTTCTTCTATAACGCTTAACACGATTTCTTTCATTTTTGTAATAAATAGAAAAGGAACACATTTAAAACTAGTTCAACATTTGATAGACCATGGTGTGTTCATGTTGCCACAACAAAAACAGCACCAACAAACAACACCTCAAGTAAATATTTGTTTAAACAAAGAGATATAAAATCCTGATTTATATAAGATAAGAAAGTGAAGAGATATATATTTATATTAGACTGCACTAAAATTTACCGACTTTTGAATTTTGACCGTAACTCCCCCTAGAATCGTTCACTGAGTTCTAAAAAGATATTCTGTGAAATATTATTGAATCCGATTCCATCGCTAACTCGTGCCGCATTTGACCTGAATGGTGGGTTTATATGGGGCTAAAATTTTTAACAAATTTTAGAAAAATATAGCTATTAATTACATCGCTTTGTATTAAAAGTCGTAATCTAAATATAATTATATATTAAACGGAAAAAAAATCAGCTAAAAAATATTAAAGTTACTACGAATTCCCCAGAATTTGACCCCTTGTGTGAGGAGTGCACCAACAAATTTTAATTTTTTAAAAAATCTTTAAATGAAATAAAATTTTTAATTAAATTTGAACCAAGATTATTGAAAAGTGCGTTTTCTTCCAGAATAATTCAAACCCTTTCCAAGATTTTATAAAAATATTGATTTTTGAAAACTGTTTCAAAACTCAAATTTCAAACTTTTAAAAACTTTGTTAAACAATTTTCAGAAAATTTCGAATAAAACTATGCACGTTTATATACAATATTACAGCAAATAAAATTAAAACAGTATGCATGTAATACCTTGTATGACTAAGCCGTACCTGCGATTTAAAATTTGCGGATTTCAACAAAAAGGCATTTCTTGCAGTTTTTTAATAATAAAGTCCTTTTTTAACTGAAATTCAGACTAAACAAAATTATTACATAATAAGATAAACCATATCTCAGGAAAAAATATATTCTGAGATTTTTAAGAAAATTGGACAAGGATTATCTTTGAAATAAAAAGGTCAAAGGTTAAAATTTTAAATATTTCAAATTTTTAAGGAAAACAACACGAAAAATTATTTTTTTTTTATCTGGATTTAGATGTAATGACTTTTTTAAGCAATTTTAATGGTTTAACATTACTTTACTTGTAAGATTGAGGTAATTATCGTTTTATTTGCCAATGATATCAATTAATAAAATTTAATTTACAAATATTTAAGAATATGTGAGTTTAATCAAATACTGATCTTAAGCTCAGTTGAGCCTTTTTATTGCTAGTATCAACGAAAGTCTTCCATAACATTTTATCAAAATCAAGAGAAAAATAAATAAGTCTTCGTTATGTTTTCCTTAAATATTTAAAATTTTACAAATTTTGACCTTTGACCTTCCTGTGTTTAAGATTATTCTTTCCTGAAAATTTCAGATTGTATTTCTTGAGACATGTTTTATCTTATTCTCCAATAACTCTGTTTAATCTGAATATCATTACTAAAAAACCGCCAAAAATACCTTTTTACTGAAATCCGCAAAAATCAAATCACAGATACAGCTTAGTCATGCTAGGTATTGACCTAGTTCTTTTTAATTTTATTTTCAGTGTTGTCTATAAACCTGCGTAGTAATATTCGAACTTGTTTAAAATTTGTTTAATAAAATTTTAAAAAATTTGAAATTGGAGTTTTGAAACAGTCTTAAAAAAAATCAAAATTTTTTAACCGCGTATAGGAAGAGGTTTGAATTAACCTGCAGAAATAAAAACATAGTGTTTAGTAATTATGATTCAAATTTAATTTAATTTTAGTTAGCATTTCATTTAACATTTTTTCTCTAAAAATTAAAAATTTGTTTGAACACCCCTTACACAAGCGGTCTACAATACATCAACGATCGGGGGAATATGTAATAACTTTAAAATTTCTTAACCGATTTTTTTTTATATATTGTTAGATAGATAATTACGTGAAAATTATATGGATAATTATGTTTTTAACATATTGTTAAAAATCAAAGTAATTAATAGCTAAAAAACTGTAAAAAAGTCAAATTTTCCCCGTATTAATGTACCATACAAATTTCATGTCCGATGCGAAACGGGTTGGCGATACCCGATTTCACTAATATTTCACATGATATCTTTTTACAACCCAATGAACGATTTTTGGGGAAATTACGGTCAAATTTCAAAAGTAGTTGGTGCAGTCTAATGTACCAGTTCACAATTATTACATTAAAAATAATTTCACACAAAATTTTCACGTAACTATGGGTAAATATTGAACTCGTTTTTATTGTTCAACCGACAACATTATGTTGCAACTAGCAGCATCGCTTTTATGGGAAACAAGTAAGGGTATTTTAAAGGAAAATGGGTGGCCATAGTATACCCTACTAAAGGAATATTTGTATTGAGGCATACTTTACTCATCACCATCAAAGCCATTACTTTATCATATATTTTAACATATACATAACACACACACATATATATATATATATATATATATATATATATATATATATATATATGACATCTTTGCAAAGTATAATTTTCTGTTTTTTTTTTCAGCGCATCGAATATCTTTACTGTTCGTTAATTCTCAGTTTAATATATTTTTAAATATCTGCATTATTTCCAAAATTGTCAAAATGATTAATATGTAACTTTACATGATTTTCATATAAAAAATGAAGTGATTTTTCTGCTATTCGCAGAAGTTGTTCACTTTTTCAACTTTTCGTCAGCGCACTTTTTATATGAATAGGTTTTCCTAGTAGAGAAACCTGTGGATAAGAACAAAATGTGAAAAGGCTTAAGTTACCCCATTTTAATATCATGAAGCTTAAATTGTCCTCTAGTTTACACTCCGAGATAGGATTGCCAGATTTAAAATTTAAATTAACTTCACATTCCTGAAAAACGAGCTTAATTTCAAACAAAAACTTGACAATCTTCTGTCAAAAAAAAAAATTATTTTTTAATGACGCCTATAAAGAAGTACATACATAAATACCTCGGTACAATAGAGACATAGCTTTTAAAATTTTTGCCAAAATAAACGTATATTCGTTAAGGCCATGGAAAATTATTAAAAAATGTTATATTAAATTTTTGTAATTGTTATTTAAAAACGAGAAAGAAAGATAGATATCTATCTACCCTACACCCTTGAGTACGAGCATAAAAATTCGGGAAGGGGACTTATATTACACCTGTGGCCAATTTTACTAAATATAAAATAAAATATAAATAAAGAATAATGCATTGATGCTAACATCTTCCTTGAAAAAGGTTTATATGGGAGCTTTCTTTCTTGTTTTTTCTTTAATGATTAACAATCAACTTACTCTTGTATCTTCTCGCTATTGGATCCAATTAGTAGATCTACTACGAGTATTAGCTGTATTTTATTATTTAATGTATTTTATTGAACAAAGCTTTCTTCTCTTTAGTCATAACTGAAATTTAAATATTAGAACCAATTATTTACAACTGGAACTTAAAATACACTGCATGGACGAATTTTGGTCCCCGCGACAAAAATATGTTATATTTAGGCGCATTTAGAAAAATTAAATTTGGGTATCTCAATTGAATTGATAAATTACTAAATAATTGGCTAAACGAACTATATTGAAAGCAGTAGAAACATCTATTTTATTGTGGGAAAATTAATATTATTACAAAAATATAGATGATAATCTTCTAGATTTATAAAATTTTATATTTGAGATAGATTTGTGTATAAATTTCTTAAATTTTAATAATAGTAACCGTTTCCTCACCAATATTTTTTTCAGTTTGCTCTGAAAAGTATTTCTTTAAATTTGAAACAGACCTATTTTATAAAACGATTCATATATCTCATATATATGATTCTAAGACTATCTATAATTCAATCATTATGCTATGTAGTTCGGTACAAGTTTCACTTTCAGGGTGTAATAAAGCAGAAGGTATTGTATTCTGTAAAATAAAAAATTTGCTTCGGCCTTATAAAATTTATATATAACTTATATATAATTACAACTTTTTATATACCCAGCCAAAAAAAATATGTATGGATCATATATTCATGCATATATGAATTTTCATATATGTTTGGATCCGAAAATTGGGGGTATATGGAGATATATGACAATATACATATATTTTTATATATTTCAAAACTTCTATTGTGAATTGTAACTCAAATATTTTATTTTATATTTTTCATATAAAAAATTTATTTATTTTATACACAAATTATATAATTTACAATAAATTTTTTTATACATAACTTTTGAATCAGAAATATATGCAAATCAAATCCATACAAAAATAGTGTTTCGCAACTTAGACTTCTTAGACGTTTTAATGAGCAATTAACGAGAAATCTTTAAAAATCCATCTGAAAAGTATTTTCGCGCGTAAGTAATGATAAACAATATAAAGTATATACTCATGTATGTACACTTGGAGCAAGTCGAACAATTCCATAGTAACGCGTCTTTTCAATGGAGGTAATTGTGCTCCTGCAAGGGTAGTTTTCCACATGGTAACAAATATAAGAAAGCCAAAACTTATATGATGTTTACTAATGTTAATCAGATACTTGCCTTCTTTTGCTATCTGTTCACAGAGGATCTTTATAATTGCAAAGATTTCAACATTTTTATAAAGTATTTATATTTTTTCAGAATTCTTTTTGTTTTAAATATTTCGATTTTCATATGTCATGAAAATTTTGTTTAGAAGCTATTATAACATTTATAATCGTAGATAATAAAATTTCCTAAAATTTTTCCTAAAGAATTATATATCATTTTATGTTTGATTTAATATTTCATATATGGTTTCATATATGAAAACTAATTTCATATATAAAACCATATATGATACAAATTTCACATTTATATTTCCATATATGATAAAGTAATTTATATATTTCACCATATATGTATCAATATTTTGCATAGAATTCAATGTATGAATCAATACACTTCCATATATAAGCACATATATAACAATATATCATCATACATTAGTTATATATAAAAATATATGACCATTTTTAGCTGGGTAACTATAAATTGTTTTCAACTTGACAAATTACTTTTCATCTGTGTGCTGACGAAAAGTCCTATGTGTTTTTTTTTTTTTTTTTTTGTATTAAAGCCATACGCAATTACGTATTAATCCTTTTAATAACTTCGGAAATAATCCAGATATTTGAAATTAGATTAAAATTGAAAATAAACGATCAGTAAGTCTTTCCGATGGTTTAATAAAAAAATTCTGAAAATTACTCATAGAACTTCTCGTCTACACACTGATGATTTGAACTTGTAATTTAACAACGTCTAAATTTTCTTAACAATCAAGTTCATTCAAGTACGTCTGGCAACCCTACTCCGAGACCATGTGATATGTTGGTTCTGTAACATAAGGTAATGGCAAGTAGTATGCTCCTCTTTTTTTCTTCAATCTGTCCCTCTTTTTTTTATTCAATCTACTGATTGTAGATCTTACAGGACTATGTTCCATGTTAATACCAATTATGATTCTTAGACTTTTCTAACAGTAGATTGGTGACCTCTATGGTTTGTGGTTAGATATTTCAGTTATTCAGCATCCAGCATTTTTCAGTACCGTCCGTAAAATTGCGCCCATCAGAGTTCTCTAATAAAGATATTTTATTTAAATTTTTAATTTTCATCATCTTGTAGTCTATACATTCCATTTTTAATTGTCACTGTAATCGATTTTAATTAATATTTTCAATATACGCCTTTATTACATTGAATAAAATTTTAAATAAAAATGTTGACTAGTTCTGACTTTAATAATTTTAATAAAATTTTGTTAAATATATTATGAAATTTTATTTGTAAAATTTAAATCTGCATGCTTTAAAGTGTACAATTAAACTTCGAAAATTTGTTGAATTTTTTACAATCTAAGTGTTTCAGAACGTTTTTTGATATATTCCGAGAAGACATATAATGCAAAAAGAACTTTTTAAAAGCAGGTTTTGTGGATTATAGGTTATGGGTCCTTATTTCCACAGAACTATCAAGACAGCTAAAAAAGTTCCAAGCGGTAATTGCTCTTGTTGTCTTTATGGACTATAATTATAATTAGATCATTGGTTGATACCTATAGCCCTCAGCGTCAGTGGACTATTCTACAACTTCATACACACAACAAGAACCTTAATAAGAAAGTAAAAATGTTAACTTTTAATTTGCCCATCTATACATTCTATTTTTGCCGATCAATTAATTTTGATTTTTTTGTACTTGAGATTCATTGTAATCTAAATATGGCATCCGCCTTGCACTGGTGCTTTTTCAAGCATAATTTATAGCATCAAGCGATTGGGGCAACTTTGAAGTACCTTACTCTGTTAACGCTGAGATTATAGATTTTACTGCAGCGTTGAATATATGCATCAGGGTCGAAGGACCATAAACTAGTCGCTAATTGCCGATTACGTTTGTTAATTAAAACTAGAGACCAGCAGAAAGTGATCTCTTCTACTTTGGTTTCTACTTAGCCTATATTGACTAATATACTTTACAATACTTGTTATGATTAAAAATTGTCAGGACTAGCAAAAGCTACAAATGATTTTTCAAAGTTAGTTCATATTTCGGTTTTATGACCTCTTGAAGTTCGAATTTTTACGACTCCTTTTTTCAATATAATTGGAAATAAAAATCATTTAATTCGAATGTTATTATATACTGTTGTTTTATAGATTTTGCTGGATGTCACTTCCTTTTACGTCCATTTTTGTCATAATACTGTTTACTTTATTTGACTTGACCTAATTTCTAAACCGATTAAAGTGAAACATGTCGCATATGTGTATCCTTGAAGGTAGTACTAACTAGATACCACATCCAAGTCTTCTTAGTATAGAAATTTGAAGTTTTGTAAAAATTTTGATGACAGTGGTAAAAAAATATCACGGTATAATAAAAGTAGGCAAAAAAGAGGCATTACACCCATAAATAGAATTAATTTCAAAATAATCGGATCACAATTAATCCCAAAATGCACTTGATTTAAGAAATATAGATCTTGAATCAATTCCAATGTTGTTTCAAAACTTATTTTGCGCTCAAATATATACTTGATTTGAGCGCGTTTCTAGAATACTTACTTTATACATAATCCTGAATTAAAATATTTTTTTTTTCTTCAAATTTATTGTCTATTATGTTTTTATTAAATATACATTACTAAAACTTCATCAAGTCGGCGGCTTTAGTAGTTTTTGTACTTGGAGAACTACCTCCCACTTGAACTTCTCTTGTTACCTCTCGAAATGAAATAATAATCCTGAAAATTATAAATATAGGTTTTCGTGCGTTTAATATAAAAAATTTTAAATTAAATTTAATCTTTATATTCACCTTATTCAAAACATGTTTTGCTTTAAAGTCATCCTGAAATTTAAAAAAAAATGCAAGTTACTATAATCAGAAAGATCTACTTCTAGCCTTTTCACAAATTTTACTAATTTTCACCTCTTCATCTTATTATTTTTTATTAAGAAATTTTGTCTTGATTTAAGTACAATTCCTACTTACAGAATTAAATTTGCTTTACCCTTCTCCCTTCCGTTAACACCATACTAATATAAAAAATTATGAAGTATTTTTAAATATATATGTATAAATATGTAAAGGTATAAATATGTAAGTAGAAATTGAACTTAAATCAAGAAATAATTTCTTAATCAATAAAGTGGTTGTTTTAAAAACACAAAAAAGGAAGAATTTTTCTTTTTCTGCGTATTTTGAAAAAAATGTAGCTTGTTTTCTGTATGGCTGTACAATATACACTGTACATCCATACCTAATACATAAACTATTTTTGAAAATAAGTTTACATACTAACTACAGTTTGTTATTATTTATTCTTAATTTATTTAATTACAATTATGTTAATAAATAAATAATAAATTGTACTTAGAACGTAAAGTTATTTTCAAAATACCTCATGTGCGCCATATGGCCTAAGTTTTTTTTAACAATTTTAATTTGCACTTACCTTTTAAAAAATCAATATCAGGTTCTAAATTGAACTCTTTAAGAAGTTGGAGCGGGCGTAAGTCGTCATTTGGAGGTTAAGCTTCAATAGGAGTAAATACTGTAAATTCACTTATTGGTCGAACATTTATAAAAAATACCACTTAAAAATTAAAAACGACGCACAATAAAATATTAATGAAAATTGCATTACGAAACTGGAAAGCAACCGATAGACAAATAGAGCGAGAGAGCAGAAAAAGTAAATTTCATTTCGCTCATATTTTCTCACAGATAAATATTAAATTTTTCCTCTTCTAATTTTAAGAATCAATTACTTACAGGATTGTCCGATTTTTTTGAGCCTCTGTCGCCAAAAATCGCCAAATTAAAATTTTATTTGGTTTTTTAAAGAAATACTAAAAAATTAACTAAAATGTTAAGTGTCGTGCAAAATTTAATACTTAAAATTTCGTATAATTTGTAAAAGTAAATTCAGCTTTAACATAGCCAATGATAACTGCAATAGCTAACAATAACACTGTGATAGTTGCAAATTTTAACAAATTGGGCACCCTACTGATAATGGTATTTCGAGTACGTTTAATTCAATGGTGACAACCGTTTTTCGAATTAAGCGCTCGATTCGCTATATTTGTGTTTAAACTTAATTATGGAAATAGTGAATTAATTGAAAATTTAATAGAAATAAAAGGGACATTATTTATGTATATTAAACAATAAATCAATTGAATATATATTCAAATCATAAATTAAATCAGTTTTAGCCGGATTTATATTACATTTTTGTTGGAAAGGTTGCTCATTGGTGACACTAGTTAGCTTTCTTAAAGAACTACTATTTTGTTTATTACCATTTAAAAATACATTTGATATTAGAAATTCGTTATTATACAATTCAATGAAATCTTAATTGTTATATTGTTTATATTCAAAAATTAACCCTCGTATTCACAAACCAATTTTAAATTTAAGATACATTTTAGAGACAAAATTTGTATGAAAAATTTGATTCAAAATGCATTTTAAATTTAAAAGTTGTTTGTGAAAACTGTGGTAAATTAAATTATTTTTAGCCTTTCAAAATGAAATATCTCAAAAACGAGCGAGTTCAGCGTCGTCAGTTTACTTAAAATATTGTTAAGAGAATTAGTCTCATTTTCGAGCACAGTGTAGTTGAATAAAAAAAAACAACTTTTCTGATCATCAACTTTTAAATTTATAATTTATATATAATATAATATAATTTTAACATTACATAACAACATTGGTCCTATTAAACTTATAAAAAGGAAAGGAGAATTAATTTATTCATGAACGTTTATTTCAGTGTGACGACATCGTTAAAATCCTTAATATATTTTAAAGATGATGGAAAACAAATTAACAAACATTTAATATATAAAATTTCGTAAACTAAATTGAAGCTTTTTACAAATTAAGGTTCTTCAGATAGATAGACAAATACTAAAAATAGTCGATTTATAATAAGAAAATTTAATAGTTTTTCTCCACAATCAAATTTTAAAAATTTGCCAAACAAATTGTCATTATATTAAATATCGCCAAGAAATTCGCCATGTCGCCAAAAGCAATTAAAAATCGCAACGTTTGGCGAAAATCCCCACACCTGACGGTCCTGATTACGTGAATTAATTAGAATTTGTACTTAGTATTAGACTTTTCATACTTAAGGTTAGTATTTCATTATCAATTTTTAAATCATTTTCGTTTTGTATTTGTTTTAAGTACGAATCATACTTAAATTACTAAGTACGATTTTTACGAAAAATAATAAAAATAAACCTGATTTTAGAATACAGTTTTTCTTACTGTGTACAGATTAAATTTTATAATATTCAAAAAATATTAATATATGAGCTAAATTTCATTTGAACTTTTAAAAAAATAATTGTTTGCAAAAAGTGGACGTGGCATTTTGACTAATTTTTTATCCAATATTTACTTTCGGAGGTTGCACGGTACATATGTGCAAAATATCAGTTAAATCGGTTGAATAATGTGATCACTCATATATGGCATATTATCTTGTTATTAATAGTAGACGTAAAAAGAGAGGGACATTCCATAAAAATCTTAAATAATATATAAAAGAAGCTTCGTACTCTATAAAACAATAAGTACCCATAAATACATTGAAATATACTGATTTAAATGTTTTTTTTTTTTTTTTTTTTTTAATTATACACTTAATGAAAAAAGTGCTCGAAAATATCCGAAGTTTAAGAGTCCATAAAATCGCAATTCCAACTAACTTTGCAAAACCCTTTAAAGATTTTATTAATCTGATGGTATACTTAAATTTTGCGTTGGAATCAATGAGGTAATATTTGATAGCCCAAAATTTGTCGCATAGTGTTATTTTAAAGAATTTTTTCATTATGTGAATATTTCAAAACAAATATGTTAACAAAACATTTTAATGCAATAATACCATACTCCCTGTAGGGTACAAACATATTTATATGGAATAGTATATCGTTTCCTTTACAAAATATTTCGATGTACGAATGTGAGTTCCAAGAAACTAAATATGTATAAGAGTAAGTGTAACTTACAAATAACAGAAAAAAAAAAATATGCGTGTTTCATATGATGCTTAAATGATAGAGACGCGCTTGCGTGCAGTTAATGATGAAAATGAAATTGTAAATAATTGATTGAAATTTTAGACAGACCAACAAACAAACAAACAAACAAACATATAAATAGACAAACTGTGGTTTAAGTTGTTTTTTTTTTTCATCTTCTGTTACATTCATTTATTCATTAAATCCAAGGAGACAACCAGCAAGTAGTACACGTTGCAACAACATTTGTCCAGAGCGTGTCTATTATTTTGTTGTTATTGTTGTTGTTGTATTGTTACTGTTTTTGTGTTGCTTTACCATGTAGGTGAGATTTTTGTGGGCTACCGTAAGGATGTTTTGACACACCTTTCGTTTTTATTTTTAATAAATCATGTTGTTTCACATGTTTTCATTATTATTTATTTATTTATTTTTTCTTCGTTTTTCTTTTTATCTTATGAGCAATTCTGCCTTCGATTTTGAGTTTTAATTTTAGCAACGTTGTTAACATTAAAATTGTTGTTATCACCAGTCATCTGTCGACTATAACAATATAATTATTTATGTTCACTCTGGTATACTTACTCGTATACTATAGATGTACTTCTTTTTACCCAAAGGTAGTATTTTTATTTCTATAGATTTATCACTTGCAGGAAGAAGTCTTTGGGGTATCTAAATATTACATGAGTATGATTTTTATTTAATGTTCATATTAAAAAAAGTGAATTGTTAATAATTATATGATGACTTAAAGGGGATAATATTAAATACGAGGGTTATAAGACTGGAAATTTTAAATCAAACATTTGTAAATACATAAGTTAGGAAAATTATAATTAAGTCATTAGACGTTATGATATATTTACATTAAGTATCAATATAAATTATTTATTTTAGAGCTTTTAAATTATAACCAAATTTTTTGTGTAGTTCTTAACAATCTAATATAATATAAAACATACAAAATATTAAAAGCCTCATCATACAATCCTCGTAATGATATTGTTTTCAAGGTCACTTGTAATTATTTCTTCCCATTAGGAAGTGATTATTATTGATAGTTCATCATACAGATTTATCAGACAGTTTTTTTTTTTTTTTTTTTTTTTTTGTCAAAAATTAATAACTATAATTTTTGATTATAAGTTCATGTAATGCAATACATGCCAAGAACGCATTTGGAAAATTTTCAAAAAAAAGTAAAACAAAAAAAACTTAATTGCAGTGTACCTGAAAGGGAGATAACATTATACTTCATAAAATTACACCAATCGAAATACAAAAAAAAAAAAAAAAAAAATTAAAAAATTAAACTTTTGAAACGAAATATTCTTGATACATTTAGTTATAGCCATTTTAAATTTTGTGAAGATGGTAAATTTCAAATATATTTGAAAGAAAAGTTCTATGTGGTTTTTCAGGAGAGCATGATTCTTTTAATAATTTGATTATTCTTTTGACAATCCAGATATTTGGAAATCGATTAAAATGGATGGATCAATAAAAAAAAGAAAAAAAAAATGGAATAATTACATGTAGCACGTCGCACAGCGTGCGATAAAAAATGAAATGGTAATAATTATGCAGCTTCGGAACAACTTCAACGATTCACATAGTAATAGTAGAGCTGAACTCGATTTTAAATTTTGAGTTTGGACCATATAGACCTACTAGGGGTGGGTCCACAATGCATCAAAGTATGAAAATATTTAAATACGATCCTGATTCGTTGTATCTGAACAGATTTGAAAGAGAGTATTCTGATGGTCGAGATCTACAAAAATATTATACTATCACTTTTAGTTTACGAGATATTGGTCTTCAAATATTAAAATTTTTATTTTCCAAATTTTATCTGATTTTTATTTTATTAACAATAAATAGCAAAATAAATTTTAAAATAAGTATTTACGAAGTCAAAAGTAATAGGCATTTAAATTTTAAAGAAGATTTATCTGGTTTTTTTTTTTTTTTTTTTTTTTTTTTTGTTACATAAAAATTTTCTTAAGTAACATATAATATTTCCTGCAAAAACTAGGGTTTGACCTATTTTTTCAACAAATGTCCAATTTTTGATTTAATTTCTCAAATCGCAAAGCTGGCGTCAGATAATTTTATTAAAAATGCGAATACATATATTTTTAAATTTTTGGTAATAGAAATTTTTGCTTCCCGATATCGTTTAGAAAGATATAGCAAAAAAAAGTAAAAATCCCATTTTTACAAATTTCTGAAACTTTTTTGGAATTGCGGGATTTCAATTGACAAATCTAAAAAAGTGAATAATACTTGAAATAAAGCATTTAAAAATTCACTCAGTAGTAAACTTTCATTTAAAAATATATACCAACAAAAATTTTATTGCATAATTAAAAATGAATAATATGCATAACATATCAAATCAATGATTCTGCGGTATCTTTTTAAAAAATTCTTCAATGAATTTTCCTATTATACATATTAATATATATATATATATATATATATATATATGAATAGAAAACAAAATCAATTGAAATTCACCAAGGTGCTTTGGAAAGTGAAAATTTTAATCTTTAAAACCCAATATCTCGTAAAATAAAAGAGATATAGCAAATTTTTATCCATTATCTTAAATTTTCGAATTAATTCTTAACAATTTGCTAATATAAGGTACCGCAAAATTTTTTTATAAAATTTTAAAAATTCGCAAAGATCGCAACCAATATTCTCAAGTATTATTTTGGGATGTTCTTTTATACACTATTCATATCTTTAAATTAAAACTCGATTGAACTTTTTAGTTTTAGTTCACCAAAATATAATTTAAAAAATATATATTTTTTTAATATAAGGATTCCTTTTAACCTAAAAATTTATAATAAAATTATTTTTAAAATTATTATTATTATTATTAAAATTATTATTTTTGCATACCAAACGATTCTTTTCAATCGCTGCAGCACTTACTGAGACATATGCAGTTAAAGTTAACATACTTCTTCACAACAATTCTTTACAAATAGCAACTTTCTAACATTTTGTGGATGAGTGATTCCATATCAAAACGGACATCAATCAGATTTGAGATCTCCGATTTCATCGAAATTTACTACAGACATTAATTATTGGAAGTGTTTCTCAAATCATAAACCTTAAGACTTATGGTCTTTTCTAGTCCAAAAATGTGAAGTTTTGAAAAAAAAACTAAAAACGTCACAAAGGTTTACTTTTTTAATTTCTAATAACTTCTAACCTACACATGATAAATCTCTAGTATAGTAGCATATTAAAGAAAAAGATATTACGTTATAAAGGTTATCTATAGAGTACAAAGATCATACTTGGACATATAAAAATCAAATCATTATATCTCAAAACACGGTATTTTTAAATTCTTAAAAAAATTATATATTGCTAACATAACTCTTCTCCATACACGTGCAGTTCTTTAGTGTAGAAGTTATGTAGCAAAATATAATTCAACAAAATTGTTAGTTATTTATCCATTTCAGACAATTTATTTCTTTTTTTTTTGGACCTTAGCCCAAAATATGCTTCTAGGAGCATATTTTGTCATTTTTCATAGAAAATCCTTATTCTAGAGCAGGGGTTCTCACCTCTTCATGCTTCACGGACCCTAAGAAATTTTTGTTTTTTCGCGGACCTCTTGCCATATTTTAATTTTTGGTCTAGCAGAAATGAATGAATAGTAAAAAGTCGTAAGGTATTTACTTTAAATAAAATTAAGTTACCAAAAATTCATTTATTTATTAAATAATAAACACGTCTTTTCATTGAGAAATTGTGCACTTAAAAACACTTACTGAATCAAATATATTTATGCCTTGTATTTTGATGTTAAGATTTAGAGATATAAGCCAAGTAATATATCAAATTAGTTTTCTCTAAACTTTTAATAAATATCTTCATTTTTGTATAAAAGGAAAATGTCTACTTTTGTCTTTAGTTCGTATAATCTCTTCAGCATATTTACCTTCGAAATCCAACGAACGTTGATATGAACTTCTTATGTTCTGCATTTAAATCAACATCTATATGGTTTTAAGAATTTTATTTCTATTGAAGACAAAGGTTTAGTAAACAATAATTCTTCCTTTATTTAACTTTCTGCAATAATACGAAAGTTGGCTTAAATTAAAAACATCAGTCGTTTCATTACACTGCATGCCATCAATTATTTTTTCGAAGTTATCTGACAGAAGGATCTGATGGCTTTTTCTTGGCTTTATTAAAAGTTCACCATTTGGGTGTGGTTTCTTTGCTTTTGTTATCAATTAGCTTCAATAGATTTTTCCCAATCCAAATGATAAGCAACTGTAGAATCCAACTTGGGCATAATTATATGTGCCAAAAAATAAAAATAATTCCACACACATTTTCGGTCTTTCTAGCGGACACCATGGGATATTACTATGAACTCCCATTTGGGAAACCTTATTCTAGAGCATATTATAGCAAATTTAAATGGCATATTTTTGCGTATTTTATACATAAATATATTAATAATATATATAATTATAGCATAATTTTGCATATATTACACTTAAGAGCAAATTTTGCATATTTTTTACATTTAGAAGAATATTTTTCATATTTCGTACCCAATAGAACTTTTTACATATTTTGGCATTAATGAAATTTTCTTTCTACTGTCACTTACATTTTCAAAATCCGTTTCCCTAATAATTTTCATCTTATGAATTGATAGAAATTTTATAATTTCATGATAAAATGTATTATATATGAGTTTTTTTAAGTGCAAAAAGATAACATTTTTTATCAATTGCTATTAAAAACCTAGTCATTTTTAGCATGAATAATAGATAATTTAAAATTTAGCCAGAAAAATATATATTTTTAGAGCATATTTATATACATATATATATATATATATATATATATATATATATTGTTCTTTGATATATAATGCTTTGTTTTTTATATGCCTAACTTTGGACTTAGGTATATATATAAGGTAAATAAACTTTATACATATCTTTATAAAGGTAAAGTCTTTTTTCTTTAATATTAAAGAGAAACTTTGAATTTTGACATAAATAAACTATGAATATCATTATGAAGATAAAATCTTTGTCTTTAATATAGAACTAAAACTAAAGATCTACTATCTATAATTTAGAATTTTTTTGCAATTAAAGAAGTACATTTTTTCATTTTTCAAAATGTCGTATTTTTGGAGAATCAGAGAATGGCTATTTCCGTTTCGGTATGGAATCACTCAGGTGGAGCAACCGAAATAATTTATGCCAGTCTATTAGAACTGTTAGAATCAACTTTCCGAAAAAAAACAATAGCTGAGGAAAATGTTTCAGACGTCAATATCTAGCTAGCAGGGATCTGCACCGAATAATGTTATTATTGGCAGTAATTCAAAAAACTTAGTCTTCGGCCTAAAGTCTGTTGGAGCCGTTATTTTTTTTAATTCCAATTACAAAGTCAACACTATAAAAGTATTGTTGAAAATGTATTGCGGATTTCGTTTAAACACTTATTCTAATCACCAAATCACCAAAAAATTATAGTTTCATTCCATCACGTCCCAAATTTAACCTGTTGGCGACCAAAGAAAATATGCTTGCCCAAGGATTTTCATTGCCTTGGCAAGAGCTAGATATCTCCTCTAGTTAATTATATGTTGTAGAAGTGAAATAGTGATACCAAAATGTAGTACTACTTAGATCCCTAACTTGTCCCATTTAGTTTCTAGGAGTTTTAAAAATTGAAAGATTAAACAAATTAATTTTAACCTGGCAAAATGAAATGCAAAGAGAGTGTGCTGAAGGTGAATTTGCATATAATATAATATAATATAATATAATATAATATAATATAATATAATATAATATAATATAATATAATATAATATAATATAATATAATATAATATAATATAATATAATATAATATAATATAATATAAAATTGTACTATCAAAAAATGATCAAACTTAAAATTCCTATATCATAAAAAATTCTGACGTGATGGAAATTTTTATTTTAATTTAAACACCATAAATGTTTTCACCAAAGTCCTCATTTAAATATTTTTTACTTTTTGGTGTTAAATATATCAACATAAGTATACCGAAGCAAAATCCAGTTACGTGTCAACAAAGATAACACTGATAAATTAGGTGAAGATCGGTTCGTAGTACCTTTCATACATGAGCTCTGTTTCGGAAAGTAATTTTAACGCCATCATTTATTATAAATATAATAAGAAATAAAATATGTTTTTTTATAAGGGGTGATCAAATTTGATCTCCAAATAAAAAATATCTTAAATTTTTTTACTTAAAAAAAAGTATATTGAATATTTTATGATTTTTCTTTCCCAGCAAGAAAAAAAAAAACGAGCAAGTACTTCTAAAAAAAGAACATTCTCACATCTTCAAAATTAGTGAATGTTTTTTAATTTTTGGGAATTAATAATTGCTTCCAAAAAAGTTAAAACAATACTTTTATTTTTGGAGCAAAAAAGGTTTATCATCCAAGAAAAAACTATTTCATTAAATTAAATGTTATTATTTTTTGACAAAAAAAAAAAATATTATTTTTAATAAAGAGTTATAAATCAGTGGGTTAAAATAATTACTTCTGCAGCTCTTTTCCTTCCAATGATATAGCAATGTTAAATTCGTTAATTTTTCAAGCTCTTTATCAAATCTATTTTTGCTAGGCTGCTTCACACTAATACACTGTATAAGGACAGTTGCACAGTCACATTTTAATTCAATTTATAACCATATTGTAATGATAACTTAAGATCATTATAATAAGGAACTTCAATCACATAAATAAGGTCTTGCCCCTTATCAATCAGTATCATGATCATGGATTTATTATATTATATTCAATTGTTCCTTAAAGTATACTGTAAAATCAAGCTATGGAGGAAACACAAATTTAAAATAAAATCTTTTATTTTAATAACTAATATAATTGTTATTTAAAATTTAACCCTGTCTTCAAAAAGGGTTAAAAACCATTTAATTATATAGCACATAAAAGAACATCATAAAACAGAATTACTTTAATTTTTTCACATCAACTCTGTCATTAAATGACCCCTTTCAACAGTTAAAAAGTATACACCGGTTAAGAACCTTCATATATCATAACTGGCAATGATGTCTATGTCGATAATGTGATATTGAATTTTTAGCTCATCTTTTTAACGTTCCTTAGAATGTGAATTTTTAAGTTGTTACGATCATTTATTATTTTTTTTTTTTTTTTAATTTTTCAACAACATGTTAAACATGATTTTAACATGTCCGCATTTTTGTTTTAATTTTTGACTTGCTTTTTTTTAGCAATTTGGTAGTAAAGTAATAATTGGTTTAAGTTTAAATGCTAAATGATCGACTACTGAGTGCTCTGTGGCAACCATACATACAACAACAATAATCGAATCTTAATTCCCACTTGAATTCTCGACATTGGAAGAATATGAACACACATAACAAACAAACCATGTACTAAAATTTTATGAAAATTATCTAGAAACTAAAAATAACATACAAAAAGGAAAGTTTAAAAAGGTTCAACCAAAAGCTGCCAACTTTTAGTTCTTGTCAGTGTTGCCAGGAGGTGAGAAAAAAAAGAAGCTAAATTGTAAATAAGGTCAAAAAAAGTTGATGTATTTTTTTTCTCATTAGTTGTTGATATTTTTTTTAAAGAAATATTGTAACAAATTTATAAATGAAATATAGAACCGCTATTAATAAAATTACTCAATGTAAAATCGACCATAAAATTCCCATAAAAATTTGGGTTATATTTCATATGAAAAATGACCCAATGTTTTGAAGTGATTTGTCATTTCTGAATTGTAATTCCTTTTTGATAAATAATTTTTGGAAGATTTTTCACTTTTATAAGAATTGTTTTTTTAAATGAAATTATATTTATAAATAGTTTATATGGTTAATGAAGCTTATTAAAAAACAAATTTTAATATCTGATTAAATAAGTTCATATAATGAATTAAGTTATATTTGATTCGAAAAATGAAGCGCCGCAGTCAAAATTTTTTGTAAAATATAAATCATCTCGAATTTTTGTGCGAATTAATACAAAAAAACAAAATTAGTAAAAGCAAATAAGAAATTATTTTCTTCTCGGTTGAAATATTAAAATTTTGGCCTTCTTAAGGCAATTTTAGAATCAAAAAAGGCTAAAAAAGGTAGAATCTAAAGCAAAAATTTTGAGGCTAAAAGCAAAATAAAAAGGCTAAAGTGGCAACACTGCTTGTCAGCAACAGATACATCATCATCATTTTCGATACATCAAGTTCGATTAATAACAACAGTAGTTAAATTGTTGCTGATACATGACTGAAGTATATATATATATATATATATATATATATATATATATATATATATATATATTCTGTAAAGAAATCATTAAAACGCATTGATGTTTTGATTTTATGGAATATTTCTTATTGTTGATAACAACGTAATGATTTGTGGTTGTGTCTGCTGTTGGTTTGTTAAGCCTGCGCAAATGAAATGCTGACAATGAGGATGATGATGTTGTTGTTTATGTTAGGGTATTGTTGGTTATATTTATTGTTGTTAAAAGTGGTGGTTGAAGCGCCTGAGTAAACGTAAGTTCGAGTTCATACAAACATAAGTATGTACATTCGCTTGGTACCTTTTACAACAATACTAATAACAATCAACATTACGAGCAATTATTTGCCATTGTTCCTGGTTTTTAAAGAGAAACATATCTGATTTATTTTAGCTTTTAACGTGACCATCATGCCCTCAATGTTGCTTTCTTTTTATACCCTAAAATAAAGATATACGTTCTAAGGAACGGTCAAAGTGTCTGATATTCTTCTGGTAATTGACGTTTGAAGAATATTCAATTCAAGAAATATGTAGTTATTTATGTAAAATTTAGTTAATTTGTGTACAACTTCCTAATTCATAAACAGATTTTTTCCTGTAGCGATCTTTTCATATTATAAGAAGTCAGAATGTTATATTCGGCTTGGCCGAATTTTTCCCATTTTCAGTATCAAAAAAACCTTATATGAGAGAAATATTTGAGACCAATTTCGTCCCCCTAGGACGGACATAGCTAGATTGTCTTAGCTTTTCATGAGGACCCAGAATACATGTACCTTATGAAGAATGGTGAACTCAATGGAAGGTATCTTAAGAAGAAATAAAAAAACTCAGACTATTTTTAACAGATTTAATTTACAATTGCATTGGGTTACGAAGTGTAATTTTTTTACCCTTAAATATGATCATATAAAAAACAAATATTCTGAAAAACTATACCATGATCCATATTTTACTTCAAATAATAATCCATAACGAATTTGAATTTTGATCCGAACTACCAAGAATATAGAAAATAAATATAAACATAATGGAAGTTGAGATCATATTGATATTGATCTGATAAATAATCGGGTGATTCCATATAAAAAAGGAGAGCAATCAGATTTGACATCTCCGATTTCAGTTACATTTATTACAGATATTGCCTATTGAAAATGTATCTCAAATCATCAACTTTTAGACTTAGGACTCTTTTTGGTCCAAAAATATAAGATAATTTATTTCGAAAGTTCAAAAACCAAAGTTAGACGTGTAAAATCCAAAACCTTATATCTCAAAAAACATCATTTTTGAAATTTTTAATTAACTATATATAGTTAACATAATTTTTCTTCTTATTCGCGCAGAATTCAAGTTGGACACTCATTCAGTTCAGAAATTATGAAGCAAGTTATGATAAAAAGCTAAGTTTTGTATGTAAAATTTTAATTATTTTAAATATGAATATGAAAACGCATACTTTAAAATTATTTTTTCTTTAAATATACAACATATTATATATAAGAATAATTAAGAAAGATGTAGTCGGTCAAGCCCTATCATATTATATCCTAAACCATTTGTTGTGTATGTGTTCCAGAATTCGGGGAGGGGTCTTATATTAGACCTGTGGCCAACAGTGAAACTATACTCATATTAAATATAAAATAAAACTACGAATACAGAATATTACGTTGATACTAACAATTATATGAATTAATGCACTTTAGAGTGATTGCCGAAAGTGGGCCTCATATGGTAAATTATGGGCCAATCCTCATAAAATTTGGCAGTGTAATTTCTATTTGTATAAAACTTACTTGTGTCGAATATTAACTTTATATTAATATTTATGTGGGATTTATGCACGCTAAAGTAATTTTCGGAAGAGAAGTTTTATAAGGGGGCTATCGTCAGTTGTAGATTATTTTCATGAAATTTGGCACAAAAAATTGATACTTAAAACTTCAACTTCTTTGCACTGAATTCCATTAAAATATTGTTATATTTAAGGCGTTTATGATCCCTAAGCCCCTATATCGGAAGGACATTTATATGGGAGCTAGGTGAAATAATGGACCGAGCATAACCAATTTCAATAGGCATTTCCCTTGGGCAAAAGTAGTTATTTGTAGCAAATTTCGTCATGGTATCTTTAAAATTGCCACCTGTACTTTGTTCACGAGGTTTTCATGCATAGCCAGCCGTCGAGAGGGACGGACGAACAGACATCGTTAAATCGACTCAGAAAGCAATTCTGAGTCAAACGGTATACTTTTAGGTGGATGTTGGATAATTCTTTCTAAGCGCTACAAACATCAGCACAAACACATAGTATCCCAACCACTTATGGTGGCGTAGAGTGCAATTATTTCTTTACCATATTTTGCTCTATAACTTGTAAATTTAATAAGTATCCGGATTGAAATTTGAATATAAGGTTTTGAATTATCATTAAAAATGCAATATCTTTATCTTTAATATGAATCTAAAACTAAAGTTTTTCCATACATATTTTAGAAGTTAGTAGCAATTAATTAATTGAAAAGTTTCCTAAATGGGCCTAATTTAAAGCTTAGAAATTTGAATAGTATTCAAAAATATAATAAGATCACGTTGCAGCATCCTAAGATAAGAGTTATACCAGCAGAAATATTAGAAGCTCAACATTGATTTCATAAACGGATGTACGGACAGACATAATGTTCCAGAAAAAAAATACCTTTCAAATTAGTCTTATAATAAATTTCCACTCTCAAATACATAAATTTTTATTTAGGTAACGGAATCTTTATTACTCTATCAAAATTTCTCTTTTCTTTATTTATTTTTTGTTAACTTTATGGTTCTATTATTACCAACTCATTAGCGTTATATTTCAATATTATCAAATTTTATTACTTTCATTCAAAATGTTAACATTTACTTTCAATTCAATCGAGACTTGAATCAGTTGCCTAAAACAGATGTTAATTAGATCATAATATCGTAAAAATCGTTATCACTATAATTAAGGTAGAGTATTAAATAATCAAGTTTAACCAACCATTTAGTTTTTATTTACTGATAAATTTATTTATGGTTTTGTTTTTTATTATTTAATTTGCTGTCAACTTAAGCTTTTGTTTTAATAAAACAGTTCTTTTTATTGTTTAACAAACAATTTGTCTGTTTTAGCATTGTTTCGGTCATGATTTCTCGTATGTGTTTGTGTTTTACATGTAATGCAGTTGGGTCCAATTGAATGCATAAAGTGAATTGAAGTAGTGAAATATTTTAAATACATACGTACGTGGTATTATCATTTCGCATTCTCACCCCCTTTTCAGTTCACTGACAATGAGTGACACAGCGACTGACATTCAACACGTGTTAAATTATTGTTGAACTTCATTCATTCGCTATTTCCTTTTTGTAATTTCCACAAAATAAAACACACATACACAAATCTCTATGATCTTAAAATGTTTTTATTATTTGGGTTTGGCTTTAGGGACTTCCGTTTAAATTGAAATGTTGCTTTTGTTGTTGGAGTATTTATAACGAAGTTAAAGTTTAATTACGAAAATGAAGTTGCTGTGATTTCGTATCAGTTTTCGTTGCACGGTGGGATTAGATCAGTGTTGCCATATCTAATTTTTAGAATTCTTACAACATCTGTCAAAAAATTTTATCTTTTGAAGAAGACTCTTCTAATATAATAATGCTTGAAGTATCAAATTAGTAAATTTTTAAAACAAAAAGAAAAAAGTAAATAAAAAAAAATTATAAATTAATCGGCTTAATCCCTGATCGAAATACAAAAACAGTTTCCGATTGGATTTGGAGAGCAAACAATATACTCATTCTTTAAAGTTCTTGCTCCCTGATAGAAGTTTCAAAATCTGCCTCCATTGGAATTTGTAGTACGAAATGTTTTATAAGAAAGCCGAATTTTCATTTTCTACGTCATCTAGTAGCTTCAGAAAGCTCTAAAAAGAGAAAATAAGCTTAGGAAATTATGTATAAATCCGCGTATCCCCGCTTCCTGATAGAAAAGCTTAGGAAATTATATTTAAATCCGGGTATCTCCGCTCCTTGATAGAAGTTTCTAAATCTGGCTCCATTGAGATTTGTAGGACGAAAAGTTTTATAACAAATTTTCACTTTCTCCGAAGGCTGGGAGCTATAGAAAGCTCTGAAAAGAGAAAACATGCTTAGGAAATTATATATGAAGAATTTCAAAAAATTTCGAAACTCTCTAAAACATACTTTATGTGATTTATATTTCTAAAGTTTCATTTAAAAGCAGAAAGCTGTAGACCTTAAAAAATAACTCAGAAATCTAAAATTTTAGTTTATTCGCCTAAAATTTCAAGGAAGTTAAGCCATTTAAAGTTAAAATAAATAAAAAAAATTGGCTTGAAACTTTCGAGAATTTTTTTATTAATTTCAGTTTTGCGCTCACATTTTACATCTTTTAGACTCAAACCATTACTTACAGACAAGACTTAGGAAATTCTTACGTTGTATAATTAGTTACCATATTACTAGCTGGTAAAAGTTGTAAGAAAGTTAAACCAAAATTTGACTACTTTTTAAATTTTGCATTTTTTTATAGAAAATTTGCACTCACAATTGATTGAAGTTGAAGGACAGAATCTAAGAGACATAATGATTTCCTACAGTTTGAGGCATATCTCGTTGACCAGACACGGGATAGCATCATCACAAACTTTCATATATTTGACGCTAATATTAGTAAAATGTACATTTTTTGCGATGACAACTACAGATTTTATCAAAATTGTTTAAAATATCGCGTAAACATAATTTCTTAATAAATGACAACTTGGAGTTAAATGGGCGTTTAAACTTTTTGAAATGCAAAAATTTTATGCAATTTTTAAAATTTCCAAATTTTGTTCCAATTTTTTTTTTAATAAAATATATGACTTTAGATCTTCGAATCATACCTATAGGGAATTGCGTTGGTGCCAAAAAAAATTAAATACGAGAAAAAATTAGAGAAAAGTCATTTATAATGGCAACAGCACTATTCGTTTCCAAACACATTTCCCTTTGCTGACAACTACCGCGAAGTGTAAATCGTATTAAATTGATTTAATTAATTACTTAATACTAAAATCCAGTGGGTGTCAAAATATTTTAAGGGTTAATAATTATATGGACCAGAAAATTATTTCATAACCTCAAAAGATTTTATTTTCAGTACATTTCGATAAATATTGAAGGTGCAGTAATAGTTTTACCATGTAATGATAGTACTTTATAAGTTCTATAAAATCGGGAGTTTCGATTTTGATAAAACAATGCTTCTGAATTAAATATTAACGCGAAAAGAATTTGCATACATGAATATTGATCAACAAAACCATATATTGAAGTTCATGTCAAAAGCAAACAAATTTTTGAAAATATTTTTAATTAAAATTTGTTTAAATTTTTGAAATTTCTCATATATAGATGCAATATATTTACTAAAAAAAAAAACTGAAATTTTAAATTGGATCCATTAAATAACACGTTAATTGACTAATTTGGTCTCCTCCGCCAATTTTCAATCTGACTTGAATTAATCAAATTGGTTTATATGCTCAAAGCTGTAATTTTTTTAGGCAAGCCAGTATTAATTAGAATAACGAATTTTAAAAAACCTTTTTTTCGGATAAAAATTTTTGAAATCTTTCCAAGATCTCAAAAAACTTCAAAAAATAGATAAATCTTCAAATATATGTAGCAACATATGGTTAGCTAGTAGGGAATTCCAGTTTGTCCTAGCCTCATATGTCAAAGTTTTGAAGAATTTCCAAAAATATAAATTTTCATTAGAAACCTTAGTTACAACCTAACAACTTATTATAACCAAATTCATCGCATTAACAAATTTGAATTCTATTATATAAAAAATACCAAATCAGCTTGTGTTCTTATATTACTTTTGTACTATGTGAGATCTCATCTAAATTGAAAGCAAAGAAATTAATTTCATATTAACCCATTTCACATTATATTTGTAATTTCTACAATACTCATCTAAGAACCCAAAAAGTATATATTTTCTGGATCATAATTGAAAGGGAAGTCGATGTAACGATCTCCGTAAATATTTTCCTAAAAATTCAGTGTTTTGAATTAACCATATCGGTCCATAATTAACCTATTTATAGGCAAAAATCTGAAAAAAAAAATATTAAAAATGTACAAACATATATAAAAAGCATTACAATGACTTTCAGTGTTGTTGTATTGAATTTATATACATACATATACACAATTATTTTTTATGTATGTTTTTTAGTTGGAAATAGAAGCATTGATTTATATATAAGCATACAACATACAAGCATACAAACATATGTATATAAATTTAGTATTTTTTTTTTTTTTTTTTTTTTTTTTTGGTATAAGCAAGCAGTGGTTGTTGTTTATTTATACACACAAACATTTATATGAAGCATTGACAAGAGCGGTATTATAATGGCTATTAGTGTTGTTGTTGTTTTTTTATTAGTATGGATCTACTTACAAACATATGTATATAAATTTAGAAGCTATCAGTATTGTTGTTGTTTTTTTAAGGAAGCAACGCTTGCTATGATAGCTTAATTTTGTGTTTACATTTTTGTAGTTTGGGAAAAATGTGGATATTTTTGTAAGTATAAATGTGAAAATATTAAAGCATACTTTAAGGCGTAAATGTTATTATTTGTCGGCAAGGTGATGAAGGGTATAAAAGATTCGTCACAGCCGTATATAGCACTCTTGTTTATTCGAAACTCTTTTTTAATTAAGAAAAGAATAATTGCAATTTCTGAATGCATTTTCATTGTTCAACTTAAATAGATTTTGATAATGCAAATTTAGATTAAGTGCATTTCATCGAAATTCTATTATAAATTACCAAAAATATTTTCATTTCACTTATAGTTTACTAATTTTACATCATGTATGTAGTCATAAAACTAAATTCTTAAAATTAAATGCACTAAAATCACATCATATTTTTTACAGCTTCCAATACTCATATTTATTTTGTATGTGGTACGTTCGCGCATGTACAACAATTGACTCAAGAGATCTGATTATCATATCTGACATACCTAAAATAGATAAAAACGAAACGAGACGAGATTAACATATTCATGTTATTAAAACAATAAGCCAACAACTAACCAGCAAATCAGCCAACTATCTAGTCAGGCCAACCTCATTTATTGCCCATGCAACAATCATTTAAAAACTCATAAAATTATAAAGAATATTTAACTTAATATTATTATGTTTACTTTTTTTTACTTTTGCGTTTGTTTTTAAAGCGCAGGCGTACATACTTGTTGTACACATTGATGGTGGTGACCACCAGAATTAAACCATACTTTTCCATGCTATTATAACCTATAAGGTAAATATTGGTAGATAGGAACCAAAAAGAGTAAAGTTAAATTAAAAGAAAAAAAAAACACTATCTTAGTCCACATATAAAACATGCATTGATCACAAACGTGTGCCAATAACTCGAAAAAACCACACGACTATAGTTAATATACACATGTATGGATGTGAGTATGTATGTATATTCGGTGAGTTTTCTTAGTTTGGATGGTTGTTTGGTTAGTTGAAAGTTGTATATGTTGTTGTTGTGTTTGACGTAGTCTACCCACCGCTGTGGTGTAAATTGCTATTGAACGTACTGGTCCATTGAAATAGGGAAATATTTTTCGTTTTTACACTCAAAAATCTTATGACAACTATAAGCCACTGATGTTGACTACTTGTTAATATATTGTTGCAAGTACGGACTGCAAGAGAAAGCATATAGATACATAGGTGTCATATAAAACTCTAAATTAGAAAAACATAAGAAAATTTTAAAACAATATTATAGAAAGTAAACAAATTATTTTATGTATTTATTTATAACATAACCAAATTATTTTTGTAACCATTTCGTAACCAAATTATTTTTGTAACCTTTTCGTAACCAAATTATTTTTTTAGTCACAATCATAAATACCTTATTCTACAATTGGGTTTAATAATAATGATTGTGACAAACATTTTCTATATTACTACAAAAATAATTTGATTACTGCATTCACAATATGGTTGATGCAATTAGATACATAAATTATTCCAGTGACCAAACCTGATATGTTTGTTATGATTATGCTCAACTATTTTAGATATGGCCTAAGTACTGAATGCGCGATCTACAACATCTGGATTCTTCTATATACTCCTTGAGATAACCATTAGAATATAGAACTAACTTGCACTAAGGCGAACGTGTGAAAAAAGGCTTTTATGCCCTCATTAAGGCTCATATAATCCTTGTGATCTGGATCAGCATCAATCCGCTGCTAAAAACAGAGAAGCGAAAGAGTCTATGCCTGTTCGCAATCATCTGCATTCTTGATTGATCCCAATTTAACGATTAGGGACCGTATGATTATGAGTTTTAAAACAAAACTCAACAAATAATAATTATTTTTGAGTTCTATTAAAAGAAAAAAGAATAAAACTTATTCTTAATTCTTAGTTAAAACTGGATTTTTTGTTGTAAATTCGATTTAATGCCAAAATTCAGATTCAAAAAAATCCTTTGATTTTTACCAAAAATCCAAAAAAAAAATTTACAAAAATCAAATTGTTTACAAAAAATTTGACTTTTTGTGAAACTTGCATTTTTAGTGAAAATCTGATTTTTATAAGAAAATCATGATTTTTTGAGAAAAAATGATTTATTTAGTAAAAATTTTAATTTTTAGTTAAAATTTAGATTTTTAGCAAAAATTTTGGTTTTAAGTACAAATTTTGATTTTTTGAAAAAATTTTGGATTTTTTGTAAAAATTTTCATTTTTAGTAAAAATCTAAGGGTTTTTATTAAAAAAAATCTGAATTATAGTGCTCAATCGAAATTATTAAAGAAAATCTAAATTTTCATTAGGATTTAGAAATAAGTTTTCTTTGAACAAAGAAATAAAAATCACAAAATCATCATTATAAGTTGAGCAAAAATTAAAACTCCAAAATAATCATTAAAATTGTTTTTTTTTTTAATAAAAATCATTCCGGATTTCGATATTTAATACTTTTACATTTACATTTCTGTACTTAATACTTTTATCCGGTCGTTCCTTGTATCTAATTTTTTTGTTTAAAATTTCAAGAATAATGGTTATTTTCTGTCCTTGTTTACGACCCATATAAGCACTAATGCCCAGCGGTAGAAATATCCATTCTAGCGGCATTAAATTCATAACTAGAAAATAATATAGTCTAGTGTTAATTTTCGTATTAAATTGTTTAAAGAACTAATTTCTAAACAACTTGTGCTTTGCTAGAGCTTAATCGAATATCAAGTCTATATTTTAAAACAGTTATTTTTTAAAACAGTTATTTTTCACGTAACTAATGAATCGAATTACATCAAATTCGACTTACATATAACACAAAATATACTTTATAATTAAAACAGTTAAAACCGAAAGCCACGCTCCTAGTACGCCCATTTGACACTACTGTGTTGCTATATTTGTGACAATGTTACCTTTTAATTTTAGAACTTATAAATATTAAATTTTGGCCGAATATAGTACACATAATTGGATTTATTATAAGATATGCCAGACCTTTTAGGTGCTCCGTCCATATTTCACGCCTCTTTTATATTGATGCTATCATATATGAACTCTTGAGAGATTTCAGAAACTGGGTTTTATATGGGAACTATAGCTAATTGTGGACCGATACTTATAAAATTTCTCACTTTGCTTTATATTTATAAAAAGTTTTTTGTTTCAAATATAATCATAATACTAATGTTTATAGTGGATTTACACACGCTAAAGTGATCTTCGGCTGAGGAGTTCATATGGGAACTATGATTAATTATGGACCGATCTTCGATAAACTTAGCACACATACTTATAGTTATACAAAACTTATTTGTGCTGAATTTCATTAAAATATTTGTATTAATATAAATTTATGAGCGTTAAACCCCTAATCCGGCAGGGTGAATTAATGATCAAGGGTAAATGATGAAAAGGCATTATTTGGGGTACAACACAAAATTTTTTATTTTATAATAAAAAATTTTAATCTTTTTTCTTCAATTCTATACTTTATTTAAATCACTTTTAAATCATACTTTTAGTGAATAAAACTGCAAAACAATTTGTCCAATTATTAAACTTTTTACAGCGATTTTTTACGGAGATACAGTGTATTGAAATAAAAAGATGTCAACACTGTTCTTACAGCCGTCACATAAAAACGTATAACGACCAAATTTGATTTGGTAGGTAGGTAGGTAGGTGTTACTTTCTGATATAAATTTTTAACAAACTACTTAGATAAACATACCTTACACTTCCAAAAAAATCTATAGTTTTTAAAATTAATAATTACCTTTGTTAAAAATTACCAAAAACACACACTGAATAAATAGGCGGAATATGTTATTGACCGCTTTCAGCTGTGCAAATATTGAAAATAAACCAAAAGTAAAAATGGCAATTTACTTAGTGAAATATGGTAACTTGTATACCATAATATATTTCTAAATTTAAAGCTTTCAGAATTTGAATTAACCGCCGCTGGATCAGTGATTTCTACTACTGTGTAATGAAATAGGATAAATAGTTTTGACTTAACATCAGTAAATATCACAAAATCTTTACCGCATATCCCTTCATACCTATCCTATTATTGCAGTCTAAGGAATATTACATACGTTCGGAGGTATAAAAGATATTAGCATTCTAAAATTTTCAATTTACACATCAGTGCAAACTCTGTAGTTCTTCAGTTCTGAAAAGACTGTATATATACTTAGGGTTTCATTGAAAGAAGATGGACCATTCATAATTTCCTATTGGCAGTGAAATATTCTATATATCCAAAGAGTACATTTGAAGGTTATACGTACTATAATGGCAGCTTTGTATAGCGTTCAACCTACAAGTTTTACATTCAATATATCGTTTTAGTTGATATGCTGCGCTTAGTTCCTGCAATATATGCATCATTCTAGACTCGTTTAAATCTGGAACTGTTTTACATTTATAGAATTTGAATCGAAATTTCCTACGGCTTTTATATAGACATAGATTGCCGTCATAGCTTGCAAGTGAATTTAGTTTTCAGAACAGTCGTTATTCCCTCTAATCATTGTGTGAAATGTGTACAAATAAGATTGTCACTGCTACATTGCGTATTCTAAGGAATTAAAGAATCTATTTATGACCAATCTCTTTATAACCAGTTTCATAGTAAAGAGAATTCAACTTCTCCCTGTAATATGCCTCTCTAAGCCAGTCATGCAATTGCGGTAGAACCAGAAACCAGTTTTATGGTTGATTAGTCAAGGCCCAGCCTCTCTGGGGCAAGTATTATAGATGCCGTTTGACATTTTTAAAGGCGCTTCCTTTGCAATATTGTCTCCATAGACTTAACTTTCGTACAAGTAGGTTGAATGGAAATTTTAAGTTTAATACTGACATCCTTTGCATGAATGTGAACTATCTTTTCCAGAGTTGTTAGCAGAAAATATGGAAGACTTCTGTTTTGCAATATGAAGATAATTTTCGGAATTAAAACACCTTTACCTATAGTCCATTGAAAATTCTAAGAACTATTTTGCGAAAAAAATTCTAATTTTTTTCCCAATATATACCAGACCTGAGATTTTTAATCGCTGATAGGGAACTGAAGATAAATTTTAAAATTTGTTTAAATATTTTTTTCCGTATTCAGCTTTTTTCTACGGGATACTCTAATGATCATGTAAGAAACGGTTGATATATATTCGTCAGCCACAATAAAACCAGAAATTAGAAAATTAAAAAATTAGAGCTAGAAAAAATTGCAAATTGCCAAGCTTTTAATGGCTCACTGTCAGCATCCAGGAATACTTAAATATTCATTTTGCGGTTAGTGAGTGATCTATATCTATATTGATCTATATATATACTTTTTCGTAGCATAAAAATATTTTAATAAATTTGGGGATCTATTCAGGGAAATAGGAATATTTAATGATATCACTATAAAATAAAAAAAAAAAAACATTTAAATACTTGCTAAATATCTTGAGTGTATACCATGCGGCTAATCGTAAAACATGCAGAAAAAATTGTTTTTCCGAAAAAAAAAAAGAAAAACCTCCGTAGTTAAATGTAACGAAAGTTAAGTATCAATACTTCTTTAAATGTAATTACTACCTTACTGACAAACTTAATATTTATGGTTAATATGGTTAAATGTTTCCACTTAAGAGAAAAGAAGAAGTATGAAAAAAAGATAAAATATTTATGTGAAGGAATTTTCTTGTCGGTAAAAAGAACATCTTATACATATTTTTTATCTTGCAAAAATAAATGAAAAATTTGCGGTAATACTAATATTGGTATTTTTGCTAGATAAAAAGTTTTTATATTTAATTCTTCTTAAAATAAGGGGAGTTGGCGTAAAGGCGTAGCGAAAATGTCTAAGGAAATATGTTTTATATACACAAATTATATTTTATATACACCTAAGTAGTAGGGTGATCCAACCGATTTTTTCAAAATGCTTATTTATCGATGGTTTTTTTTTTTAACAGAAAAATAAAAATTTAAGAATAATGTGTTAACTAATTAACAGGGAAATCACAAATATGCAATTGCATGTTTTTTTTGCCTGTACGTTGGATTTTGCCATCGATAAAATATTTATCCGTTTCAGAACAAACAAAGCATTTTTGTATAGATTTTTAAATGCATATTTTTACATATTTGTAGCATATTTTGTTATTTTTAGAACATATTTAACCATTTTGGAGTATATTTTGAGATTTTGGAGATAATTTTTTTATACTTCATGTATAAAAAATAAGAGATCCAAAAGTAGTTGTTGGATACCGCCTAAGTTCGTTAAAAATCGCTGAGGAGTTTAGCTTGTAGTAACAATTCATAAAGATTTAGAAACATATTAATTGATCTTTATTACAATCATTTTTGAAATATTTTTTAAAAAGCACGAGTAGCATCAGTTAATGTTGTAAAAACTATTTTTTTTTAAATAAAAGCTATATATCGTCGCCTGAAATCCAAAGGTTGTAACCACACTTTTTAATTTTTTACAGCAGAAGCAAAATTTTTAATTTGTTACTTTATAATTAAGCTCTTTAGTAAAAATTTTCAATCGCTCACTTAAAATAAAGCATAAAAAACTTTTCCAACCAAATTTTTCTTAAATGGAACTAATTTTACGGCTGTTTTTTTTTTATAAAGTTGATGTTAGGTCCTTTTTACTTTTGTTAAAATTGATGTAATTTTTAAAAATATTAATATGAAATTTTTTGTGTAAATGTACTTTGGATCAACATATATTCCAATAAAATAACAACACTTAATTTTTGAGTGGTTACGGCCTTTCATATTTTAGGTGACGATATGAAAATTCTCATATGAAACTTTTTATAATATCTGGCAAATGAAAAATCAATAAAGTTTTTATGTGATGGGAAATGGGAATTAGAATTAAGGCCAATACAGTTGATATGTAAATAAAATAATAGAAAAAATTAAAATATTAATAAAATAATTAGCTTTAATGAAAAAATTAGTTTTCTCTTAAAAATAGAAGACTTTTTTGTTTTTTAAGAGCATATTTTGGCTTTTTTAGAGCATATTTTTAATTTTTTGCTGCATATTTCATAAAATTAAAGTATTAATAAAATACTTTGATTCAATGAAGAAATTAATTTTTGTTTAAAAATTAAAAACCTTTTTGTTCTTTAAGAGCATATTTTTGCATTTTCAGAGCTTTTTTTCTTTTTATAACACTTTTTTATGAGCATATTTGTGGTTTCCCTGCTAATTAATACTTATAGTATAATTTCTTGTTATGTTTCATAAACATAATTTAGGGTTAAATTGAAATTAACTCCTTTATTTCCCAGTAAAAAATGAAGCTACGAACGAAGCAGTTTCTAAGGAAAAAAAGTAAAATTACACTTCCACATTCCCTTACGAATTGAATGAATTTTGTATGGTGAGTTCCCGATTGGGTTTAAAGAAATAATTAAGTAATAGTTATACATCAATTAGTTTTTTCTCTTATAACACCTGAAACATTCTGCCAAACAATTTAAATATTTTAAACAAGAAATATGCACTAATAATATGAAAAATATGAATTTAACACTAAAAATATGAACACGAAAAAAATATCTTTTAATAATACATATTTATTTAAAAGAAGATAAACACACCCATATGATATAATTCAGGTGTAACTGTTGCAATTCACACATAGGAATTACTAAGGTACATATAAATCTTTTTAAAGAATTTCCCAGAATTCAGATCAGTGTCAATTATATCGTCACCTCAAATGCAAAAGGTCGTAAATAGTCAAAAACTCAATATGGATTGTTATTGAATTTTGACGAACGGATCTAAAATATATTCACTAAATATATTCATATCTTCTAAAATTAAATTAATATTTACAAAAATAAAAAAGCGGTAACATCAGTTCAAGAAACGACACATCCGATAAATTATTTTAAGTTAAGAAAACAATGTGTATTATACTCTATCTACCTTTGTTGCAAATTTTCATTAAATTACTTAATTTAAAAGAAAAAAAAATTAAAAATGTTTTTCCTTCTCCTGTAGGAAAAACAAAGGTATGTGTCTTAGTTGATGATATAATTTTTAAATAAATATTTCTATTTGTATAATTATATTTTTCCCATTCGAAATTAATATACATATGTATCTATATCATGAAAATGAGATCCTACTTCCTCAGCAACATGATATAAATCGTGTGCTAAACATATAATGTGAGCATGTTTTGGATAAAAAATATATTCAGAGAATCTGCTGCCTTAACCATAAAAAGAGGCTGCATCTAATACAAACAGGATTGATTTTTTACAACATACTTCAACAAAATTGTACGAAATTTGTAAATGTTTTAATGGCGTTCAAATACTTACGACACATAGTATGCAAGATATAAGCAAAAAAATATTTTTAAGCGCTTTAACCACGAATAACTCGCGTAGTGTTCCCGGTATCTTTTAATAGCGTGTATAAGATGCCAAGACGATGCTCAAAATCGAAATTTACCGACTTTCGAAATTTTAGCGAATGATATTGTGTCAAATATTAGTGAACTCCGTTATCGTTAACACGTACCGCATCGGACCTGAAGTTTATATGGTGCGTTTATATATGGCTTTTTTACAGTTGTAAGAAAAATTTTGCTACCAAATACTTCACTTTGTAACAAAATAATAAAAAATCATAATCTATACATAATTATCTATCAAACAAGATATAAAAAGAAAAAAAAAATCGGTTAACAAATGTTTAAGTTATTACGAATTCCCCAGATCATTAATGTGTTTTAGAGCACTTGTGTAAGGAATGTACAAAAAAATTTTACATTTTTTGAGAAATGTTTAAATAAAGTACTACTTTTAATTAAATTTGAACCACAATTACCGAAAAATATGTTTTCGTTTCTGCAGGATAATCCAAACCCCTTTCCATGTTCTATTAAAAAAAGTTGAAATTCTTTAAGATTGTGTCAAGACTCTAATTAAAAAAAAATTTTTAAACAAATTTCAAAAAAGTTCGAATAAAGCAAATCGGGTTTATAGACAACGCTACAAGAAATAAAACTAAAAAAGAATTAGGTCAATACTTTTTACGACTAAGCCCTGCGATTTGAATTTTGCAAATTTCGGCAAAAAGGTTTTTTTTTTGCGGTTTTTAAAAAGTTATTTTTTTATTTATTTTTTTTTTTTAAGCTGATATTTGGACTGCACAAAATTATTACACAATAAGTTAAACTATATCTCAAAAAATATAATTTGAAGTTGTTAAGAAATGTTCAAAATATGAAGTTCAAAAATCAAAAATTGAAATATTTAAAATTCTTAAAGAAAACATCAAAAAAAAAATAGATTTTTTATCTGAATTTCGATGCAAAGATTTCTGTGACTTTACTTGTCAGATTGAGATAATTATCATTTTGTTTGTCGGGTAATTCGGAAAAATTTTGTCCCAAAATTACAATTTTAAAAATTTGATGTCTTGAATTTTTTTAAATTTTGGGCGTTCATTAAACTGGTCATCGTGCATTTTGTTACATATGAATCAGTTCCATATCATTTACGGTTCATGTTTTGTAGACCTCTAAAATATCATACCTCGGACATTTTTGTCAAAAATGAACAAAGTTCAAGATTAAATAACTTTTATGTTTATTATTCGATTTTAAGAAAATTTTTATCAATGGCAAGGACTGATTTTAATTTCTATCGCAAAATCATAAAAGTTACACATCTTCCTGGTGCAAGAACCTCTAAAATTAAAAATTATCTTTTATCCTAGGATATTCTGAAAAAGGCTTTTTAAATTCTTTATTTTTCGACATTATGCATACAATCAGAAGTTATAAGAATTTGTCAGTAGCAGTTAGCATAATTTTACTAACAAAATAATATCTTTTTAAGTGTTCTGATACTTTTATTTTAAATTTAGTATCAAAGGATAAAAGCAAGCAGTGTTGATTAAGATCGACCATATAATACCCTACATGTAATGGCACTAAAATGATTATCGGGAGAGGGCCTGATATGGGACCTATGGTCAATTGTGGAACGATCCTTATGAAATTTATTATAATAATTAATACATATATGAAAATTATAAATTATATATATAAAATTTCATTTCGATATTAGCATTTATGTGAGATTTATACACGTTTAAATATCTTTCGGGAATGTGAGTTATATGGGAGCCATGCTCAATTATGAACCGATCATTATGGAATTTAGTAGAGTGTACGAAACTTAGTTGAGTTAAATTTTAATTCGATATTGATATTTATGTGAGATTTATGCAAGTTTAATTGACTTTTAATATATGGGTACCACGTTCAATTATGGACCTATAACTGTGAAATTATGTATGGTGATTTATACTTATATACATCTCAAATATGTAAAATTTTGTATTGATGTTAACATTAATGTGGGATTTATGCGCTTTTTAGTAATTTTTAGGCAGCGGAACCTACATGAAAATTATGATGATACTTGAACCGATCATTATAAAATTTGTTACATAAGTACGATATATTTCAGATATTTGTATGCGGTAAAACACTATACCGAGAAAAAATTTATATGGGGTATAGGTGAAATAATGAACCGATCGTGATCAATTTTAGTGGATTTTGCGTTAGTAAGCCCGTGTATCAAATTTGCGTAAATAATCTTTAAAATTGTCACAAATAATTCAGCGGATTTTGTAAAGTGTGTTACATTAGGTTAAAGGTTTAATTTGCATTTCTACTAATAACATCAATTTAAAACTTTTAAATTCTCCAAATGTTTACTTTTGACGGTTTTTGGCGTTTTGAAGATATTCATTTTCCAATTACTTAAAAAACTTCAGAATATATTTCTTGATATAAGTTTTATCTTATCTGTTTAAATTGAATATCAGTTCAAGAAAAATTACCTTATAACTAAAAAACCGTAAAAAAATTCCTTTTTTTGCCGAAATACGCTAAATGCAAATCGCAGGTAATGTTTAGTCATATAAGATATTGACCTAATTCTTCTTTACGATAATTTCCTGAAGTATATGAAAACCTGCATAGTTTTATTCGAACTTTTTTGAAATTTATTTAACCAAATTTTTGAATGTTTAAAATTAGAGTTTTGAAACAGGCACGGGTTAACAATATTCGATTTCGCTGATATTTCACACAATATATTTTTACATCCCAATGAACGATTCTAGAGGGAGTTACGGTCAAATTTCAAAAGTCGGTAAATTTTGGTACAGTCTAATGCACATACATACATAAATGCCCTCCATCAAATTTCAAGCATTATGTATTTTACTCAAAATATGCAGAAATATTCAATAACAAATCGATGTCATTTTGTTGCAAAAACTTTAATTCTCAGAAATAATAGGTCAACATTGATTTTCAGTTGGTCACTAAAATCATACATTTGCATGAAAGTATTAGCCCCGTTAACAACTTTAATTTGAATATTATAAGATTTGTTGAGTCGTTTTTAGAAATATAGTCTTTTATTGGAAATATTAACTTCTAATTTCAAAAAATGCAACCAGATTTTTTAAAAATTTTAACTATTTGAAACCCGATTTCTCCAAAAAACTAAATAATCGATTACCCTAATAAGTAGCATAGTAGAATTTGAGGAATTTCTTACATGCACATTAAAATAATTTTAATATGTTTTAAGAAATTTAACATGAAATATATTTTTCTATACAAAAAGTGTTAACTATATGTATACATATGTATATATTTTACTGTTACAATATTACAACAATCTGTTAATATTATTAGTAATAAATAAAACGGATCTAAATACAATTTGAATGGAAACAAATCCTTTTAATGGGTAATGAATAGGATGATCTATATGGTTTTCAAATCGGTTTAAAAACGGGTTTTCTTGGTCTTAGTACCGGCGGTTGTTTCAAAATGTTAATTTTTCGAATATCGAATAGACCAGTTTTTTTAAACACAAAAAACTGGTTTTCAAAATAACTCTTTATTTCGAAAAAAAAAAAAAAATAATAATAATATTTGACTGGAAATTTAGGAATGTTTTTAACTGATTAAAATTTATAAAATCTAACTTTTTATTATGTTTTATAAATACAGTACAAGGTCAACTTGAAATTAATTCTGAACGTATAAATAATTAAGTAATAATTATCTTGGTCAATATGTCTCAACACATAAAAAAAGGGGAAATTTCAGTACTGATTTTGTTCAAACATACGAGATGTACTTCAACCAAAATGTGATAGTGAACGAAAATTGGGTACCAAATATAGTGTGTAAAAGCTGCTACAACCGTCTAATGGATTGGAAAAATAGAAGACGTGAAAGTATGCCATTCGGTATCCCAATGACTTGGATTAATCCTGGTCACAATCCATTGAATTGCTATGCATGTGCGAATAAAGGAGCCGCAAAAAGGATAAGAAAATCGTATAATTACGTTGGTGTTGCAAGTGCCGCAACACCATTTCCTCATTCGGACCACATTCCTGTGCCAAAAGCTTCTAGCCCAGATATTTTCTCTTCTACGACTGCTCCGACATATCATGCACGTGATGATCCCCCATATGAGCCATCAGTATCCAATGAGCCAATTTTAATAAATCAAAATAAGCTTGATTCAATTGTTGCCAAGTTGGAATTAACACAGCATAAATAATACTGATTTTTTATTTTTTCAAACTCATTTTAATAAAACAAAAACTTACAGATATAGAGGCAAAAAGTCGCCGAGTGCAATAATTGCGGAAATTTGCTGGTGGAGTAAGCTTGTGTGGCAAGACAAGGATGATCTTGATGATAAAGAATTTTCAGGAGATGCAGAAGGGCCAACAGTGGAGTTACACATTGACATTATGTGTGGTTCAGAAACTGATGATAGCGATGAATGCGATGCCACTAGTCCCGAACAACCACCATCGAAAAAGTCTAGGCAATATTTATTAAAATAAATAAAAATAAATAAATAAAATAAAAATTATAAAAATGTTTACTTAATTTTTTTAGTAGTTTATGGCCAGAAGTCTGGAGTTATTGGGGAAAATTTATAAAAAAGTCGATAAATGACACTTTTTGAATAAAAACAAATATCAATATTCTTGTCAAAATGGGATACCTCCACTTAATTGTAAATAAAAGCAGAACGCGTTAATCGATTTCTATGATCTATGTTGCATTTTGTTTATAGGTTATGTGACTTTACATGAAATTAATAACACTTGATCCTTTTTTCCGTTTTGGATTTTTTATGAATTTAAAAAAAAAAAAAATTTAATTTTTAGGCAAAAAAATATTTTTTTTTCTCCACAAATTTATTTTTACCGGCAAAACTGTTGATTATAAAGAAAAACGTTATATGAACGGATTAAAGAAATTGTAATTCGAAATTTTTTTGAGTTTGTTTTAGCAAAATCGGACAAGTGGTTCTCGAGTTATATTAAACTACGTTTTTGCCAAAATGTTACAACTAAGCGAAAAAACATCAAGATAAGGAAAAAATTTAAAAGGTCATAAAAAAAACTGACACATACGAACGCCAAACCCTTTGAGGGTTTTACTATACTGACCTAGTACCATCACCCTGACTTGGAATTTCTCATCCCCCAGATTGGCTGTAGTACTGTGTTATTAATAGAAATCTTTTTTTCGTTTTTGTAATTCAATACTTGTAATACTAGCCCATTACTTTTTAAAGGAGTTATATTTAGAGGTCTACCTGCAAAATCGATTTAAAAAAAATTGAGACACGCTTTATCTATATTAACCCATAGTTTCTGCGTATACCACAGAAAATTTAGTCTCATTTTTTATGATTATTTTCTTACCTTAATGATTAGTTGTTCCCAAAATAATTATATTTAATAAATTCTAACTTGAATATTATAAGGTTTATTGATTTTTTTTTTTTAAAAATATAGTATTTTGATTGAAATATTAACTTCTACAAAAAAAGTTTAACCGTTTTTTCGGACTTAAAAAAAAGTCGAATAATCGATCATCCTAATAAGGAACAAAATTAAAGTTATTACAATTACAGTATTAATAATATTTACCTCTACCTCTAAAATAGTTAAAATTTAAGACCGATATTAAGCGATATACATAAATATATTTTTGTATAACACACCTAACATATTTATATTTATGTTAGGTTAATTTTTAGAATATTAAATATATTCTAAAAATTAAGAAAATGTTATATGGTATTTTTGAAGTTAAATTTGTGTCTAACTAAAGGATGGTCCTAAGAACTTTTTGCCATTTTCAAAAAGCAATAACTCAGAAATTAATAAATATATTTTCATAATTTGTTCACAATCTAACTGATATAAGTCCAAATAATATGTGCGAAAAAAATAATACTAGTCGGAGTAGTAAATAATTACAAAAATAGGAAGTAAAAAGAAAACAAATTTGGAACACTTTGGGTAAAAATTGTGGTTTATAATTCTTGCGTGTAAATTTGGGAGGGTGAATTATAAATCTTAAATTTGACTATTAAATGGAAAAAAATAATTAGTTCTTACTAATTGTATATTTGACTAATTGATTATACAACTTTTTACAATTTATGTAAAATTTCTTAGTTTTTATTATTTTTTTTTTATTTTTTTATTGTTAGGAAATTAAAAGTTGCGAAGTATTTTTGCACAAAAATGAACTGAAATATAATCTCAAGATCACTATAATATGAAAAAAGTACATTATCTTAAAAACTATATACATTTGTATAATAATAAATGATCATCTGAATGCTTTACAAATATTGAACATACTTCAGCAATAAATTATAAAGTATTGTAAAACCTGGTGCACAGAAATTATACTGAGCATGATAACCCAAGCTTCAATATATATTTAGACATCATATTTTTAAATTACTTAAAAAGCTAATAATCTTTCAGTTGATTATTTGCTGGAAGGAATGTTTCGTATGTTACGGATAATTTCTAAATAACACAATTTAGAGATATCACACCCAATTTATACCAATTAATATAGCTAGAACTAACTAAAATTGTATGATGGTATAGATTGTCAAGTACTTAATTTATTTGGCTATTTCTGGCGCTCAGTTATTACAGTATATGTGTTATATGTTCCCAAATTTCAATTAGTGTAGTTTTGATAGTAAAGATGTTGAGATATGTTTTCGCTATAACTAATACATATAAAGTCATTTTATGTTCCAAATAAATCAGGGTTTAGTAGATCTCCGATACTTAAAAATATTGTACAAACATTTTGAATTTAACTGAAAACCTATGTATAGCAAATTTCAAAGTGAGGTTATGAGACAAAATTCCAAAGTGAATAAAAACTCAACATTAATTTTTATTTATGTCAAAAGTATAGATAATCACCTTTAATTGGCTGTCATTAGTTTTTCCATAGTACAAAAACTAGTCATTTTACAGCGATTCAAAAATTACAAAACGCACTTTACCTTAAACACACACTTTACCTTAATTTTCTAGATTGAGTTTTAGAGAAGTCATTATGTCAAAATCGACATTTTAAGTGTTTCAAAAGCCTTTAGAAGAAGTGAGAAGTTATGTGTAAACAAATCAAAATTTAATAATATGATTAAATTGCAAAAATTTGAATTTTGAAGGAAATGCGTGGCTAATTTGCTTAAATATTTCAATATCATAATGTGGCTGCTATGCTTCCTTTGCCAAAATGTAACATTCTTTTTATTAAAATCTGTTAACAACTTTCACAAACGCTAAAATCGATAAGGAAGAGTTAAATTTCAATTTCCTTATTATTTAATGTCATTGCTATATTTCTCTTTGAATTTCATCTATATTATTTATAGATATTGCATTTTCATTTAATTATTTGATATACAACCACATGAAAAAGACGCATTTTACTTGTCATAATCTTAAATTAAAATCTATAATTTTTGTTTTTGTTGTTGTTGTTGTTGTTGTCTAGCTTATTACATCTGTGTGTAAATTTGTTGCTTTTGTGTTGTTGATATTGGGAATTGTCGTTGCAAATTTTTCAAACGTTTGTTGTTTGTTTTTTTTTACCAACAAACAAACCTTTCAACAACATCAAAAATCATGTAAATCGTTATCGAAAAACGCCTAAACTCTAAAGTTGATTTTTTTTTTCAGTTTTATTTGGTTCAAAATCGATCGTCAACATTCACTTAAACGCTAATAGAGTAAGAGATCGAATAAACGCAACACAAAACTAAGAGAAAAAACTCATTAAAATGTCCAATTAAATTTAAAATAGAAAATATGTATGATAAAATAAAAGAAAAAAGAAACTTAAACAAATTTTAAAAGTTTAATTTTTAAGATAAACGAAGATTTAACGTTGATCGAACTCATTACCTAATAGACAGACACTTTTCATTGTCAGATACTATTGTCTGTCTGTTTGTTTTTTTTTTTTTTTTTTTTTTTAATCTATAAAGAAGATGATGGAAAAGCAGCAAATTACACAAAATTAAGAAAATTCAATAAGAGAGAAGAATGAATAAAATCAATTTTTCCAACAAACTTTAACCTTCTTCACAAATTTCGTGAGATTGATCGTCGTAAAAAAAATAAATAAACTGTAAAGCTCAAGTAATGCTTGGAACAATAACAACAACAGTCACTAAATCAAAAAAAAAAAAAAAAGAAAAAAAAATAGTCTAATACTGTGCAAAAACTCAAAGTTGTTTATCAGTGTTGTCATATTAGGGGATTTTTAACAAAATTGGGGATTTCTTTTGCGAAATGGGGGTGAACAATTTAGTTTGGGGATTAAGGGATTTGTTGGGGATGAATTTTATGTTTTGGGTATTTTTGACTATTTTTTGGGGATTTTTATTTTATTTCCATAATTTTTCTTTTTAACTTTGGAAAAATTAAAAAAAAAAACATAAAATTCCGCCTGATATTAATCTTTAGTAAGATAAGAAATGAAGACAATATAAAGTAACTGTTATACTAAATATCTGCAACAAGATGATTATTTATGGATTGGCTGAGAGGGTAATGTTTGATCAATTGATACTTTATTATTTTTTCTCCAATAATAGTCAATAAAATAGAAAGAAGCCTTTAATAATTATCCACATTATTGTTATAAAATCAAATGTGTGTTTGTTTGTGAAGTAATCACGCCTAAACTGCTGAAGCAATTTTAATAGAATTTTATACAGGTAAATTTTAAGATGGAATGAACTATAGGATGGATATAAATAAATTGCATGTTGCTGAAAATGGCCAAAATGTCGCTATTTTTCGCACTTCTTTTATTTTTATTTTTCTTTTCGATGACAGTTGAAGTTTTAACTGAACAAAGCTGTATTTTACGTTTTCTTCAATTTGTTTTTTATTAACTTTTTGGATTCCATGCAACGCAGGGGCATTCATCTAGTATATTATCATTAGTTCTTTAAAAGTTTAATAAAATGTATCAAAAATAATTGAATCAATGGAACTTAATTTATCATGCTTTCATACCTTTGAAGAAATAAATATTTAATCATCGGTATTTACATTAACTATAAAAATTATGTAAATTTTTTACTAAAAAAATTTATTGCTACAAATGTTGAAACGATTTCTACAATCACATTTTTTTAACCTATAAAAAATTTTCTTTCAATATTGACTACTTAGGTAATTTATGTATCCAAACCTGCATATCTACAAAGGATATGGATTGCAGTACGAAGAAAAAGTAATGTATGTTTATACTAATCTATGAAATAAATTTATTATTTTAGTGGGGATTTTTGGGGATGAAATTTTTCTATTTGGGGATAAGACTTGAAAAAATCTGGGAACCCTGTTGTTTATTTAGTTGCCTACAAAAGAAAACAACCAAAAAACAAATGAACTGCAACAAAAACAATAGTAATGAAACATGTTGAACGGTTGTAGTTACCAACTATTAAACAGCATTAACAACTACAACAACAATAAAAATGTACTGTCTTACGTTCAGTGTTTTAAATACTTCAATTCTTGCGTATTTTTTTAACATAATACCAAATGGACAGAAATCTCCAAAAAAGAAAATGTGTAATACAATCAATTAATGTTTGGAAGGACTTTCAGACTAGGAAAAACGCTTATTTTTTTAATTCGTTCGGAACAAACAAAGTACAGCCTGATCGGCTGACGAGGTAGATGTTTATCCACCTGCTTTGAGACTGCATGGATAGTTTCGAAGTTGTTAGCTTTTGCTTTTTTTGTTTTTTTTTTTCAAAACGTAATATTTTTCGACCGGAAAGGACTTTGCGTCTAAAAATTTATGATTTCCAATAAACAATGTTTGTAGTGAATTTCATTGAAATCGGAGATTTCAAATCCGGAAATGATTCTCTCTGTTTTACTACGGAATCAACCAATGGTTACAATGGTAGGTAATGATTTCCCAGAACTACTTCTATAAGTTTAAATTTGACAATTTCAAACAAAAATTATAAAAGTTAAAATAAAATAGAACAAATACATGTGTAAACTATTTAATAACATCTCAGTTGGAAATTTTTTCATATATTTTTTTAAATTTCTTTAAGACAAATTCAGTAAATTGTCAATAGTAATTTGACATTATGACTTATCTTTAATATGTCTATAAATTTTCTTCAAAAAAAAAAAAAAAAAAAGAAAAAACTGAAGGATTTTCGTTGTCATTATAATGTTATTTATTCAATTTCGGTAACACTTGTTTACTTGTTGGTCTCTGATATATTTTTAAAATGCCTAAAAAATTTTTTTGAAAAATATATGATCCTTTTTTTTAATTTTCAGCTTCGAAATTATCCTGTCAGTCCTACCAGAGTAATTAAATCATCTTATGATTTTGATTAAAGCATTGCTAGTTTTAGTCAATTGTAAAAAAAAAAAAAAATATTGAAATGTTATGAAGTCAACCGATGTAATTTGTTATCACCTAATATAACTAATAACTTGTACCTCAAGAATCACTTGTGAAATTTGTCGTTGTAGCACACAATTTTCTGTTAAGATTCTGTTACTAATTGTGGAAATAATACCTTTTACATTGACATGTATGTGTATGAAATAATTACTTTACAAACTGTTACAGTTAAATGACGATAATGATGATGATTTCAATCGGTAAATTACAAAAAAAGCCCTTTTACACGCGCTTACACGATTTTAATGGATGCAACAGCAATGAGCTTCAGATAAAATAATAAAAATACTGAAAACATCACAAAATTGAGGTTACTACTACTACTACTGCTTGCATTCGTACTTACTCTCAATCGAACACAAGCAATTTTGATTGTAAACGAGCATGTAACGTTTAAGCAACTGCATAAGTTTAATATGATGATGATGACGAAGAAGAAGATTTGGAACTTTAAACTTTCATACATACAAACACACTTATGTTCCAGTGAAATACAGCTTTTTTTGTATAGATTTTGAGTGAAAATGGTTCGAATACCTTTTATGGGATGGTTATTTGATGTTGTTGTTAATATTTGTGTTGTAGTTGTAGAAGTGACTTGGCCGACTGGCTGGCTGGTTAGTTGGTTGACTTTAATGGGCATTCAATGTTGAAGACAACTCCAACTATAGTATAAATGCAACAGGAAAAAATTACCAATTGTAATAATGGTCAGTCAGCACCGACAGACAGACAGACATACATATAACAGAAATGTGATCAAGATCAAACGTAAAACCAAAAACAACCACAACAATAACAAAAATAAATGAAAATAACCCAAATGGGGAAAAGTATTGTAAAGTATAAAAAAGAGTTCGTTTTATAGAAGAGAAGGCAACAACATTAACATTAAACTATGAAAGTATTTAGGAAAAAACCAAAAAAAAAAAAAAAATACCACCAACAACATTAAGTTTATTGTAGTTTTGATGTTGTTACTGTTAAAACTGACAATACAAAATGAAAAAATTACTGAATTCAGTCAATTTGAGTGTAATAATGGTAATAACGATACCTACGATCCAAAAACAAAACAAAATCGAATAAATACTAAGAAATAACTTCTTCATTTCATGCCCTACACTATGCTTTTAAATACATTGAGGCGTTAGTATATCTAAAAGTTCTTTTTTTAATTTAACATACATATCAATTTAAAAATATATATTTGTAAAATCCTTTCTATTTACTTACACTATGCGTAGGGTTTTTATCCCGAGATATCCCGATTCCCGGGATTTAAACTAGAATTAAAAACTAAAAAAAGGGTATTTTTACCATTTTTAAAAGTCAAAAATTCTACAAAAAAGCGTTGATTGATCATGATTAATCAAATATTGCTTTGGATCCACTTCAATGTAAATAACTTTATAGAGTATAATAGCATCAAATTATATTGTTTTACGGCATAAAATTCTCTATGTTTGAAGCCATTGATATTAGAACTCGAAAATTAGAAATGCTCACCAATGCATTATTTTAGTATAAGCCCAACATCCGTTCATGTCTCTTGCAGCAGATAAAGTGTAGAAATTAAATAAAATATTTGAAACACGTCACCTACATATGTTTGGAGTAATTGCTCAAGGCTCCATTACGCTATCGTAAATATAAATGCGAAATTGTAAATATAAACGGAACGTAAATGGATGGTTACTCAAAAAAAGTATATGTAGCAAGTACTTTGTTGTTGTTTTATATACATCAGCATCAGTGATGTCAATTAAACATGTTTCCACAAGATATTTGTAGTTTAAAAATCGCTAGATTTATTGGTTTTTAGTTTAGCGATTTGTGTACAAAACAAAATTTGTTCTTTTATAACTACAATTTTAAATTTTTAATTATTGTTCCAACTTCACGTATTATTTAAATCATTTTGATAATCTTTTTAAATCATTTTGATAATCTTTTTTTTTTTCCAATTAATTAACTTTTTAAAGAGAGTTTTTATGGAAATACGGTATATAGAAATAAAAAACTGTCAACACTGTTCTTACAGCTGTTACATAAAAACATAGGGAAACCTAATTTGGTAGGTCAATATGTAAAATTTACATTTATCAGTACCCATATACACATATCTCTCATAAGCAAAACGTGTCAGCTGATTCATTACATTTATACATTTATATAAAAAATCTATTCTCAAAAATTTTTATTGTCGATGCTGAATTAGTTGATACTCGAACAATAAAACAATTTTAGCTTTTTTAAAAATAGTTGTAGGTATGAACCTAACAAAAATACGTATTTATTAAAAACTACCTTCGATACCTATTTACAGTATTTTAGAACAATATTTTAACAAAAAAGTCTTCTTTGAACATATATTTTTATATTAAAAACTGATTCATATATTTGCGTACAAATTATATGTAAAATATAATTTTCATTGCTTAGTTTTGACAATTTGAAGCAATATTATATTTTTCCCTAATGCCCGGGGATTCTTGCGAATAACTTAAATAAAATTCACGGGAATTGAAAAAATATCTGGAGATTAAAAACTCTAATTATGCATTAAAGATTCTTAAAAATATACCACAATTATAATCTTGTTTTTACAAAAAAATTAGTCTCCTGAACTCGTATTCTGTTTAGCGATTATCACTCTGAGCAAAAGCTATCATCTTTGTCGCTTCTATTTAAAAAAACTCAAGTCGTATTTATAATTCACAGCCTGATCGTCTGTCAGTTACGTTTGCTAACCTACCAAAATACAAAGAGTTTAAATATGGCAGGCAGGATCACTGGTATGAAAGCAGTTTTTTCTTTTTACTACAAAGACAACAACAACAAAAATATAACCATGATTATTGCCCTCCACTCAACTGTAGACGCACATCAATCTTAACATTGCAGCTCAATAGGAAGAAAGGAACGACAGATTCAACATTTTCTTAAACAACAATGAAAACGTGCATGAGCAAAAAATAAAAGAAAAAACACACACACACAACAATAACAACAACCAAAAATACATAGTTTATGATGGGAAGGTATTTTTTGTAGAGCCATAGATTTGATGTAATGGCCATAACAGATTGAGCTCAGTTTTAACGTTGTTTTCTTTTTAGTTTATTTTTATTATTATTATTTTTTTTTTTTTTTGTTAACTTTTTTATGGAACAAGCAACCAACAACCAGCAAACCAACCAGCCAACCGTCCAGGCAACAAACAATGTTACAAAAATGCATTCCAACCATATCCATCAATAGGCTTTTATAAAATAATCATACTTTTGTGTTGTAAATTATAATAATTATTGTTATTAACGTTGTCAATGGATTTGAATGCTTGGACTGATTTAAATCATTGTAAAGATTAACCGCTTGTTTGTGTTTAATGCAGATAGACGGTCAAACTGACAAATAAAAAGACAGACCGACACAATTTCTATGACTTTAACTGTTTAGTGGTTTAATATTTGAGTAGTATGGTTAGTGAGTGAATAATTTTAAAATAAAATAAAATTTATTTAGTAATTCACTTGATTTATTAGTTTTTAACATTTCCGTTAGAAAATAGGAAAATTTTACAATTCATAGAAATATAAAATAAAAGTGGCGTTAATCATTATTTTCTAAATTGGCGAGGAAAATGGATTTGTGGCAACAGAATAAGATCAGAAAAACAATTCTATATGGCGAATGATTTTAAAACATATATTTTAAAAATAATTCATTTCATTTAAAATAACACACAATTTAGTACACTTGACGATCTTAAATATTCGAGTTTTACGCAAATAAATTACTTCCTGTTTATGCACCAATATATCTGGCACAATTTTATAATTTTGTTTTTACAAAGAAGTTTTAAATCTTAAGCTCAAAGGTCTAAATGTGGACCCAGATCGATATCGATGAAATAATATACCATCATATACTTTAAAATCTCCATATTTAAAGTGCTCTTTTTCGTGACATATTCAATTTGAAAGTATGATGCTTCCATGAATATTTTTTTATGATCGTTAATTATATTGGCTATACATTTATTACTTTTGGAGAAAGTAATAAATGTATAATTAATAACTTATGCCTTCTTGTATTAAACGTATCCATATTTCACTGTAAATAATAACATCATAAGATTTCTACTTTTTAAGAAGAAAGTTTTGTTGTAGGAGTTAGAAATAAAAAAAAATGTTAAATAATTTATCTGAAATGTTTATTAATTAAAAAAAAATTTAATGAAATTTTGGATGAATATGGGTTTTGTTATTCGGAAAAATAAAGTGTAAGAGATTCTGAATGAAGAAAATCCCATAATTCCTAAAAACCGTTTCATCAGTAACAGATATATCGATCAAAATGTATTTTTGACTTAAAGCACCTACATAAGCGGACGGACTTAGTTCTTGTTCAGATCTATTATAAATATTTGTCTTAAAGAACCGAGTTACCATCAAAAACTTTTTCACGATATTTCTTTTAATTCAAAGTTGTCTCCTTTTCCATTGGTAGTGAAAAACAACAAGAATAAATAAAAGGTTCTGTACTTCAACACGGCTGAAGGGTATATATATAAGATTCCACTCAGACCAATATAGCACTGGTACTTATTTTTATCGGAATATCATAAAATTTAGAATGCATTTCTAAAATATTGAAAATTGTTATGTAATGTTCTTAGAAAGGTCTATAACCGATAGTATGTTAAAATAAGTAGTGTCATTTTGTACCACAGTGTGCCTGAAAAAAACATAACTTTTATTCACTACTTTTGAATCTCTCTTAAAAAAAAAAAAAACTTAAAACCGTTTTATATAATTTTATTACAAATATTGTTAAAAGATAATAAAACTACTACTAATTGTAATTATTTAGAAATAATTCACCTTTTTTCGTGCTAAAATTTTTTTATTTTCAGTTTTTAAGAAGTAATTATTAATAATTTCTAAAAAATTGCAAAATATGCATTTAGTTCTACTTTTGAAGTCATGAGAATGTTCATTTCTTCAAAACCCTTGTATGTATGTATGTATTTTTCTTTTTGCTAAAAATAATGCTAAATTAATAAAACAATTTTTTCAGTTGTATGTTTTCATTTCGTCTTAATTTTGTACTTTTGTATATAATTATAAAAACAGAATCCATTGTACAGGAAGAAGAAAGTGAAGAAAATAGGTAGAATAATAAGAATAATTGGTTGCTAGATAAATAAAATAATAAGAAACATGCTGTGTTGCAGTTTGCAGCTAGATACATATATGTCTGGTAACCTATAGTCAGCTTTGTTCAAGAAATTCCTTTAATAACTTGAAGCTCTTGTTAAAATTATATTTATTTCAGAATAATAATGTTAGATTATATAAAAATAATACTCCAATAAATGCTCCAAAACCTTGAAAACATTTATTTCATATTTCTAAAGCGCATCTAATGTTAGGAGTTAAATTTATCACATCCCAAACTGTACCTTTTCTAACGCTCGTTTTTATTAAATTCATGAAACGGAATAAATGATCTGTTAACCTAATTACAATTATATTCATTTATTTTTTACTGAAGCTGACTGCTACTTGCGTCAATTTCTATGTTTTTCTCGCTCATTCTGGAATGTCTATAGAATAATTCTATTAATATTTAAGAATTTTATTACAGGATTACCAAGCACAAATTCCAGTCAACTGAAAATTAAATCTTAATATTATAATTTTGTCCTTGTAATATTCTATTATTCTTTTTTTTTTTTTGATGTTTTGCTTTTTAAACTTTTTTGGAAATCAGGCTTTTATACTCTATCATGTTTTGGTCAACTATTAGGAGCGAATTGTTATACAATACATTTTGTCGAAACGAATTTTTCGCTAGTCATAGAGAAACAGGCAGTTAAAAAATTATATCTTTCTATAATTTTCAAATATAACTGCAATTTAATCAATTTTCCTGATAAAAGCCTTCGCCAACGATAAAATAATTTTAAAAGATATTTTTGTTTTAAACATAATAAGTTTTAGTTTTTAAAAATTAGACAAAAACTGTAGAATTTATTCGATTTTATCTGAAATAACTTACTGAATCTCTCCATATATTTCTCATTTTTGCCCCAAGAAATATGCAGCACATGAAACATTAAGTAGAATCCTTTTCTTAAAATCAGTGTTGTTAACTAAGCAATACGAAAATTCCAAAACGATCCAAAAAGCCTTAAATCGAACCAAATCCTTTGATTTTGTTTCAATTTAGCACTTTTGAGCAAATTTTTTTAAATAAAAATCTGATTTTCTTTAAGAGTAACAGCTTGTACATTACAAGTTCTATAATTGTTATTTTATTTTTTTTTTTATTTTAACTTCAGCACAAATAGTGAACTATCACAGAAAAAATTAAAAAATAATTTTAATTACTAAAATAATTCATTCAATTGAAAAAAATATTTAAATTTGCACCTCTCACAAAAATGATTAAAATAATCTCAAAAAAAATTATAGCGCGAATAATTCTACGAAAGTTTAGAAAGTTAATGAAACTTTCCCATCAAGTCACAATATTAACCCATTGACGATCAAACTTCTCTGTGGAGTTTTTAGGTTATGTAATTTATAGTCAATAGGTAGAGCAAACTATTTACCCATGTTTTATAGACAAGAAGTGGTGCTACAATAATGTTGTATAAGTCAAGCCTCCAACTCGCCACACATAGCCCCCAGAAGTCTCGATTAACCCTCATAAAAAAAATGGAAAAATGAGGTATAAGGAGTAAGACTTAAGTGGATATCTGTGTCTAATATAACATTAGCGTATATTTCAAAAATGCTAAAATTTTTAAAATCGCACCGACAAAAAAAAATAGAAATGAAAATTTAAATAACAAAGTCAACAAAAAAATTACATCGTAAATAATTCCGCTGCATTCTTACTCCTTAGACTGAATATAGTACAGAAAGTTAAATGAAACTTTTTCATCACGTCACAATTTTACAAGATATTTGAGATATTTTCAAATTCATTGAAAAATGTGTGGATACTTTTTTTTTTGCTTAAATTTGAATTTTAAAAAAAGTATTATTTTTCCTTTCCTATTTTTCTTCTAAGAAGCAGCAATATTTCAATAACAGCATCTTGGTGAAAAAGCTGCCCTTGTTTATCGCTTATTGCTCTCATATTTTCGGGGATTTTGATAAGTTTAAACACTTCTAGGGGGTATGTAGGGCAAGTTGGAGACATGCAATATTTTAAACTTTTGTTGCACTATTCTTTCTCTATAAAACACGGATCCCTAATTTGCTCCTATTACTTAAAAATTTCTTAGAGGCACATATTTCCTTTGGTCATCAATGGGTTAAGGTCCGGTGTTATACTGCTCACTTAGTGGCAAAATCGTGCTTAAGTTCTTAAAATTGTTTTATGGTTAAAAGCTAAAGTATTCTTATTCCATCTCTTAAGTTTTTCCTAAGTATTAAAACTGTTTGATGTCTTAAAAAATATTTATTGAAAATAAACAGAAATAAATAAAAATACAAAATCTAATAAAATTATTTTAAATATTAAAAACATTTCAAAATACGCTATAAATTTATATATTCTTTGTGGTTATATATTTTGCACCAACACCTTTTTATTTTTACAACCCATAAGTTTGAGATTTCTTTACATCTGTAAAGTTGTTTAAAAATTTTTTTTTTAATTATTAGTTTTTTAATTATTTTTGGTGCCGAGTTAGGATGGCATCAAAAAATGTTTTACCCAAAAAAGTAAGTTTGATATTTATAATGCTTTTTGGCATTGCCATAAGCAAATAGTAATCCAAATTAACAGATATTCAACAAAAAATTATCATAACTAGGATAAAACATTTTAGAATAATTTTTAGTTAAAGAAAAATGTTTGGAAAGTTTGGACCACCCTATTGTGAATACATAAAAGGTTAAAGCTCTCTGCTTATTTTCTTGTCAACTTAAGTTTTAAACTGTAAAATGAAACATTACTTATATTGTGAGCTTTACCTTAAATGTTTCTTAAATAAGTTTGCACTTAAGTATACATTAAGGGAACATTATAAAACCGGGTTTAAAAGTGTGACGTAATAGAAATGTTTCATTTAATTTTCTTCAGTATATTTAGTCTAAGTAGTAAAAATTAAGTGAAATCATTCACGATATAATTTTTTTATAATTGTTTGTTGACTTTGTTATTTAGATTTGAATTTATATATTTTTTTTAACTTTTGCTCTACGCATTTTCTGTCAGTGCGATTTTAAAAATTTTACTAATTTTGAAATCTAAGGCCATGTAATAATCACATCAAATACAAATTTCCCCGCTTCACCTACTCCTTATACTTAATTTTTCAATGGTTTTATGAGGGTTAGTTAAGAAACTTTTGATTTTTTAAAGACTTCTAGGCAGCGTTACCGTTGAAAAATTTTAAAAAGTGTCCAAAAAGAGGGTCCAGCTACCTCAATACCTAAAAAACTCCTAAAAATTTGTTTATTTTTTGAAAACAAAGTCAAAATATGTTGTATTTTAAGAAAAACTACTAAATTAAATTTTATTAATAACAAAATACCTTATTTATAATAATTTGTATTGTTATTGGAAAATTGTTAATATTTTTATGAAGAATTTTTCCTAATATATATGTAACAGTGGGAGTTACCCACGCATTTTTGACTTTTGTATTTTTTAAGTAAATCTCAAAAAAAAGTTGGAGTTTTTTTAATAAAAGGCACAACTAAATTGATGTCTTTCATAAATCTCATACTAATTTATCATTAAAAAACTTTTCTTAATTCATGTATGGGACCAAGTGGATACAATAGGGGTCCGGAAATACCTTCGAATGCTTGATCTAGGATCGCATCTTTCTCATTATATGTGTTTTTATACTGATAAGTGGTACAGGAATAAGGATTTACAAAAAGAAATCTTACCAGGCTTCGTAAATCATGCTTGGGCCACCTACTTATTCATGCCCACAATCTTAATTAAACTGCAAATAATTAACAAAGATGGATCCGTAACCACTTGATTAAACAAATGACCATGATCTACTCTTCAAATAGTACAATTTAGTCCTTTTTGTATTGAAATAGAGGGACAAAAAAAAAGGAATGAGAATGACCCAGTGCAATGTTGCTACAACGGCTTTTTAAATGCAATTCTTGGTATTTGCAACATATCCAAATATACCAAAGGAAAAGTTTTGAATTACCTCAATGCGTTAAATCGAATATATTTAATGCATTAAGGTAAGTTTAGGATAGAACAATAAGTTTTAAAAATGTATACAAAAATTTGCAACAAACTAAAATTTAGTCCCATGAGCTCTTTTTGAGAAAAAAGTTATATAGATTTGTTTAAAATTTGCGTTTTTGAACTCTCAATTGAACATATCAAAAAAGTATTAAATAATCTTTTCGATACCTGTAACAATTTGCTATGTATTTGAGTTTATGAAATATATTCTATCAAAACACGATTTTTTTCTGAATAATAAAAATACTTTATACAAAATTTTTAATAAGACATTATATCCAGCAAAACAATTGAGCTGTGGTCTAAAGATGATGATGGACTTAAATTACATCAAGTTTTCTCTGAACAATTTCAACATTAATTTTGATACGTTTGATCACATGGGTGGACCTACGAGGACAAAAAGTGATTATGAATTGATTTCTATTTTTAAAGGCAGGAGTAGGTCCATTTTTTTGTGCGCAAAACATAAAAATTGCCCAAACAAATTTAATAGATTGAAAGCAAGCATAAATAACAACCATTTTTATTATTATAATAAAATTAAGATTTTAGCATTTTTTGTGGAGAATAGCACTTTTCCAAGAGTCATTTAGCATTTTTTTCCGCTAAAGTTCTGGCAACACTATTATTAATTACTTTCTTTCTCTACAGTTAAGTGAACAAGCTTGATTTGTTTTCTTTTAGAACAAAATATATATATTTTTTTAAGATATGTTGAATACAAATAATATGGGTTCTTGCAATCTTCCTGCCGCACACTGGCCAAAAATCCCATTTTTTTTGGCAGAAATTTCAAAATAATATTTTAAGATATTGTAAAAAGTGAAAGTATACTATAAATGGTAACATGTCAAGTAATCGAGAATATATATAAAAAAATTTAATATGGCAACGTTGACAGTCTGACAATAGTGACATAGTGTCTGGTGTCTATACTAGACAAATTTTTGTAAAGACAAATACCAAATCAGTGTGAATCTCTATATACATGGTATTTTTATATTATTTTTAACATTTTGATTTAAATGGTGCTAGAATTATAAATGCTATATCGTAATACCAAAAAATATATAACAATGTTGTATAATGCAAATTTCAGCCTAAGAGATGTATTTTATTATCGTTATTTTAAATTTTATATAAATCGTATATTTTTCGTTATTTTTGAGTTTTTATAAAGATAACCTATAACTTTAAAAGACCAAAAGTTATATTTGGACATGAACTTGCATGAGTGAAAGCGTTATCCAAAGTATCTATTTTATGTAGTAATTTAGATAGTGCTAGCATTTTTCGGCAACTCAATTTTCTTTCAATTAAAGTTTGGTAAACCTGAGCGGAAATTTCTTGGCTTTCATAAACAAGTAGGAGAAAATATTATGTTTTAATCTATTAGGTATTTTCAGCAATCAATAAAAATCTAAAAACTTAGAGAGTAATTAAAATAAAACTAAAAGCAAGAAAATAAATATCATATTAAAAAAAAGAACGACTACAGTAGTCAAATTATGTATTATAGAGGTTTAAGAAAAATACTTAAAATCGGTTTTAATAAATATTATTGTTAATTTTAAATAGAATTACTTCGATATAACCTCAAAGAACACTAACTATGCTTTTTGAATTTATGCCAGAAAAAATAGATTTCAGTAAATCAGTAAATTTACAAAATTTACTTTTTTGCTACAACAAGAGTGCAACTGGACAAAATTGAACTTTATGTTATTAAATTTTTTGACAATTTAGTTTAAAACTTAGAACACGACACATTATATATAAATGTACATGTAAAAGTGGGGTTAATTTTTTAATATTTAAAAAGAAAAAAATAAAAATTATTCTATAAGAATAAACAGAAATCCGTCCATGTTAAGCTAAGCAATGCAATCAATACATTTTGTATTTTTAAAAGTTAAAGCTATGTTTTAAAAGATCTTTCTTTGTACTTTTTTAAATTTGTACTCATTCAGATAAAATTTTACTTAAATTGATATTCGTGACTTCGAGTTTAATACAAACTTAGATAGGCTTTTATTTATATAAACCAGTGATGCCAGGAGGGTGAGAAAGAAGGGGGCTAAATTAAACTTTAGAAACCTTCCAAAAAAAGGTTTTTTTTTTTAATTTTAAATCGTTTTTTATTTTGATAACTTTTAAATGTATTGTAATAAATTTATAAATAAAACATAGAACGATTGGCAGCAAAACGATGCAACAAAAATCGCTCAAAAATCTCCATTCAAACTTGGGATATATTATTTTATATGAAACATAAACCAATGATTTGAAGTGAATTTTTTTTTCATTTTTGAACTATAATTTCTTCTTGACGAGGCTTTTCCTTATGATTTTTCGCCTTTATAAGATTTGTTTTTTAATTATGTTCATAAACAGTTTCTATGATTAATGAAGTATGTTAAAAATAATTATAATAATCGATCTAGTAAGTCCAGAGAATAAAGCGCCGCAGGTGCAACTTTTGTTAAAAAATGTTTAAATGGATGATTCTGTAAAAATAATATTATTAATATCAGGTAAAAAATTATTTTCTTTGTAGTTCGAATGATAAGATTTTAGCTATTTTAAGACAAATTTAAAAATCAAAATAGACTATAAAAAATCTAGAAGCTAAAACGAAAATTTTGAGACTAAAACAAAATAAAACAAGTAAAAAAGATATATTCGGTCAAGCCCGACCATATGATACCCCACACCAATGTGTATGTCCATCAAAATTCGTGGAGGGGTCTTATATTAAATATATGGACAATTGTGGATAGTTTTACCAGAGTGTAAAATAAAATACACGAATACTGAATATTACGTTAATACTAACATTTATATGAATTTATACACTTTAGGGTGATTCACGAAAGGCTTATAGTGGGAGTTATGGTATATTATGGAGTGATCCTCATAAAATTTGTCACTTGATTTCTACTTATATAAAACTTATTTGTGTCGAATATAAACTTGATACTAACATGTGTATGTGATTTATTTACGTTAAAGTGATTTTCGGATGAGGGTTTTATATGGAAGCTATGGTCAATTATGAAATTTGGTATAAAGTTTGATACTTATACAAAACTTCTTTACACGGTATTTCATTAAAATATTGCTATATTTAAGACATTTATGATAATTATACCGGGACCACATTTGTATGAGGGCTAGGTGAAATAATGGACCGATCATAACAAATTTCGATAGGCTTCGTCCTTGTTTCATGAAACTCCTACGTGCCAAATTTCATTGAATTATCATCAAAATTGCGATCTGTACTTTGTGCAAAAAGTTTACATGTACAGCCAGCCATCCGTCCAGCCAGACGGACGGACGGACATCGTTAGATCGATTCAGAAAGTGATTCTGAGTCAATTGGTATACCTTAAGGTGGGTGTTGGATGATTTTTTCTGTGCATTACAAACATCAGCACAATATAAACACTGGATTTAGCCTTAAAAAGGCTAAACTGGCAACACTGATATAAACAAACATATTTTTTACTAAGTTGTCAAACGTAAACTATTGTCCATTTTAACGTAAAAAATTTTAATACATAGAAAATAATCTTTCTACGTCAACAGATGTGATAGGAGCTAATTTGAATAATTGTAGCTCATAAGGAGAGAATTCTTCTAAACGTAGAATAATTGAGGTTAATTTTTTGTTAATTCTCTCAAATTCTTCATTCTTTTAATAACAGCTTGCAACTTTAGTTTTATTTTCCCTGTAATAGAGCTTTATATACTTAATGAAGCGAAACCCTCTAATTTAGTATTATGTAATTTCAGAAAGAAATCCGTAGTTGTAACAAACAAATGATTGATTGGATTTAATATTTCTTGAAGTTAATACTCTTTTAACTTATTATTTAGGTTTACAACAAATACAAATGTTTGATATCAAATTGAGAGTGATTTGAAATCAAGTACTTTCTCAAATGTCAAACGTTTGACAATTATTTGAAAATAACTTGAAAACAATAGCTTTCTTGACAAAAAACAGGGATTTAATTGTCAAATTGAGAAATGCTATTGTTATCAAATCATTGTTAAATGTAGTTCTCAAACTTTTTCAAATGGGGAACATAAATAGTAGTAATTTGCATTTTTAATTTTTGTAAAGTTTTCTTTTGTATAGACTTATAATTTTGTACTATCAATAAACGTTTTCATTAATTTTAAACTATTTGATTAAATAATTTTATTTATTAATTTATTTGTATATATTACGAATATATATTTTTAATATACTGTTTCAAATACTCGTATCTATAAGAATGATTTGATAATAACATTTGATATCAAATTGAGAAAATGCCATTTTTCAAATATTTGTTAACTTGTCTCTTTAGATTTTGAAGTATGAGAAACACGTTTGATATCAAACGTTAAAGTCATCATATTTCAAATGTTTGCTGGGTTTAGAGTCGTTATCATTCAATTTATTCAAAGCTTTTTTGAAATGGTCAAAATATTGTTCGTATTATTTTATAGCATCATTCCAATCATTCCATCATTCCCCCATTTCGTAATAACTGTTTGATGGAGGAGGAAGCGGCAAATCGTGACAATTTTCATTTAAGTTTGTAACGCTTGCGGGGGCTTTCAAATATATATATTTTCCATATGAAATCGAATAAATGTGATTCAAATTATTACGCGTCTCTTGTGCTACTTGGTATAAAGCGTGTACTAAGCAGGTTATGTGCAAAATTTTCGAACACATAATCTTAATGGCTTTTACTGATTTGGAGCTGCATCCGATAAATATAAGAGAATTTGATTGTTATTATAGTTCTCCCCCCTACAATTTAATTGACTTATGAAACGTATGAGCAATTGTTTCGTGATTCACATTTTCAAGTTGTACAATATTAATCAAAAACTATTGTTTGCTCCACTCGATGTTGTGATCCAAATTCCAACAATTAAATTTACAATATATCGGCCAGTAATATCTCTGGTTTCATCCGTACTTATCCATACAAATTTGTTTTTAAAAACGATTTTATTTCTTTAAATTGAATACACTCTTTCCACATAACTTTTTTTGAGCGTTTATTCTGATGAAATGCTGTCATTTGTGAACGTTTTTAAGAAATTCATTAAAATCGTATTGGATAGTTCCTTTAAACTAAGAGTAATGTCTGCAGATATAAAGACTTCAAATAAATTCAAGTTGAAATTATATGCAAAATAATATACTTTGTTAAGAAAAATATGAAAAAATACACATAAGCTACATAAGATAGTTTTTAAGTGCTCCAGAAAAAAAACTGAATTTGCATTAAAATCCCTCCCTAACCATAATGATCTAAATGAGTTGAAATTTTTAGCATAATTCCATTACATTTAACACAAAAATTTATGGCTAATTTATGGCTAAGAACGAAACTTATTAAAATTGATTTAAATCAGTGCGTTGATTGCTGCGCCGATATATAAATATTTTACTAGACCAGCTTACTGATACTGAGAAAAACTCCCCTAATTATATCGTTAACGTTATTTTTATTCCCCTTAACTTTTATTGTAGCTACAAATCCGCTTAAGAAATTGTTCTGTTACTAGTTTATTTTTACATATTTTTTTGATGGACGGGCGTCACGTTTAGTATTTACGGTTTATTTATCAAATATTGCAAACACGAAAACATAAAATTAATCTATTTAATTAAAATTATGATAAAAGATATTGACTTATCTTATGCTTAAACACCAGCTTTGTTTTATGAAAGTAAACAAGTAAATATGTTTTATTAAGTTAAAACGAATTAAATAAACAGTACAATTGCATATTTAAATCTTCTCATTAAAATTAACGCATTGTTTAGAAGAAGTAAATTATATTAAAAAATATTAATATTCTCATGTTTTTATTTCTTTTAAAAAATTAAATCCTTAAAAATATCTTTATACTACATATTATGAATAAAAGTAATATATTTATATTTTCATGTTTAATAAATATTTAAATTATTTTTATGACATAAGCAACTACAAACTTAACATATTATTGACTTTGCAGTTGGTGGCACAAAAATCTTGTTTAGTTTGTTTTTAAATATAAAATAAAATTTTATTTGCATTTAAACAACTGTTTTAATGGTTGTCATTCAAAATATAAAAAACTATTAATAACGTTTTAGTATAAAATACTATTGGTTAGTAAAAAATATATTAAAACATATTTCTAGTATTAAAGTATGTTACAAATTGAAATCTAGTTCAATTGAAAATTAAATATACAAATTGTTTAACACAATATATTTAAAATTTAATGGTGGCAATAATTACAACTTTGAGGTGTCTTAGTTAAGACTTAAAAAGATTTATTAAAATATGAATTTAATGATGTACATTCAAATATAAATAATAACAACTAGATTGTTTTTAATATAAATTAAAATTTTAATAATAATTTAAAAAATGTAATATATCAATAAGAAGAAAACTAAAATAGATGTCAGAAATTCAATTAAAGAAAGATTTATTAAGATTTAAATAAAATATTGCCTAATTAAGTAAATTGCTTGAAATAGAGATCTACCTAGATTTCCCGGTTATATATTTTAAGAAATTAGAACGATAAAGCGGTATTTATAATTAAATCGTCCGGATTTGAAGAAAATTCATTTATGAATTAAAACTTATCTGAAATCTTGAGGTTTTTCATTAAAAAAAAAATATATATATTGCCATTATCAAAAATATTTGATATTTGGTCTTCAAAAATTCATTTGTACAAATATAAAGTGACTCGAATCATTTCGTGTAGGATCGCTAAAGTTATAGCGGTTATAATTTGAACATTTAAAAAACCAAAAGTTTATGTATAATTCTGGTAAAAATTACTCACAATAACAAAACCTACTGAGTTATTCAAATAAAATTGATGCTTTCAATATTTAATGGTGTCAGTGTAGCATAATTTATGGTTTAAAAGTAAAATTAAAAAAAAATTTTCTTCATAAAAAAATTGTGATTTTTTAAAATTTTGCTTAGAATTGGATTTAAATATATTTTATTAGACTTTATCACATAGAAATTCTATTCAACATTGTGATCCTTTTTTTAACTGAAGTAAATTCTTGGTGGTCCATAAATAAATTTTTTATCTTTCAAAATTTTTTAATGTGAATATACATTTCTATTAAGCATTACAAACATCAACAAATTATGCCAATTATGGTGAGTTCCGTGCTATACATGCAAAATCTGTTTTGAAAAAAGTATTCCGTTTTCAATTATTAACGACATTTGACTTAAATAATAATAACAAAGACTTGTAACAATTGCAATTTGCTATATAAAAATACAAAAACGAAAAGTGGAATTTTTGCATAATTTTAAAAAAGTCCATACATTTTTTTTATTAAATTGCGTAAAATAACAAATACTACGTTCTAGCAATAATCCATAATATTACATTAGAAAATGTGAATGTGCCTCTCGAAAAACTATATTTTTTTTTAATTTTCTCTCTTGTTTTCCAAATTTTGAGACTATCTACTGCGTTGACTTTTTATGGCACATCAGCAAGATATAGCGCAAAATACGCATAATTACAACAATTATTAATCCCTATTACAAAATTTGTATTTCGTTGAGAGGCGCAAAGACCCCTCTCAATAAACCAAAAAATTAAAAAAATTAAAAAATGTTGTCATCAAAATTTTACTACTCTGTGTGTAACTGTTGAAAGTCTGCACAACAACAAAGAAGGTATGGAACTTATTCACAAAGTCCGATTTGTTTATATAAGATCGAATGAGATCAAAAAGTATAAATGCGAGAACAAAAAATGTAGAAGAATGGTAAAAAGTTAAGTAATTTTTATCCGTTTTTCTATGTTTTTGAATTTTGAAGAACAATCGTGATTATAAAATGAAATATATGGTGTCAAAATTTTGCACTCTATAGCTTCAAGTCTTGTGAGTTCATATAAGTATCCCTTATGTATAAAGTGGTTTTATCACAAGACTTATTAAGGATTCAAGTCAGTTTCAGCCAGGTTACAAATTTTTGATAATATCCCATATGTATTTTTTTTCAAACAATTGTTTTAAATTGTTAATATACCTTTTGTGTAATTCTTATTTAATAATAATTTGTATAGCAGTTAGTCATTGCTCAAAGATGTCAAAGTGTCAATATATAAAGTAAGGATACAGCCGGATAAGTACATACTTAGTATTTTAAAAATAAGTATTAAAATAAATATTTTTTTATTTGTCTAGGTTCAATCTTTTTATGTTGCTAAGTTAAATAATTTAGAAAAAGCTTAATAAGAAGAAGAATAGTACCCAAAAAGACCCCTTTTCTGACGATTAACTCACTCCGTAACATTTTAGTTATTTTCAATAAGTAATAAGCTAGAAAAAGTGAAAAAAATTACAATTAAAGTTCCTGGTAAAAGCAACATTCTAAAATCGTTCAAATAACAAGTATTTAATAGCATAAATGTGCTTCTGCAACCACCTTCACCTGCATTTAGTTTTTGCTTCCCAAAAGTTTTTATACTTTTTTTTTCGGCGCCGTGCATAGTAGGGCAGAATAAAAAATTTTTGGAAATAAATCTGAAATTACTAATCGGTTAGTTGAAAGGGGGAGACCACATATCCCCCACAAGCGAGGCTCAAAGAAGGATACTTCTGTTATAGAAAATTTTGAAATAAATTTTTTTGTTTCTTATTCGATTTAAAATATTTTTACATCTTCTTAAAGGCCTTAGTAAGACCTATAGAAAGCAGCAGCCACCATTTCCGACCGATTTTATTAGTTCTTTTCGAATTAATTAAAGAGGAAAATTATCTAATGAATAAAGAAAATTTGAAGTCGATGTCTTAACCGAGTCCAAAAATAAAGGATTTTGAAATTTAAAATTGCAAAAATTACGATTCTTTTTATGTTATTTGGCCGAAAAGTGTCTACACTATTTTTTCTCTAAAATGTAATTTTTATAATAATTTAATACTTTTCTGAAATGTATCATCATAAGTATGATTTTAAAATAGAAAACTATCCCAATATCCTAAACAGTCTAAATATACACCCTCCCAAATTTAACCAATTTTATATGAAAGTATTGACTTTAGTATATATATTCAAAAATCCCAAAACATGAATCTGCAAACAGAATTCAGTTTCAGAATTTATAATGTGTTCTTAAGAGTTTGAATCGCTATCTCTGGAGCATCGAAAAAATGGGGACTTCATAAGCGAAAAAAGTGACAAATCCCATTTTTGGAATTTTCGGCCCTTTACGGTAATTTTGGGATTAATTTTACAAAAATGTCAAAGTTTTTTACACTTCATCATTTTAAACAATAAAGTTTACAACACAGAAAATTACTTTGAGGTATCTTAACTTACCTTAACAAAGATTTTATTAAAGATAAAACATTTATAGTTTCTCAAAAAAACACTTTTTTACAAAAATTTTATTTCAAATCCAAAAATCAGAAAAAACATGAACTCGATTCTTTTTTAATTATCTTGCCTAGCTGACGTAATTCTTCATTATATACAAAAATATTGAAGTCAATATATTTTCCAGAACCGAAATTACATTACTTCAAAGTTTAAAAGATTAACAGTTTTATGGTATTTATACAAGTTAAAATAATGTTCGAGAAGGGATCTAATATGGAAACTATGACCAATTATGCACCCAACCTCTTGAAATTTGATAGCATGTCTAATGCCGATAGAAATCCTATTTTATATAAATTTGTGCATATTCAAGACAATTATAATCACAAAATCATATATCCGGAAAACATTTGTATGGGAGCTATGTAAAATAACGGTCCTATTTAAAACATTTTTTACATATTTCATCTTTAAGTCTAAAAAAAGGACTATGCCAACTATTATTATATAATATTTAAAATTACTGCATATATGTCGAAAACAAAATTTACATAAACAATGACAGGACATTTTTAAAAGTTTATAAAATTTGAATTTTTGAAGCCAAAAAGGATAATGCAACTAAAATTTTAATTTTATTATGCATAGTTCAGAATTTATTAGTCATTACATTATATTTTGGTCCATAACTTCTAAACTAAATGAGTGTCCAGTTTGAAATTTTACACGAGTAGGAAAAAGAGCTTTGTCAACATTATATAATTTTTTATGACTTTTTAAAATACCGTTTTTTGAGATATAAATGGTTTGATTGACCTTTGAACTTTCAATAAAAATAAACTTTATACATATAATTATAAAGGTAATATATTTGTCTTTAATATAAAACTAAAACCAAAAATAGTCTGTGTATATTTGAATAGTTATTAGCAATTAAACAAGTACACTTTGTGAAGTTTTTAAAGTTTTTAAAGCTTTTTTTTCAAAACGTCATATCTTTTGACCAGAAATCTTAACGAATCTAAAAATTTACGATTTAAGGAACACTTCTGATAGTCAAAGTCTGTAGTGAATTTCATTCAAATCGGAAATGCCAAATACGGAAATGGTTGTTTTTTGTCCGTTTTGATATGGAGTAACTTCATTAACACTTAAAAATGCATTTATAATGCAAATGCAATTTCGGGTTGTATTTTTGAAAAATGTCTACCTCTGACATAATATGGATACCCTACACCATTGTGTTTGTGTTGATGTTCGAGATTTTCGGAAATGTACCTAATATGGGGCCTATCGCCATTTATGAACCGATCCTTATGAAATTGTATACTATGATTTCTGCTTATATTAAACAAATTTATATCAAGTATTATATTAATATTGTCATTTATGAGCGATTTATGTGAGTTAAAGTGATTTTTGAAAGTGGGCCTTATATGGGAGCTATGCCCATATAAGGCCCAGGAAATTTGGCATTTCGATTCAATCTTATGTAGAACTTATTCGTACCAAATTCTATTGAAATAGTGACATAAATAAGGCAATTGTACGTGTTAAAACCATATTTCGGAAAGTATTTATATGGGATATAGGTGAAATAATGGACCGATTTATTTTTGCTTAAGACTTCAAAATAAACATATGTGCCAAATTTCATCAAGTCATCTTCTAAATTGCGACCTGTACTTTGTGCACAAGGTTTACATGGACAGATAACCAGCCAGCGAGCTGTACAGCCAGAATGCATGACGGACATCGTTAAATCGACTCAGAAAATGATTCGCGGTTCGATTGGTATACTTTGAGATGGGTGTTGGAATATTTTTTTCTGTGCGTTACAAATACCGGTACAAACGCATAATACCATAATCTCTTATTGTGGTGTAAGGTATAATTATAAGTTATAATTACAATATTTACTAAAAATAACAATATAAATTAAAAAAAATGCATTTTTTTTATTTTTTTTTTTTTTTTTTTTTCATAAATATTATGAATCGAATCTGATCTTTTTTCCCAAACATTTTTCATAAAAAAATAAAATTTTGTTCATAGATATTATTATATTGTTCGTAATAAAAATTTTAGGAATTTTGCAAAAAATTTATTAAATCTTTGATTTAGTTTTATTAGATTTGATTGCTAATGGCAAATGAAAATAGTTATATATGAAAATAATAACAACAAATGCTTTAAAATGGAAAAATTCCAAGGAAATCTGTTAAAAAATAATGTTTAGAAATTTGCATAATTTTGCAGCAGCACATCATTTTGATAAAAAGCTCTTCTGCTGTGTTCCCAAAATTTAGCTTAAAATCATTAAAAACTTAAAATTTTCCGAATCAAATTTCAAACATTTTTTATAAATGTTCAAGAAGACAATTTTTTCAGTCTTCTTGAATTTTGATTCCTTTGAAAAAATAAAAAAAAGTTTTAATGCTTAAAAAATTATGCTTAAATATTATGAACTGAAATAATGAAAGTGTAAATTTTTATATTTATGAGCAAACTTTCTTCTGTGCAAAAAATATCCCTACAGATCTTTTCAAAATATTTTTTTAAAATTTTTGTGTATTTTTTTTTTTTGTAAGTTTATTAAAAAAAAAAATATATAAATTTCTTAAAAACGTATCTCCAAATTGTACAATTGTCGTGAGTTCATCTTTAACAAAAAATTTATTTTTGAAATATACAATATTATTTACAATATTTATCGTAATAAACTTTATAGTGGTTTTTAAATCAATAAAAATAGTTATGATCACTTAATATTACATATTATGAGAATAGCAAAAAAAAAAAAACAAAAAAATTAAAAACAAAAATATTATAAAACGAGAAAAAAAGATATTGTCGGTCAAGATCGATTATATGATATCCTGCACCATTGTGTACGAACATAAAAATTCGGGAAGGGGACTTATATTACACCTGTGGCCAATTTTACTAAATATAAAATAAAATATATAAATACAGAATAATGCCTTGATACTAACATCTAAATGATTTTATGCAGTTTAGGACGATTCCTAGAAGTGGGTTTTTATAGGAGCTATGGTAAATTATGGACAGATTCTCATAAAATTTGGCAATGTTGTTTCTACTTACATAAAACCTTTTTTGTGTCGAATATTAACTTGATACTAACATTCGTGTGGGATATATGCACGTTAAAGTTATTTTCGGAAGATTGGTTCATACGGGAGCTACGGTCAATTGTAGACTTCTTCATAAAATTTGGCACAAAGATTGATACTTTTACGGAACTTCCTTGCACCGAATTTCATTAAAATATTCTTACTTTTAAGGCATTTTTGAGTGTTTAAACCCCTATTCCATGAGGACATTTTTATGGGGGCTAGGTGAAATAATGGACCGATCATAACCAATTTCAATTTTCGTCCTTGTGTCATGAAAGTGCCAAATTTCATTGAACTATCTTCAAAATTGGGACCTGTACCTTTTACACAAAGTTTACATGTGCACAAAGTTACAACGGACATCGTTAGATCGATTTAGAAAGTGATTCAGATGTGCTACAAACATCAGCACAAACGCATAATATACCAACCACCTATGGTGGTGTAGGGTGTAAAAATTAAAATTTTTATGAAAAAGCTGATGGTCTTTTTTTCCAAAAAAATAAAAAATAAAAATAGTAGATGACCTTGTCCCAGTCAATTTGTAGTAAATATATTGCTTTTAAACATATTAAAATCGAAGGGCAGAAATTTTTCCAAAATAAGTAAACAATTTACCTTTGAATTATTGTCTTTAAAGAGGTTTCAGTTGGTCTTTATTAGAGTCTTGAATCATTAAAATCCGTCTACATCGTAAAAAGATATTAAAATTTAGAATTTCGTACTTTTGTCGGAGTTTTTTATAAAAATTAAAATCGTGATTTATTTGAAATTGCAAACAATAACAAAGGGAAAACTAAACAACAGAATAGATTATACGGGTCTGAAATATAAATAAAATCCTTCCAAAAATATTGCCATTTTTTATAAATCTTCTGCGGAATGAACATTACATTTAAAGTAGGCGAGTAAAATTGGAAACATTTTTGAGGCTGCTCTAGAAAATCCATTAAAAGTCCGACATTCCTGACCGATTTCGCTGATTTTTAATGTCTGGATTCTCGAGGCCACATGTTTAATTTGAAAGAAATGTATTTGTTAGACTATGGGCTTGAAAAAATTCATTTCAACACTCAGATGGTCAGACAAATATTTCTGAAAAGTTAGTTTGAATCGAAACAATAAATGATAATTTTCATTTTGAGGTACCGAATGTATATTTTAAGACTTTCGTATAAAATGATAAACTTATGTATACCCTTCATTTTATGTGAAGATTATAAAATTGTGATTGGAAAAAATTAAGTTTTAGTTGTAAATGTTTTGACTCCATATCGTCTACATTTTCTAGTTTAATGGAATGATGTCCGTATTACCATGTTAACATTGTGGTTAGAATTCATTTCTCATGTTTTTAGTCCCTTCTAAACATATGTCACCTGCAACTCAAAAACTAAAACTGATTAAAAAGAAACTAGTTATGTGGACAGCAACATCCACATATTTTCTAAATTTTACAAATATTGGCATCGATTAGATAACATTTTTAAATTTTCATTTTACATCCAGAGTCCTTCATAAGTACAAAAGTTGAAACTTTTGTCTAGAAAAAAAAAATTAATAATAATTCTAAAGTGTTTTTCCTTAATGAATTTATATTATTTACTAAGTCAAAAAATGCTAATTTAAAACAAAAATAAACTAAATGAAACTAATAAGTGATTTGTGCTAATTAGAAGTATATTCAAATGTTATTTAAACATTTATCTTATTAAGTGTTATATTCTTAATATAACACTTAATAAGATAAATGAAATATGATGATTTCAATTTGTAAATATTAATAATTCGAAATATTTCCAATAAATCTGAATGTTACTAGATTGAATGAATGTCACATTAAAAAAGTGTGTTAAATAAATTAATTTTGTTGTATATTTAATTCTTATTTTTTGTTTATTCCATAAGAAACAGAACAAAGATTTCAGCACTTAAGCTTTTCATCAAAGTTGTCAGATATTAATCTTATCAAATACAAAATACTCGTACATGTCAGTTTCTAATGGATTTTGCAGTTTTATTTTTTTATATATCTAAAGAGATTTTACTTGTAACAATAAATTGCTAGATACATTTTACAGCATTTTATAGAATTCATAAATATTTAAGTCTAGCAAAAAAAAAATAGATAAGAATTGCAATTTTGTTCGTTTTGTATATAAAGAAAACAATTTGCTTATAGATCAATACTAGTTATATATAGAAATATTATTAATATTCACCTTATTTTCATTATCCAAAGTAAAAATATCAAGAGCTTATTACGTTTATACCACATGTCTTGACAGTACTCGTGCGTCGTTGTCTCATATTATGCTGATCGACGTCGACAATAATTTTGATTTTGACACTTGATAAAATATCATTTAAAATTTAAATATTTATTATATTTATGTATATTTTTTTTCTTTAATTTTAATTAAATTATTATTGTAAATGGACCGTTATATAAGTGGCTGGGTTTTTGATTTATGTTTTAAAAGCTTTTTTCAATTCACACAATAAATTTTGTTTTGATTTGGAGGTTTTATTTTCGTTTGATTTATTTTTTGCTTAACACGCGCTTTTAACGTTTTCAAAAGATTTGTTTCTTTTCGTTACGTTTATTTATTTTTATTATTTTTTTCACACATTAATTTAACGTTTCATTAAAGGCCGGCTCTGCATGGTGTTCTAAATGCTTTAAGTTTTTTTTTTTTTTTTTTTTTGGTTTTTATATTCACAGAGCTCTGGATGATGGTAATGAATTAAGTTGTTATGGAAATTATAACACACTGAGAATACACACTCGCGCACACTCGGAGTCAAACTTTGGACACTTGACAACACTTTGATTTTAAGAGTCTCTTAAGAAAACAATGCCTATTGGGAATTTGCATAAATCATCATCATCAACTGCGGCAGCAACAACAACAACAACAACAACAACTATGTCGTGATTGTAATCATTCTTCATATGCGGCCGTATTTGCATCATGATCATTATTCATCAGCTAAACGAGCTTCTTGGCGTTGAAATGCATCTTTTAGCATCCTTTAATCACAACAACAATAACAACTGCGAATAACACCTTCATTTTTCATTTCCACTCAAAGTATTTACATATACATATATATACATATCTGGCCATTTGGCAAATCTACTAAAATATTCAATTCACCATGACTGAAGAAGAATGACTGCTTGAATGCGATTGTGCCATCATTATTCAAAAATATAAACGAACGATGTATTAAGGTTTTGATGCACATGCGCAAATGCTATATTTAACACTTTTTTCTTGATTCTTATAGAGTGTTGCAAGAGGTGTTTATTGGGTTTTCAAGAGTTTTTTGTTTTTTCTTATCAATTGTGTTGATGTTTTTGTAATATTTAAATGAGCCTCTTAATACAATATCAAAGTTAAGACCGTCATTTGTTTGAGCTGTAGTTATTTGATTGGCGGTAAATTGTTTCTTTAAGATATATATATATATATATATATATATATATATTTTAGATCAATATCTGGATTTTCTGTATGTTGGGATATTAAATCTTAAATGGCTCAGCAGGTGAAAACCGATATAAAACAACAATTTTATTTCATTTCATATATTTTATTATTTTTTTAATTTCTTTCCACATAAACTCCCAAACAAATTAAAATTATGATAATCTCCAAAAAAAAAAAAAAAAGATTTTTTTCTTAATTTAAACTTTGTTCAAAAGATTAATCTCTTTTGGTTGACCGTGGCTAATAATAGACACTTCTTAGTCAAGTTAATTTACATTTGAATGAAAACAACAAAACATCAGTCATGCACACTCTTAAACCACCTCAAAACGGTGTTTAATAACAATAAAAAACACCAACGAAAAATCCCAAAACTAAAAACTATCAAAAAATTTAGAAAACGATTTACCAAAACATTCCACCGTATTACGTGCGCTTATGATTATTATTTTATTTTATGATCAAAGAAGATTTTCCATATTTATTTTTTATGTTTTTTTTTTTCAACCGGTTAACGATTACTTGCAAACAGAGTCGGACGACAAACTAATAGCTTTCGTTTTTTGTCCAAATTATTAAACATTAATTAGACAACGGCCACTAAATTTAGAAACAATAAAAATAAGTGGAATTTTTGAATTGGCCACAACTTAAGCCAATGAATGTCAAATAAGAACTAAACTCGGTCTGGTAAAAAGTGTTTAGAGCCATTGTATTTTAGACACAACGAATCTACTAAAATATGTTCGTTAACAACATCCGACTCCAACCAGCCAGCTATCATCATACATCATACACCTCACAGCATGCATGAGTAACAAACACTCACATTTTGACCAATAGTAACGGTTTATTTCCTAATACAGGTAAAAACAAAAAAAGCAACTGATCAACATAAAATGCAACCAACTTTTATTATTATCCAAATAACACGCATCTTAGTTACATTCACAACAAGTTTGAAAACATCTTGACATTCGAACAATTAATGTATCTCTCATGCAAATCAGTTTGTATTTCTTGAACTTAAATAATAAATTGAAATTTGAATGTGAATTGTTATAGAAGTTATAAATTCTTCCCGCATTTCTTCCTTAATAATTGTAAATATTACATACAGTTAATGTTGTTGTTGTCACTTTTGTTGTCTTGTAAATAATACTTATTAAAAATTATTTATTATTTTTTATTCCTAGTGACATTATAACTAATTGCGTTCATCAAACATTAATCAAACTTTCAATCATCATAGTCGTCGTCGTTGTATTGTTGCAAGTTACAAGTTAATTTTAATTAGTTAATAAATTATATTTTAATTGTTGTTTCAAATATACTACTTATAGAAATATCACTATCTAATCGACCATCATTTTTATTAATTTTATGGTCAATTGCATATCTCATTATAGTTAATTGTTTTTTTTCCTACTCAGTTCCAAGTGCTAAGCAAATTTTGTAATATTTATTTGAAATTCTATCAATTATAAATATAACACACCTTCACAAAAGCTAAATTAGTACACTGTGAAAAAATTGACTTTAAGTTACTGCTAGTGAATTAGTAAATAACAGGAGCATTTACAGTAAAAATGCTAAGTTTCTAATGAAGATAGGAATATATTTGTATCCTGTACCTGCGTTTTGTAACTTGTAAGAAGTTTTCGAATCAACAAAAAAAGGGGTTAAAAATTCTAGTACCCGCTCATTGATTTTTTAATTGGATGATTTGTACAATATTCAAAGTAAACACATATAATCTCTATTAAATTCAAACGATTTAATATTAATCGTCTTGTTTTAAACAACACAACTATAAATTTCACAAATTACAATTTTTTCAATTTGCTGCTGTAACTTCATTTCAAAATTTATATTACCTTACACACAAACATGGACCAGGGAGTGCTTCCTCGAAAATTTGTGCAACTAAAGATGAGTACATATAGCCAAGATATGGTAAAATTATCATTACAATTGCACAATGTCGTGTGGAGAAATAACGGGGACTAAAAATACTTAAAATGCGGTCAAACTCCTAAACATGTTATGGCATATACAAATGTACTTCAGTAAATATATATATATATATATATATATATATATATATATATATATATATATATACATATATATATATATATATTTATTTATTTATTTATTACAATTTCTTACAGGCTAGCATATATATTATTTTTAAAGCTATTTACAATAAAATATTTTCATAATCATTCAATAACAAAAACTTATTATTTAACTAAGTTAAAAATACTTCTCTTAATGCGGATTGGATTTAATGAGAAATCAATATATGGATAGAAACTGTTGAATTGATTGCATATACATCTCATGGGATCAAAGTTGGCATAATTGGTTCGAAAATATTTTATTTTTAAAGGAGTATAATTTCTAGGTGGACGATTTGGGATTACGAATTCGATCTTACGAAGCAGGAACTCAGAATTAATTGAACCGTTTACTAAATTAATTACAGATGAAATATTCATATATTTTCTCCTACTTTCAAGAGTAGGGAGATCAATAAGCTGTAATCGACTTTCATATGATGGTAAATTAATATTAGGATTCCATGGAAGATTACGAAGACAAAATAAGAGAAATTGTTTCTGGACCGATTCAATTTTCTTTATATGAACTTCGTATTGAGGATCCCAGACCACGGAAGCATATTCCAGGATTGGTCTTACAAGAGATATGAATAATTGCTTGGAAACGTAAGGATCATTAAACTCTCTTCCCCAGCGCTTGAGGAAGCCTAGAACTCCTTTTGCCTTATTAACGATTTGCAAAACGTGGGAATTATAGGATAGTTTACAATCAAGCAACGCACCCAGATCAAGAAATTCTTCGACTAGATCAAGTTGATATTCATCTATTGTGTATCTACAGAGTACAGGACTTCTTCTGTAGAACATCACTTGTTTACACTTTCTTAAATTCAGATCATAAAGATTGTCAAGATCTGATTGGAGTAAGAAACATTGATAGGGATAGTTAAAGCTATGGAACAGCTTTACATCATCAGCATACATTAATATTTTAGAATTCCTAATGCAAGCTGGTAAATCATTTATAAATATTAGGAATAATAAGGGGCCGAGATGACTACCTTGTGGAACACCAGATAAACCAGGAATTGTTTTTGATGTACATTCTCTGATACACATTGGCATCTATTTTTAAGATATGTGGAAATCCATTTAAGGAAAACAGGAGAAAATACGAGTTTATCCAGTTTGTACAATAGGAGATCGTGATTTACTTTATCGAAAGCTTCACTGAAATCTGTGTATATTGCGTCTGTCTGTAAACCGGAATCAAATGCGGTTATAACTAGGGTTGTGAACTCCAAAAGGTTAGTAGTAATGAAACATCCTTTTTTAAATCCATGCTGAAATGGCGAAAGATAATATACAACTTGATCCGAAAGGATTTCAGTAACTATTTTTTCGAAAAATTTTGGAATAACACTTAATTTAGCAATACCCCTATAATTGGAAATGTTGGATCTGCTACCGGATTTAAACAAAGGTATAATATAAGATTTCCTCCAAACAGGAAAGTAACCACTAAATATTGATATGTTGAATAAATATGTTATTGGAGATGTAAGAGAATGTAAGCATTTTATAAGAACACAGCTTGGAACACCGTCAAGTCCACATTTATCAGAATATTTTAGATTCTGTACAGCTCTCAGTACCATCGATTTATCTAATGTTGGACAATTTATTAGGGTTGCAGCTGGAATTGGATATGGATAATTGGAAAGTTCATGTAAATCTTTATCAGAATAGGCGGATGAGAAGAAAGCAGCAAACATATCGCAAATATCTGCATCGTTTGGGGATTCTTTATCTCCAAATTTCATCATGGACGGATATCCAGAGATTCGGCGCTTAGAATTTACGAACTGGTAAAAATATTTTGGGTTATTTTTAAAGTTTCTTTTCACCCTCTTGATATGGAGTACCTCATATAATCAATAGATAAACCGATTTTTTTATATTTTCTATAATGTTTGTTTTTCAAATTTTTCAAGCCATTGAGCTGCTTTGTATTCCAAGGCGGTCCATGTGCAATTTTTTTCTCGTCATTGGTATTGATTTCTTAAAACATTTAAATAAGCCAAAACAAATACAAGATCAAGTAATTTGCCAAGCTTGTTTTCTATGTTGTTTATTTGGAATAGTCCTAAATCAGCAATAGCATCCAGTAATTCAATAGATGTTTCCGATCTTGTTGATGGGCTTAAAAAACATGAATCTGGAGTTTCGCACCATTTAATATTTGGAATATTAAAGTCACCAAAGGGCAATTATGGAGTCTACAAGTTTGGATTGATTAGCTACAAATTTTATCGCGTTTGCATGTTGTTCATAAATTTTAATGTTTGACGCAGGAGGAATATAAGAGCAAGTTATAAAAATTGTTCTAAATTTGGCTTTAACACATACGGTGATAAATTCAATATTTTGATCATTGTTAAAAAATATTTCTTCTGAAGGAAAAAGTGTTGAGACAGTAATCAAAACTCCCCCACCTTAAATTGTCGAATAATTGTATTTTTTGGCCAAAATTGTGGATTAACAAGACGATCAAAAATACTTTCTGGGACAGTTATTTTAAATGAAGCTCTATTGCGCGCATATATCTTGTAAATTTGGACATTATTATAATCTTCGATGCCAGGGTTCGTTTTAATATAGAATTGAACATTATTTATTGTTGTATCTACTGAAAAACGGCTAGCAAATATGGTTTTCCTTAGAGCAATAATTTTTAAAGGCTTTGGAGCTACCGTTGTAAACGGATTTACAAGAGGATTGTTGACCACATTTAAATTAGTTGGGATGTTTGACGATGAGGGAGTTGTAAACTCTAACCGCAAATCGGTAAATGTATACGATGCCATGACAACGCTATATGCCAAAATTCGCGTCCCTCCATAAAATAGTGAGGTTTAGTAATTTTTTTGATATAATTCAATATTTTTTTAAAATTTTGTGTATTAAAACATTCGTTCTGAGGCCACAGATGTCCTTGAAATATAAGGTAATATGAGTTTCCTAAAACTACTTTTCGGGTTTGTGTTGCTCTTCTCTCGTTAGTATAATAGATAGAATATATTCTGATGAAATTAGAAAACTTATTCCTGATAATCTCTTATTAATTCACAATACACATTCATCCAAGAGAGCACATACATTTGTTCTCCACCAGTGGAAAAATTGAAATTAAAATGTTGGTTTTAATTATATTTATGTAAAAAAGTCGCATTCATATTTATACGACTGTGTAAACCTAATATTATTTATTTAAATTCTTATTATAATAATAAAATTTTCAAAAGAATTTCTACGTGTTCGTTTAGGAAAATTTACATTAGTTTTATAAAAACAGAAATGAAAATTTGTTCACCATTTAGACGAATCAAATTCAACATTTGTTTTATAAAATCATGCTGTAAATTAAAATTTAATTTAGCAGTGTTTCTATAACTACAACCCGATGTAAAATAAAAAAAATTAATACACTTGGAATGTAACATAGTGTAGTTTGTAGTTATGAGTGATTAGATTATTACACCATTTTTAGAAATTTAAATATATGTATACCAAAAAACCGATTTTCTGACTTTCAGGCTTTAAATTTTTTATCGCGAATATCTTTTAACCAATATGTTTTTTTTAACGGCATTAGAAATAAAAGTATGTACACATTTTTATTCACAGCAAAATTGTGTAAGATATTGTTCTTAATTTTTGAATTTTAAACCATTTTTGAACCAAATTTTATTAAAAAACATAGTTTTTTCTCCTTTTTTCCCAAATACTATATTTTATAAAGTTTTATATTATTTATATTAGGAGTCAAATGAGCTATCATTCAATAAATTCGGATTATAATTGTAAAATACATGATTTTTTTAAGTTGTAAAACTCCTAAAAATCTATTATGTTGCATGTATTTACTATTGCTTAATTCCAAAAAATTTCGACCAAGCTCGGATTTTGACCATCACTGATTTTAGTGATATTTAGTACACATAACTCTAAAGTAGGACACCTAGAGCTTTCTTGTCAAAAATGAGCAAAATTTATGCTTTATGTGCATTATCAGATTCCTACAAACTTGGTATCATTGGAAAGGACTTAGATTCTGCTTTATCATAAAGTCATAACAACTAAACACCTTCCTGGCGCAAGCACCTATAAAATGAAAAAAAAAAAAATATTTTGAAAAAGGGTCTATTAATTTTCTTTATTTTTTACACGATGTTTACAATCAATTTGTCATTATAGTATTAAAATTTAAAAATGGGATCTCAATGGAATTAGAAATTTTATCTTTACTAACAAATTTTCTATTCATATTAAGTAGTTTCTAGGCATATTGATATACATTCCTGATCCCGAAAAAATAATTTGATATTACTTTGGAAGTTTCAGGAACACATTAACAGACATTTAACCCACTGTAACCCACTTTACAAAATCCGATGATTCATCTATGACAATTTTAAAGATTATTTATGCTAATTTGATACATGGGGTTACAAAGGCAAAGTCCGCTGAAATTGATCATGACCGGTCCATTATTTCACCCATAACCCATAAAAATTTTTTTTCCCGTAATAGTGGTTTATGGCATATATATATCTGAAATATGTCGTATTTATGTAATTTCAGCACACATAAGTTTTTTATAAATATAAATTGTTGTACCAAATTATATATTTTTCATGTAGGTTCCGCTGCCTAAATACTACTTAAAAGCACATAAATCCTACATTAATGTTAACATCAATACAAAATTTTATATTTTTGAGTTGTATACATGTATGTAAGTATAAATCATCATACACAATTTTACAATAATAGGTCCATAATTGAACATGGTTCCCATATAGTCCCCATTTCCGAAAATCAATTAAAATTTCATAAATCTCACATAAATATCAATATCGAGATAATTAAAAATTAACACAACTAAGTTTTGTACAAGTATAGATCGCTCCACTAAATTCCATAATGATCGATCCATAATTTAACATGACGAATTCACATTCCCCAAAAATTATTTAAACGAGCATAAATCTCACATAAATGAGAATATCGAAATAAAATTTTGCATAAATAATTTTCATACGCACCTAATTAATTGTAATAAATTTCATAAGTATAGTTCCACAATTGACCAAAAGTCCCATATAAGGTCCTCTCCCGATAATCATTTTAGTGCCTTAACACAAACAAGTAGGGTACTATATGATCGATCTAGAACAAAAACTGTTTGTTTTCATGCTTTCCTATGTATTTTGATACTAAATTTAAAATAAAAATATCAAAACGCTTAAAGAGATATTAATTTGTTAGTAAAATTGTACAAACTGCTATAACTGACAAAGTGTTATAACTACTGATCCCATTGAGATCCCATTTTGAAATTTTTACACTATAACGACAAATTTATTATAAGTATCATGTCGAAAAATAAAGAATTTAAAATACCCTTTTTCAGGATATCCTAGGATAAAAGATATTTTTTCATTTTAGAGGTTCCTACTGTATAACTGTTATGACAAACTTTGATAACAAGAAATCTCAGTTCTTTTCACTGATACAAATTTTGTTAAAATCTGATAATGCACATAAAAGTTATTTAACCTTAAACTTTGTTCATTTTTAACAGAAATTACCGATGTGTCCTATTTTAGAGGTCCATAAAACATGAACCGTAAACGATATGGAACTAATTCATACGCAATAAAATGTGCGACGACTAGTTTAATAAACAGCTCAAATTAAGAAAAATCCAAGATATAAAATTTTTATAACTGTAATTTTTTGACGACATTTTTTGGAACTACCCTATTTTTGATTTAACATTTTCACAACTTCAATAGTACTAAGTGTAAATGTATTTTTGACCTTTGTGAAAGTTATTTACAATTATTTTTAGAATTTCATTTTTACATTAAAAATATAGTTTTTTTAAATGCTTTTTAAGACATTTTTCCAAAATATAATATAAATTCTATTACGATTTCTAGGTTTTTCCTTTTGCTGATCTCTTTCAAAGCAAAGTGTAATTAATATATTTTAAAAAATTTCATAACTCACAACTTATCAGCGTTTTTTCTGAATTCAAAATTATAGACTAAACTTAAAATTAATTTTAATTTATTTTTTAATTATAATTAAAAATTTTTTGATAAAATTTGTTATAATAATCTATATCGTCAGAAAAATATGAAAAGTTAATATCGGCCGTTACTATTTGTATAAAACACTTCTCATATAGTAAACATTCACATATGTACGTATGTATGTATGCATGCATGCATGTATGTATGTATGTATGTATTTATGTAGGTATGTATGTATATATGTATGTATGTATGTACATCATTTAACAAAATTCTATTCTGGTATTAACAAATATGTCAATGATGTAATTTAGCCAACAAAATAAATGTTTTACTAAAGACAAGCTCATGCTGTGCTTAGATAATTTAACATTTTTTACATTTTGCTAAATTGTTTAATGATTGAGTGTCTGTCTGTCCGCTTGTTGATTCATTATACAACATTTTTATTACTCGTTATAGTTTAATAATTAAGACATAAATCATCACTAATGTGAAAAAATAAAAATATTATATTAGTTAAATTAAATAAATAATTCTTTCCACAAAATAATTCTGAAAATTGTTTATAATAAAAATGTCTACTTTTAGAATGAAATATGAACACAAACACACGTACAAACACAATTACATCCGTTTTGCTAAAAAATGTTTAGTTTTTTTACGAGTATTTCGATATGGGAATGATTGTCTTTTTTCTGTTGATTTTGTTTTCAACTTAATTTTTCACAGAATAAATCGTAATGATGTTTGGTAATTATATATCAAAATTCCTGTTAATAAAATCACAATTATCTGATTAATACCGTCGTTTTATTAGTTGTTGTTGCTATTCTTTTTAATTTTATTATATTTCTAGAGTAGGGATGTCAATTTCATAGCACAATTGTGCTAGCTGATTTCACACGTATTCTTACGCTCTTTCATTTAGTCGTTGCTGAGAGTGCAAAGAGTACAAAATACACTGGAAAAAATTTATGGAAATAAATTGTTTGGTAATTAATAATTATCAATTTCTTTAATGCTAATATTTTAAGATAAAGTTTATATTATATTTTTTATGGCAGTATTAATAAATTTAATGTAAGGAATGCAAAAATGCATTAAAAATATGTTTTAAAATATATTTCCCAATTTTTCTTTGAGTGCATTTTTTTTAACACTCACTAACACGCAACCACATTTTTAGCCATTGACATCCCTATTCTAGAGACTCATTTAGAAAAAAAAAAAAAAAATAGTAACACACTACACAGTGTGGACTAATAACAGTATATCTATTAGCCCTACAATAAAAAATAGTAAATACAGATATATTATTGATATAAAATATTATATTTTTTGGTCCCATAGGTAGAGTAGGAAGGAAGCAGGTGCCACTTTCTTAAAGTGTTCTCTTTTCATAACCGCAAACGATATATATAAACTTTCCTTTGTACTAAAGACTTAGATATGTTGGTTTTAATTTAAGTCCTTTCGATCCAGACTATCTTCCCGTTGCTCCCATTTTTTTTTATGAATTTCTCAAGTGACCAAAAACAGCGGAACTACACCATTTATGAAAATGATTATTTAATAAATTTGACATACACATTCATTTGCGATTTTTATTATACAAAATAAATTTCGTAGGAGTTATACAATGTGAATAAAATGCGTTCTCAGAGCCTCGAGATCTGCTATAATTATACAAATAGCTTTTTGTTAACTTGCTTATGTGTTAGTGAGAAATTTGTATTATATTAGCTGTTATAAATTATTTCTTATTTGTAGTATATAAGCTGTTATAAATCATTGCTTATGTGTTAGTGTGGAAATAAATGAGTATATTGCAAGCTGTTATAAGAATGGTTCTTGAAGTTAATAGAACAACAGTTTTAAAAAGGGTCCGCGACCCACAAGATGTCCTGATATTTTAGCGGGATCTCAAAAACTAAACGTATAAATTTCCTATTTAATTTGATTTTTACGTTCTTATAAAATCATCTGGTCGAAAAGGTCCGCCACGGCGGCTTGTCTTCTCGAAGACATCTATTCCTTGATGTATAGCTCATACGTGGTAGAGTAAAATGCCTGTTATGTTACACTAAAAGAATCTCCTTTCGGTCTTAGAGATCGTATCATTTTGGAAGAGACTTACCATTATGTAGACTTCTCTGGGGTCTATACTAGTAGAAAAGTATCTTCGGGGCCTGACCAAAAACCTATATGGTAGCACGAGAGCCAATAGCCCCTGGTACAATGGCACTACGGTGCTGTTTTACTGTACTGGCTATGGTTAAGGCCTTTTAGGGAGTCACGTAGTGCTGTGGTTTATACCCAAATCGCGGGGTGGGGATTATTCTTTCAATATGGTGGTGCATGTCAACACAAGCATCCAAAAGTGCGGTAAGAGATTAGATAGTTCCAACTCCTAAGTAAGGGGAGTAACTTATCCAGAAAATGAGTCACTTTAATTCCTACAAGTATGTCTCTAACAGGCACATGGGAGCGTTGAAAGGCACATTGTATTCACCCGGTGCCAAGACGTTTACAATAAACTCCATCAAGAGTTTGGTATATGAATTCCAGATGGTCGGTTCGGTAAAAGAATCAGCTAACACTCACACGTCAACGGAACGAAACATCGCAGCTTTCCATGAATGTGCGCTAAAAAAATCGAGACTTTCGATTCCTTTTCGTATACAAAAACATGAGAGATAACTAATTTCTTTTGACCCTAAATGAACAATATAAACATAGTCGACATCTCGTTTTAGCAAGACGGTCCTACGATCCTCACAAACATCTACTTCTTCATGTGGGGTTTCTGAAGTCTCAGGCTATAAGCCGTAATCAACCAATGCTCTTCAAGTGAATACTTGTAACATAGACCACTGATATTTGAACCATATAAACTTGGTTTTTCCACTACAGCATCAAAGGTTAAAATAATCTTCGGGAAAATTGCTTGTGTGATAAGAATACACTCTTATGGACTAATTTTTACACAATTTGATAGTATGATCTTCGGTGATGTGAATTTGATTGAGACATACAAATATGTTTGTTATATAATCCGTTTAAAGTTACAGATATTTTATGACGATTTTGTTAAAAATATTCCATTTTAATAACTATCATTCATTTAGCAACAAATATTGTTATGTATGCAAAATTTGTTGATATAGAAACATGATCATTATATATATATATATATATATATATATATATATATATATATATATTTTATGTTGGGTCAGGTTGTAATGTCTAAAAGGGATCGTGAAGCAAAAGCTTCTGAGAATCCCTGTATTAGAATATTGTAGAGATGAATTGTAAGCCAAGCCACTAGTATATAAGCAGATGTAGATTTCAGATTTCAGGTCAGTTGTAAAGTTCAGTTGTAAGGCTGCCATTTACTTGCAAGTTTGACAATCATTGCAGTTCAGTTATGTAATATTATTAGAGGAAATAAACCAACGCTTGCGAAAGGTAAAAACATAACAATATGTGTGAAAAAACATAGAGTGTCGCATACTTGAACTTACCTAAGATTATGAAAAGGGACATCAGTTATATCTTGGCCAAATTTCAACTTCCTACGATAAATGGAAATCCTTTTCCAGTTATATAGCCATTTATGTTGATGAATCCTGAAGAAATCTTCAAAAATTGTTAGTCTTCAATATTAATGATATATGTGCAAATGATAGCTAAATAAATAAATAAACTCATGTTTCGTAAATTTTCCAAATAAAAGTTTATGTAAAAGAAAAAATTGGCATTTATTAACGAGTTTTAAGTTAATAAAATTTTATCCTTTATTTCAACATAATTTTTTTTGTGAGTTCTTTTTATTAATATGACGGTCTTGTTTTATTTAGCTATAGAAGGGTTCCCTAGTTTTTTTTCGAGTCATACCCCCAAATGGCAAATTGTTATCCCCAAATAAATGCTTATATTATCCCCAAAAATCCCCACTAAAGTATATCCTACAGATTTTCAAAAAAAAAAAAAAAAGTAGATTTTATAGAAATCTGAACCTTTGTATCAATAAAAATTTACGCCATTTTTACAGTTAATACATTTTTATTTCTTGTTCAAAGGTATGAATGTATGATTAATTAAGTTCCGTTGCTTTGATTATTATTGATACACCTTCCACAACTTTTAAACAACTAATTATTGAAGGCTTTTAAATTCTTGTTTACTATTGCAGTAATAATAATGGAGCATAATTGCTCAAACATTACCCTCACAGCCAATACGTACAATAATTATTTTGTTGCGGGGATTTTAATTAATTTTTTTATTTTATGGTACCATATTCAGTATATTCTTCACTGGAATGTTATTGTTACTACAAACTTCATATTCGGCGGAAAATTATGTTTTTCTATTTTTTGAATTTTTCTTATATTTAAAAGAGAAATTATAAAACTAAAATAAAAATCCCCAAAAATCTTCCAAAAATCTACAACTAGTAAGTACTTTGTAGCTGATTGCGACGTTGTTGGATGATAAGTTGGGTCTGGCCTACCAGGAGTCTGGATAATACTCCCCCAGGAAGAGTATTACACACTAATGATAATTTTTTTCACACTTTAATTTATTAAAACTACAGTTGTCAATTCTTGTTTATTACTATCAAGTTTATAACACGGAACAAAATCTTTACTAAATATCAAAACTGAGAAAATATTTTCGAGGTTATCGAAAAAAACAAATTATTACGTCTACCTCCGATCAAATGTAAATTGAAAATATCAAAACATGATGGATGTACGATAGGCGATAAAGGAAAAAAACAATCAATTTGAGCCATAAAAATTATTACTATGTTTTCAAGATAATTGGCAATGGCAAATGTATTTCTACCCTACTTGACGCGTCTTTAATACAATTAATGGTAGGTACATACTAAGTAGATTTTTCTTTCGTACATATGCTGTAAATCGGAATATAATGCATTTTGAACATTTTTCGTATTATTATCTCTATTATAAAGCACAACAAATAAGAAATAGTCAGTCAAGAGCAACTATGTGACATCATATACCATTGTGTAAGCCAACTTTCAACTACCAACTACCTTGGACAGTCAGACGTGTACGAAACTCAATTGTGTCAAAAACATTTACATAAATACTAACATTTAAATGGGAACTGAAATTTGATCATTTTATTTGTACTTAAAAGAAACTATTAGTGCCAAAATTTAAGTCTACTAATATTATGTGATTTTCGGAAAAGTGTCTTATATGGGAGATATGAATAACAATCTTTACTTTAATGTTGGATTTTATCATAAATGTCTCCGTCGTTGATGCCAGAAATTTATATATATCAATACAACACCTCAGTGGCGGTCCGCCGAAATATCCAATTTTATTACGAAAAATTTAATATTAGATAAGTATTATTATTATTATTATTATTATTATTATTATTATTATTATTATTATTACGTGTGAGTAATTAAATTTTAAATTTAAAAAAATTCACCCTTGGTTACTGATTTAGATAAAATTTGCTGCATGTGTAGAAGAGGATACACAAGCATGTAAACTGAACTTTATTCATTTTTATTTTGACAACTTCAACTAAACCTCAACTCTGTAGCTTTGCAAGTGATTAATAAATTTTTTCTTAAATAACTTTTGTTATATAAAAGATATCAAAATAATTTTTTGAAAATATTTTTATATCCTTTATACCACAGATATAAAGGGTCTATATAAATCTGTCATTCCATTTGAAATTTTCCCAACTTTCGACGAAGAGCAAAAGAGTTTATATTTTCTGGATCGTTATAAGTCCGTTTATCGGTTGTTATGGCGTTTGCGGAGCCAACCGATAACTACCATATATATATATGGGCCATTATCAAACATTTTTAACCTTGCTGAAACTGACCTTAATCCTTAATAAATTCTTTGGTAATACTATTTTAAACAAACGGGTTACAGATCTCAACTCACAAGACTTGAAGCTGATAGAGCGCAAAGTTTTGGCACCATAGGTTTCATTTTATAATCATGATTTTTGTTAAAATTTGTATAACTTAGAAACTTAGGGGCTAAAAATTATTTAATTTTTTTTTTTTAATTCTTCTACACTGTTTGTTTGCTCGTTTATACTTTTTGATCTGATTCTATCTTATATTATTTATATTAATCGGGCCTTGTGGATAAAACCTACACCTTCTTAGGTATTCTGCAGACTCTCAACAATTAGTAGTCAAATTTTGATGACAACTTTTTTAATTTTTTAAATTTTTTGGTTTATTGGAAGGGGTATTGGCATCCCTCAACGAAATTTGAATAGGGATTAATACTGGTAGTAATTATGCTTATTTTGCGCTTTATCTTGATGTGCCCGAAATAGTCAACGTAGTAGATAGTCCCAAAGTTTCAAGAGCGAAAATTTCTCAAAAAATTCAGTTTTTCGCGAGACACATTCACAGTTTCATATAAAATATCATGGATTACCACGTGACCTTAGTTTTTTTTTACACAATAAAACCAGAGGAGCATTAAAAATAAATTTAAGAAAAAAATTTTATGGACTTTTTGTAAATTACGAAAAATCGCATCTTTTGTTTTTTTATTTTTATAGAGAAAATTGTAAAAATTTTGTGAGTTGGTCAAGTATGCTAATATGCGACCAAACGGATTGTGTCGAAACTATACTTCACTTCGAGGCTACTTCCGTTATTGAAATCCCTCGTAGGGACCTCTAGGTTGGAGCGGGGAAGCTCCATGGATGTTGTGCTATCTTTACAGATGGCTCAAAGATGGAAGTAGGCACAGAAGCGGGTGTCTATTCTATGAGAACAGATATCAGACGGTCTTTTAGATTGACTGATAGTTGCAGCGTTTTTCAGGCAGAAATTCTAGACATTTACAAGGCTCTAGGATTAATGGAGGAGAACGTAGAAAGAGGCTCTGAGGTAACTATATATGTGGATAGTCAGACAGTAATACTGGCAATGACAAGTCATTGTGTTTGGTCCAGATTAGCGCTTGAGTGCAGAAAGGAATTGAGAAGGCTTTTGGACTTTGTTGGATTCCTGGTCAATGCGACATTCTCGGCCATGAAGTAGCCGATGGAATAGCTCGCAAAGGCTCACAGCTGAACAGGTCTTTTGTGGAGGTATCGGTTAGGATTCCTATTGGGTCATAACTCATGGCCATAAGGGAATGGACTTTAGGACGAAGTAATCACGCTTGGAGGAATAGAACGGACTGCAAGGTATCTAGAGAGTTATGACCTAGTCTTAAACCAGCAGATTCGGAATATCTTCTGAGCATGAATCGTGGAAATCCAAAGCTCTTTGTGGGTATGATTACTGGTCACTCCGCAATATTAAATATGACTAGTAAGTGGGATAAACTAAAGCATACTTGAACGGTGATAAATACAATTGATCGAGACCATAAACTTAGGTCAAATGTCGTTGATAGTTGAAAAAGGGCCACTTTTGTCAAACAGATTTTGCTGAGACACAATGCATTGGACGTACAAAATTTATCATAATTTGCGTAATTAGGTGGTGTTTGTAATGCTGAATGGAAATGTAGAGCCGCATCAAAAAATTTCGAAAGATAAAAATTTTATGGACCAAATAAAATTTACTTGGGTTAAAGAAGGATAACAATATTAAATAGCATTTCTTTGTAATAAACTCTAATAAAATATATTTTCTTCTAATATATGGAGAAATAACTTAGATTTGAAACCCATTTTTCGCAAAATTTTTGAAAATCGCGATTCTTAGTATAAAAAATTTGTTTTTTTTTTAATTTACTGGAAACCCTAAAATATGTTACACTAATAACATCAAACATTAAAAATATCATCAATTTTATTTGAATAACTCAGTAGGTTTTGATATTATACATAAACCTCTAGTTTGTGGATATTTGTATATGTTCAACTTAAAACCGCTATAACTTTCCCGCCCCCTGCACGAGATTCAAGTCACTTAATATTTATGGATTTTAACGTGCCATAAAAATTTTTTTGAACGTCTAAAATTAAATTTCTGATAATGGCTTAAAAACCATTAAAAAGCCAAAAGAATTTTCGACTTAGAAATGGTATAAATGGCGTTTATGAAGCCTCCCAATAGCATAAGTATATGATATACATATATCAAAAGATCAAAAATTATTCTGAAACTTTTCAATTGAAATTCAGAAAAAAAAACGGTTAAAGAATGGCGGATATATTTCAAAAAGCCGTTTTTTTAAACCGGTTTTCCATTTTCGATCGGTTTTTTGCATATAAAATTTCGAAAAAAATTTCTAAGTTCTTGTGCTGAAAAAGTGGACGCAATTGGTTCATTGTAACCAATCACACAAAACATATTTCTTAACTTTTTAGAGCGCCCATACCAGCTATGGACTCCGTTTTTAAATAGATCGGTAACAAATATTTTTCTAAAATTTCGGTGTTTTGAATCAATAGAATCGATTCATAAATAATAACTGCTTTTCTTATAGTTGTTGTTTTTATGGGTCCAGAAACAACAGCAACAATAAACTAAAGCATACTTGGTTTTTTCAAATTTTTAAAGTACCTATATAAGCTAGAGGCTTCGTTCATTCACAGAATATTCGGATATTGTTTTGTGTTGTAAAAATTAAATAAATCGATCCAGTATTAACCAGTATTAATATATGGGCCAAAACGTGCTATTAGACTTTTTGAAGCTCCTATATACGCTATGAACTTTTTTAGATCTATTAAAAATATTTTTCTGGAATTTCAAATTTTTAAATCAATGAAATCGGTTCATAAATTTTCAATTTACACATTTTTTCAATTTATAGTTGTCTTCATCTGGTATTATTGATTTTTCATTAAATTGTAAATATATTACATTTACATATATGTGAAGGGTATATAAGATTCGACACAGCCTAACTTCTCTAGTCTAATTGTTTTTCTTAAAATTGTTTTTAGAGGCTTATATTTAAACAACTCCATCTTAATTTGTTTATACTTGCTAGAGAGTAAATTTCAGAATAGTTAAAATTTTTTAAATCTAGAATGGAATTAGGTTAGGTTAGTTCGAAAAGAGGAGTAATTGATGACCCATACCCTTACGGGTATACACTTATAGCTTTTTGGCAAGTTGTGCGCTATATTACGTGAAGAATATTGTTCCTTCAATATAACCCTTTAGGAATTTATAGTTTATGTTCCTAAAGTATTCCAGATTGGGTATTGAAAATTCTCACTTCTAATGCTTCACCGTCTTTCTAACATGATCTACATGTTATGTCTTCCGATATTCCCATGCAAGCTAAGTAAGCTTTCAACTTTGTGTAGCTCGTTATTTCACCTACTAGTCTTCAAAGTGTTGGCCTATTTAGTTCCAGAATCTCATTTTTTTTTCTTCTGGTTTCGGCTCTTTTCATAGAATCTCATTTAAGTTCGGTCACTAATTTTAGAGCCATCTGTACATAAATGTGTTCTTCGAGTGCTCCCCATGTTCGATACTTCATCACATTCATCTCTATCAAGTATTTTGGTGATGCAGTTAGTACGAACATAGAATTACTCATGTACTAAAATAAAGATGATTCTGAAATATTTATTGTATTTTTTAAATATTTTGATACTATGGTATTTATTTAGATAAATTTAAAATTGAATCAATAAATATTTAGATGAATTCAAAAATTAGTTCAATTATAATTAAATTGATTTAAAAAAATAACTGAATTTTAAAGAAAATATCTGAATTTTATCATTTTTGTGATTGGAGATAATAATAAAATAAATAATAATTGAAAAAGTTTTCTAATTCAAATTAATTTATTTGTTTATGTAATTAAAAAATTAAAGGAAATTTGTTGATAATACTTTATGATATTTTGCAACAAAAAAAAAAAAAAAACTAATAAAGTAGACTTTTTTAAAGCTACTTGTTTAACTATATTTTATAGCATTCCTTAAACTTCTTTTTCAAGTGGGCCCAGTTTACGAATGCCCAAAATAAAACAATTTAGTTCAATGTTGCTTCTATCTATTTTGAACTCCGGAGGCTTTTCTATAGAATTTTTGCATGAAGGCGGTAAGGAGAGTAGATAGAGAAATATAGCGCACAAATAATTCGATTTAAATCAGTTAATTTGTTCTGTTAATTGTTTATTAACAGGGCAACCTAACATTTGCTCTAAAAAATGTTTTATGCGCACAAAAATGCTCTTACTAACCAAAAATAAATATGTCCTTAAAATTCAGAAAATATGCACTTAAGATGTTATCTTTTTGGACTTAATTTTAAAGTATCTAGTATTTACGTTAACAATGTATGTTTTATTAGCAATTGCTAAAAAATATTTTCCTTTTGCACTTAAAAACATTCAAAGCTAAAACATTTTATCAGGAAATTACAAATATTCTATTAATTTATAAAATGAAAATTATTATGGAGTCGGATTTGAAAAATGTATATGAAAGTAAAAGGAAATGTTCAATAATGGTAAATTATGTAGAAAATTCTGCTGAGTGCAAAATATGTAAAATTGTCTCTTAGGTGTAAAATACGTAAAATTATGCTCTTCAGTGAAATATATTCAAAATCATGCTCTTTAGTAAAAAATATGCAAAAATATGCCATTTAAGTTAATAAAATATGCTATAAAATAATGATTTTCCATGAAAATATGACAAAATATGCTGCTAAGGAAAAATTCTTAAAATTGTCTGAAATGGATAAATAACTAACTGTTTGGTTAATTTGAACCCTCAGATAAAATATGATTTTATATATTTTTGGTTGCCCTGTTTATTATAATAGATAAAAGCAGTGCTACTCTATTAAGTAACAATACACAAGGTATTTGTTTACAATACACCAATAACAATAACATCAACAACCAAAAACAAATAAACACAATTGAAATCTGTGCTGTGTGAAATCTGTGTTTTGTAGTCTTTTTTTCGTTTTAACGCTTCAACGTTTTGGTTTTAAATTTCCATTCATTTTATTTGTTTATTTGTTATTTGGTTTGTTTGTTAAAGCTACTTAAACTAAATACGTTCTCTTCGACAGTCATTCGCTCAAACACTTATAGGCAAGCAAATAGGATGAACAATATCACTAATATACTTATCTGTATGTCTACATAATAATGTGTGTATGTGTGTAGTAATTTCCGTTTCTTTTAATTATTTCCCTATATTTTTCCCCCACAAAAAAAAAAAATCAGTCGCTAAAAATAATAAAATTATAAAATGTTTTTTTGATTCTCGACAAAATCGACAGACCATGTCAGATAAATCGTCTTCTTCCGATGGAATATTTATTTATACACGTTAATAATGGGACTAGTTAGAAGTTGTCTGACCAATGATCATGTTGTCATCACCAAAGTTGTAAACCGAAAAGCTTAATGGTAACGGTATATATTTAGTAACTATATCGACATCAGAAATACAATCGGTTTGAAAGAGTCGAAGAAAACTTGTAAAGATAAAATATATTAATCAAATTAGAACTTTATTGTCACACATTTTTTATTTAATCAGTTTATTATTTTTCCATCGTTTATTCAATTTTCGAAATGCTAGGGCCGGTTGCATTTTATGCAACGCATTATATTATAATGCACATATATAGCATATACGATGATTTTTAAAAATTTAAATAATGATGTTTTTAACATTTCAACAAAAAGTAATGTCTATTCATTTTGAGGTACAACTTCTCTATAATATGTCTATTAGGGTAATGACTGTTTTGAAACTTTTCAAAATATCAAAAATACCATAGCATAAGCCTTGTAGAGAATAAAAAAAGAGCAACAAAAAATAATAATTTTTCTTGATAATCAAAAAAGTTCATGCACCAATAGCGGTGAAAATTTTTGTATAAAAACGTGTTTTAAAAATTTTATAATTTATATTTTTCCTATAACGTAGTCCTCAATAATTCCAACGCAAAATGCGTACCAGGTCGAATTTCGATTTATGGCCTCTTAACTTTCGATTTTTTGGGATCCCTTTTTTCAATATGATTGAAAATAAAAATTATTTAAATTCTTTAATTCAAAAGTTTTTGTTATTTTATAGATTTCTAGCATTACTATGTTAGATTTTTGGTGGATGTTTACTTTGTTTAATTTAAACTCATGTCTAAACAACTAAAACGATTCAAATGAAATATGGCACATATATAAAAGAAAGGGTTGCTTTGCTTCTTACTAAGAAAATTTCATACAAATATTGATGAAAGTGGTAAAAGTGGGAGAAAAAAAGGCGTGGCATCCATACAGATTAAATTTTGTAATATTCAATATTTCAATGCTTTTGTGTGTAAAATTTTATATAAATTTTATTAGTAGCATCACGAAAGTAGTAAAATGAGGTAGAAACTGGGCACAGCACCCAACATATATTGTATTTCTTAGTTTACTCTAAAAAGTATTTGATATACATATGTGCTAAATTTCATTCGAACTTTCAAAAAAATAATAGTTTACAAAAAATAGGCGTGGCATTTTAATTAAGTTTATATCACATATTTCTTTTTGGAGGATGCACGATATAAATATGTGCAAAATATCAGTTAAATCGATTGATGTGACTACTCATATATTGCATACCATCTTATTATGAAAAGTAGGCGTAAAAAGGGAGGGGCATTTAATAAAAAACTTAAATAATTTCTAAAATAAACTTTGTAATCTACAAAATAATAAGTACCCACAAAAACAATGAAATTTACTGATTTATTTTTTTTTTCATTTATACAAATATTGAAAAAAGTGAGTGAAGTTTAAGAGTCCATAAAATCGAAAATTCTTTGTAGATTTAATTAATCTAATGGAATCATTGAGGTAATATGTGATGACCCAAAACTTGTCGCGTAGTGTAATTGAAATAACCCAAATTAAAAGAAATGTTTTGTTCTTAGTAAAACATTATTTCAAATAACTTAAAAACTATGGCGGGTCCCAGCATGATACATTCTAAAAGCATAGAAAAGAGTTTGAACATTAACATATACTTTTAAAAAATTTTGAAAAATTGTTTTTTTGCAGATATTTATCAGCGAACTAAAAATTGTGAAATATGGATAATTTTAGTGTTGATAAAAAAAAAAACATACTGTATGTCGTATTAAAGTTAATTTTGATACCTTTAATATGAGACCTGTGGCATACACACTTTAACAAATATTTGTGAATTTGTGAAGACAAAAACGCTATATATTTCGCGAACCATGTGGTAAAAAAATTAATTTCGTGTGAGTCAAATTCAGATTTATAGTTTTTGTGTTGGTTTTAAATGGAATAACATCTAGCTTCTTCAACTAAAAATATGGCTAAATTTTAAAAGAATTTGATACAAATAGTAACCAAAAATATTTCGGTTCAAAATTATTTGAAAAAAATTCTTCTCGAGAAGCTTTTATTATTCCTCAATAATAATTGCAATATACCTGACCATCAATTTGATTTTAGAAAAAAACATAGCACAAATCTGGAAAAATTTTCAAAAAGATTTACCATAAAATAAACCTTTCATAATATGATCGAAAGATGTGATTTCCTCACTTAAAAAAATATCCGCTGGTGTACCTCAAGGAGGTATTTTAGGACAGCTGCAGATCAGATATTCTAATAAGCCCGATGACACATACATCAACATTTGTGAACGATACTGCTTTGGAAGCAAATGCAAAAATTCTGTGGTTGCATCACAACTCTAGTCCCATATAAATGAGTTGGAAAATTAAAGTTAATGTTCATACCACGTTCACTATACGAAGAGATAATTGTCCTTCTGTTCAAATACACAACACACTTTGTAACTGTTTAGGGTGTGGCTGATCAAAAATAAGTAAAAACATAAAAATCAGTGTTTAAATAATTTAAATTTTAATGAAAAACATGTTGAGATTTCTAAATCTGCTATTGCTTTTATTGTATCTCTTTTAGTCAAAAAGATATTTGGTTTTGAGATTGGCTAAATTTAATCAAAATGAAAAACAATTTTTGTTAAGAATATTTTTAATACTTTGAGACGCCTTAATTTGAAATGATTCATTTACATTTTTATTTTCTTCACCACAGGTGTAAAGGGTATATATAAGCTTGTCATTCCGTTTATAAATTCCACAATTTTTATCGGAGAACAAAAAAGTTTATATTTTCTGGATCCTTATAAGAAATGATGTCGATAGGTCGATGTACATCCATCGATTGAAATGGTATTTATGAAGTCCACCGACAACTATATAATATATATATATATATCATAATATATATATATATATCATAATATATATATATATATATATATATATATATCAAACGATCGGAAATCCTTTCGAGAATTTTCAGCAAGATCGATTCATAAATGGTGGAGATATGTTTAAAAAACAGGTTTTTTGAGCTTTTAAACATGATATGAACACAGATATATGATATATGTCAAAAGATCAGAAAATTTTACAGAACTAATGAAACTTGGAAAACATGGTTAAGAAATAGCGGAGATTTAAAAAAATCGGTTAGAGACTTTGTTTTTGGATACAAAATCGGAAATTATTTTCTAAATTTTCCGCTGAAAAAATGAACTCAGTTGGTTCATTAGTTACACAGATATCGGACAAAATGCTTTTCTGACTGATATCTAAGTCCATATTTTTTCCACCATACCTTTTTTAATTTATTTTTTCTTACGTTTATTTGTTCTGCACCGAAGTAGTTAAATCCTCCTTAAATATATGCCAACTTTTATAAAATTCCAAAATATTAAATTTGTTAATTACTAGCTTTTACCAGTGCGCCGCTACTTCATTTGATGCGATAACTAATATTTACTGTATATGGAAGCTATTACTCCCCCTGGACCTATCACCCTATTAGAAATTTGATATGAAAATTACTTTTAAATTTTTTAAGACTCACTGCAATAGTTCTTTAGATGGGAAAATTTTTATCTTTTATTTTTCTTTTATCAATGCGATGTGATAGGATACAGATACCCATGAAATTTGGAGCTTTCACTGTTATGGTATATCTTTAGATATGCCATAATGAATAAAATGTATTACACCCTCTGCTCCCATTTTAAACTAATCGGTTGATCCGTTTGGGAGTTTTAAAAAGGTGAGAAAATATGGGCGTAGCATCCAATCAAGATCCAACGTAACCTATATCATTCTACACTGCAAGTACTATCATAATGAAGCGTCACAGCTTCATTAATAACGTTTAAAATTTAAAAAATAATTTTTTTTAAAAGTAGGTGTAAAATGTGGGTGTGACTTCCAAACGAGATCCAACAAAGCCTACCTCCAGCACTGGTACTATATGTATGTCAAATTTCGTAAAAATCGGTTCAGCCATTTAGACTCTATTGATACACAAACAAACAAACAAACTTTCACCTCATTTTTATAATATATATAAGGATATAAGGATTTATAAAATCTTGTTTCTATTTCAATGCAAATTATTTAAAGTTTTTAGCGTTTACATAGATATAGTATATAGTAAATATATTTGTAATTTGTATAACGTATTCATTCAAAAATATGTACTAAATACTGATATTTGAATAGAGAAATTTAGGAAAAATTGTTAACTGATAAATATTCATAAAGTATAATTTGTTATGTTTTATAAATATAGTTTAAAGTTAAATTGAAATTAATTCTATAAGTTTAAATAAGTATTAAGATAATAATTATCTTTAATGAAAAGCGCATATCAATAGAATTAGTTTTTCTCTTGTAACACATGTAACATTGTTACACGCAATTTGAATAGCTTACTTCATTTTTAAAGGAGTATTTGAAAGAGGTATACCCGCAAAATCGATTTCGAAAAAATTGAGGCACGTTTTTTTACATATTAAGTCATAACTTCTGCACATACTATATAAAACTTAGTTTAAATTTTGATGATTCTTTTCTTACCTTATTTAAAATGTATTTCTTAAAATAATTATTTAATAAATTTAAACTTGAATATTATAAGATTTATAAAGTTTTTTTTAAAGAAATTTTTTTTTAAAGAAATATTCGAAAATTAGTTTCTCTAAAAAGTCGTATAATCGATCACCCTATGCACAATGGTAACCAATTATTCGGGTTTTCATACTAATCGGTTAATTTGTCAAATAATTATTCAAAGTTAAATGTTGATCCTTTAATAAGCGATTTTAGGCAACCGAATAGTATTAGTAATACATGTAAAATATATAAATAACACTAATTATATGTAGTATTTAATCTATTGAAATAGTTATTTAGAAACATAATGTAGATCAAATTATTTAAAAAAGGGTTCACTTTATCAGTTATTTCGCCCATTTGTATGAGAAAATTACATTTTTTGACCTAATACTACAAAATATTCTCTTAAGTTAGCTTTGTTTAATAAATCTGTCAAGCAACTGTATTTTTTGTGTAAGAAGAAGATTTTTTTGTCATAAAATTCAAAATTAATATTGTTATTTTGTATGATGAAATTAAAATTCGAATTTACTTTACTCAAATCAATGTTTTCAGAATTTCTATTGTTACACGTTTAAACGTTTAAGTATTTATGAAGTTACAATATTGTTACATTTTCATGTCGAATTTTACAAAACATTCTATACCAAGAAAAAATAAAAATAACATCCAAAGATGTCTGTAGGATTCTGAACTTGTGATCCAGATGCAGTACAAATCCAAATCATTTCCAATGAATTTGACATAGGCTTGTCTTTGAAAGATGTTCTCTTTTTTGATACCTATTCACTGAGAAGGAAGTATGTATAATATTTTATGAAAAATTGTAATGAACTTCTATATTTTTTTATTTATTTTAACGACGCAAGGAAATTAGTTAAATTTTTCTTAAACCAACATTTTTTTATTAAAAAAAATCTATGAGTAATTTTATTTTTCATTTTTTTCAAACAGTTCATTTTATTGACAAGTATTTCTAAAAATAACAACCAAATCTTTAATATCTTTGGATGCTGTTTGTATTACTTCTTAAGCACAAGGTAATGTACACTTATTCATTCTTTGGAAGCAATAGAAAAGCACTCCTCTAAAAATTTTATTTAGTTTTGCTGGGATATAACAGACATTTAAAAAAGATGTAGTTTACATAAATTTATCATAAACTAAATTACGGTTAATCGGTTATCCGACGCAAATTATTCGTTATTCGAAAATAAACAATTTTAAATTATTCGAACAGTTAATCGTTAAGTTCTTAATTCTTTGTTTTAAGTTGAAAAATCAAAAAGGAATTAATATAAGTAAAGTAAAGGAATTAATTTACAAAAATAATCCTTTTTTTTATTAAAAATTAACTTGTTTTCCTGGTCGTCATTTTTGCGACCGGGGCCTCAATATATTATGCATAAAATTGGAATATTTGTGATTATGTGTTTTTGTATATATGTATTTTAGAAAATGATAACTATTATTCCCATGACATAAACATATACATGCACATATATATAAAATATAAATACATTTCGTTAACAAAAATGCAAATGGTCCTAAGTAACTTTTTAAATAGAAAATATGTGAGGTTCAAATATTATTAAAAATAAAAAATCTCATAATAATACTCATGAAATTTGCACTTAAAAACATTCATTTCAAGTGCAAATTTAAGTTTTATTAAGTTTTATTATTATTAATTTTATTATTATAATTATTATTTTTATTATTTCATTAAATTACTTGAATGTTAGTTATGGCCATTTAAAATTTAGTAAACAATATTCATTATTCAAGATTAATTTTATGAGTTTCCAATAAATATAAAATACTTACATATGTAAATCTATTAATAAATTTATTTTACTATAGAAATACAAACACAAATTTATATGATCAATTACCAAATTAATAACAATAAAAATAAATAAATAATACTCTTACAATAATAAAATTGTAATAATACGATCATTAAAGTAAATTAAAAAAAAAAACACTTTAACTCGTATCATATAACAACCAGTTTAAAGTTAAGTTTTTCTTTCTCTTTCTTTTTAAATTTAAAATTAGTTGGTTGTTTTAATAGGCTTAAATACTTTATGTCTACTTATGTCTAATAAAAATTAGGATTCCAGTCTGCAACCTGATCATATGACGTTTCTGTTAAACCTTTAAAATTATAAATTTTATAACAAATAACCAACCTACTAAATCTACATACATATATGTATATAAAAATGAATCTGTGTTTGGTTTGTTTGTTTGTTTGGACTTTATAGAAAGCTAAACTGCTGGACCGATTTTTTTAAAATTTTTGAAGTATCATTCTGTAATACCCAAAAGTAAAATAGGTAACTTTATTTTTCGATAGGATCACGAAGAATAGTAGCCCAAAATCAGATGAAAATGGGGCAAGTAAGTCTTGGGAAAGTCATACAAAGAAAATATTATTATTAACGAATAACTTTCATACTGTTACAGCAAACCTCAAAATTTTATAAGAATATATTTCTCATCAACCACCAAACTTAAAATGAAAATACGAAGGATAGGACCTTCCCCGGTCCTATGGTACCCCCCATACAACAAAAATATATCTAATATAATACAGCAGAAGTTATAATCAAAAAATGCTCTAAAATGATGTATTATGCTCATAAAAATGTTCTTAAAAATATGCCCTTAAAAATTAAAAAAAAAGTTCTCTTAAAATATCTTTTTTTCCGGAACAATTTTTAAATTATCTACTTTTCATGCTAAAGATAACTTGATTTTTATTAGCAATTGCTGAAAAAAAATTTTAAATATTCATAGCTAAAACATTGTAACAGCTAATATTTACATTGTATCAGGAAATAAGGAATCGGAATTGAAAAACGTATACGCAGGGTTCAACGCAGTTTATTTTTCCAGTTGAGGTATGATTCAGTCTGTCCAGGATCGTTTCGAAGGTCTGCTTCCTTCGAAAATAAAAGCACAATTATTTCCTTAGATGGTAATAGAAATTCAGAACAAAGTTTTTATTTATAAAACCTTAAACTACTTAAAACTACTTAATGCTACGAGGTGGTTCGGATATTCCCGCGGTGAAATACGAGGGTACGTTGAAACGATGAAGTGTTGATATGTTGGTATGATGAAGCGTAAATACGATGAAGCGTTGATAAGATAGTGCGGTGAAAGGGAAAAAGAAAACTGGTAAAATATAGAAGAAAAATGATTTTCTTATTAATAACACTGGTGCTTGTTCGGTTTTCGGAATCGGCAAAACTACTTCGCTCTTGAGAAGAATTTGGAAGTTATCAAGTTCGGTAAATGTACAAAAATAATTACTTCGGACTCAAAAGAATGCGGGAGCTTTGAGATCGGCTAACTACGAATGCAAAGTACGAAAGTAACTACTTCGGACTCAAAAGAATTCGAAGGCTTTGAGTTCGGCTAACTACAAATGTAAACTACTTCGGACTTAAAAGAATTCGGAGGCTTTTAGTTCGGCTAACTACGAATGCAAAGTATGAATGTAACTACTTTGGACTCAAAAGAATTCGGAGACTTTGAGTTCGGCTAACTACGATTATAAATTACTTCGGACTCAAAAGAATTCGGAGGCTTTGAGTTCGGTTAACTACGTTTGCAAATTACTTCGGACTCAAAAGAATTCGGAAACTTTTAGTTCGGCTAACTACGAATGCAAACAACCTCGGACTCAAAAGAATTCGGAAGATTTGAGTTCGGTTAACTACGAGTGCAAAGTATTAAAGTAACTACTTCGGACTCACAAGAATTCGGAGGCTTTGAGTTCGGTTAACTACGATTGCAAATTACTTCGGACTCAAAAGAATTCGAAAGCTTTGAGTTCGGCTAACTACGAGTGCAAATTACTTCGGACTCAAAAGAATTCGGAGGCTTTGAGTTCGACTAACTACGGGTGCAAAATAGATAAACTACAATTAGTAACAACTATGACACATATCTATGTTAAAGAGCGGATATCAGGTTATATTCGGACGGTACTTCGGTGTTATGCAGAAGTGCTGTACGAACAACAATATCAGCTCCCCTTTTATCACAAATCTTATATAAGTCAAAAATAAAATAAACGAAATGGGAATTATAATGCGTACCATCATTAGAGGGGTTAGGAAAATAGCAGCATTGTACATTAGTATGGTTAAGTTAAATAGAGTTTGTATAAAAGTTGATTTGTAACGGCACTTTACAAGGGAAAAAACAATGTTTACATTCAATCAAAGTTTTAATATAGTTGACCCCAAAAATTTAACGTTTTTGAATATTTCTACCAGAAAAAAATTTATTAATATAAAAGATATCATTATTTCTACAACAATTAAATATCAATTTTTTTCCCAGTTCTTAAATCATATATATATTAAATTTAATTAAAATTAATGTATTTTAAAATTATAACAGACAAGGTATCAAGAGCATATAGTAAAAAGTAATTATAACATGGCAACGTTAAAAGTATTTTAATATTATTTTTAACATTTTCATTAAAATGGAACCAGAAAAATATATAACAATGTTGTATAATGTAAATTACAGCCTAGGAAATGTACTTTATGACCATTATTTAAAATTTTATATAAATCGTGTATTTATTATTATTTTTGAGTTTTGTGAGCATATGGGTTTTTTATAAAGATAATCTATAACTTTGAAAGAGCAAAAGTTATGTTTGGACATGAACTTGCATGAATGGAAAATAGTGAAAGTATCCGCCAAAATGTCTATTTTATGTAACAATTTATATAGTGCCAGCATTATTCGGCAAACTCTTGCAATCGTCAATTTTCTTTCAATTAAAGTTTGGTAAACCTGAGCGGAAATTTCTTGGCTTTCACAAACAACTTGCAAAATAGCTAAAATAAAATCAAAAGCAAACAAATATATATATCATTTAAAAAATATATTTACTGTAGTAAAATTATATATTATAGAGGTTTACGCAAAAATACTTAAATTTGGTTTCAATAAATATTATTGCTAGGCACTAACAATACTTTTTGAATTTATGCCAAAAAATGTGGATTTATGACCAGTGTTTAATGGCAAATTATATAAAATTCTATTGGAAGCAAAATTTGCCTGAAAAATATGAATAATTATGATCTTTAATGTAATTGTTATGCCCTTAAGTATAAAGTATGCAAAAATATGCCATTTAAATTGCTAACATATGCTTTAAAATAAGGATTTTCTATGAAAATATGACGAAATATTGTGCTAAGCCTAAAATATGCTGTTCGGACCAAAATATGCAAAAATATGTTGTAATAAATCAATAACATAATTCTTAAAATTGTCCGAAACGGATAAATAACTAACAGTTTGGTTTATTTGAAAACCAGGAAAAATATAATTTTGCATATTTTTGGTTGCCCTGGTTATAATAATAACAACAACCTCTATAAGTTAAGATAATATAAGAAGATGATATAAGAGAAAATGGTATGGGTAGGACCACGGGAATTATACACCCCATAGAAGGCAAATATTCTTAAAAGCATTTCTAAAGAATTATTACAGTGAGAGCTCTCAAATTTTGTAGAAACTGCTTTCTTATCATATTGCATTGATGAAATGAAAATAGGGCGGATAGGGCCAGTATGAGGGGTAGCCCCAATATAAAGATATTAATTTTCGCATATATGAAGGAGTAATTTACTGAAAGTTGAAAAAACTTGTTGTCGGATAGGCTCACATATAAAGTAAATATTAGTTATTGCATCAAAAGGGGTAGCGAAGCTCACCGACATAAGCTGTTGTAATGTATAATTTCCAAACCTAACTAGTTAGTTGAGTGAGTGCAACTGAAGATTTCTTAATAATACTTACCGAGTAATACGATATGTTATTCATTGTTTTATCACCAATTCATACTTTAAAGTATTTATTTATTCATTCATTTGTTCATTCATACATTTATTCATTTATTTTTTTATTTATTTATTTATTTTTTTTTTTTTTTTATTCCAATTGTAATTTAGTATTTATATTATGGAAACTATAACTATGATTAAATATTTATTCTAGCCTAATCGTGCGCATTACCAACCGCTGTGAATTCAAATGGTTTTACAATGCTGATCCTTGATCCAAGAAATGCGGTTTATTTTCAATAAACCTTTTATTCTCTTTACTTGATTGGCTGGCTGAATGTTGCTGCTCATCATTTAGTAGTTGAATTTATGTTGAAAGTTTAATGTATTCTTTAACTGAGATAATTACTATGTTGCTGCCAATATTTTAAAATAACTACAACAATATATTGGATATTTTGTATATAAATTCATGAGTATTTTATATGAATATACTACACTAATGGTTATAATTTTAAGTACAGCACACTTTTGATGGTAATAAATACAACGTTTCCGATGTACAAAAATACCTTTGTTTATAGAATTTCTGTACTCTGTTGCCTCAGATAAGAAAGATATCACTTGGGAAATTGCTACTTGCTAATAATAATTTCTCTTTTTGTCACTTATTTTCCTGTATTTTTCATTAGTTTTTCTTTAATCTGTTAGAAGCTTTTTCTATTAGAAGCTCAGAGAGACAAGACTTATATAATGGCCTGATTTCTGTATGTTTTTTTATTCTCAATATTTATGAATGTAACTTAGTGAAGGTTTTTTTTGTGTTTGACTTTGCTCCTAATTAGAGAAAATATTATTTTTAATTAAAGTATAAATTTTCTATAATCTCATGTTTAAAGTTTTAACTTGAAATAAATTAAATATTTAAAATTCAAGATCTCATTTAATAAACTGCATCGAGTTTCAAGTTATTACTTAAATAGTCGTACATATGTATATATGCTAATGATCCGTGTATCTATATCTTTCTACCCATGCATTTTTTCTAAGTGCAATCAAAATATTCATACATTATGCATTTTTACTAATTATCATCTTCTGTGTATGTGCTTATGTCTCTAGTGTTTCTACTTTTATTTCTGGTTCTAATTCCAGTTTTATTTATAATTTTAAATATTTTATTGAAAAAGATTGTATTTGGAAGAAAGTAATTTTGCCTGACAGCAAACATGAACATTCGTTTTATATTTGAGGCAAATTGAAATTTTATTTCCCTATAAATGGACAAAAAAAAAATGTTGTAACTTGCAACATTAACCCATTTTTTATTAAATTATATAAATATATATGTTTTCTAAATATTTATGTTAATTTGTTTGAGTATGTAGTGGTAAAAGCTCTACTAAGTGTGTGTGCATGTGTGTTAGTTGTTATAAAAATAATATTTTGTTAAATCTATAATTTCATTTAAAATTCTATAATTTATTTTTCGACATTACAGTTGTTGTATTTATGCCATAAACCCGTTGTACATACAAATTATTTTTATTTCAGCTTTAAGTCAAAACAAAATGTATTTTTTTTTCACATTATTATTTAATGATTTTGATGAGGTGTCTCTGCACATGCGCATTCCCTCTGTTTGTCGGTGTATCTATTTTGTTAGTATTTTTATTTGAAGTTTTAGCATCATCATCAAAACTGCAATTATTGTAGTCATCATCACTGCAATTTTATGATGCTCATACGGTTGCAGTTTTAGTTGTCTAATATTGAAAATTTATATGAAACAACTAAAAATCCATAAAATACTCGAATTTAATTGTATTCGCATAATTTTAGTTATGAGTGCTTGTAAGTAAATATGTACTCGTATTTATTGGCGAATTTTCAAACAAGCTGTTATACCCTACATATATTAAAATATCATTACTATACTAATGGTTAATAAATAATAGTAAATATGGATATATTAAAACTAAAACTAAAACGACTATCTACTCCTACTTTTTTTTAGAAAATAATAAATTACAGTACTCTTTCTTACTTGATAAAGTAAATACGATTACTGAAATCAAAAAACTATTTAAGTATATCGATATCTAACTGTCTCACCATCTATCTTTTTCTCTTAGTGAATCAATTTGTCTACCTTACCGTCTCTATAATTTTTCTTGTTTATATTTCTTGTCATATTTTCTGATTGCAAATATTGTTTTTGTAATATTAATGGGTTTCTATTATGCATTTTTGTTTATCATTATATTTTTTTTTCTTACCAACATATAAATTAAGTTATAAAGATTTGTTTTTGCCATATTAACTCGTAACATTAAAATATTTTCATTGACTTTCAACAGTGCGAGTGCGACTAAAATGAGTTGAATTCTTGTGAAGAACGACCACAAAATCATTAATCAAAATTTGTATATTTCAGAGTTGATATCAGTATTTATGTAAGCAATTGTGTGGGTAAATGTAATGTTATCTACATATGTGTGTACAGGTACATACCCTATAAACAAAATAATACGCAAGTGATTCGAATTCATATAGAATAGAAGAAAAATTTTATTGCCGCAATAATCATATTCGTATTGTGGAAGTTTCCCTTATCGGGAGGGATTGTACGTCACAGGCGATACATCAATACGCCAAGAAGAAAAATATTCAATATTGCTAGACAATTATCTAGGTGAAAAAAGAAGATACACTATATAAATCTTGAAATAATATAATAAAGAAAACTTGTAAAGCATTTACATAAATCTTAATATCATAAAGCACAAAAACTAAAATATTCACACAAAATATACATTTTCTTGCTAAAAGATAAACAAATTCCTTCAAAATTTTTCTAATTTTTTTTTTTAAATTTTTCGATAACTGAAAAAATTGTGACTGAAAAATAAAAGTGTTGATGATATCAATTTATTCCAGAGGTTTAACTGATGAAAATACAACCGATAAAAATACAATATTAAAAAAATATTGATTAGATGATTTTCGACCAAATAATAAAAAGAAGATATTGCGTAAATTTCTTCAAGGAAGATATCTTCTAAATGTTTGTAGGGTACATACGTAATAGATATGTATGTATTCGAATAATGTTTGTTTGAATACTTTCGAATAACGAATATTTCGTATATTTTGATGTCGAATATTGAAACAAAGCGAATAATTTTCTTTTTATACCCTACGCCACCATAAGTGGTTAGGATATTATGAGTTTCTGCCGACGTTTTTAACGCACAGAAAAAATCATCCAACACCCATCTTAAAGTATACCAATCGACTCAGAATCACTTTTTGAGTCAATATAACGATGTTCGTCCATCTGTGCGTCTGGCTGGCTGTCTATACACAAAGTATAGATCGCAATTTTGAAGATAATTCAATGAAATTTGACATGTAGGAGTTTCATGATACAAGGACGAATTGAACCTATTGAAATTGGTTATGATCGGTCCATTATTTCACGTAGCCCCCATACAAATGTCCTCCCGGAATAGGGATTTAACGATCATAAATGACTTAAATATAGCAATATTTTAATGAAATTCGGTACAACGAAGTCCTGTACAATTATCAATCTTTGTATCAAAATGTAGATCGGTCCATAATTGAAAATAGCTCCCATATATAATCCTCTTCCGAAAATCACTTTAACGTGTATAAATCACATACAGATGTTAGTATCAAGTTTATATTGGACACAAATAAGCTTTATATAAGTAAAAATGACAAATTTTATGAGGATCGCTCTATAATTTACCATAGCTCCCATATAAGCCCACTTTCGGAAATCTCCCTAAAGTACATAAATTTATATAAATATTAATATTAACGTAATATTCTGTATTCGTATATTTTATTTTACACTTAATAAAAGTATCGGTCCACAATTGTCCACATGTCTAATATAAGACCCTCTACGAATTTTGATGCACATACACAATGGTGTGGGATATCATATGGTCGGGCTTGACCTACTATATCTCTCTTACTTGTTTAATATTATAATTATTTTTTATTATTTTTAACTATTTGTGTTATTACTATTGTTTTATTTGTTATAATATTATGTGAAGAAAAATAACATTTTTAAAAAATAAGTGTGAATAAGTGTGTTATTTTTAAATAAATTAAAATACTAAGGGTACTCATTTAAATGCTTATGTTTCCTATTTGTGCAATTGTGCAAATTTGCTCGACATGTTTCATGAACCCCCTTTTCAAATGTTGTGCAGTTTTAAGTAAATAATTAAAAAATATTGTTGAAATCAATGATACGTGCAATGATTTTATTATAATTAACGTAACTATAATTTATTACATCTAATTTATTAATAATTCTCAAAAATATAAACAAAAGACAGCTGATTTATAAATGCAGAATTAAACAGCGCAAGACTTATAAGTCTTGTGCAAATGGTTTTCCATTCAATTTTGACTGTTCATTTGCGAATGTGCAAACTTGCACACATTATACAGTTTACGAGGGTTTTGCGCATTTTCGTGAGGGCCCTTACTATAAATGTAAAATTTTTCATTATTTTATTTTTGTTTTTTTTCTAAATACTTCGGTTTTTAATGAAAAATGTTGACGAAATTCCGATTTATTAAAAATTTTGATTTGTATATATTGCTATACCTACCTTAAAGTATGCCAATAGACTCAGAACCACTTTCTGAGTCGATTAAACGATGTCCTTCGGTCTGGCAGGTTGCCTGGATATTTAGCTGGCTGGTAATCAGTTCATATATAACTTGTGCACAAAGTAAAAGTCGTAATTTTAAAGATAATTTGATAAAATTTGGAACATATGACATATTTTGGTATAGCTTCACAGCCTATTGAAATTGGTTATTATCGGTACATTATTTCACCAATCACCGAAATGTGAACCCGCAGTAGGGTAGTAGGGTAATACTGAATATGCCTTATTATATCACTATTTTAATAAAATTTGATACAAATAAGTTTTATATAAGAGTGAATCAGAATACCAAATTTCTTAGACCCATAATTAAGCATAGCTCCTATATAAGATCCAAAAATCAGTTAAACTCGCAAAAATATCACATAAATGGCAGTATCAAGGTTATATTTGTCACAAGCTTTATTTAAGCAGAAATGATAGTACCAAGGGTTCATAAAGATCAATTTATAATTGGCCATATGGCCTTTTGAGGCTTAAACGCTATGGTGAAGAATATCATATTGTCGGGAATGAACGACTATACATTTTTTTGTTATTATTGATAAATTGATCTTTATTTTAATTTTTGGTGAAAAATTCGAATTTTAGTGAAAAATCAGATTTCAAGTGAAGATCAATTTCTAGTGAAAAATAAAATTTTTGGTAAATAATCGAATTTTTAGTGAGTAATCGATTTTTATTGAAAAATTGGATTTTTTATGAATAATCGGAGTATTAGTAAAAAGTTGGATTTTTGGTGAAAATTTAGATTTTTTGTGAATAAACGGATTTTTATTAAAAACTCGAATTTTTATTAAAAAAATCATATTTTTAGTGAATAATCGGTTTTTAATGAATTTGAATTTTTGGTGAATAATAAAAATCTAATTTCAAAATTTTTGTGAAAAATTGAGTTTCTAGTAAATAATAAATTTTTCGTGAAAATTTTAAGTTTTAATGAAATTTTGATTTTTTTTTAATTTTAATTTTGTTGAAAAACTGTAAAAAAAATTTTAAATAAAAAATTAAATTTTTTGTAAGAAATCAATAAATTTTTAAACAAAATAATTTTTAGCAGAAATAATAAAAATAGGTTTTACAGTGTTAAATGTCATTTTAAGTTTCCTTATAAATATTCAAAAAATATTACATAATGTGTTATTTCAAATAACATATAACACAATAACTCTAATAACATATTTTGTAAATTTGGTAAATATTGTACAACTATCTTATTTTTACTTTTTCAATTTAAATATTTGTTTATAATTCACATAAATTTCATATTATGAATTATATTTATTATATATAATATTATGTTTATTTAATTAATTCTTTTATAAATACATAAACTTTACAGCAAGAAGTTAAAATTCTAAATAAAAATTATTTAAATATTTTAATTTTGAACTTGAACAGTTAAAAAGAAAAGAACTGCATCTAACGCTTGTTATTTAGTCAAAAAAAGTCAATGATTCTGAAATCAACATAGGAACTTAAATTTTTATATAAGTGATGTTATTGATCGCGTAAGTAAATGTTGCAAAATTTTAAATAAATCTAATGATACCTATGTAGATCGAGGAATCTTTTGAAGCTATCGGAGCTGAACGTAACAAATAAAAGTTAATAAAATTTAAAAGTTCAAAAAAAAAAAAAAAAATATTATACCATTATGGACGATTTTTTGTATATAAACAGAACGAAAAAGATAACGAATAAGTTGAAAAAACCCTTCAATTCACTTTTAAAAATTTCGCCAACTCCAACAATCAGTGAAAGAGCCTTTTCGAAATCAAATTTTATAAAAACTAAAGAGTGAAATCGTCTTAAATCATGACATTTAAATGTTATTTTTTTTAATATTATTTTAAGTCACTTCTTTAAATATATATATTTTTCGTATTAACACAAGTCGATCTCAATTTATTGAGATATAAATTAAAAGAATTGTTAATTTAACCTTATTTTGGCAAACACAAAGTATATATATAAAGAATTATCAAATTTTAAGTTGTTTTCGTTATCCTTTTAAACTTAACAAAATTTAACATTTTTATTTTATATTTTGAATTATTCGAACAATTCGAATAATCTTTAATGCGCAATGGAATAATTCGAATAACCCAACATGCTTTATTCGTATGTTTGTGATTATAGTTGGTTGTAATTAAAAAAATACATATGGTTCATAGGGTGTCTCATTGAAAAACTAAATTGGGTTCATTGGCTGGATTCTGGAAAAAATATTCAAATCATTTAAACTTTAGTAGGATATCCAATCGGTTATCCGAATCATTTTAGTCGATTAACTGTTCAAATGATTTAAAATTGTCAATTTTTGAATAACGAATAAACAGAGTAATTTGTGTCGCGTGACCGAATAACCGAAATTTATTTATTTTTTTAATTATATTTAGAAGAAGAAAATTGTTTTATAGATGTAATTAAGATTACTATATTATTCTGAAAACATAGTTTAGAACAGAATATATTTTTTTTTGTGTAGGTTTACAACATAATGAGTCGTATGCAAGAAAAAAAAACTTAACACAGCTTTACAAACCATTGTTAAGCAAAATTTCTTAAAGTTATATAAAAGAATGATTGTGAGCTTAAATATGACAAAGGTATTTTAAATATTTTATAGTAGGGGTGAACCTGCTTTAAGCGACATTATGATTTGTTTCCATTTTTGATATATGTTTTGCAAAGAATATTCGCTTGATCCCTCCTATTTCAGACTTCTTCTTTAGATCATCATATTTAATCATTACAGATCAAAATTTTTATCCTAGATCATTTTTATATCATTTTTATCATTTTATATATATTTACAGTATTATAATATCGAAAGCTTATTGATAACATTTAAAACACCTGCTTACGTCCTGCTTTAAAAATTCCAAAAAGGACCAAAAAGTTGGAAATTCTTTAATATTAAAATATATAATTTGTATGTGTATATTTTCTTTTTCTAAAAATAATTTCTTTTTTACTTCATTTTTTTTTACAATCCGTCACACTTTTCTTGTTTCTTTTTTATACCCTCCACCACAATAGGTGGGGAGGGTATTATGCGTTTGTGTTGATGTTTGTAAAATCCAAAAATATTGATCTAAGGTCCAATGTATACCAATCGGATTAGAATCACTTTCTAAATGTATAAACATAACAAGTCCGGATTCTTTAAATAGCCCACATTGTTATGTTAAACAGTAACTTAGACGACAACGGAAAATAAACAAGAATTTTATTTTTTTATTATTTTTACTTCAAACATTTTTTAAATTTCGTCTACGAAATTCATATACATTTTTAAAAAATATAGTAATGTGATTTGTGAGAAAATAAAACCAACAAAAAATCCGGTAAGAATTTAAATATATAAACACAACAAGCCCGGTTGGATAATTTAAATACTAATTTGTATGAAAAATGCGCAATGCGGCTCGGTTAAAAAATAAATTTTATTAAGTCGATTACATTAAGTCGATTTGACGATATTTGTCCGTCCATCTATGTAAAACTTGAAATCAATAATTTTTGAAAACAATTTTTTGAAATTTGGCACATAAATATTTTATGATCCAAGAACGAAGCCTATTGAAATTGGTAACGATCAGTTCATTATTTCACCTAGCCCTCATGTAAATGTCCTCCCGGATTAGGGGTTTACAGATGATAAATGTCTTAAATATAGCAATATTTGAATAAACCTTGGCACTTATAAGATTTCGGTTTATAATTGAACATAGCTGCCATAAAACCTCTCTTCATAAAATCAATATAAAATGAATAAATCCTATAGAAATATTATTATCGAGGTAATATTTGACACGTATAAGTTTTATACGTGTCAAAATAACGTTGGCTATGGCCATGCCACCATTTTGGGAATTTCCAATGACATCCCTGACAATATTGATTATTGTATTCCCAAACCCTTTCTGGACCGAGGCTTCTCAGTTTTAATTTCAACCGATCCCACTATAAAAGCCGGATCGGTTGAGATTTATACTGATGGATCCAAATCTTCTGAAGGAGTTGGAGGAGGTGTCTTCATTCCCGCATATAGGAGGAACATCTCATTTAAATTGCTGGATCACTGCACTGCTCTTCAAGCGGAGGTCTCATCCACTAGGAGAGCGGTAAATTGCGGTAATGTACTATCGGGTATTTGGAGTGGATATTCAAATTTTGTAAGGATAGTCAATCCGCGATTAAGTCTCTTTTGAGTGTCTATTCAACATCCAAGCTGGTACATGAATGCCGGATATCTTTAAATTAGATGACGTGACATTCAAACCTAGAGCTGATCTGGATAAGAGATCACTCAAGTACCCCGGGAAATATTATCTCAGATGAATTAGCAAGAACTGGTTCCCTTCTTCTAAGTGAAGAAACGGACCAACTAGTTCGCATATCGCTGTCATCTTGTAGATCTATGATTCTGCAGTACTTGTCGAGAATAGGTCAACACAGATGGACAAACGAGTCAGCATGTTCTACCTCGAGACAGATATTGTGCCAGTACGACCAAAAGTGGTCGATTCTTATTCTGGGAGTACTAAGTGTCAGATACGAACACTTGTAGCCATTATTACAGCGCACTGGATTGTTAATGCACACGCTAGGAAACTAGGACCCCCATTTAACGACTATTGTAGAAGTTGCTTTAACGAGGAGGAGGAAGTAACAGTAGGACATATTCTTTGTGACTGTCCTGCTCTTGCGTATATAAGGACTACTGAATTTGGGAGTCCATATATGCTTGGATTATCTGATCTCTCTGCAATTGATGTCAGATGGATCAGATCTTTTATTCATGCGTCAGGTTGGTTCGATTCGAACCTATTCTCGGACATGTGAAAAGCAGATTTACATGATCCATCAGGGTAACACAACGGGACCAATAGGACCCAAGTGAGCTGTCTATTTTACATTTACAGCTGTCCATCTAACCTAAGCTAAGTTGTATATTAGTAGAAATCATAGTGCTAAATTTTATAAAGATGAGTCCATAATTAACTACAGCCCGCATATAAGGCCTACTTTCGGAAATGACCCTAAGTGCATAAATAACATAACATATATAAAATCCATCACCGAATTTTGATGCACATACACAATGGTGTAGGGTAAAAATATGGTCGGCTTGATAATAATAAAAATATAGATTAATAAGTATATAGATATGCGAGAGAAAAATTCAAATTCAAATTCAAAAATTCATGCAACAGTAAAATAAATGTTGTCACATATACATATTTTTTTGTGTTTTGAAAACAAAGTGTAATTTTTTTGAAAATTTAGTTTGAAGTGCCTCTCACATATCCTTCTAGATATTTTCTATGCTAAAAAAAAAAACTTAATTATGTGAATTAAGATTTTTATTAAGTTCTAATATAAAGTCAAAATAAGTTTATTAAAAAAATATATGCAATACTTTTTTCTGTGATGTTTTAGTGATGCAAATTCAATCAAAACAAAAAATAAAAAATAAACTCATTATTCGAATATTTATGTTTTTCATTACAAGAAATTAATAGTGTTTATCATTTTAAGCTTCATGTATTTCTCTTATCTTTGTCTGTTTTACTAAGCAATAATAACATTAGAAACATCATTTTACAAAGAATTCATTTTATTTTTAAACAATAAAAAACTTTTTTAATAAATTTGTATAACCGAACGAATTAATATTCGGTAGTGTACATCTTTAACTTTAAAGAGAGAAATAAAATACAAGTGTTGCGGTTTTCAAAATTAAAATACTTTGTAAGTTAAAGCTGTATTTTTGCATAAGTTTTCTTACCAAAGGTTTGTTAGCCTTAAAGTGTTGGGTAACTAATGTCTACTTTAAAGTAAAATTAAGATTTTTTGCATACGGCTCAATGATTATAAATAATTGGAAAAATATAAAACGGGTTCATGTGTTTCTAATTACATTCTAATATTTATTATCAAAATGTACGTGAGAACACCAATATTAATTTGACATACATATATATGTACATTAGATTGCACAAAAATTTACCGTCTTTTTAATTTTGACGCTAACTCCCCCTAGAATTATTCATTGGGATATAAAAAGATATTTTGTGAAACATTAGTGAAATCAGATGCCGTCAACCCGTGTCATATCGGACCTGAAGTATGTGGAAAAATATATTCTTTTTACAGTTAAAAAAAAAAATTGTTATTACATACTTTGATTTGTAATTAAATGTCAAAAAATAGTAATCTATATATAATTATCTATCAAACAAGATATAAAAAGAACAAATCGGTAAATTTACTACGAATTCCCCAGACCATTAATGTGTGTAAGAAGTGTAAGAACAAATTTTTAATTTTCTGAGAAATGCTAAAATAAAATGTTATTTTTAATTTAATTTTTACTGAAAAATAAGCTCTTATTTCCACAGAATAATTCAAACCCCTTACAAAGCTTGATAAAAAAAATGTTTATTTTTTAAGGGCTGTTTCAAAACTCCAACTTTAAACTTTTTTTTAGCAAATTTCAAAAGAGTTCAAATAAAACTATCCAAATACACTGTCTGCCACTTGAATAAGGAATCACATTTTATTAACTTTAATTAAGTATATCTTCTAAACTAAAGTTCAGAAAAAAATTATTTTTTTGCGCAACTAAATTTCAAAATGTTGGCTTTAGTTTCCTGAAAAAATAAAAAATATACATATTTTATTATACTAAAATTATGCATTTATTTAAAGACATGTATTTCTGTGGTACTTTTTCATGTGTCATTTGAATAATGAATTCTTCTAATATTAATCTGGAAGGCTATGATTTGAATTTCTTTCAATATAAACGACTAGAGAATTTTTAATTTGATAGTTTTGAAATAGTTTTTATTCAAAATGGGACGTGGTAAGGCTCTTAATAACTCTGAAAAAGAAAAATTCTGATTTTGAAATATCATGGTCAGAATCCGGTTGTGTACAATTATTTAAATAACGTGGAAAGATATGGAAAAAAACATGAAAGGGCGGAAGAAAAAGGCAACAACTCCAAAACAATGACGAAAAATTCTTAGAATTGCATCAAATTCTATCATGTCGGTATCAAAAATACGTGAAAAAAAGTGGAGTCAGTGCCAGTCTAAGAACAGTGCACCGTATTTTAAAGTCGTGCCCATACATAGTCTGACGAAAACTGCAAAAAAAAACTTCCACATAATGAAAAACGCCAATCACAACGTCTACAGTTCTCCAAAAATACAATGACATGGTCCGACAAATGGTTTAAAGTTGTATTTTCCGATGAAAAAAAGTTTAATATTGATGGTCCCGACGGGTATAACGATTACTTCTATGAACTAAATAAGGAGGAAGTTGACTTGCAAGAAAAAGAAACAATTTGAGACTATAGAATCCTTAAAGGATGCAAAACGGAAGGATGGAGTTCAATTTCGCTAAATTACTTAGGGTCATTATACAAGTCGATGCCAAATCGCATTTTTGAGGTTATTTCTAAAAATGGTGGCAGTACTCATTACTAATTGAATGCTAGAAGATAATAACTTTTATTTTTATAACCTAAAATTTAAAAATAAATTACAGTTTGCTTAGTTTTAAAATATTCCTTATTCAAGTGACACACGAAGAAGTACCACAGAAATATATGTCTTTAAATAACTGCATAATTTTAGTATAACAAAAAATGTATATTTTTTATTTCTTCAGGAAACTAAAGCCAACACTTTGAAATTTGTTTGCGCAAAAAAATATTTTTTTCTGAACTTTAGTTTAAAAAATATACTTAATTAAAGTTAAAAAAATTTGATTCCTTATTCAAGTGGCAGGCAGTGCATATATACAACATCATAGAAAATAAATTTTAAAAGGAATTAGGATAATTCTTTGCATGACCAAGCTATGACTGTTATTTGAATTCTGCGGATTTCGGCATAAAAAGCATTTTTACAAGTCTATTTTTTTGAACTGATATTCAGACTATACAAACTTATTACAGAATTAGATGAACTATATCAAAGAAAATATATTCTGAAGTTTTTAGCAAAATTAGACAAGGATAACCTTTAAAACACGTAGATCATCTGGATTTTAATAGAATGTTACACAAATATAAATGAAAGACTTTCGTTTATGCTAACAGTAAAAAAGTCAAATTTAACCCTAAGTTGAGCTTTGAGTCAGCAATTTTTAAACGCATATATTCTTAAATATTTATAAAGTAAATTTCATTAATTAATATTATGGAAAAATAAAATCATAATTATTCCATCATGGCAAGTAAAGTCATGTTAAACCATCGAAATTCATTACAGAAATCATTGCATTCAAATCCTGAAAAAAAAATAAACAAAATTTTTGTGATGTTTTCAAATATTTAAAATTTTGTCATTTGATTTTCATATTTTGAAGGTGATTCTTGTCCAATTTCCCTAAAAACTACAGCATGTATTTCTGAGATATGTGTTATCTTGTTATGCAATAATTTATTATAGTCTGAATATCAGTTCAAGAAATTGACTTTACAATTAAAAAATTAAAAAATGTCTTTTTTTCCAAAATCCCCAGAATTCAAGTCTCAGGTATGGCTTGATTATACAAGGTGTTAACCTAATTCTTTCTTGAATTTATTTCCTATGGTGTTGTTTATAAATATGCATAGTTTTATTCAATTTTTTTTTTAAATTTGTTAATTGGAATGATACAGCCTTTGGAAAAAGTCAACGTTTTTTAACCAAGCATGGAAAGAGGTTTGAATTATATTGCAGAAACAAAAACTTACTTTTTAATTAAATAATACTTAATACACAAGTGGTCTAAAATACATTAATGGTATGGGGAATTAGTAATAACTTTAACTTTTTTTAACCAATTTTTTATTTTTATATTTCCTTTGATAGATAATTATATGTAAATTACGATTCTTTGACATTTAATTACAAATAGAAGTACGTAATAACTAAATTTTTCTAAAAACTGTAAAAAAGCCATATCTTTCTCATATAAACGAACCCTACAAATTTCAGGTCCGATGAGGCACAGGTTAAAGGTATATGATTTCACTAATATTTCACACAATATCTTTCTAGAACCCAATGAACGATTCTAGGGGGAGTTACGGTCAAAATTCAAAAGTTGGTGAATATTGGTGCAGTCTAATATACATATATTACAAAAAATCATTCTCACGCAGCAAATAAAGACAGTTACATTAAAAATTATGATTATTAATTAAATTAGGAGAATTATTTGTATTAATCTAAAAAAACTTAACTGGTAAGATGAATAAACGAAGAGCATTACTTCGATTTTGCGATTAATCGAACAATTTGCCATTAATCGGTTATTAACCGATCAACTTTTAACCTCGCATATTTATATCCTAATGTTTAAGTTTCAACGAAGCCCAAATGGATAAGACATAGAAAAAACATATTCTATTCTGAAGGATTATTATAGTTCACAAACTCTGTAAGAAAGCAATATACGATTGTAAACTTCTTTAATGTACATTATGAGGGAAAAACTTATTATAAAATTCATGAGGGAAAATTGTAAAAATATCTTTTCCATTACAAGCTAAAGTTACCAATTTTGTAAAACCTATTTCTACAGACAATTCAGATTTTTTTTTGGGAAAAATGTGTTGCAACCCTGATTTTGAATATTGTATACAGCTCGTCAATACGTACTATGCGTATAGTTTCCTACATCAGAATCGCAAAAAAATATTTTCTCGGGGTACTCTAAAAGTTAAATAATAAAATGCAAATTAGAAACTATTGCTTAATTAATTACTTAATTATAAATCAGCACAAAACAAATAAATAACTGAATAAAGCTGAAAAAGTAATAGAATTATAATAGTATGAAAGAAATTACTTAATGATGATAAAAGGTTCCAGAAATAATTACAAAATTTTACAAATTTGGGTCATTCGGGTTTCGATCTAAGCAGATGAAAACTAAATAATTCAAATATGGCATTTCTCAAGATTGTATCTAGTTTTCGAGTTCTTGTATGTTGGCAACAATGCTCTGTAATGACGATTTTCGATTTTATTATTTTATTGCTGTTACACACTCGGGAAAATGGACAAATTGATGTCAAATGCTCAGAGGTAAGTATATTGATATCCTTGGATTGTATGTTTCATTATCTGTACTGAACGATTTGATTACAGATTTGAATTAACATAAGCAATTAGCAGAGATGATCACATCATGTTTGCAATGTAAACGGAATCTGAAAAGAAAGTAAAATATACTTCAGTAATGAAACAATGATTTATTTGATTTGATGAATACAACAAATTTGATGAAAAGTCACTTGAGGGGGTGGGATAACAAAATGTCTCCTCTTCACTACTTATAAGCTTTCAAGCCACTTCTTTACTTAAAACTTTACGTTATCATGAACTTCTTCAAAACGCTTAGTCGTTAAGGACAAAAGTCAAAGGAGAAATATTTGTCAAATCTGATATTCGAAAACTAATAACCGAGGAATCTTCAAAAAATTTTTAACATAATATATTTTGTATTACTTGCAACAATATATTAAAGGCACTCTATTAAAAATGTTAAACGCAAATAACTTATTTACCCTAAATACTGGCAATGAACTAATATACAGTGTGCAATTCAAAAAATGAAAAGGAAATAATTATAGAATTTCGGAACGGCTGTTTAACGGTGAGTTTAAGTTTTGAGCTCGGACCATATAGACCTATAGGGAGTGGGTTCACAGGGTCTCAAAATTAGAAACATCAAGTATAATTTTTTTTTTAAAACGACAATGATTTTTTATGTCTGAACCGATTTGAAAGATTTTTATATAGAGGATTCTGCTGGTTGAGATCTATAAAAACATTGTCATATGCTTTAGTTTAAGAGATATTATGCTTCAAATATTAAAATTTTTACTGATGAAATTTTTTCGATTTTACCAAAAAATCACCGATTTTAATTTCTTTTATTTCATTAACAACAAATAGCCAAATTATGTAAAGAAAAAGTTTTAAAAAATATTTATGGAGTGAAAAGTTACAACCATTCAAGTTTGAACTTTGAAAAAGTCGATTTTATCCCGTTTTTTCCCTTCACCTCTACTTTTACTATGTGAAATTTCATGGAAATCAGAACAGCCGTTCCATTTCATTTTTTGAATTGCACACTATGCACCCTACCAGTAATCCATTCTAGTATTTTCACCGTTTCATGGTTTAAACATATCCTCGCACAATCTCCATTTCATAGCTTTCAGTATTTTTAAGAAGCATACGGTTTCGTAAATAAAAGTTTTGTTTTAATTTCTTTTATCACTTAAGAAAATACTTCTGTTTTTATTTTCAAAGCAAGCAGACCTTCGAATCGAACCTAGACAGACTGAGTCGTACCTCGGCTAGGAAATTAAACCGCGTTACAAACTTAATTACTAAAATTTGTCTAAGAAAATTGCACTTAGTTCCTTGTTCTTTTAATACTATATGATATATGATAAATTGATTTTATTGAATTTTTTTCCGTTATTAATAATTTTATATAATCTTACATTTTGTAAACAACACACAGTCTAACATTTATTTTTTCTCTCATTTTTTAATTAAAAAACTCACCACTTCCACCACGTACTGTGAGCGCAATTAATTCTCCAAAAAAAAAAAAAAAAAAAGAAATGAAAAATACAAAAATTTTACTGAGAATATTTAACTAACAAAAAGTTCAAAAATGTATCTTTATTTTGTATTCATACATGGAAATATACTTTTTTGGGTCACATATGTTTGTTACAATCATCTAACAAAAATGTTAATTAACCCAACTAGAAATATCATTATCATCGTCATCATCATCAACGGCAGCAACTGCTGCATTATTTAAATGTAGAAGTAGTGGTAGAAGTAGTTATAACTAAGTAGCATTTATGATAAGTTTGATGATAATGAATGTGTGTTAGTAGCAGCAAACAGCAGCACGAGTAGTAGCAATTGTTGTATATATTTGATAGATATTCTTGTAGAAATAGCAGCGGCAGCAATATATTTTTTCTGTCCATAACAACCAGCCAATCGTCCATTCATACATTTAATCTTCTCAGTTTTTCCTCTATTTTTAATTTCATTGATTGCATGTGGGATTTTTTAACATTGACTGCCATAGTAAAGCGTTGTGTTATGCTGTTGCTTCTTTTATTAATTTAAATTTGTTGGTAGTTTTATTTTTTTACAAAAGTTCATAACATTTCTCATTTACCACAATTAGCTGTTAATGTGCTAGATAAATGTTTTGACTGCTGCTGACGACTTTTTTTTAGCTAACATTCACACATACACATACAAACATAAGTATTTAGTCACACAAATTTACCTGATAGACAGGGTCCTCTTCTTTTATGTCTATTACATTTGCTGCTAACAAAATACTTCTTACTTTTCAATGATTCTCATTTGCATTCGTATTTTGCAGTAAAATAGTCAATTATCAACACTTTGCTGTTAAAGCTTTTTCTGCTCATTGTTACCAGATTTGTGCCTAAAATGAGAATTTAAACTAAAAAAAGTTAGGATTTATACAAATCTTTTAAATATATTCGACCAAAAGTTTAGAAGCGGGTGAAGTTAATATTATAAAAATATGATTTTAAGAACACTGTTAAACAATTGTTGTTTCTCTCAAGACTTAGGGAACAGATGAGGTAAATAAACGACAAACCAACTAGTCTCAATTGTGTCAGATACAATGGTCTAATAGTGTTACAGCATTTTCAAAACTATAATTTCTATGTAGTACATCAATAATATTATAATAAAGAGGTTAGAAATATTATCTTACAGCGCTACGACATTTCGGGGAAACACTATTGCTTACTAAATATTTGATAACAAAAATAAAATTTATCTGGCCACATTGATTTTTAAGGCAGTTTAAAAATATTTGTACAATTATTAAATACATATTTAAAAGTTAACACACACACACACAAAATAATTCATCCAACGACACCAAATTTAAAAATCAAAAATCTATTTGAATGTGTCACTAACATTCATGTTTATTTGTTAATCTAACCTTCTTCTGTATAGCACGTTCTCACAGTGGGGAGTCCGAATATTTTTTTGGAAAAATATTTCCAAAATAATTTTGAAACTGTTAATAAAAAACACAATTCAACTATATGATACGAACAGTAAGTAAATCTCTGCTACTTGACATGAAAACCGTTCATAAAGCAAGCATTGTGTTGGATTTGTGTGTGGGATTCTGTATTATTGGTCGGTCTACTTACAGCTAGAACTAAAACAGACAAATGTCACAGTTTGATATAAAAATGTTGACAATTTACATTTGAATCAAAGTAAGTATTAATTTTTTCTAATTTTAATTTTATCAAACACATAAATCAATCAGTTTTGAATTTGCGAGATAATTGTTATTTCAATGTGTGAAACTAAAAAGGTTTTGTTTTCATGAAGTTGCGCTTATTAAATTGATACGCTACGATGCTTTGGTTAGGCAAGTTTATTATAACGTGTATTATGAAACCGCAAGTTTAGTCATCTGGCTGATGTTCATACTCGATTTCCTTACAATTCCATAACCATATTATTCAGCAATACTTAAAGCTATTACAAATTCTCTTATTCTCAATTCTGTCTATTACAAGTAAGATTTAAATCTATCTAATGGTATACGATATGATTGTAAAGTGGGATGATTACGTTATTGGCTATAACAGGTGGACAATTAATGTATATGCTTGGGTGTAAACATAATGTGCCTACTTTTGAATTCATTTACTTATATTCTTCAGTATTTAAGGGCCACTATACATGTACATTAGGGTGATAACATTTTGCACTTTTTTTCAAAAATCAAAAATATCATAGCAAGGTCTTGAAGGGAAACGGTTTGCAAATGGGCGTCCGTAGCAACGTTTTAGGGTGTACGCGAAGAGATCTGAAAGGTGCTTCGAGGAATGATGTTGATGATATTGATATTATAAATTTAACATTATGATTTTAGAATTTTCTAGTTTGTAATGTATTAGAAGTTTTCAGTTTGTAACGTTTGTTTATTTAAGTTTCAATAAAATCTTTTTGTTAACTTGTTATATTAGTGAGAAACTTGTAAGCTTTTATCAGTGTTGCCGGGGTAGCTTTGAAAAATTTACAGGGTTCTTTTCTTTCTTTTGTCAAAAAGTTACAATTTTTTTTATTATTGATACAAAATTTCGAAGAAAATAATATAAAAATATTTTATTTTAGAAGATCCATATTTTTGGACGATACTTGTCTTTAGTCATCACCAGGGAAACTATGTTTTTTTCTATACGTTAAATAAAGCCACCGATAAAATATTTATCCATTTCAGAACAAATAAAGCATTTTGGCATCGATTTGTAAGTGCATATTTTTGCATATTTCACCCTTAACTTCATATTTTTGTATATAGTGATTTTTAGAGCATATTTATAGCATATTTTGTTATTTCTAGAGCATATTAACCCCTTTTAGAGTATATTTTAACAACTTGAAGATATTTTTTTTTTATATATCATGGGAAGTTTCTGAATTTGATTTGGAATACATAGAAAAAAATTGCATATCTTATTTATTATTTTTTTTTTTTTTCGTTAAACATTTACCAAGTCATGAAGTTTTAGAAACTTTAGAAATGCAGAAAATTTTTAGTTTTGTCGACTTATTTTATATTGTTAAAATTATATATAAAATAATATCTTATTTTATATTGTTAAAATATTAATAAAAGACTGTTTTATTGAAAATAATAATAATAATAATAATTTTTGTTTAAAAATTACAACAATTTTTCAAGATATTTTTTCATTTTTAGAGCATATCATTCGTTTTTTTACTACATATTTAATGCGCATAAAACACTTTTTTTAAAGAATATTTGAGGTTTCCTTAGTAATCACCAATGGAGCTATCGTCTTCGTGTTCAACTGGATACGATGATCTGATTTTATAAGTTATTCTTCTCTCAATATATGCATTTAAAAATACATATTGCTATTTTATATTATTGGATAATAGCACTTCTTTAGAATTATTCAAATCGAAACTATTTTTAAAATAATCATCGGCACTTAAATTAGGATTTAGTTCTAATGTATTGCTATCGAGGAGTGAATCAAGTTTCAAGTTTTATTGATCCAATATTATTTTTGCATTAAATAGCATTTTCTTAAATGCTAAAACTATTTTTTTACATACTTAAGGTATTTTTCAAAGACTTTTGCTATATAAGCTGTCTTCTCTGATGTTCTAAAAATGATTTTGTCCAAAATTTCACGATTTTTAAAGGAAGATTTAGAAATATTTTCAGCATTTTTTATATATTTTTCTTAAAAAATTTATTGGTTGGTACATAAATATTAAAAATTAAAACTTAAATAAATAAATATTAAATATAAATATTAAAAATTAAAACTTAAAATGTAAATGGTTCATTTATGGAAAAGATTTATGGGAACCAATTTAATATTATATTCGATACAATTAAAACACTTTGCAAAAGGCCATAACACTTTTATAATTTCTATAAAAACTTTAAATTCATAATCAAGACATTAGAAATCCTTAAATAGCAATAATAAGTAAGTATCTAAAAATTTTTTGATGAATTCGTTCAAAATTAAATTTCGTATAAGGTGGATGAGCTTTCAAAATGGCCTATGTGTTTTTTTTTTAGAATTTTTAGTTTTTTTTTTTTTTTGTTTTTTTTTTTTTTTTTTTTTTTTTTTTTTTGTTTGAGTCATACAAAATTACATATTCATAAATTTTATTCATAATAAGCCGACAAGATAAAATTAATTTAATTTTTTATTAATTTCGTTTTAATTGAAAATTTAATCATAAATAAAACAAATTTTTCGTAAAAAAGCATAAAAAATTTCTAGACAATAACGGAGTTAAAAATAAAAATTAAGCAAGCCTAGGAAGAAATTGACAGTAATTTTCTTTAAAAATTAGTCGAATTAATGCAAAAGGTTCATAAACACATTATTAATAATGGTAATTTGGTTCATTAGTGCGAGTGCGAGTATAGGAAAATGCCATAATAGCGGCATTAAACTACTAAAATTACAATGAAAAAAGATTTAATGTACATTTTAAGTTTTTTGGTATTAATTTTTGTATGTGTAGTCAATAAATAATTTAAAAAATTAATTTGTAGCACCTTAATTATTTTTTAGCCCCATTTTTTGGTAAAAAATTGATATGCGTTTATAGAAATATGCATCAGTGTATATTAAATTTTTAATTTGTACAATAGAAAGGAATGTAGGTAAAATTTAGATTTCGAGGGAAAGTTTAATAAAGATGGCTGGACTAGAACGCAGAGTAACCCAAGAAGTGGAGGCTAGCGTGGTAATATAAGTTAGACAAGTTTTGAACGTTACAGCGTGAAGCAATAGCAACTGGTGCGGAATCTTTACAAGAAAATAAAATTAAAAGAAAAATTAAAACTGCAAAAAAAGGTGTCTTAAATAACACTTTAAACGCATTAAATATTTATGATAAAATGTAGAATTAAAACATAGAGCAGAGTAAAAGAATGAGCTGATAATAATTACAAGAAAATTTGTTTTATATTGTCAAAAGGGTACTTTTTGTAATTTTAAAATTGTTACAACTCAGGAATTAATAAATATATTTTCATTTTCATTCACAACCTGACGGATAAAAGTGGAAATAATATATGTGTAAAATATCATACTGGTCGGAGTCGTATTTATTAAGTTATTAAGAAATAGGAAGAAAGGAACAAAATTTAGGACATTTGTTAAAAATTATGGTTTAACTTAAAATGGATCTAATTATAATTCGTACCTGTTCATTGGGAAGAAGGTATTGTATATATATATTAAATTTGCAACAAATTTGACTATTAAATGGAATAAAGCAGTTAATTCTAGCTGATTGTATATCTGACTAATTGATTAACAACTTTATAGAATTTATGTAGAATTTCTTATATTTTTTCATCGATATTGTTAAGAAATTAAGAGTTGCGAAATATTTTCGTACAAAATTGAACTGAAACATAATCCCAAGATTACTATAATACAAGAAATAGTAAATTATCTTAAAAACTATATACATTTGTATAATAATAAGTTATCATCTGAATGCCTTCTAAATATTGAACATATTTGAGCAACAAATTATTAGTTATTGTAAAACTGGTGCACAGAAATTATTTTGACCATGATTGCTAAGTTTTTTTGTTATTTAGAGTAACTCAAGTCTCAAGATATATTTAGATATCATTTTTTTAATTACATGAAAAGCTAATATCATTTCGGTTGGTTATTTGCTGACATGTTATTGGTAATTTCTAAATGGTATTATTTAGAGATATTACCCCCAATTTGTACCAATTAATATGGCAAGAAATCATTAAAATTGTATCATGTTAAAGATTGTCAATGACAAAAAGCACTTCGGATCACCCTTTAATGTGTGTTATTTTATGATAGGTGTATTTGAACAAAAGTATAGAGAAGATTTATAAATTATAAATATAATTCCTGCCAAATTAAAAAGAAAAAATTGAAGAACGTAAGGGTTCGTATTGAAAAATATAGTTATGTGTAGCTACATATAAAAGAAAATTAATTTTTTAATTAAATAGTTGTTGCTGGCCTCCGGCTGAAGCAGATACTTACTTAAAAATATTTCAAATATTCCAGGTAATCATTTTAAAAATTTAATTCAATGGAAAAAAATCATTACAAAGTGCGACAGGCTTTTCAAAACTTTCACTAAAATAATACAAATAAACAAATAGACAAAAGGTAACAATAGAAAATTATATCGTTTAGCATTATTTTATTTTTTTAGTATTACGTATAGATTTAAGATTTTTTGTTATATGTATGTACTATATTTGTACTTTTTGTCGAATTAGTTTTTCTTTAAATAGATACACAATTATTTTAGGGGTATAGATCAAATTATCACAATATTAGAAGTTTTTTTTTTATTCTAGGAAATTTTGGAACAATATTTAGTTTTGCTACATAAAATCTATCTATATAAATTCTGATAAATTTTATAGAACTCTCTCTCAATAATAATAATAATAAAAATAAAAATAAAAATAACAATAACAATAATAATAATAATAATAATAACAATAATAATAATAATAATAATAAACTGAAAGATTAAGAATCTATTTAAATCTGAACAAAAAAATGTAAGTTGCCAAATATTGTATGAATAGTTCCGAGGATAGGAAAGTAAAACAATATATTAATAAGATTAAAAATCTTGTTTCGGGTAATTTGGTTTAATTTTTTTTAATTTAATTTTTTATAATTAATCCTTTTTTGTAATTAGTTATAATGATATTTAAGTACACAAAAAAAAGTTTGTGCATAAAATAAAAATTCTACTTTCATTGATTTTAGTTCATAATATTTAAGAATTTAATTTACAATTAATACCTTTTTTACGTTTTTTGAAATGGATCAAAAGTCAAGAAGACTTAATTTATTTGTAGATTTCCGATAAATTTTTAAATTTTTATTTATATTTTCAATTTGTAAATTCATGTTTGAAATTGTCTTTGAAGAATTTTTGCTGGTTACAGAAGAATAAAACAGAAGAATTTTTTTTCAATAAAATGTTGCATATGCAAATTTCTAAATTTGCTTTTTAACAGCTTTTTATTGGAAGATTGTAATTTAAAGGGATTTATTGTCAATATATTCATGCATAACTATTTTTATCTAGCAATTGAATCAAAAACATTTATGCAAAATTCGTAAAATTTTCCTTAGGTACAATTTAATAGTATGAAAAAAATATGAACAAATTTTATTTTTTATAAAAAAAGTTTGTGAAAAAAACCAGGTAAGAAAAAATATTGTGAGCTTTATAGTAGATATACATTATTTTTATTCGCTATATTAAATATATGTTTTTATTGTTCTATTAAATATAGGAGAAAAGATTTTACTTACTTTATAGGAATAAAATGATGTGTTTTTTAGGTTAGAATAAATATGATTGCTTAAACTTTTCATTTAAGGGGTGAAAAAGAAAGGAAGTGAAAGCGGTACAATTATATACATTTATAGACATTGAAAGGGGAACGGAAGTAACCATGTTGAGATGGTCGGCCGGAAAACATCATCTTTTTCCGTTTGTAATTGTGTGTTGTTTATTAAATTCTAATAGTTTCTGGTAGTTTGTCTGCATCGTATCTCAAAATATAATTGCTACGGTCCTGAGTAATTGGGTTTGAACCTCCTCCGAGAGAGTTTTGTGCGGATCAAAGCTAGCCATTAGTCATTTTAGCGATTGATATAGGACATGTAATAAATTTCTAAATGTAAAAAATTACAGGTGATTTGTAAATGCATATTTAAACAACGCAAATAGGGCACCTCCAACACAGAAATTTTTTAACCGCTTGCCAAATTTCTGTTTCTTATCCGATTTCAAACTTTCGGTAAGGCCTGTGCATTGTTTGAAAAAATCGGCATCATTTACTGTTCAAACATCGAGATTTAGGGTTATTCGTCATACAATCTTAATCTGTTATCCAGCAGCTACATTGCATTACCTTCTATCAAAATAAATTGCGTGGCCAACTCATATCAACACTTGAAAAATCAGTTATTATAATAAAAAAAAAAACATATTTTTAAGATAATCCAATCAAAGTTGAAAAACTGACTTAAGAATAGGTTCAACATATTAGAAAAAGTATTGACTGCCATGAATACTACTCTAGGCAACAGTAATGTAATTTTAGAAAAGAAATGTTATTCTTTTATCATTTTTTCTCAAAATATATTTATATATAATTTAATATTTCAAATATAAAATTACACAAGCACAAAGTAATTAAAATCCTGGTTACCAACAAATAGCACTTGAGTAAAATTAACATATCATACATTACGAAAAGCGTATTCAGAAAGTAAAACTTGTACATGTATGTAAATTATTTATCTACTTAATTAGAACTGCCATGTAAGAACTTGTTAAAATGTCATAAAATATTACAAGTCAAAGTAGTGTAAAAGTTTTACCTTATAATTGAAAGTTTTACATTTAAAATAATTAAAAGTTAAAAATAATATTAAGTTAAATTTATTCAAATTTTTTAAATTTTAATTGTTTTGTTACAAAATTTTAATTCAACACAACATAAATATGTTTAATAATTCATATTCCCCCAGTTCGTATATACATTTTTATTGATTGTGAAATTTTTGTATCTCTTTTTCAATATGTCACTCCAAATGTCCCTTTCCGTTTATACACTCTCTGACCACCTATTTGTGATTTATTTTCTAACCACCATCAAACCATTTGAATTCAATCACATCAATTAAATTAGCTGTTTGCATATCAAGTTTTTAACATCCAACAATTTGTTTAGACACATTGTAATATTATCACTTGTAATATTACTTGTCTTTTCTGTTTCTATTTCCATTTTCATTTGTTGCATGTGATTTTAATTCTTGTTAACATTACTAAATCTCTAATAAAATACAAATAAAATCAAATTGAAATAAATACATATTTATATGGACATTAGACACGAATAAAGATAAAACCTTTGACTTTGATTGAATTTAATCATTTATTCATTGGCAATGTATAAAGTGATGTTTGCATATATGGACAATATCATGGACATATAAAAAACATATTTTTAATGTACTTTTACTGTTGTTTTATTTAAACAACATAAAACCAAAAAAAAAAAAAAAAGAAGGAACTTAAAGTGAAAAAAATTATTTTACACCAGCTCATTTTGGTTTTTAACATAAATCATGAGTGTCTGATTGGTTTTACATGTTCTACACTGTAAATATAAATTTCTTTGTATTCGAGTTTGTACAGTGTAAAGCATTTTTAAGTTTTTATCTCTAAAATTGGAAATTTCTTTAAGACCTTTTTGTATGGCATCCTAATAACATTATATTAGTATTTGAATTACAATACATCGAATGTCAAATCTATACAGTACGCCACAGAAAATAACTAGAAGTGTAAGTGAGAGTAACTTCAAAATTAATTTTCCAAAAAAAAAAAAGAAAATTTACTATTTTTTCAAAAAAAAAACTAAATAAATGTATCGTCGGTCCGCTAATGAAAAGTCCTGTGTAGTTTTCAGGAGAGCAAAAAAACCCGTTTTATTATGTTTTTTTTTTCCTTTAAGATATTTACAAATTTTATGCTTCAAAAAAATCGATATCTTTTGGCATTCACGAATAGCAAAAGGAACTGAAAAAATTCTACATATAGGATTTTTTGTATAAGAAACTTTTAATTTATTTTGTAATATTTTTGTTTTTTGTTCTTAAAAAAGTTCTATGTGAAGTAAAGAACAAAAAGAGATTTTTTCTCCCAATGAAATAGACACATAAGACTTTTTGTAACTTCGAATCCTGTTGAGAATATGAAAAACGCTTTGGTGGGTGAACGTATGACTAATAATGATACAAAATGCGATAATAAAAAAAAAATCAAAAAATTGCCCATAGATTCTTCGACAGCGCACTGACGATATATGACTACGTTTGTTGTTGTGTAAACTAGATTTTTGACAACTGACTCAATTTTTTTGCTCTCACACAACCTTCCAGTTATTTTCTATGTATTGCACTCTAACTAACATGCACAGAGAAAAAAATTCATATATTTGAAAATTTTTTCATAAATATTATGAATCGAACATGAATTTTTTTCCAAAACTTTTTTCATAAAAAATAAAATTTTGTTCATAGATATTTTTAAGTTGTTCATAACCAAAATTTTAGTAAATTTGCAAAAATTTTGTTAAATCTCTGGTTTATTTTTATTAGATTTGATTGCAAATGGTAAATGAAAATAGTTATGCATGAAAATACCCAGCAAAAATTTTGCTTTCCTGGTAAGCTAGCAGGTATAATTGGAAACAAAAATAAACTGCTTATTTTTTGCCTGAATAACTAGATATTTTTGTTCGACTTGTCCACAAATTCATGTAGTTATTTTTTGACTCTAGGGGTACTAAAAAATATGTACCTAAACGAAAACAAAAATGAAAAAAAAAACAAAAAATTTTTCCGTCAGTGGGACTCGAACTTGGACACACACTAACCATTCGTTTTTACTGACTAACGTCTTACTCGGTACACCATCTCGCACATAGCATCCTAAGCGACAAAAACTCTAGTTAGTTTAAAATATCTTTTTAGACATTTTGTTATAAAAAACTAACAGCTTCAAAATGGGGTTGAACCAACAACCTTCTGGTTGTTAATCCGACGCTCTAGCCAACTCATCCACGTGATTGCAATATTTCTGTGCTATTATACTATTGGGTACTTATTAATGTAATACAGAGTAGGCAAATAATAATGACGCCTCATTACCAAGAAACTACTTTAATAAGTAGTTGCCATTACCGAAAACCAAAATGTTTTTGCTGGGTAATAACAACATAATAATGTTTATAAATTGGCATAATTTCGCTTACATTCTGCAGCAAATCATTTTAATATAAACCGCTTCTCTTCTTTTCCCATAATGTAGCTAAAAATCATTAAAAACCTAAAATTTTCCAAAGAAAATTTCAACAATTTTTTATATTATGAAAATATATGTATGTAAATGAAAATTTAAACAATTTATTTTAAGTCTTCTTGACTTTTGGTTCATTTCAGAAAATTTTAAAAAGTGTTAATATTTAAGACATTATTCTTAAATATTATGAACTAAAATCAAAGTAAATTCTTATATTTATTTTATTCTGTATACTGACAAACTAAGAAAATAAATATACATCATTTAAAGTATGAATTATAGCATTGAAAAAAGTAATTAATCAGTTTTAGAAATATCCAGTAAATACACACTCAAAAATTTTGAGTTATATTTAAAAACTGTTTTTGTGTAGCTTCCTTTATAAATGTGTACATAATTCTGCTATTCTTTAGTTGATATGATAATAATGAATATTTGTTTTGCATGGGGGGTACCACTCACCATGCTCCTATTGAAAAATAAAAATATTATATTCGGATAATGCTGTGTAAATTTTAAGCAAATTGGCTCATCCCTTTGCGAGTTTTAAAAAAGTAGGCATAAAACGTGGTAATGGTATCCGATCAACATCTAACATAGCCTATAACTAGTGCCTATTCTCCAGTTTAAGCACTATCTATACTATTTCATGTAAATAGTTCCATTAATAACGTGCAAAATGCGGAAATCGGTACAGCCGTTTAGACGTGATTGAAACACAAACAAGTAAACAAACAAACTTACATCTAATTTTTCAACACCCTCTATCTCAGGATTTCATGAAACTGTGTTTTTGATGCCATTATATTCTTTATAACAACGCTCATCTATGGTATAAAATTCAAATGAAAATCCAATTTTATCAACGTTTTTGTATCCCTCAATCTTACACAAAAATCAAAAAATTATTTATAGAATTTTTGCATATTCGGCTTAAGTTCATTAAATAATTGTATAATAATACAGTGTAAAAGTTTTATTGGACATACGGCAGAATGGAATGAATTTTCTGGTCCGCCACGACCTTCATCAGCACTCTTTAACGTCCCACCGTGCTGTTCTCTGTAAACATCATCTATTTAACTTACAACTTTTTTTGAAAAAGTAGAATACAAATTAAAAAAGGCTTTATCGTATCTCTTACTTAATAACATATAGGGAAAAATAAGTTACAGATTCCAAAAAATTGTAAGTTAAATAGATGATGTTTATAGAGAATACCACCACAATAATAAATATTCACTTTGTATGGCGGCTGCTACCCCCGATAAATTGTGGATCTTGACAAGAAAATTAATTACATAAAATTTTTAGATTCTCTGTGCAATAGTTCCATACATATGCGATAATTGAAATTTATCTTGTACGAGGGCTGCCCGTCCTATTTCCATATCAGTTATAATTCTTGATAAGGAAATTATTACCAATTGTGTGGTAAAACTTTAGCTCTAATAGTTTTTCATTTAAGCGATAAATAATTTTTATTTTGTTTGTATTGGAAGTACCAATCCCCCTGCTCCGATAAAGTGGCCTATTTGAATTATGTTAGTTTTTTAAATTACTAACTAGTTTAAAAAGTCTTTATACATTAAAAGGTAATTAAATGTATTTTTTACAATGCAAAACCTTCTAGCTCTTTTTAAAATTGAAAGTAATAATAAAAACAAACTAAATGTAAGATTTGGTCGTGTTTTTAAATAAATAGTGTAAAAGAAAAATTTTCGAATACTTGCCAAATAAAAGAAAATAAACTGTTTTTTGCTCTCCTGAAAAGCTGTTTTTCGAGATAGAGGGTTTTGAATATAGGCCCTCTATATAATGATTACACTGAGGCCTCGATTTGAGTGGTTTTGATTCGCATTGTTTCGCTTTACGTCGCTGTTTGAAATTTCAATATTTTGATTTGCGTCGCTATGATTATGATTTGCGTCGCTATATAAGGAGTTTCATAATTGTTAATAACAAGTGTAAAGATATTGAGAAAATTTTAATGGAAAAAAATGGAATGGAATGGATGGACTTATGGATGGACTAGAAAATCAAAATTTTATTTATATAAGTATATTTTAATTTCACCACTTTTTACAAAAAATACTCCTTTTTTATTAAAAATTAACTTTTTCCTGTTCAAATATTTTTATTCTGGTGCCAATTATTAAGAAAACATTTTAAATGGATAGAAAATAGTGATTCGATTTGTTTCGTATCAGTTTCCGTCGCAATTCTCCGGTCCCCATTAACTACGCAGACCGGAACTTCAGTGATTAGAAATCAAATATTTTATTTTTTAATATCCCATATTCCTTTTGTTTTTTCATTCACTGTAACAAGACATTTAGACATACATGTGTTTGTATGCACATGATGGAACGTATAGTTTTACTCTTTCAGAGCCTGTTTTCGATGTTTGTTAAATCGCTTAGTTCAGTCACTAGCTCAGGGGCTGAAGCTATTTGTTATCTGCCACATTTAATCTATCTAATCACAAAACTGAGAGACTTGTTAACTTGGCACAGAATGGACATCACAACAACAGAAACAAACAAACAGCAAAACAATCTATGTTAAAGAAATCCATAGAATCAATTGTCCAGTCAGCCTGCTAGCCAAATAAAGCCCAAGCTAAAGCGTTTCTAATTCTAATACACTTGTGTTCGATATACGTTTCGCTTTACATTGTTTATTTGCCCCAGCCAACTTTATGGTTATATGTGGCAAATAAATCAAAATAGCATTTCAATTAAGCTATAAATTTATTTATATAAAATTGGTTAAATGTTATAAATACTCGTATACAATATGACACTACCTATGTTTATATAAATGTCTGTCTATTCGTCCATCTATCTAACTATTTATTTGTATCTATCGATTTTCATGAATGTAATATGAGTAATTGACTGACTGAATGAGTGAGTGAGAGTGTATCTGTGTGTGTCTAGATTATTTTAAATAAAAAATCAATAAATCATTAGGTGTTGCAAAAAAATGTATATAATAAATAATAGTATGTAAAATTAAATAAATAAATGAAAATGTAAACAAAATAAATAAAAAAAAAACTGAAATAAAGCTAGCGAGAGTGAGGGAGATAAATATTATTAAAAGTCATCTCAAGTCAAGATTTATCTTTCACATACCTTAATTGATATTTAAATATCGTGTTATTTATTATCGATTTATTTAATTAGGTTTGAATTTAATGAGGAAATAACAAGACACGCCCACTCACTAATTAACTAACTAACTAACTAATTCATTCATTCATACGAACAATAGATAGATGGGGTGTTTCAATGTCTATCGATGTTTCATGTTTGTTTCCTAAGTCTTTCGATTATTAATATTTTTTGTTTCATTGTTATTCTTATTGGTTTTGTTGCTGCTTTTTTCTCGTGCATTTGTATTCTCTTTGAAAATTACCTACAGAGTAGACCGGTGATTTATTATAATTCGTGTTATTTATTGTAAACGGTGTGTCTAAAATAAATTTTTCTTAATTGTAACTCAGCAAAATTGTCATAAATTAATAAATCTTTAATTTTATTTATGTTTTTTTTTTTTTTTTTTTTAAATACGAAATCATTGAATGCGACAAAAAATTAGTTGAAATTATTGTTTAATATTGATTTTTATTTATTTGTTTATGTGAGTTTTTCTAAGTAAGATTGATATATTGGCAAAGGCGAAATTATGGCAACTATTTATTACAAAATATTCAATTAAATTTATGTGATATAAATGGTAATTACAATTGTTGATAATTTATTTCCTATTATTACAAAAGTCACTCCCTTAAAATATGAATATACGTACAAATAGAAATCGATTGTGATATATGCTATTTTGAGAATTATAAATATTTAAAACTTCTATAAAAATACAGATATTTGGATTTTATAAAACTTTTGCTTTATGAGATTTATGTCAAAGTATTTTCACGTTTTCCACTTTCAGAAAGGAATCTTTTCTTTGCTATAGTTTTCTTTATTAATTTGGTTTCACACAGTCAAAGATAGAAAAGTTTATCCAAAACAAAGGGATACATTTATATATATATATATATATATATATATATATATATATATATATATATATATATATATATATATATATATATAACTTTCTAAGACGATGTAGAAAATTAAAATTCGGTTTCTTTTAAAACTATTCGTCCTGTTCTAACGGAGCCAGATTTTTAAATTTCTATCACGGAGCGAAGACACGTTTATTTTATTATTATTTTATTCTATGTAATATTTTTTAAAGTCGGTTTTGGTTTTAAGAAGCTTGCTCTCCAAATCCTTTCGGAAACTGATTTTGTATTTCGATTAGGGAGCACACTTAAATCGATTAATTTTTTTCTTTTTTAATTTTACAAGTTTAATATTTTATATTTAATTATAAGTCAAATCTTCAAATCTTTTAACTTCGGTCAGGAAAAAGAAGAGCGTCAAAATGTTGTTCATTTATTTTTTAAATGATTTTCGGATTTATTTGTGCATATTTTTATAATTACAATATTTTTAATGGCCTGCCATTACCTCATATGCTATTAATAAATAAAACGTTTATAAATGACATTTTGAAATTTCATAAATATCTTGAATGATAATAATGATATCATGATAAAATTAATTACGAGTTCATACTTGAAAAGTACTTTTAATTTATTTAATAAATTTTTTAAGATTGAAAATATTAACTCTTTATTTTTAAAATTTTTGGAAAAATATTGGTTTTTAATAATCAATAGTTTGAAAAGTTATATAATGACAGTTAAATGAAAGAACTCAAGAAAAAGGGTATTTTTTACCTGGTGTCTTTCAATTTCCATAGAAATTTGTATACACAAACTTCATTAAACCATTCATCGATTTCAGTTTTCAGTTTCACAAAACTGCGAAAACTCGTAATTTTATTTCACTTTTTAATTTTCTCAAAAATCAAAATATGCCTAAAGTATATAAATTTAAATGGCTTATTTTACATAGGGTATGGACACCTTAAAATGGCATACAAATCGATACACTTGTTTTGCGACAAAGTATCTATATTCTACTTCTTTTATAAAATACTTGGGTATCGTGTGAAGTATCTATTTATACTTTCTTAACAATACGCATCATATTATAATTTTATACACTAAAGTACAAAATAAAATAAAAATTTTAAAAATTTTAAAATTTTCGGTGAATTCCATTTCATATTTTTCTATACAAGTAAACTATTTCATAAGCAACATAAAGTAAAATACACAAAATCGATTAGAAACCAGAGTACTCGAAGAATTTTTTATTTTATTATAATATACAGAAAGTATGCAACTTTAAATATTCATATCCCTTAAAGTTATTGACGGATTATGTATCTTGTAACTGACTCCAAAATATCCTTTTCGTTCAAAAATATTTGCAAAATACAAATGTAAATTATAGATGCATTTTTGCCAATTGTGAATTCATTAAATTTAAATTTTTCATCAGATTTATTTTCAATTTACTTGTTTACTATAAATCGCAGTATTAATTAGTCCAGTAAGTGTTTAATTTTTTCAATGAATTTTTAAAAAGTAACCCAATACACCTTTTTTAATTTAATATGTAGACCCACCCATATTTTAAAAATAATACCAGAAAAATGTAAATTTTATGTGAAAAAAAAAGTAAATAGGTTAAAGAAAATGGAAAATTGCACATAGTAGATGTGTGCTTCCCAAAAAATTTAGATTTTTATTTCAATGTAAAGATTCCGTACTTTTCAAATATATTGAAAAATCAGTAAATTTAAATAGCATATTTAACGAAAAATGCATTTTTTTAAATTTTTTTATTTATAAAATACTCGTATTAAAGCTGAATTAATCACATTCAAACGCGCACAGTGGCTCAATCTCACCGGTTATTTTTGGACAAAATAATTACGACTTTTTTAATTTTTGTCCTTAATGTTATTTAAATAAAAAACAAAATTTATTTAAATAACATTAAGTATAAACATTTTTATTTTTTATAATAAATAAAAGTTTTTTGATCTATGTTCTACTTTTTACTTAAATAAAAAGAAAAGAAAATTATAATTATTATTCATTTGATTGGAAAATAGCATGCAAATATTCTATATTTAGTTCTATATCATTTCTGTCATCAAAATCCTGCTGTTCTACTTTCCATTGACTTCAAAAGCTAGGGAGGAACGGATCTGACATTGCCAGTAATATATTAAATAGATCTTCATTTGTAGAATTTTGCGATATTTTTCTGATATTTTGCTCTCTATAAAATCTGTAATTCTTATTCCTTTTTTCGTGGGCTTCTTTCGATAGATCTTCAAGTGGTACTAAATGATGCTTAATGACATCTTTTCCATGATAAAGGATTTTGTCAAATGTTGCAGACATATTTCTCCATGGATATTTGGTTATATACATTCGTGCAGTTTCCATCGCATAATCACCAAATTTTCTAGCATAAATTTATTCATTGCATACAAGTATATGGATAATTGTTTTAAATCATGAAATAAGTCTTTCAGGATCTGAAAAGAACCTTCTTGCTGCGTTCCCATCATTCGTATTGCTTGATCTTTGTTTTGATTTGGTTGATCTATAATCAACCCATACTTGAGAAATTCGTTCTAAACATGTTTCTTTTTTAAACTTCTTAACTCTTTATTGGTGTCGCTGTTTCTTATCGATCCTGTAGGTTTAAAATCCAAATCATAACTGATTTTTAGAATGTGTTCCATGAGTCGTATTCTTGTATATAGCGATGATAATCCATTAGTATTATCTAATGATTTTTGCGGGACTTTCTTTAAGTATCTTGATATGGTTTGATAAATAATGCATCTGGATGAAACCCTTGTGTCAGTCAAAACCTAGCACACTTTTCCACCTACCATCTTTAGCACTAATTGGTAACTTACTTCAATTGTCTAGCCGTCAATCTCTAATTCGAATGGTTGTAGTATCAGTGATATTAGAGCTAAGTATATTACTCATTAAAAAATAAATCAGTGATATTAGAGCTAAGTATATTACTATTTGGTTCAAGTCCAAAATAATGGTAATGCCTCTTCATTTGAGAACTGTTTTTCATCGCTTGACGTTAGAATACTTTTAAGAATCCATTTTGCTCCCACTGGACTGCCGTTAAAAACTTTTTTAATGATATCGACTTTTGTGAGTTGCTTCTGTGATTGAAATTGATATAGCAAAGTTTCTTGAATATTTTCACATACGATTTCTTTGTTCTTTCTAAAGATACCTGGACAGTAAGTTCATCCTTTAACCAGTTTTCAAAGTAGGTATAAAATCTTTGTTTGGTCCATCCAACGATTGTTAAGTTTTTGACGAAATTAGTTATTTTATTTTCCAAATCCAATTGTATTTCGGTGCTGCATGAATATAAGTTTACTTTTCTTTGAACGTAATTTAGAGCATCTTGCCGCTTTTTGTTTTTAAAGTAATCTTCGTATAATTCTTTATAGCTGAAGCTCTGTATGATTTATAAAGATTTTCAAATTAGATTATTATTGCTTAGATATATTATAGCAACTAAGTTTATATTCGAATACTGGCTAAATATGTAAAATACGCTAAAACACAAAATTTAGTAATAAAATAATAATTATGTAATATACTTAAGATACCTATTACAACTTATAGGGCTTGGTGTATCTGTATTTGAGTCTTATGTACAGGTAAAATAAAAATAGAAAAAATTTTGGGAGTAATTTCATTCAAATGTACAGGTATAGATACAAAAGTAAATATGAGTTTAAATAGGACACTTTCGCCTTTCTTCTGATAGTAAAATTTGTTTGGATTCTTTTGACCCTCAAAAGTTCCATTCCACTAAAATTTAAATTTGACTAAAATATAATACCTGAGAAAACATTAAAAAAACAATTAATATGAATGGTACAGTGACAGTACAGTGATCCTACCAACATAACAAAATAAAAAGGCAGTCAATTATCGATAAAAGTTTGCGAGTAATGGTAATTTTCTTCTGATCAAATTTACAAAAATCACATTTTTTATAAAATAACATAAAAATATTTGCCTTTAACAGCATTTCACTCCCAAAATTACCAATATTTTTATCTATCCTTAGTTTCATTATGTTTACTATTGAATGGCATAAAAATTTTGGATATCGGTGTTAACAAAAAATTGGACTTTGGCCAATGAAATTAATTTTGGAGCCACTGTGCGCCGTTTAAATTTCAGAATTCCACTGAGCTTTTGCATAAATATTGTTGTTTAAAGTTGCATACCATTGAGATTTTTTATGTTTTTTAGAAAGCAAAAAAGCGAAATAAATTCGCGAGTTTTCTGAAAATTGAAATTGATAAAGACGATTTGCGTGCAAAATTTTATAAAAATCAAAAGATTTTTATTCATTTTTTCATGGAATTGTCGATACATATATAAAATGTTTTTCTTTTTGATTCTTTTAATTTAGTACTTTTTTTAATGCCCTTTTTATATTTGTTTGTAATTATTAAGTAAAATAATGCACCTTCTACATCTTATATACATCGGTGGGACTTCCGAGCATTTTACTATTGCAAAAAATTCTTTAATTTTTTTGACTTATTGAAGCCCCTATGTAAGCTATGGAAATCAACCAAATCTGCTCATAAACAATTTATTTATCGGCTCGTATTGGCGTGCTTGCACTCCTAAAAAGATATTTATGCTTAAATTTTGAATTTTTTATTTTTTTCCTTTACATTTTCTTGTTTTTTTCCAATAATTTCTGTAATATAAGGGTGAAATTTTTTTTTAAAATATCCTATAATTCTCAATATATCTCAAAATATATTCGTCTAGCCGTCAGAAATGATCAAAGTCAACACTTTAAAATTAGTTTGAAAAATGAATATTTTTACAAAAATGTAGTATAATTATTTCACTTTTTATAAAAATTTTATAAAAAAATACTTTTTTACATATTCCAAAAGTCAAGACTTTAAGGAAATCAACTTCAGTCGGATTTACAGTTACACCCTACATCCAGCGTTGGTCGAGTTTTATAAAATTTTTAACAAATTTTCAAGTTCATTGAGCTACCTAAAAGAAGTCACGCAAATTTTTTTATCTTATATCCCAAAATTATTTCGAAAGATTTAGCAAGCAATTGTTAATACATTTTCAAATCTAAAACAAACTTTTTTTTAAAAGATAAAAATACTAAAATTTATTTGTTTAGGCGATACAGATTTATTACCATTTTTTTTTTTTTGTGAGATTGGCCCCTATGTAAGGCCTATACCCAAAAGTCTTTTGAATGATCAGAAATATCAATATAAATTGTATAATAAAGTATATAATATTATGTAAAATATTTCAATGGTCTATCTTTTATTATAACAAGCCCATGCACTGTGAGATGTTCTAGAATAAGAGATAATCACAAATATTTTTTGATAGTTTTTGAAATTTTTAATAATTTTTAAAATATCATGAACAATTGTGTAGAAATATTGCAAAATTCCAACCAATATAATTGTTCCAAAATATCCGATAAATTTAGTATATTTGAAATAAAACAAAAATTTAACAATGAGCTAGCGCACTTTAAAAAGAATTTTAGAATTTATTTTTATTCATAAATTTTAAAAATTATTAGAACAGTTTTTAAATATTTTGGATAAAAATAATTTTTAATGGAATTATTTGTTCCCCTTACCTCCGCGTTTAAATCAATGTAAAATGAAAGCTTGAAATCTTTCAATCACTAAAAATATAAGAAATATGCATTACGAACGAACGTAATTATACTACCAAAACGGTTTAGAATAGCATGGGAAACATATATGTGATTCACTAACCGTAATAACTCTGTGTATTTTTATCATGATTACTCAATTGATTTCTGAGTTATTAACAAAAATTACTTAGTATGTACGCATTTTTGTACTATATATATATATATATATATATATATATATATATATTCTAAAAAAAATTGGATTTTTGACCAATGTGGAGTGTAGAGTTTTTTCCGAGGACTATAACCCTGATTGAGAAGTTTCACTTTATTATAATTTTAGTTTTAAGAAAAGCGATCTGGAAAGCCATCGTATTTTGGAGTTTTAGTTAAATCGTTTAACCACACGTGACTAGTTTATGTGTAGTTTAGACGATTTAAAATTGGCGCTAATAAAGGAATTGGAGGCTTTGATCGATCATGATTCATGCCAAATTCAAGAAATGCTTACATAATAATTGGGAGTAGATTAAGCAATAACTTCTTGGTTTTAAAAGCACTTGAACTTATCCTAAAGCATTGAATTATTACGGGCGATGAAAAGGGGAACTATTTTATAAAAAGCCAACTCGGAAAATTGACACCAAAGCAAAATAACAATGGCACATAAGTAAAGCTTTATATTTCATTAGATCTATTATGTGCTGATAAAACGAGAGATCAATGCTGAACATAATTCATCAGTATAAAAACAATTTGAATGAAAAAGGACCACAATATACGACCAGACATGAGTCCATAACTTTCATTCATTACCAGGCTCGGCCCCATGTTTTGCGAGCAGTTAGAAAGTGGTTGGGAAGATTTTTATTAAAAAACGATGGGAATTAATGCATATAGAAATATATTTTCTTGGCAAAAATTTTTTTACTCATTTTGCATTTGCATTATAAAATAACTCAAATATGTCTGGGGGTACGCGGGAAAATGAAAAATTCCTGAAAGCGTCCGCGAGGTAAGTTAGTGTGATAATCCCTGGCCTAGAAAGTAAAAATTCTAAGCTAAGGGCGAACAGAAATGTAATTTTTATTTAACAACTTTCAAGGAAACGTTTTCAATTATTTAAAAATATATTTAATAGTTTCTTAATTTCACTTTTCTAAATTTTATTTATTTTTTATTTTTGAAGATAAATTATAAAATAATTTTTCGAAGTCTTAGCCAAGTATCGAACTCAAGACCTAAAGTCTTTCAGTTACAAACCCAAGCGGTATGCCACATCGATATGTAGAAATACACTTTCTTTATTGCTTATATAAAGAATCTAAATAATATTTTATTAAAGAACAACAAAACATGCCTAGAAATTCTTGTCAAATTAATTTTTTAATTTTTAATTTAATAAGGAGTCTCGGGGCTTAACGGTTTGTAGTTTAGAACATTTCCTCTAGACTATTCAATCTCACAACTTTCCAATAGAAAAACATTTATATATTATTGTATGTAAACAGCGTTACCGTTGATCTTTTTAAAATGTACTCGTATCCAAAAAAAGGCATTTCAAAAAATATAATTACCAAAAAAGGGATTTTTTTTTTTTTTTTTTTTGAAACTCCTCCTCAAAATTGGTTTATTTAATAAAAACAAAAACAAAAATTTTTGTATTTTAAGAAAAACTATTAAATTCAATTTTATAACAAATAATTTATTTATAATAATTTTTATTATTGCAAAAATAAAGATTTATTTATTAAAATAGTTAACACAAAATTCCCTTTTTATTAATTAAACTTCTGTAGTTTTGTACGAGATCTTCAATCGGACTGCCGTCTTACAAATCACCGTCTAACAAATTTAACACTGAAAGCATGGATTAACAAGTGCTGACCTTAAGTCTGTTGGACAACTTATTTTTCATTAGTTTAGAAAAAGACGCTCCACCGAAGCTATGCCGAAGTAAAAAATAAATTAGGATATAAGTATTCATCAAATCTATTTTTTAATTTTCCCAATCCGTTCCAAAAGATTCGCCATTTGATGTTTTAAATAGTTGTTCATAAATTTTGTCATCAGCTTTTGTTTTCAAAAGTTTCAGTTCGTTTATAAATTCTTGGGGGTCTTTTTTTACATCATTGTATTGTGAAACAATCTCAAAATAATTAATTTCTTTATTGGAATTAATATAAAACGGGTTGAGATAACTTAATTTCTCGACATTTAGCGCAGTCCTAAAAAGTTGCCATTTAGTTCGATTTTAAAAAGGGGCCAAAAAAGTGGCCAGGTGGTTGAAAAAGGGGCATTTGGCGACTAAAGTCGTCAAACGGTAACGTTGTATGTAAAATAACAAATATTATTAAATTTGGGCAAAAAAAAATTAGAAAAAATTTTGTTGCTGTTCTATAAAATCGTTTATAACTCCGCCTCATATATGTGTCGAAAGATAAATCAATTGGCTTCAAAAAATCCATTTCAACATACAGGCTTACAGATATCTAGACGGATCGACAGATATATATTCTCAAAATTTATTTTTAATAGTAAAAACCACGAATATTTAAAGACTTTCGTATAAAAAGACAAACTTATATATACCCTTTATTTTTTGTGAGAGGTATAAAAGTATAGTTCTTTTATATTATTTTTTAATCTCTCTCTCTCTAAAGTTTAAAATTATATAAAATTGTTATTTATTGTTTTAGTTTATGTTTAGAGCAATGGTAAAATAGACACGAAAAATAAATAAAAAAATGTCACGTTATCATAATTTAGTAATATTATACTATATAACTTATATAAAGTTATACAGTTTTACCGAGAATTTTTAGAAAATGAACTCATTTTTTACTTGCATTTTTGGAGTTTTATTTTTTCATTGAATTTTCCATAATTACCAAAAACTTGACGGACTAAAACTTTTTTAAAAAATATTTTTTTCGAAAAATTGTTTTTGAATATTGTCTCTTCTCAAGCCTTGAGATTTAGTAGAAAAAATTTTGAAAATTATATAAATAATTTTTTTTCTTCTTTTAGTCTTTTTAAGGCAAAATCTACTATTTTTATTTTGCTTTTAGCCTCAAGATTTTCGTTTTAGCTTCTAGCTTTTTTTGTCTAGCCTTTTTTTACTCTCAAGATGGCCATATAAAGGCTAAAATATTATTATTTCAACAAAGAAGAAAATAATTTCTTATTTGTTATTACTAATTTTATTTTTACAGAATCATCCATTTATGCATTTTTGTGTATTTACTCTCACAAAAAATCGAGATTATATATCTAATAAAAATTTCGCCTACGGCGCTTTATTCTCCAAATTAGAGGTAGATTAACAAATTTTATAGAGTAAACTTCATCAAAAATAGAAAATATTTATGAAAATAATTCAAAAAAAATCTTATTAATGGAAAAATCTTCCAAAAATTTGGAAATGCTTAATCAAAATTATAGTTCAAAAATAACGAAAAACCATTGGGTTATTTTTCATATGAAATACAAAACAATTTAGAAATTGTGTAAAGTGAATGTATTTTATAAATGGTAAGAAATCCAGTAATCAGAAACACATATTTAAAAATATAATGTAGCAACGTTGATAGTCTGACAAGACATTAAGTTTGGTAGATTAATATTACTTTTCTTATTATTATTATTATTATTATTATTATTATTTAATAGAGCTAGAATTTTAAATAACATAAAAATATATAACAATGTTGCATAATGTAAATTACAGGCAGGTAAATGTATTTTAAGACATTTATTTTAAATTTTATGTTAGTCGTGTATTTATTGAAATATAAAAAATTAAATTTTTGTCCATAAATACATAATTCAATATTAGAAGTAACTATAAAAATAAATTAGAAATTATAATTGCTGGTAGAAATTACATACAGATTTCTTAAATTGTATTGCGTTTCTAACTAACTGCGTTTCAAAAACAAATCGCGTTTACGAAAAAGTGCCATACTGATACGAAATTTCGGTGTAAGGGGATAATAATTCTTTTAACTCTTCTTGATCTAGCGAAATTTATCAAATTATATGAATATTTAGGTTCTTTGGTATAATTAATTTTATGAAGAAATAAAAATGGCTTTATATTGATTAAGTCTGTGAAAGAAACTCCATACAGGCTTTTCGAAAAACAGCAGACACCATCACGTTTCTTTAGCCCATGTACATATCTAATATTATTATTATAAAGGACTTATAGTTTCCTTATACTGGAGCCGTCACAACATCCAAAAAGCTCACAACAATATATCAATACCCGAAATAAGAAGTTTTCTTATTCTTGGTAGTGTAAAATATTGAGTCACCCATAGTGCTCTTAATTTTGTATAAATCTAAATCACCAGTGAATCTATGTGCCTTGACCAAGTTAAGTTATTATTGAACACTATACCAAGATGTTTTCTTTTCTGAACATTTTTTATGTATAATCAAAGACTTCGATTTTAGAGGATTAAGGCAAAGTTCATTTTTAAGTGCCCAGCGAAGAATCATATTCAAATCCTCGTTCAACTCTTCAACATTTTCTTCTACCGAACTTACGGAACTACTAATATATACTTTAATATCGTCAGCATAAATATGTATCATAATGTATGATAATTGTTGAGGTAGATCATTAGCATAAAGAATCTTGAGGTACGCCCCTCATCAACTGTAAAGCCTCATAACATACTCAGATTGAGTTCTCTCGCAGACATATGAAGATATTTATTTTGTTGAGGTGGAGGAAAAATTAAAAAGGTATTTTAGCTTCGAGCAGAGGAGTTGATGATTGACTGTGTTAAACGCCTTCGAATGATCAAGTAAGACTAAAAAAATAATTTACCATCATTGAACTCTCTTCTTATATTTTCCGTAAGCTCGCCTAAGGCTGTTAATGTATATATATATATATATATATATATATATATATATATATATTGTCATTTGCTTATATAACACCTCTTCAAACAACTCAAAATAACAGTATTGCTATTGGCCGATATTCACCATTCGATTTCGGATTGGATATTATTGAATCCCACTGCATCAGATTTTATTAAGAAGAGAATAGATAGCACGTCAGATTAGTTTATACAAGTAAATTCGAAAGCTGTGTGATTAGAAGATGAATAGATATTGTTGAAATCGTAATGTTCTGTTACAGCATCTGATGTAGTCGAAGATATATTCGTGAATATCTTAATTATCTCATTAACGTCGATAGGACAGAAACTATTTTTTCTTTTCCTTCCAATACCAATGTCCCTAATAGTTTTCCAAGAATTTTTGGAGTCTATTGCGGAACTAAATTTGTTGGAGTAATAATTTGTCTTAACTATTCATATCCTATTAACATTTTTCTGGCGGAATGAAATTCGAGTTTTAGATTTAAAGTTTTGAAGTGATTCCACCGGAAATAAATTTGATCTCTAAGTTTTACTACTTCTTTTATACCTGCAGTAAGCCATTGATTTTATTGGGTTATGATCTCTTTTCTTTTCAAAGGAACAGCATCATCATATGAGATCAAAGAATTCTTGCCTTCTCGCTTCTTTTTTTTTTTTTTTTTTGAAAGGGGAAGGAAAGGCCTTGTCTTCAATAACACATTGTTTAAGAAATGTTGGAATGCAAGTGGCATGCAGTGTTGCCAGGAAGTCAGAAAAAAAAGAGACTAAATTGAACTTTAAAGAAGGCCAGAAAAGGTTAAATGACCCAAAAATAAGACCAGAGAAAAGTTTAATTTTATTTTTAGTTTAAAAACTTATTTTTCCATTTTCATTAGTTTTTGATAACTTTTAAAGATATTGTAATAAATGTCTAAATAAAATTTATTACAACACAACGGCTGCTAGCAAAACGAACCAATTAAAAATCGCCTAAAAAATGCCCATACAAAGTTGGGTTATATTTCATATGAAAAATGATTTGAAGTGATTTTGTTAAGGTAAAATTCCTTTTTGATTATGAATTTTCAAATTTTTGGGTGATTTGTCGCTTTTATAACAATATTTAAAAAATTATATTTATAAATAGCTTCAATTGTTAATAATTTTTATTTTATTTTATTAGTTGCTATTTTTGATTTAGAGAATGAACCGCCGAAGGAGAACATTTTTGTTAAATATAAATAATCTCGACTTTAAAATTAGTAACAGAAAATAAGAAATTATTTTCTTCGTTGTTGAAATATCATTTTAGTCTTTTAAAAGTAATTTTAAAAATCAAAAAAAAAAAGGTTAGAAAAACGAAAATTTTAAAGCTAAAAGCAAAATAAAAGGCTAGATTTAACTTTAAAAGTGCTAAATTGACAACACTGGCGGCATACCATGTGGCTGCTACTAAAGCCATTCTTTTTCCGGCTGGATCATAAATATGGCAACAACAAATTACATGTAAAAAAAATAATAGGATTTCATGTGTTTTACAACTTTAAAAAAATATGTTGATATGTTCTACAATTTTCATCTGATTTTATCAAGCGATAGCTCACTTTATTCCTAATAAAATAAAGTTCGAGAAATAAAAATAAAAAATTGAGTTTGAGTCCTTAATATCTTACACAGTTTTGCTGTGACTAAAAATGTGTGCATATATACTTTTTGAAAAGTGTGAAGCCTCTTCCTTCTAATGCAGTTTAAGAAACTTAAATTGGTGAGCAGGTTTTCGATATTAAGATTTTTAAGGCTACATTATATTCTTTTTTAATTTTGTAGCTCCGTGTAGTAATTAAGTCCCTAATATTTATATAAATATAAATATAAATATAAATATAAATATAAATATAAATATAAACATAAATATATATATAATATACTACATTTCTACGGATTATATATTTAAGTGATCTATTAGAGTTAAAGTTTAATTTCGGACGGTCGTTTGTATGGGTTCTAGGTAAAATTATGGTCTAATATTATCTATGACTTTATTTCGCAATAACATATGACGCAAATTACGTCTTGTACTTTGATTAATATCTTTAAAATCAAACACGACTGAGGGAATGACATTGGTATAGTTCCCAAAAACTCCAAAAATAAATTTTGTACTTACTGGTATATACTATTCCTTAGATAAATGAAGCTAATCTTGGCAACCGATTTATAATTCAGGTAACGGTAATGGTATTTCGGATTATTTCGTTATGGGTATTTTAGCGATAACAATATTTTCACTTATTTTGGTAACGATATTTTATCAGTAACGGTATTCGTAGGTATTTCGGCAATGGTATTTATTTCACAGGTAACGGGTTTTTAGAAATTTCACAGATATCGGTTCAGAAAATTGAAATATAAAGTGGTCAAATATTAATATGTCATGCTAGGATAGCCATAACATTCGTACAAGTTTTATCTTAATTTCATTCAAAATAATTATTTTTTCCTAAACTGTATAATAACGATAATTTATTTTATTTCTTTAACGGTATTTTAGCAGTTTTAGTATCTTGGGATATTTCATTATAGGTATTTTGGACGTAACGGTATTTTCAGCTATTTTGGTAAAGATATTTTAGTGATAACGGCATTTGCAATTATTGTATTTTGGTAAAGGTTTTTTTTAGCGGTAACGCTTACCAACCTTGAATAAAACACATTTGAAGTATTTAATTTTATGTTTTATTGACGTAGTCTCAAAAAAAATCTTAAAATTCCAAAAATGTTTCTCTTTTACATATATAACTCAAAGGTATTTAACGAAACACATCACTCATTTTCGACGATATTATATGGATTTAGCTTTGTATTTGCAAACCTAAAGAAATGGCTATTACTTGGTAGGGATAAAAGAATTGAAAAAATCTTTGTTTTGAAGAAAGATTATCTCAATTTAAATATCATGAATTTAGTTAAAATTTAGTTGAAAAAATTTTTAGTAAAAGTGCACACTTAATTTAAATTTCATTTATAGTTCAAAACCTAATTGAAAATAAATAAGCTTTTAGAATTATTTTTGCACAATCTTGAAAACAATTTGGAAGACATCAAGTGAACATTTTTATGGTCTTACACTTGATAAAAGTATTCACTTACAAAAACTTATTAAACACTTTTTAAACACGATGTTATCAATTAATTAACACAACTCTAACGCTCAAGGTTTTAAAATCAATGCTAGCAATAAATGCTCTAATTTTTGCTTTTCAATATTTTGAAAAGTCAATATAACGGATTTAAAAATGATTTTTTTTACAAATACTTATGTGGACACACATATTGCTATATATCTTTTTTATTACCTTCTTCAATAATCTGTATATGTATTTAAAAATTAATTGTGTTAGTCAGTTTTTTTTTTTAATTTGTTTGTACCTTATAAACAGCTAAACCGCTGGACCAATTTTCTTGAACTTTTCACAATATCATATTGTGAACTCCAGAATTAAAATAGACTATTCCATTTTTCGATAGATGCAGGGGAATGGTATCACCCATACAAAAAAAAATATTAATTATCCCATAAATTAAGAAGTATTTGCGCAAAAGTCCTACAGTTTTAAAGAAATAACTTTCTCATCATTCTTTATAATTAAGATGAAAATGGAAGATGATAGTATCATGGGGAATAGTATCCTCCATACAAAGAAAATACTAATTGTCAGATAACTTATATACTATTGCAGCATAAATCTTAAAATTTTATGCAAATACCTTTCTCATCATCCTAAATACTTAAAATGAAAATCGGATATCACGAAAATATTAAATATCGTATATCTTAAGAACTAGTACAGCAATAGTTTTAACATTTTGTAAAAGTAATTTTCTCAACAACCTTCATCATTGAGAATGATAATAGGATGGGTAGGACCAAGGGACAACGAAAATTTAAATAGCTTATATATTAAGAACCTTAACAGCAAAAGTCTTAAAATTTTGTAGAAATAACTTTCTCATTAACTTCAATAATTTAGGATAAAAATGGCTCGGGCAGGACCAGGGGGTGTAGTAGCCTCATTAAAAGCAAATATTAGATTTCGCATAAAAAGATCATCATTAATTGTATCTACTAAACTTATTTAAGGAAAAAAAATGTTAAAAATTCGAAATAATTGAACGTACTTTTTTAAGTCTTGAACCTAAACTAAATAAAATTGAATGAAATTATATTAATATTGTCGGCTTTTAAAAATTAATAAATACTTGGCATTGAATTCGGGATGTTACTTTCTGCCAGGTAATTTAACATTTTATCAATAGTTTCCTTTTTTCCTCATATACTTTAAATTTTTTTTTTTTTCAGTTCTTATCAAGAAAAACAAAGAGAATAAATTTGTGGAAAATATCAATTAGTGGAAGTGAAAATGCTGAACAAAAACATTGGCGCCAAAGATTAAAAAGAAAAAACTAAAAAAAAGTTAAACATATTTTATCTGAGTGCAATAGTGAAAAGCCAAATAAACAAGATCACATTTAGTATAAAAGTTAAAATCCATATTGGTGGTTTTCAATTTCCTACCTGTGGCAGTTGTAACCTGTTGCATAAAAAAATATAGTGCATCCTTTTAGTAACCAGCTGTTAAAAGGTTTAGACGATTGATTAGAAGACCCACCTCTAAGTAAAGAAATTAAATTTAGCACAGACTGTTCAATTTAGTTGAATATTTTAGATATTGGATATAAGTATTATGGCCATAAACTCTATACAAGGAACATTACATCATTACTTGTTTTTAGTTATATGTAGAAGTATTGGAAGTGATCTTATGGTCTTTAATTAACACCTTGCAAACGAAAAAGAAAAAAAAGAAAAGAAAAACAAATGCAATTTTAAAATTGTTCTGTTTGTTTATTTGTTCTATGAATGAAATAAATTCAATATGTTTGTCATATTTTCGTATTTATTTGTATTGTATTGTTTTCTAAGTAGACAATAGATTCAATTGTATTTTGTATTATTAGTCGTGTTATTGGCTTTGAGAACAAAAAATAAATGAGCTAAATATTGAGAAAGAAAAACACAAAAAGTTTCAAATTACATGTAAAGGTAAGTAAGTAATGGATGAGCACAAAGGTGTCTTGTGTGTAAATTCGATTTATCAAATGACTACAAATTGATAATGTGCGTCAGACGGTATCCGGTGAAATATACAACTATCACAACTTTAGTTTATACAATGTGGTTTGATTACAACCATTTACTTCGAACATTAAACTGTTTTGTTTGAAGATGTTTAACATACATATTTTCTATTGTTATGATAATATTAATGTTATTAACAGCATAATGTTAAAAGTAATTTTAAATATAAAATTAAAATTATATCAAAACAAGGCCACAAAAAATCTAACTATTCAAGAAGTTTACCTTTTGTTTGAGAAAAAGGAAAAATTAACAGCACTAAAAGATTCAACCTCACCACAGTTGTCATGAGTATATATAAGTTTATCATTCCATTTGTAATTTCCACGTCTGAGATAGCATTTCGTTCCGGGGAAGAGTCCGGAAAAAATTCAAAGAAAAAAGGTCGATTTTATTCGGGAATACCGGGAATTAATAAATTCTAAATATGCATATTTTTATCTATTTTATTCTACTATATTTAATATTTTTAACAAATATCATATCGGCAATAGAGAAATGTTTTGTATTAAAATATTTTAAAATATATGAGTAAAATATTTTAAAATATATGAGTTGAGTCACAATAACTTTGATGTCCAAATTAAAAAAATTATGTCCAAATGAAAAGAAGAAAAGAACCTACTCCGAAATTACTGAGTATTATTTTTCTCGTACCCTTACAAAGCAGCATACGCCAGGAAATAGTATCAAAAGTTCAATTCAACACAAAATGTATTTAAATATCTAAAAATACTTCTCAAAAAGTATACCAATCAATTAATAAAAAAAAAACTATTTTTAAAAAAATGAAAAAAAAAAGATATTTTGTTCCACCTTGTAGTATAATATTTCTTAGTTACCTGTTATAATTACGCTGCGAAAATTTTTCGCTAATTTTTCCAAATTTTTGTTTGATTTTTGTCACCTGACTTGTGAAATGCTAGTACAAAATGAAATAAATTGATCGAAATTTCCTTTAAATTTGATTAAATTTCGATCAATAAAAATATAAATTAAATAAAAAATCTTTTATATAAAGTGGTAGAATTTAAAATAGAATTAAAGATATGAATAAAGATTAAATCTATTATCTATTTAGAGACACCTCAAATATACATAGCATTTATAGAATTTGAACATTTTTCATAAATGAGCGTAAAAAACTTAAGGTGCATACAAAAATGGACGAAAAAATTACACTGAATAAATTTATTTGGTATTATTTTGAGCGGTCCAAGGAGTCTTCAAATAGCATTTAATTAGGATATTCAAAGTGCATTTAATTAGGATATTTCGCGGATATTATTTCACAAAATCCAAAAATATGGGACTTGTGTTCGGTTTTGCATGAAGAATGATTTATTTATATCTGTTCATCAGTTTTTAAATCAACTCTTGTCACTTTTGAGACCATTCTTTTATTAGCAAAACCCCAAATTTTGCTGCATATTTCGATCTGAACAAGCTGCATTAGCTGTATTTTATACATTAAGCCTATATTAAGCATTTATCTACCCCACAGAAAAAAATATTGGCTTAATTTTGAAATAAATTTAAAAATAAATTGTTTCAATATTTTTTTATTTAAATATATTTGAAAAACAAATAAAAATTTTTACATTTTTTCTATAACTTTAAATGAAATATAAAAATAAAAAATATATATTTGTACATTTCTGTTTACCAGCAACGGATTAATATATTTTACAAAACTTTTCTGGTTCTCGAATAATTAGTTAAAAAATGCAAAGACTAGTATTTTTCAAATCAATTTATTAATATAAAATAAACCTTAAAATAACAATTCATTACATATATTATTTAAATTACAGACAAATTATATAATTAAATTAAATTTCTTTTAAAATAGTCAATATTGATGGTGGCAATACAGTACGAATAACAATAAAAGCAAATCTAGTTTTCCTGTTCTTTTTAGATTTTTCTAAATAAAGTCAGTGATCATCAAAATTGCTAAAATCTATTTTTTAAACTTTTAATATTATTTATTGATTGCTTGATTTAGTTCAGTTAACAAAATGTCGTCGTATATTTCAGAATCGTCAGTTATTTCCACATACCTTGAATCAATAAAATATATTTTTTTAAAAAGCTATAAAATAAAGCATTTGCATATACTTTTCTTTCACTTTTTGTTGAATATTTAAAAAATTAATATGCTCTGGGAAATTTCCAGAATTTAAGAATAACTTATACGTCTCCTGTTTATTCTAATTTCTATTGCTATATGTCATATACTATTTTATTCTGTTCTATTCTATTTTCTTTTTTTTCAATGTTCGTAAAAGGCTTAACCCAAAATCTATTAACACGTGGTTTTCACATTTATATATTCTAACGAAATCGTCAATAATTTTCGACAAACAAAACTTTTTACTCTTATAATTTCAAAAATGAATTTGTGCACAGTATAATAATTTAACAAAAACTCATTTTGAAAAATTGTTTGATTATTCGATTAATCGCTAAAAATTTATCAAATATTTTTTTATTCTAAATTGAAAAATTCTGTTCATTCGATAAGAATAAAAAATGTGTCAAATAATCGAAAAATTTCTGTTCGTATGACAATCCTAGTTTTTATGTGTTTGACCTATTTGTTAATAATTTTAGTGTTATTGTAGATGATGCGGCCAATGTGTGCAGGAAGTTGTCACTAAACTATATTTAACGTATGGGGGTATATAGCCAATATATTTTTTGTTGATCATGGTTTTGAGAAACAAATAAAAAACTTTTTTAAAATTGACAAAGTTTAGAAAGGGATTGGGGGGAAACTATTGCCTAAAGCATCTCCAATTTACCTTTACACGCATTTAAGTTTTGAAACCATTACAAAAATTCTATAGTCTGAAACAAAACCTAAACTTGAAAGCGTATTTTTTTAGAGATATAGGGACCTAAAATTTTTTTACATTCAGGTAATAAATGAATACCTGAGGTGACCAACTTTGGAGGTCTATCCCCTACCCCGGTGACCTGCTACGGACCTGTGCTCCACCAAATAAACTCAGAATCACCTGAAATCTTAGCACAATAGCCAATGAAATTACAATTTCTTACAGGCTAGCATATATATTATTCTTAAAGCTATTTACAATAAAATATTTTCATAATCATTCAATAACAAAAACTTATCATTTAACTAAGTTAAAAATACTCCTCTTAATGCGGATTAGATTTAATGAAAAATCAATATATGGATAGAAACTGTTGAATTAATTGCATATTGCAAAGTTAGCATAATTGGTTCGAAAATATTTGATTTTTAAAGGAGTATAATTTCTACTTGGACGATTTGGGATTACGAATTCCATCTTACGAAGCAGGAACTCAGAATTAATTGAACCGTTTACTAAATTAATTACAAATGAAATATTCATATATTTTCTCCTACTTTCAAGAGTAGGGAGATCAATAAGCTGTAATCGACTTTCATATGATGGTAAATTAATATTAGGATTCCATGGAAGATTACGAAGACAAAATAAGAGAAATTGTTTCTGGACCGATTCAATTTTCTTTATATGAACTTCGTATTGAGGATCCCAGACCATGGAAGCATATTCCAGGATTGGTGTTACAAGAGATGTGAATAATTTCTTGGAAACGTAAGGATCATTAAACTCTCTTCCCCAGCGCTTGAGGAAACAAAGAACTCCTTTTGCCTTATTAACGTGGGAATTAAAGGATAGTTTGCAATCAAGCAACACACCTAGATCAAGAAATTCTTCCGCTAGATCAAGTTGATATTCATTTATTGTGTATCTACAGAGTACTGGACTTCTTCTGTAGAACATCATGTGTTTACACTTTCTTAAATTCAGATCCATTAGAGTCATCATACACCAATCATAAAGATTGTCAAGATCTGATTGGAGTAAGGAATATTGATAGGAATAGTTAAAGCTATGGAACAGCTTTACATCATCAGCATACATTAATATTCTAGAATTCTTAATGCAAGCTGGTAAATCATTTATAAATATTAGGAATAATAAGGGGCCGAGATGACTACCTTATGGAAGACCAAATAAAACAGGAATGGTTTTTGATGTACATTCTCTGAATAATACACATTGGCATCTATTTTTAAGATATGTGGAAATCCATTTAAGGAAAAAAATAGGAGATCGTGATTTACTTTATCGAAAGCTTTACTGAAATCTGTGTATATTGCGTCTGTCTGTAAACCGGAATCAAATGCGGTTATAACTGAGGTTGCGAACTCCAAAAGGTTAGTAGTAGTGGAACATCCTTTTCTAAATGCATGCTGAAATGGCCAAAGATAACATACAACTTGATGCGAAAGGATTTCAGTAACTATCTTTTCGAAAAGTTTTGGAATAACACTTAAATTAGCAATACCTCTATAATTGGAAATGTAGGATCTACTTCAGGATTTAAACAAAGGTATAATATAAAATTCCCTCCAAACTTCAGGAAAATAACCACTAAATATTGATATGTTGAATAAGTAGGTTATTGGAGATATAAGAGAATGTAAACATTTTATAAGAACACAGCTTGGAACACCATCAGGTCCACATTGATCAGAATATTTTAGATTCTGTACAGCTCTCAGTACCATTGATTTATCTAATGTTGGACAATTTATTAGGGTTGCAGCAGGAATTGGATATGGATAATTGGATAGCTCATGTAAATCTTTATCAGAATAGGCGGATGAGAAGAAAGCAGCAAACATATCACAAATATCTGCATCGTTTGAGGATTCTTTATCTCCAAATTTCATCATGGACGGATATCCAGAGACTCGTCGCTTAGAATTTACGAACTTTTAAAAATATTTTTGATTATTTTTAAAGTTTCTTTTCACCCTAAAAAGATAATTATTGTAACATTTGATATTTTCCGAATTGTAAACTGATCTTGATATGGAGTACCTCATATAATCAATAGATAAACCGAATTTTTTATATTTTCTATAATGTTTGTTTTTCAAATTTTTCAAGCCATTGAGCCATTTTGTTTCGATATTTCCAACGGTTCACAAGTTACAGAATTATTTGCAAAAAAAATTGTTTTGGGACCACTCCTTACATTTCATTTTCCATGGTTTTATGGGAGTTAGTTAAGAAATTTTTGAGACTTGACTTACACTACATTTATGTAGCGCCATTTCTTGCCTATAAAACATTAGTGACTAACTTCCTCTACCTATTACATAAAAAATTATATAACTTAAAAAGTCCTCAGGGAAAGATATTTTCTTTGGCAATCAATGGATTAAAAATGTGACGTGATAGAGAAAAATCAAAATGTTTCTGTTGATTGGAACATCTATACCTACAATACTTGCAAATATATTTTAAACAAATAATTATTTACTTGCAATAAGTCAGTAAATTATGAAGAGAAATTTCATGTTTAATAGCACCTACCCAGCAAAAATTTTTGGTTTTCGGTAATAACAACTACTTATTAAAGTAGTTTCTTGGTAATGAGGCGTCATTATTATTTGCCTACTCTGTATTACATTAATAAGTACTCAATAGTATAATAGCACAGTAATACTGCAATCACGTGGATGAGTTGGCTAGAGCGCGGGATTATCAACCAGAAGGTTGTTGGTTCAATCCCATTCTGAAGCTGTTAATTTTTTATAACAAAATGTCTAAAAAGATATTTTAAACTAAATAGAGTTTTTGTCGCTTAGGATGCTATGTGCGAGATGGTGTACTGAGTAAGACTTTAGTCAGTAAAAACGAATGGTTAGTGTGTGTCCAAGTTCGAGTCTCACTGACGGCAAAATTTTGTTGTTTTTTTTATTTTTGTTTTCATTTAGGTACATATTTTTGAGCACCCCTAGAGCCAAAAAATAACTACATGAATTTGTGGACAAGTCGAACAAAAATAACTAGTTATTCAGGCAAAAAATAAGCAGTTTATTTTTGTTTCCAATTATACCTGCTAGCTTACCAGGAAAGCAAAGTTTTTGCTGGGTAAATACGAAAAACATCAAAAATTTGAATTGAAATGCAATCAGAAAGCCTCTCAGTCACTGTTAACCATACATGAGCAAACAAATAATTTCGACTTGGACATATGTGAAGCCTTTTTGTCTTTGAAAAAATATATTATCCGATTTTATTGACTTACCCAAAGACCTACACAAATAAAGGCATTCCACCTGAATTTACGCTCAGTAATAATTATGTGGAAAAAGTGTATCATATTCAAATTGAAGAAATAAAATTGTTTTTAGAACCCGTATTTATATGGATAAGCGCGGATGAAAGCACAGATAGTACCGGCCGATATATTGTAAATATAATTGTTGGAGTTCTGAATCGCAATGTTAATACGAGCAAACGATAGTTCTTGATTAATATTGTACAACTCGAAAGTGTAAACCCCTAAAAAAAATTGCGTATAATAAACAATTAGATTTGTTTATATTTGTATTTTTTAACAATCAAATCAGTTTAGTTTATAGTGCTGTGTTTAAAAAAATTAGGGATTTGAGAAAATTAAAAAAAAAATAAAATCAATTATTCTACACTCAGATGATAACTCATATTTAGAAGAATACTCTACAATGGACGCATATAAGGACGTATAGACCATGAATACAATTTTACAAAAAACTTCATAAAATCATAAAAATTAATCATACCATTTTCAATATTTAGCAAGATTTATTAAACATCTATCTGCATGCAAAGAGCATGCAAAATTTTGCGACTTAAAATAGCTTAAAATGGAATAAGGGCTTTTATCCATATATTTTTGTAGAACAATAGTAGCAATAATGTTTATAAATGCTTTATATTAATTACGAATTCATTAAAATCCTGACCAAGTATGCTGTATATAAGTATAAATCAGTGTGCCAAATTTGGTTTCATCATGGTTTCATCATCTAAGCCCATCTTCCTAAAATCACTTTAAAGTGCAAAAGTGCAATATAATTGCTAACATAATAATGTTTGACGTGAATAAGTTTTACATGGGTAGAAAACCTAGTGCAAACTTTTATCACGGTCGGTCCTGAATTGACAATAGCTCCGATATAAAGCTTACTTTCGGGAATCAGGCGCATAATAAATAATAAATGTAATGATAATATCAAGATATTATTACATATACATATATTTTACAGACATATAATTTGCACTATATAATCTTATAATAGCCGCTCGACAATTGATCACAGATCCCATGAAAGACCCCCTCCATAAATATGAAAAAAGCATGGCGTAGGGTATCAAATGATCGGATCTGACCGAAAACATTTCTTTTTTATTTGTTGTTTTTTCACACTAAACGGTCATCTTATAAATAATAAATATGACACTACATTTTAAGTGTCTTCTTTATATTCAGAAGTATATGTATCGATCTAATACTGGATTGTACTCTATTTATTCAAAAACACCGAAAATCCAAGGAAAAAATTAGTATGAAAAAAATAAAAATTCCATAAAATCGTATCTTTAAAGTTATTTTTTCGGTGAAGTTGACAGATTTTTAAAATTATTTTTATATCAGTAGATGTAAATTGGTTACTAAAATAATATTATGCAAAAAAAAAAAAAAAACGCATTTTGAAAAAGTAGGTTTATACGTCCTTATATATTCAAATATGCTACTATTACATCTTTTGACATATGAAGATTATTTTCTATGTATACAAATTGTTTACACCAAAATAAAAAACTTAGTTAAAAATATGTTTGTTTATGTAAATAAAAGCCTATCTTACTAAGTTTGTATCAAACTCAGTGTCACGAATATAAGTTTTAAAAGAGTACAAATTTAAAACAGGTAGGAAAGATATAGTCGGTAATTCACGACCCTACATCATTGTGTATGGGTCTTACATTAGACCTGTGACAAATTGTGGACCGATACTTTTATTAAGTGTAAAATAAAATATACGAATACAGAATATTATGTTGACACTAAGTTTTTATAAATTTGTGCACTTTAGGATGATTCCCGAAAATAGGCTCACATGGGAGCTATAATAAATTATGGATCGATCTTCATAAAAGTTGGCACAAAGATTGACAATTATACAAAACTTTTTTGCACCTAATATTATTATATTTAAGGTATTTTTGATCGTTAATCCCCTATTCCGAGAGGACATTTGTATGGAGGCTAGATTAATTAATGTACCGATTAACCAATAAGCCTTGTTCTTGCGTAAAAACAATTATTTGTGCCAAATTTCATATAGATATCTTTAAAATTGCGATCAGACTTTCCAGCGGACGGATAGTTAGATCGGTTAGAACGTTATACTTTAAGGTGGGAGATCCGAAGATTTTTTCTGTGCGCTACAAGAAACATCATAAACGCACAATACAAAGAAATAGCATTAATCTATTTTTAAAAACTATGCATAGCTTACCATGAACATATTTTTGTTTCATTTAATAAATATTAAAAAGCATGTTTTCTTAATTTTTGAGGGTATATTTTGTACTTTTAAATGCATTTTTAGGCGTATATTTTTAAAAAATAAATGCATAAAAATTCGCCCCCTAGTTATCATATTCTTCTTCAATAATTTTAATATTTTTGAATTTTATAAAGAAAGCTATTCCCAGAGAAGCAAACAGTTATTTTAACTATAAAAAGAAGAATTAGGGAATGTGGACTCAGAAGTTACAGGTGCTTAGAAATCTTACGTGTCACAAAAAAATGGAAAGGCACGTTTTAATTTTACTCGACCTACCTTGAATTGGACTACACAACAATGGAAAATTTTATTTTGATCTGATGAGTCCAAATTCAACTTCCGGGATCAAATGGAAGGAATAGTCACTGTTCAAAATCCTATACACTGAACCAAATCTCGTAGGTAATATTGACGAAAAATTTTCATTGGATTGTAACGAAAAAAAAAAAAAATATATATATATATATATATATATATATATATTTAAATTAACAGATTTTTTCTTCAAATAAATATAATTTTTCTTCACATCAACTAAAAAATGTTTATCAAAGAAATAGTTTTTAATAAAATATGTTGATTTGAATAAAATTTCGTTAAAAAATTAACGAAAAATCTGTTAAATCAACGAAAATTTAGTTAAATTGACATTAACTCTTCGTAAGTAAAACAACAGTTTTATTCGTTTAACACCCTCAAAAGCAGTTAATTTGATTAAATTATATGTTAACTTAACTAATTTTTTTGTTAATTTTAATAAAATTCTTCAATCTGAATGCAATTGTTTAAAATGACTATAGTCATATGGGCCATTATCATTTTTTTTATGCCTTCAAAAATTTTATTATTTATTTTTTTATTTGTTGATAGCACATTAAAATCAATTTTTATAAATATAAAGTTGAACATTTAAAAATTTTTACAAACTAGAATTTTGGTAAAAATTACGCGCAACATCAAAACCTACCGAGTTATTCAAATAAAATTTATGATATTTTCACTGTCTGATGGTGTTAGTGCGGCATATTTTAGGATTTCCTAGTAAAATTTAAAAAATTTTCTTTGTATTAAAAATCGCGATTCCTAAAAATTATACGAAAAATTGGGATCGAGTCTAAGTTATTTCTCCATATATAATACGAAAATATATTTTATTAGAGTTAATTATAAAGAAATGCTATTTAATATTGCGATCCTTTTTTAACCCAACAACATTATTTTTTGGTCCACAAAATATGTATATTTCAAAATTTTTTGATGCGCATCTACATTTCCGTTAATAATTACAAACATCACCTATTTATGCCAATAATAGTTAATTTCGTGCTGTTCACACGATGTGCCTTAGTAAAATCTGTTTTGGTATAAGTGTCCCGTTTCCCACTATTAACGGCATTTGACTTAAATTTATGGTCCCGATCAATTATATTTATCGCCGTTTTTATATCTATATATGCAAGATTTTTACAAATTGCAGTTTTCTATATAAAAATAAAGAATTTATCCACACAGTCCGATTAGTTTATATAAGATCGAATGCAATCAAAATCAAGAATGAGAAAAACTTAGCCATTTTTCTAAGTTTTTGAACTTTGAACAACAATCGTGATCACAAATTGAAACCTATGGTTCTAAAACTTTGCACTATATTAGTTTCAAGTCTTATGAGTTCAGATCTGTAACCCATTCGTTTAAAATAATATTAGAACAAAACTTATTAAGGATTAAAGACACTTTCAGCCATATAAATTTGAAGAAATTTTGAGGAAATTAACTAATTTATATCTCTCCTGGATGACACAAACTGCAGATAACTGAAGCAACTGTTAAACGTGTGAAAATTTGGAAGCCATTTTTCATACTTTTCTTGGCAATGTTAAAAATCTATAATTATTAATAATATTAATATATGTATGTAGGTATCTTTACTTATTTTATAAATCATTTCCATAACAAATATACAAAAGTTAAAAAGTCAACCGCTAGACGTCTCAAGGAGTATTTTTGGATTATGGAAAACTGTACGACGAAAATTTTAATGGCCTTAGAAAACAAAAAAGACCATAAATATAGGAGAAAATTTACAATAAAGTATTCCCATACTAAGAATTTATTTATTTTATTGTTTTTTTGACACACACACATATATATATATATGTCAGAAAAACAACAAAATAAATAAATTCTTAGTATGGGAACGCTTTATTGTAAATTCTGCAAGTCTGATAAGTACTGGTACAGAGCTCATATATATTAAATAAACTCATTTCTTAAAAAAAATTATTGTTTTATATATGTATATTAAATATTATTAAAGTGTTTAAAATTTCTTATTTGTTTTATTTTTGATTATTCTAAGTAGTCTTTATATTTTAATGTATTAAAACAAAAGTAATTTTTTATTAGTTGAATAAAATAATGCAATTAATTATAAATGTAATTTCAAATTGACAAAATTTTGTCAAATTGAATAAAATTCAATAGTTAAAATGAATAAAAATTCTTCAATTTGAAGAAATAAAAGTTAATTTTAATAAATTGTTTATTCAATTCAACTAAAATTTAATAGTGAAGTAAAATCTAATAAAAATTCTTCGATACGAAGAAAAATTTTTGTTAGTTTGAATAATATTTTACTCAATTTGACAAAAAAAAAAATTGTCAAATTAACTAAATAGATTTTCATCAATTTATCTGATTTACGAAAAAATAAGAAAAAATTCTGTTGAATTGACTAATGATTTTGTTGGTTGATCTTTAACCTACTTTTTTCAATTCTACATCCTTATTTCCCGTATTTACTACTCTTTTTTGGTTGAGTTTAGGTAAAAAATATAATCCTAAGTGCACACTGCAACAGTGAAGCATGGAAATATAATGATGTAGGGTGTTTTTGAAGACGTGGAATTAGTGGAATTTAAAGTATTACTGATAATATGAAAGGCCCAAGCCATAGAAAACTTACTAAATGGAAATTGTCACTTTTACCGGCATTCCAACACGGTTTCAAACATACTGTGAGTATTGAGCTTAACTGGAAGAAGAGAGATATTTGGAAGTAATAAAAATATATCCCCGTTGATATGTGACTAAATACTGAACATTGCAAAAGTTTTGAACACTTGAATTTAATTGTTTTTAAAACTTTTTTTTCAATAATTTTTGGTTAATACATATTTTTTAATAAGATAACAAAATGAACTTGAATTTTTAAAATAAAAGAGAGTAATTCTGTAGCAGCAAGGAAAAACTACATAACTTAAGATATGCATAAGTCTTGTTTTTTTCATTTTTGAATTCTTTATATCCAGTTCTATGCTATATCAATTTTTTTAGCAAGAGATATTTACATTTAAAATTTTCCATAGTATTGCATAGAAATTTAAAAAAAAAAATATAAACTGCTCTCCTGAAAAGTTAAGAAAAACCTACTTACGTAGATTTTCCTTGTTACCACTGTATTGATTAAAATATTATTTTAACAAAAAAAGTGTTTGCCAAAAATTGTTTTTCAGCTGCAAATGTTTTGAACTTCATTATACACTAAATATAACCTTTAATGGTATTTTGAAATCCGATTTGCTATACAAAATAGTTTAAATATTTACAGCCGTAAGCAAAAAAACTTCACACAGCTGTAAAAACTTGTTAAGAAAATTTTCTTAAAGTTGTATGCAAAAACGATTATTAACTTAAATTTAACAAAGGTAATTTAAATATTTGAAAGTAGGTATGAAACTATATTAAACCTACTTTAAGTGGCATTGCGATTAATTTCCATTTTTTGTTCATATTTTGCCAAGAATACCTGTTTGATTCCCCCGATTCCAGTCTTTTATATATTCCTTCTTCTATAGATCATTATTTTTATTCATTAAATGTACGATTTGTTTTATTCTAGACACATATTTAGAGAAAAAACTAAAAAAATAAACATAAAATTATGTACAAAATAACAAAAATATAACAAATGTTTTAGTGATGTACATTCAACCAAAACAAATAAACAAATATGATTGCTCGAATAATTATTTTATCCGTTACCGAAAATTAATCATATCCATTGTTTCTAATGTCTATTATTTCTTTTATTTTTGTATTTTTAAGTAATAATAATAATAAAAATAATATTTAAAAAAATTCGTTTTATGCTTAATGAATGAATTGATATTCGGTATTGTACAGCTTTAACTATAGAGACAGAAATAAAATACAAGTTTTGAGGTTATCAAAATTAAAAAAGCTTTGTATGTTAAAACCGTGTTTTTGCATACGTTTTTTTAACAAAGGTTTGTTAGCCTTAAAGTGTTGTGTAACTAATGTGTACGTGAAAGCAAAGTTAAGAAATTTTTTTTTTTTTGCATACGGATGTTAAACTTTAATAATATAATAAGGAAATCACTGAAATGTTTACTTTAGTTTTATAAGAAAATTGAACAATTCTAAAGATTTTAAATAGAATTTCAAATTGTAATGCAGGAGAGCCTGTTCCAAAATAATTAGTATTCAGACTTGTATAGATATTACCAAATAAATAAAACCACTTAAATTGTTTATATATATATTGTTATTATTTTTTTAAATTTATTAAGAGATAAATAGTTAGAATTTTGTATTTTTAATTATTTTCTTTTTAATATCAATACAATTTTCAATTGAAATCTAATTTAGTAAAACATTACAAATATCTTACGTAAGTTCATACATTCAATAAATTACTTTAAGTACAGATTTCTCCTTTAATAATTCATTTAACTGACAATTACTGCACATGCATGACGATTCAATTGAAAATTGTGATAAAATTATGTGACTTATTCTTACAAAAAAGAGGTTTTAATTTAAATTTTTAAATAATTACAATTTTTTTGCTTATTAATTTTTATTATATCATTTTAAATTAGATTTTTAGTTGTTTGTTTTAAATAAAATGTTTGAAGTCTATTTTAGAGCTTAAAATTTAAATTAATTGGTGTTTATGATAGATTTATATTTTCATTTGAAATAACGTGAATTTTTATTTAAGAGTTTAGTGTTTATTTTTTTTTTTTTTTAGTTTTAAGTTTTTAATTATTTTTTTATTATTTTTAGTTTAGTTTTTTAAAGTTAAAATTTAAAAATTAAATACAAAAAAGAAAATAGTGAAATTAAATTAGAAGAAAAATACATTTTAATGCCAATTGGCTAAAGGTACTTAAGTAGTATTTTTTAATTAATATTTTTAATTGTTTTAATTAATTACAAGATTTAGTTAGTTTATTTTTTCTTTTCTTTTTTACTTTTTTCAGAATGCCTTCAGTAGGCAGTTTATATTTTCAAATAGTGTGAACGTTTTTTTATATTGTGTGTTATAGAGAGTAAAAGAGACAATAAATAACATTCTAACAAAGTTTAAATTTAAAATATTGTGTTTGCTGTTTTGAAGTTTATGTAAGAAAGAGTGTGTATTTATTTGTGTAATTAAGAAATTCGTTGGTGCAAGTATATTTTTTATTTTTATATCTAAAAAAAATATTTATAATTTGTAACTGAAATGTGAAAAATAATTAATTAAAAGATCGTAATTTGGAGGGAATAAAAAAATTTTCCTAGAGCCTAATGTTTAAATTACAGAATTAAGAAATATAGTTATTTTTTTAGATTTTTATATGTACATTTCCAGGATATTACCGAAGACCTGAATTCCTCGATACAACGCATTAACATTCGACTTTTAAATAGCATAACTGCAACAAAAATTATTAGAATCGGTCCGTAACTGTTCCGGCAATTATATGAGAAGAAATACTTTATCAAGCATTTTGTGAATCAATCTCCATCTTCAAAAAGAGATATTTGGTATAATATAATTTCCTTTTATTTTATACTGCTATGATCATTGTTCATCAACATTTGTTACATTTTTCTCATATCCAATTATTTGGAATTATTGAATATTTCAAGATCAAATCGCCTATATGATGGCAATCACGCGATTTGTAAATCATCAAAATTTATTTTAGCATGTGCTATAGTTCACGAGTTTTTATTACATTCTGGTATTTCCATATTTTTGATTGAAATTGTTCAGAAATAGGTGTTTTTCGCTAAATTAAAACGCAATACAACAACATTTTTCACATAAAAACGAAACGATACTGACACGAATTTAGAGACATTTTATGATAGAACTGTGTTCCCAGTTTTTCATTTTATGTTCGTTCATCCTTTTAAAAGGTCTTTCAAATTTCAAAAATAATAATTTCATAAACTATTTGGGATTCAAATGATGAAATATGATTTAGCAATTCTAATAAAATTTTTGTTTTAATTTTTCAGTCCTTTATAATGTCAAAAATGTTCTTCAAATATTTTGTGCTTTAACATCCTTGAGGTTTCTAACAAATTATTCTGAAATTATTGGGTGTATGCAATAATTCCCATGAAATTTTTTAAATAAAAAATGAATGTTATTTTTAAGATAAAGTTAGAATATATGTATTTTATTCAAAGTATTGTCCATCGAAACTTACGATTTTTCCATATTTTTGACCAATTTATTTAATACCAAAATCACTTCTAATTTTGTGAGGCCAGAAACGAATCAAGCCAATTTTGGATTCCTTATTCTGAAGTGAAGCGGCATTCCGAGTCGAACGAAACAAATATTAGTCAGAAGAAGTAATGTCTGGGCTATACAGCGGGTGGAGGAAAACTTTTCAGATCCTTAATTTTTAATTGGTCGCATAATATAAGATCGAGCACTATCATGATGAAATATTTTGGCTCGTGTCTGGTAGTATACAGGTCTCAGCTCATAACAGATGACATCCTTCGGATCCTTCCAAATATAGAACATAATCTTAGCAATAAGGCTATTCGGTTAAAAATCAATAACTCTACAATTTCACATAATTCCGCGAAAATGTTACCATCACTTGCAACAGCAGCAAAAGCTTTTCCATTCATTTTTTAATAGCATTTTTTTTAGGGACTGGGTTTTGCTTTTCTATTTTAAAATATATATCGCTGATTTACTTCAAGAACGTCATAACTCAAAAAAAAACTGGTTTTGCAGAAATCGCATCTAAAGTTTTCAAATTCTCTTCTCAAACCGTGACCATAAACATATCAAAAATCATTTAATAGTCATATTTATGTACATTTATATGGGCCTCATGTGGAAACTATAGTAAATATTCATAAAATTTAGCATTATGATAAACATTAAATTATTTCATCAAGATATTTTCAAAATTGCAACTTGTACTTTGTTCCAAATTTCATATGTACAAATAGCCAGACAGATGGAAGGACGGACATTGCTATATCGAATCAGAAAATGATTCTGGGGACTATTTTTTTCTGTACTTCATAAACATCGGTAAAAGTGGTGTAGGGTATAACACACGGGTAAGTTATTTTCAATACAAATTAAAAAATAAATATTTATGAAATGTAACTTTTACATAGAAAGTGGGCGTGACAGATAATATTCACGCCCATTTTTATTAAAAATGTTATAAAGGTCATTTACTTGCTGAATATAAAATTTCAACATTTCATTGTTCATTTTTGACTTTTGTTACTCTAGATTGGCCAAATGTCACACTGTACACTAACGACAGTTACCTCAGCTAAAGAATGATCCCCGTAAACTTTCACTAAAATACGGTAGCTGTCTGCAGCGGTTTTCTTCATAAAATATTAATGAAGTTAAAAATCTATCAAATGCTCCTTTTTTGGCACGAATCTCTCCATATTTAAAGTTTCAAAAAACTATGAACAAAATGAAACATACTGAATACTGCCTACTGGCAGAACTTTTACGTGGCGTAATTGTAAAAATGGATCGCTTCAAAAAAATATTATTGATGCAATCTAATGTAAAACATTGTGAATTAATGAATTTTCCCTATATATTAGTTTAAAAAAATATAATGGAATTTCTTAATTCCATATTTTGCCCTTTTAGCTTTAACAGTTCAAATTGCATAAAGTTTTTGACACTTAAGGGCGAAGCGTCCATTATTTTACGTAGCTCTCATGTAAATGTTTTCTGGAAAAATGCTTTAGTGATCATAATTTTCTCAAATATACGCATATTTGTATGAAAATACTACAAAATTTCAAGAGGTTGGGTACATAAATGACCAAACTTTCTATATGAGGCTCCCTCCGGAAAATTGCTTTAAGTGTATAACTATCATAAAAATGTTAGTATCCGAATAAAATTTGACAAAATTATTTCGCAAGGATCGGCCTATAATTTACCATATCCCCCATATAACACCAATTCTGGACTTTCACATGATGATGTAGGGTATTATATGGTCGAACTTATTGGACTACAACTATTTATTTGTTAATAACTCAAAAAACTACTATATATGACCACCACCGTATGTATATAATATAGAACTTATAGCCTATTCTTTCATATAATAAAAATGCATGTAATGCATTTACAATTAAATTATCATCGTTTAAAGCTTTTAAATCAAATAATGTTATCGTAATGCACTTAAGATAGTAATTACTTCAAATTTAAATAAAATGACTTTGAAAATGTCTATATTGGTTTTGTACGCTTGAAATTTCTCTAAACTTGTAATAAAATTCTTAAATTTTGTATTAATAATTCTAAATCTTTAGTAATAAAATTTAAGCCTTAACATCGGAGTACTTGAAACTGAATATTAGCTTCTTTAACATACATACATACATATAATATTTTGGAAATTATTTATTGGGATATTTTAAGGATATTAAAGGATAAAATATAGAATATTTTTTCAGTACGTTACAAACATCAGCACAAACGCATACCCCAACCACCTATGGTCGTGTAAAGAATTAATATTTATTTTGAAGGAAGCGTTTAATGTTTTATATAGAGGGTTTATATTCAAAAAGGGCTACCTGCAGATTTCCAAAAATATTTTTTACCCTCAAACACTTTCTTTTCGTGTCCTTTATCAGTGGTATCGATTCTAAAATTAAAAGTTAATTCTCATTTTTCGCATTTTTATTTTTGGGTTATCTACAAGAAAAAATTATATATTCTTACTAAGAAAAAAGTGTGCTATCTGCATATTTTTATTTGGTTTTCAAAGGATTGTAATGATGAAACTCTATAAACAGTTTTTAAATTTTTAGTTATAATTGAGTTGCTGATAGTTAATTTAATACAATTTTAATCAGTCTGAAATTTTTTGGCAAACAGGTTTTATGCAATATTTATTTATAATTTGAATTATAAACACATTTTCCTTCTGTTATTTTATAGTTGTAAAATTTGAAGATGATCCTACTAAAAATCAAACTTCGCTTTTTTACCTCTTGATTTACAAGATATCATAAATAAATTTTACACATTTAATTTGCGATAAACAAAAAGGCTACATAGACATTTTATATCACATATTGATAATATATTAAGAAAAAAGGGCTATCTACCATAACTTCGAGAATAATGGCCTTAAAAAATTTATTTTTGAGGTTATGTGAGATTTAATATTAATAAATTGTAGAAGACCGGATTGCAAAATATTGAAAAATGAGTGAAAGAAAAAGTTTTTATGCCTACCTGAACAATGGGGATTTTGCCGATAGAACTTTCTTAATACAAGCCCACGATATATAAAAATACGTTTTTTGTAGTTTTGTTCAAACAAGGCAATATATATTATGGCGGAGGAGTCATAATTTCTTTAAATTATAACAAACACAGACTTAAACTTAAGTTGAGTAAAAATGTACTAAATTTTCCTTGATTTAACTAAAAGTTTTATTTTAGTTAAAGTGGAACAGGAATCCGTATTACTCGCACATACTAGTCGACATTACCCGCATCATATATAAGGTGAATAATTTTGAGGTTTCTTACATTAATTGTATATACAATTTTTATTTAAAAAAAAAAAAAAAAAAAAAAAACTTTAAATAGAAATATATTTGGGCAACTTATTTGTAAGTTTATAAATACAAGATTTTTTGATTTTCATTCTATATTGTGGCGACAATCTGAAATTAAAAAAATGGTAGTCCACGTTTTGTCGAACTTTGAAGTCCTTTACAGCCCATTTACACGTAACAGAATATATAAAATTTTTCTGTTAGAGAGTGTCAAATTCGCTCTCTGAGAGAATTACTTCACTTGTAGATTCAAATATTAGTATTATAAGAAGTATTATGAGACTCTTGTGATCTTATAAGATCTATCTATCTTATAAGATGAACTTTCAAAGAAATACACATATACGAATGTTTGTTTGTGTGTGTGAATGTGTATTTTGGAAATTAATAAAAAACAATGTTTTTTTAATTGTTTTCTTTTAATGAATGTTTTACATTTACATTAAAAAAAATATAAATTGTGCAAAAAAGTGCAAATTTGTTAAATGAAAGGAATATGTTTACTCTGTCACTGATTGAATAAAATGATATCTTATAGGATTTATTAGAGCACATGTACCCCTTATTTAAAGCCTAGAGTGTTCATACTGGCTATATGACATTTGATGTAATTTCGTGAACAGCTGATACTTATTGTTTACATTTTAAATTGTTATAGGGGTAAATGCAGTATTTTGAAATGGAAATAATAATAAAAACAATCACTTAATGAACTGGAAATTATTAATTTGCAACAATTAAAAATGTAAAAAGGATAGGTTTCATTTTGCAAAATCACTTTAATAATTTTGTAAGATTTGTGTTTTTTTTTTCTTCTCATGGTTGAAACATGCAGTCCATAGTTGAATAAAAGTATTTTTTCCAACCATGTATAGAGTTGCACGGAAATGGGCATCGCAATTTCAATGCAATTTCGCCGAAATCACGCAAAATTATGTAATTTCGCAAGTGTCAAAATGTATGGGAAATTACGTAATTTCAACTTGATTTCGGCTGAAATCACGAAAGTACGTAATTTCACGTCGGTTTGAATGCCCTATAAGATTTAACATAATATAAACAATATGATTACTCTTTTTCTGCCGGCGTTATCTCACATATTATATCAGCGTTACTCACAGTTGTAGATCTGGGGTTAAAAAGGAAGAACGAATACGAAATCAAAAAAACTGAAAACTCCGTTATACTATATTAAGTGTATTTTCACATGTATATAGAATTGTTCTTATGTGAGTAAAATGTTTGATTTTTGTTGTACGGTTAAATAAGAAATATTTAATTTTACATAACTTCTTTCGATTGTGAATAACTGCATACCTATTAAGCAATTTTATATCATAATTGCCAATTTTCTGCGAAATGCGATCGCCAAATTGTTTTGTTTAATTCAAATTTAAAAACAAATTTTAAATGTTAGAAATTTAATTATATCTGAAATTTGCGAAGATATTTTCATTGCTGTTATACAAGTATGAACAGTATTACTTTTAAAACTAAAGCATACTTTAGGGATGTCTAAAATATTTAGTACAAGTATAACAATTATAACACCTAGAGTGTTCAATACAAAAATTTTAACTAAAAGAAAAGTAAAAGTTGAACTTGGTATTTATGACAAAATTTAATTTACTATAAAAAAAAACTAATAAAATATTTTAAATGTTTTTTTTCATTTTCAAACAATATTGAAAACATTGTTTTAAATATCTAAGTAGATTAATTACTCACTCAAAAACCCCCTGAAAATTAAAATTGGTATGTTTTATGAGGTTACCAAAAATATTACGGTTCTTCTGATAACCCTTTTTTTAGAAAATTCTATTTTCTTCCAAAGCAACGCATAGAAAATGTGGCATTATATTGACTATGTTTATGAAAAATTTTATATTAGATTGACTGTCTGGTAAACCGCAAAATTCCAAGAAAATTAAAGTAAAAATTAATCAGACACCAACAGCTTATATTTACAAGCAAGTAGACATTTTAAAAATTGAATTTTCATTAAAAATGACAAACGATATTTTAAAAAACCTTGAAAATAGTATATTTGGATACGGATTCCAAATAACTTTCAAATAATACTACATTTTCTATGCGTTTATTTGGAAGAGAATACAAAATGTTCAAAAAACTAAAAAAAGACCCTTTTTAGAAAAGCTGCAGCTCACGAATGCTCATCAGTAGATCCCGAATATTTTTGAGAACACTATAAAACATACCAAGGTTTATTTTCAGGGGGGTTTCGCAAAATCAATATTTTTCCTTCCATAGGATGTGAGACAACTTAATGTACATTATTCAGATTTGTAGGGTTTTTTATCCTGGAATTGCTTTATATATTATCGATTTTCTATATATTTTTTTAAATTTATTTATGTTCTTTTTTTATTTTTCTTGTATAATTCCTTTAGTTGCTTAAGTAACATGCATTTTCTTTTACTTTGTAATGTGTTTTTAATAAAATGTTTATCATTTTGTTTTTCCGCAAATAGCTTTGTCTAATATCCTTATTATTTTTGTAATTTTAATAAGGAATTCACAGCCTTTTAGCATACGTTATATTCCTTTCCATTGATTTTTGTATTAAATATTTTATATTATGTTATTTTGTTGTGTTTTAACAATCTACATTAAGCATGTTTTATACGTTGTATCTAATAATTTATAATACGAGTATAATAAATAATATTATTTTTAAATTTTATTATAAATGTTTTCTTGAGAAAATAAAAAACATGCTCCTTAATGTAATGTATGTAAAAATGTATGTGGTTGTTATATGTATGTATAACATGCAATTATAATTCACTCTTTATGTTATGTTTGTGTGTTTGAATGTATTGATTTATTTTCAAAATTTTAGCCTTTAATTTTAAAAATTATTTTATATTTTATTTATTCTTTTTTTAATATTTGTGATAATTCTTAATTTATTTTACGTTTTTTTTTTTTTTTTTTTTTTTTTTTTTGTTTTTTGCATTTATGAAAGCTAACAATGTGGACGGACAAAAATAATTATGATTTTTTTCTTTTTAAAATTCTTTTGCAAATTTTACGTTTTTTTTTCTTTTCATCTATTTAGAATTTATGTAATTTTATGATTTTAAATCTATAAACTTTTGATAAATTGAATTTAAGTTTAAAAGTAAATGTTATTAGACTATGATTACATTAGAGAGATATTTTGTAAACATAATAACCAATTCTTCAAAGGATTCTATGTTTTTTTTAAAGTGTAGAAAATTATTTAGTTTTGTTTAATAAAGTGAAAAAATAGAGACCTAAAACTTAGAGTTGAATTTCCTTTTATATTCATCATTCAGTCAGTTTTTGATATGGGATTGAACTAGTCTGTAATCAGAAATGTTCCTTATCGACATTAAAAAAATATATATATGATTTTGAAAGTTAAAATACAAAACATTGTTTGTCTTCTGTATTTGAGTAGATTCATGTACCAGGAATTAAATTAAATTTGAATTATGCTGAAGGAAAAAATTTGTTCATCTTTTTTAAATTGACGTTATATCAAAAAGAGTTGAAATGGCATTAATTTCATTCAATTGTAAATTTTAATCCCTGAAGTACATTGTGTGTTTGCATCATTGTCATAGATAAAGAATTTTACCGCAAAGTTAATTTAAATTAGACGTTCTTATAATCAGGCGATCTACAACCTAGAAGAAATATAAATTTGTAGATATGATACCCATGATTAGTTTTAAGATGAAGGGTAGAATTTTCATTTCAGGAATAGTCAAGTTGACAAACGATGTGTACAGAATTTTTGCGGTTTATTCAATTAGTATCCAGGGAAGTAATCCCTATTAAAAAATACCAAACTTATCAAAAATAAGCCACTTGTCAAAGATACTGAAACCTTCCATCAAGAGCCTCATCTAACTCAATACCTATAATTATGTATGTATCCCATTAAACCTAAAATTTTATATTAATTTATGTAAACTCTAACAATTATGTTTTTATCAAGAAATGAAAAGTTAAAGAGACAAAAATTTTAATTTTCATAAAATTATGTAATCTAAATCAATCAGCAACCAAAAATCCTCCAATGAAAAATCTAAAATATTAAAATACTTCATTTATTTACCAGTACTTTTTACTTAGAGCTTCATTTTATAAAACGCAAGCACATTATATTTGTTTCTTTTTTTTTCATCTACATAAATTTTGGAAACGAATTTTCGTTACGTTTTATAAAACGAAGCTGGACCTTAATACCAGAAAATTAAATATAAAAATCTGATAAAAAATTAATAAAATATTTGAATTATAACTTTGTTTAATGATTAAACTGAAAACCATCTTCTACACTTTTTCTCGACAAAACTTGCAATCTGTTAACTTTCATAACTCGCCTTCTATTGATTAAAAGAATAAAAAGAATATAATTTCTGCTACTCAAAAATACTATTTCAATTTGTTTTTTAACAACGAATAAAAGAAGTGTAATTTTTGCTTTAATTTTCGTTTTATGTTTAGTAAAATTTTAATAATTTTATAGACTAGGATAAAAAAGATTAGACAAATTTGAAATTTTTTTAGTTTTCTCTTTTTTAATTATCGACTAAAGTTTATCATTATTTTTCTTTTAGAGTAAAGTGTTAAAAGCATAAATAGTAAAATGTTTTTTAAACATTTTTGTTGTTGTTTTTTGTTTTTATATATGTATGTTGTATATAAGTTTAATAACCAGTACATATGTTTATATGTATAAGGGGTATATATAAAAATTATATATAAATATTTTTTGATTAATATCTTTTTAATAATTAAGGGGATTTAATTCAATTTTTATTTTCAATTTTTTTTAATTTAAATTAAGAAGAAAGGCTTTAAAAATCGGTACTAGCATTAGTTTATATATATTTTTACCATAATTATTTTCCTTATATATGTATATACAACAAGTTTAGATCTTTTAAACACTTTTTTGTTAAGTTTAAATTTGTTTACTTTTTTTCTTTTTTTAAATAGATTATTTTTTAAATATTTTTAAATGAATATGAAGGCTTCAGTTATGTGGTAATAAAATCTCTAAATATTAATTAGTAGTATTTTTTTAATTTTTATGTATAATTAATAATTTAAAATGATTTTCTGCTTGTTGATTTTTTTAATCATATTTTAATAATTTTATTTTAAGGGATTTTTTTTTTTAAATTCATAGAAATTTTCTGACTTTAGTTTCCTTACATTTTGTTGCTCTTAAATTTAAGTTAATAAATTTTAGTAAAAAGTGCACATATTATATTGTTTATATAAATATAAATAGAAGAAAAAATATCTATATACTAATTATTTTTTAATTTTAAAAAGTGTTTTTAACTTTTAAAAAGGTCTTACTTCTCGATTTGTTTTTTTATGTATATTATATTTTACTGTTAAAATATAAAAACAAATAAATAATGATTTAGATTAATTAAAATAGTATTAATTAAATATAATACTTGTATTATATGTAATTATTATACAATACAATAATAATTATAAAGATAATAACAATTTTGAATAGTAATTAATAGTAATGTTTTAATAGTAATAGTATATTTTATTTCAAATAGTTTTAATTAATAGTAAGTAATAAGTAGTTTCACTCATTTCATTGAAGTAAAGCTTTTGTTTTTTTTCTTTTTTTTTTTTTTGAAGAAATTTGAAAATTTCAATAAATAATTTGAAAATTTCTTTAGCTAATTATTATAGTAATAATAGTAATAGTTGTTGTAGTAGTAAAAAAAAACTAGGAAGAGGATGTGTTATGGCTAGGAATAAATTCAAGGTTTTATATACTAAATATTTATATGTATAATATAATAAATGTTATTTACATTTTCTTCTTTTCTTTAATTTATATTTTTTATTAAAATAAAATAGTGTTAGTTTAAATCATGATTGTTGTTTGTAACAATGTCATTGCTGACAAGCTCGTTAGAGTCTTTCCTAAAAGTTGCATTACTAAAATTATATATAAAAAAAAGTTTGGTAAATATTTCTTTTAATTCTTATCTGAAACTAACCTCTTTTCGATTGGGCAAACAATTTCCGGTTGTCCTTGATACTGCAAGTTTTGAAGGTATTCCTCCCTGCGTTGGTGCACCAGCTTCTCTTTTTCGGCTCGTTCTCTCTGAAGTCTGTAATTATATAAAAATTAAATTAATATTTTCCCATTATAATTATAAAAAAAAATATATACTAATTAAACGGAATTTAACAACGTATTTATAAAAATAAAACAAATAGAGAATTAACAACTGAAAATCTTATTTATATTTGAAATTATCCTTTCTTACCAAAGTTGTTAAATTTCCATCCCAAATGCTAGCATAGAATTATTTTAATAGTTTATTAATACAAATAACTTTAATTGTTTAAAATAATAAAAAACAATCAATTCAAATGAAATTTTGTTTTCTAAATCTTCCACAAAATATTGTGTTTTACGATATAAATGTTAGAAATTTTTATAATCTCTGTCATAAAAATGCCCAATTTTAGATTTTCAATCTCTTTAGAAAGCCGAAGAACGCATCGACAATATTTGTTTATTTTAATTTGTTGCAAAACGTATTACAAAACATTTTCTTTTTTTTTTTAACAATTATTTAAATATTAAAAATAATAACATCTATTTACTTACTTAATACGGGACTGTCGCATGAACTGTTGAATTTTTCTGGCAGCTTGATTTTGTGTAGATTGGGAATAAGTACGTCTGAAAAAATACACACAGAAAATATTTCTACAAATTCGCAAAGTTACACTATTATACTCACTTTAATGGCCCCGAAGGACTAGTTTCTTTAGGAGTGGTACACGATTGGGGAGAATTTTCAGTTTCTTGCTTATTGAAATTATCGAAAAAACTAGACAAACATTGTGAGTTTGTACTATCCTGGCTGTCGGTGTTATGCAGACCAGACAAACTACTTGTACCAGTCAAATTATTGGAAGTTTGAGATTTCTTAAAACGTTTATTACGACAATATGAGCGATAACCATGTTGTATGACTAAAGCGGCATTTGTCATTTGACGATAATAGGCAAATTGTTTGTAACGCCTGTAATAGTTTTGTATAACAATAGCAGCTGTGCGTTCTTTATTTTGCTCCTCCAGCTTTTGACGTCCTTTATAGGACCGATAGGCTTTTTGTATACATTTAGCCGCTTCATACAGCTCACGTTGTTCGGTATCTGTTTGATTTTTCAATTATTCAGAGTTGGAATGATTTAAATTTTTACAAATTTACCTGTTAAAGTCAACTTTGAGAAATCAGCTTCAAATGGATATTGGCTATTACTGGATGCATGCAAAAATTCGGTTAATTGTTTAGTCGATGGTGGTGGACTGGGTGATGAAACGGATGGATCATGACCCAATATAGAATAACTGGCTGGTGATTGTAAAGGTCCTGAACTGGCAGGACTTAAACTTGAGCAAGGTGTACTGACTTCATGATAACGATAATTGTGATCGTTGAAATCAAAATTAAATTCATTATCGAAATGAGCATTGGGCAATGAATCTAATAGGGGATCCATAAAACTGTCATTTAAACCGGTTGATTCGGTGTTTAAAGGTTCTGTCATGGGACTACCCAAGACCATCATTTCATCAGCTTCATTCTAAAATTACATAAATAAAAGTAATTTAATTTAGTTCTTTTCTTAAGTCCTAAATACAATTTTACCTTAATACGTTCTGGCATAGCCGCTATGATATGTTCAGCTAATGTTAAAACTTTAGCATCAGAATCCCCTAAAAAATGTTAAGAAAAAATTCCAAAATTTCCAATTATTTTTATGTTTTACCTTTTTTAGTTTCAACAACAATTTTACAAGTTTAAACATCAAAAGTACACAGAATTAGTAACATGAAACTACATCAATGTATAATATAATAGTTAAAGACATCTTTGTACATAATATTTAGTTCATATTAAAATTATAGGTTTTAAAAATGTATTTTATACGAAAAAAAAAAAAAACAAAAAAAAAAAAAGCTGCAGATTTGACGATTATTTAATTTTTTTCACAAATTGACGACTGCCATTATAATGAGAATAATAATGAAATATAGTAATTTGTATTAAAAATAAAAAATACAAAAATAAAACTCATCTAAGCATTTGCTTTTTCAGATTACAATACAAAAACTAAAAATTACAATAAACTTTAAAATAACAACATATGTAGTATAGTTAAACATCAATATTAATGAGCGAATATTTAAACATTTGTTTATATGAATATGGATTCCAAATAGCTGTAATTTGATTACTATATATTTACACGTCAATAGAATTTTTGTAGGTAAATAATGAAGTTATGAAATTTAATGAAAAATAATGCAACTCACTGTATTTTTATTGCACTATGATTTAAACTAAAAATAAAATAACCCATATAAAGTTTTTTTTTTAACAAAATTAGCAATAAAAATCACATCAAAAACAAATTTAATCATACAACATAAATAAATATTATTAACATTTATTATACAATCATTAATGTGTATCCAATAGAGTCTGGTTTTAGCTAAAACATTTCAATTTTCCCAATATACATACGTATGTAATTTGATTTTTTGAAGTTTTGCACAGTGATTTTGATCAATGAGAATATATAAACTAACGTAATGAATAAATTTTAGAAATAACTTCAAAATATTTTCGGATATTTCTTAAATACTGTGATAATTGTGTCAATGACATAAAATATTCGTTAATAACTTTGAAATAAATATCTAAAAGTAAATGTACGGTGCTCTGCAATAATTATAAACTAAAAACTATTCCATTGTCAAATAGCGTCTGTATATCCTATGGGCTGTTCCATTTTGAAATTGCCCATTTTTTCCAGAAATAAGCTTTCTGATGACAACAACAAAACGTCCGTTGGTGGTCTGTATCAAACCGGAGGGCGGCAGTTCATTTACTTGGCAACAGAATGTGATAAACAAAGAAATTGCGCCGCACACTGCGGATTTTTGTATGGAGGTGAGGAAAAAAATATATTTGTCAAAAAAGTAGTGATTTCATCATAAATGTAGTTTTATTTATATAGTAATACACAAAAGTAATCAAAATAAAGAAAGTTAGAGAAATGTATATCGTTACCTACAATGTAAAAAGCCCTAGCTAACAAAAAAATTTTAATGATTTTTTTAATTTTTAATTTATTATTTATTTTAAATCTATTTTTAATTTATTATTCTAAAAGAGCCTTAACTTCGTCGCTTATATCACTATGCTTTTTCTGGCTAAATGAGGAGTCAAATGTGAGATCATGGGATCTGATGTTGCCATCATTCGCTGCATAATTTCGTTCGTGGCAATTCGACTGCATTTTCTGGAGTCTTTAAGGCGATATTTTTTATAGTCTTTGTTACGACTTTCCTGAGCCTCTTCGGATAGTAAGCCTACAGGAAAAATACTCTTTTCAATTATATCTTTTCCATGAATCAGAATTTTGTGAAGTGTAGGTGGCATATTGTACCACTCGTACAGTGCAACAAACTCTTTTGCCATCTCCAGACAAAAATCACCAAATTTTATCGGATCTACTGCCTCGGTAATTGTTATAGCTTCGAGAATTATTGAAAACCTCTTGTTATGTCTTCATCTAGACTCGTGATTTCGGAAATCAAAGCAGGATTAGCAAAGAATCTTCGTGACGTATTTCCTGAATTTGTCGTACCAGAGCCTTGCTTAACAGTATCAACCTGTATTTTTCAATATTTTACTGACAGGTACGTTCCAAAACATGAGCACTAATAAATGTGGGTGGAATTTCTGTAAAAAAATCATACAGGTAGCCAACGGAAAAACACAAATAATTAAAAAAGTGGAATGTGCACTTTTTTCCTTTTAATTGTCCACGCACATTTATTACCGCTTATTACTTTGCTACCGCAATCATAAAAAGCAAATAACCTTTTGTTTATTACTTTTTTTTTAATTTTAAGAATCATAAAAAAAGTCATAAATGTTTTTTTCCAAAGAATTTTGTACATATCTCGAGCAAATTTTTTTAAATTCATACCTTTACTTAATTATATAAATTAATAATAATAAAAGCGAAACGCGTTCATCGATTTTCATAATTTATGTCTCATTTTGTTCATAAGTTATGCGACTTTACGTGAAAGTAATAGGACTTGACACGTTTTACCGTTTTGGATTTTTTATGAATTAAAAAAAAAAAAAATTAATTTTTCAGGCAAAATATATTTTTTTTCATACATTTATTTGCGAAACTGTTGCTTATGTAGCGAAACGTTATATAAACAGATGAAAGTAATTGTAATTCTTGATTTTTCTAAATTTGTTTCAGAAAAATCCGACTAGTGGTTCTCGAGTTATGTTAAACAAAAGAGCCTTATCAGAATTGAGTCCCGAATCAATCAGCTGAAAAATGTTGTACTGTGTAATGCAACAAATTGAGAGGTGGCACCTGGTGGCACTTGAAATTGATTAAAAATGTAAAAACAGATATGAGACAATGTATTAGTAGTGATTTCCAACTGTGGGAAAGTAAGCCTAAAATTGCAGGTCCAAATGTTTGGAGAAAAAAGGGATTTTTGTTATATGTTCTTAAAAATAAACAAAAAAAAAAAAAAACTTAAGTCTGCAGAGTTTATTTTTCCAATTTTAGTATACTGAAATATCCTACTTTAAATAAAAAATAAAAAGAAAAAGGTTAGCTCACATAATAAAATAATATTCGTTTTTAAATTCTTAGGTTTAAATTAAGTTGGTTCGGTAAAACATACAAGTACTGGGTTTGAGACGGATATAAAAAAACAAAACTGGCAGTCAGAACGGAGTAATTCTTTTTGATTTGATTGTACCATTTAGTCTAAAATTTCAAAATATCACTGCATATTCCATGAAGAGTATGTTGACAATTTGACTTTTTTCCGCGAAATCCCCAGTGTGCGCCGGCGTAGATACTTCGAACAAATTTTCGAATTCACAATCTGATCCTCTCGCTCATAAGGGATATTTTTAAAATAGCGCGCCAAACAATGGCCGTGGATTTAGAGCCAGCCGAAAACAGCATTTAAAAACCCACAGAATGATGGAAGGTTTCAGTTTTCAGGGTGCAAAAGGTGACATATATCGTTTGCCCTGTTCTCAATCTGAATAGTTATGAATGAGATTTTGTGCGGAGAAAAATGTTTGAAGTGTTCTGGTGAGATGTAGTCGTAATCACGACAAGCTAATGATCTATTCGAATTATTTGCATGGTATTGTTTAAGCAGACGATCGCTCTTTTGGAAGACCTATTATGTGAGGGCGCTAATCTCGCCGTAGAAGATATGATATGCGATAAAACAACTAGTTCTCTTGGTCAAGAAGAGAACTTTGAGTTAAAGAATTACTTTTTTTTTGGGCAGGTTAACCAAGTAGTTGATGAGGATACCCTCTGGGACTCTTATCCTGAGAACGTCAACGTCACAATTGTCTCAAATAAAGGAAATAGCGAAGATAACGCAAGTCTTTCTTCACCGTTCCAAAGGAGCTCTCCCCCGTCGAATGGCAGGCAGAGAGAAGAAATGCTGGCAACAATATTGCACGGAATGTCATTATCACCCAACATTGTACAATTTTGTAATAACAAGAAATTTTGGTAATTTACACCAACTTAAATGTCGAATTGACAATCTGAAGAGATTTAATTGTGCATATTCTGACATAACTGAATTGTGACTGAATAGTTATGACTAGAACTGTTGATTGCTGTTTGAAACCTTTTTGTATTAGAGTCTGAGAACTAACTACATCAAGTTTATTCATTGTCTTATACATAAAGTTGAAAATAATTATGATAAAAAAGTAATTAGGAAAATTTTAAACAATTTTTTTATCATTATAATCCTTAAATTCGTCCTACAGTTTTTAGAGTATAGCCAAACTTTTGCGGAAATTTATAAAAAAAACATTTAAGGATTTATAAAGAATTCAAGCCTGTTCTACTTTGAATATGATGTTGTCACGTGCTACTATCAACTTAAGCTGAACTTGTAAGCTCTCATAACATTTAATTATTATTAAAACTAACGATTATGCTATAAGAATATTAAAAAAATTTGAAAGATTGACAAGAATTTCCCTGAAAAGGATGAATAAAATTAAAATCTCAAGAAATCACTGTGCATTCTCTTATAAAAAGTAGCATTGTATATCAACAGCAATGACATAAAAGTTAGTATGTGTTAATGAATATGTAATTATGATTATTAAATGTGAGTTTTGTGACAAAAAAAGTTATTATTATGTGTATTTGTATCAATGTATAAGTGTTAGTATCCAAAATTATAAGCACACAATTTTACAATTTTACAAATAAATAGAAAAGTAATGGAAACAAAAAAACAAATAATTTACACCGTGAATAAGTGTACGTATGTATGTATGTCAAGAATATACAAAATATCAAGGATACTTGTTATTTTTTATTATAAATCCATAATACTATATTTTATTAGTAGTAGTAGAAGTAGTAGTGGTGGTAGAATGTAGTAGAATTATGATGACTTTTATTTAACTGACCTACAACAGCATCAATATTTTTATTTGGTATAGTTACATCGTCATTACAATCATCATTATCAATCGTCGATGTATCATCATCGTTATTTTTGTCTGGCAAAGGACTTGAATCACCAGTTGATACTTCGCCTAATTTTTTTAATAATTTTGAAACACACAGTTTTTTTATTTTAGAAATTAAATTAAACAAATAAAAAATTAAATCAAATTAAGAAAATTTTGATGAAATCAAAGAAAAATTACAAATTAAAAAGAAAAAAATTAGAAGTGTAAAAATGCAGTGATTGAAAAATGGGGAAAGGGATAAAAAATGTATATGTATATTTTTGTAAGAATTTAATTTTATTACACTTACACAAAGCAAAATCCATTTTTCTAAGAGGTGAAAGAAGGGAATTCGTTGTATTTGTTGTGGTACCTATAGTATCCAGTGGTGACTCAATGGAACTGTTAAAATTGTCATGTGCATCAAGACTGAATGCGAAGAGGAAGTAAATTAAGGAAAATTTGTTTCATTTATGTATGCAAGTATTTATTTATTTATTTATTAAGTAGCATAGCTTACCTGTGTAATCGTGTTATATCTTTAAATGATTTCATGGGTTTAGTTCTTATATCCATACTGATGCCACTATCAATAGATGAACGTTTCGAAAAACGACTGCTATTTGGTGGACTTTGATTGCTGTAAAGAAAATGATAAATACATGCGTGCATTAAATTATTTTTTATTTATTCATTTTTTTGTGAATCTAAATTGAACTTTGTGTAGGCCGAAAAGTTTATACATTTTATTTGCATACGATCTATATTACATTATTCTGAAATTTATCTTCAGATAAACTTTAGTTAACTTTAACTTTAGTTAAAGTTTAGAAGACTAAAGTTATGGGCTACAACCAAGTCTCCCTCCAAACCAATGTAGATGAATAATAGGTACCAAGCGTGATTCGAAATAGCTTAATATAATTACAGAAGTTGTGTTTACCATCTTCACTGCATGCCAGCTAAGATCTTTTTCGAGAATACTGTGAAATTCGAAATTAATATGAAACACAATTTCTGATATCACATTTAATAAGAATACTCTATGTCGCCATAATAGAATTAACAGGCATCGCTACTCGTATCTAATAAGATAAGCCTGCAGAAAATATGACTTTTTCTTAATCCTAAGAAAGTCTTTTGAAAACATATATGTAATAAATATGTAATTTTTGGAACGACATCTTCCAGACACTTTTTGATACCAACTGAAAAGTTGCGTAATAAATAAAATACTATAAATATACTATATTTTAAAACTTGTCAGCAAAGTACATTCATTATTCGTTACCATATAACTATGACACAAGAAATTGGAACCTTTACTCAAAATTGGGTTTTAAAATGAACATGATATAAAGATGTATCTGCACTAATTGTATATTGCTAACAATGAGCACTCATTGTTGTTATTATTTTTTTCTGCTCACAAAAATATTGAATTTCAAAAATATATAAAAATATCCTGTAGAAGTTGGCCAGTATTTTGGATTTTTTATTAAAACCATATAATACTTGCAATAAAATTTAATGCCAAAAGTTCAATAAATATGAATATTAAATAATATAAAAAATTACCTTGCTACGGCAACTGGCCTTAAAAATACACCATCATGGCTACGTTGCGAATCAGTAGAATCGAAAATGGTAAATGATGGATGATCGTCAGTGTCATCGTTGCTAAGCTATCAAATAAGTAAAACAAACAAAAATAAATTAAAATATTTCAATGATATTACGGCAACTTACTGAATATTTATTAAGATTGATGGACAAACTAGTTAAAGAGCCTCTACTTTGCTTACGTTGGCGTTCGTGTTCCAAGCGATAAATTTCCGCAACAATATTTTTGTGCCTAAATTAAAGATAACAATATTTAAAAGCAAAATAAAATTTTTAATTCCAAAAATACTTACTCCTTAATGTGAGCCACATCTAAAGGTGTTTGTTGTGCATGATTTTTTATCTTCAAAGCATTTTGATTCCATTTATAAAGCAGAACAGCGGTGTCTAAATGACCACGAGAACAAGCCCATGTCTAAAGAAGATTTTAAGGATTAATATAATGTTTACAATATTATTTTATATAAAATACTTACCAGTGGTGTATAACCGTGAGAATCCTGACTGAAAGCATCAATTTCAGTTTCCAAAATAATATGAGGATTTTCCGTACGCCAATTGAGTAGAGCACAAACAAGTTTATTGTAACCCAAAGCAGCAGCTAAATGCAAAAGGGTCATTCCTTTATAGCCCGAATTCCAGTTATTGCTGCTAGAAGTATTCTGCCAAGACATTTTGGTCAATTGATGACAATAACTAACTAGTTTCTCTTCCAGATTGCCTTGCAGAGAAAATATTTGCTGCGAGGCTGTTACAGTTACAGTTTCACCTTTGGTTTGCATAGTTTCTTCAATGGTTGTGAGACGATTGTATAGAGAGAACTTGTAAAGACAATCATTCGTGTTGGCATCAAAGGGAGATTCTTGACAAGTCATCATTTTATATTCAAACATTACAGAGTCCGATATGACAAAACCATCACACGATACTTGCAAAGTGGCATAACCAACTTCATGTGATGGACAATAGCAACGCAATACACCTTCTTGCACTAGGACAGTGGGTACCGGATGAGAATCGAATAATACTGTATAGTGGGTATCTGTAGACCAAGGACCAGCTACTAAAACTTTTACCCCACCCTCTGGGTAAGACCAATCTGGACTGAAATCACATATTTTCAATACTTTTTTGTCACAATTCAAGGCCGTTGTTGAGACACTATCATACTGAGAAAGTTGATGTAAATTTTGACAAGATGAATTCACACTTAAAGGTTCAGTTGTTGCAACACCAGAGACAGCTTGTTCTAAGGCTGTATTTGTTAGCGCTTGTTTATCATCCAAATCCAATTCCGGAAATTCGACCAACATATCGAAAGCATCCAAATTGGCAAACACATCATCGGTGTCTTCATCATCAGCCTCAGCTCCTCCAGATAATTCCGGATCTGGTTCACATTGCACATTTTGAACTACAGTAGTACTTACACCAGTTGAGACACCTGAGTTCATAAAATCCAAAGAAGTCAATAAAGTACCCTCTCCTGGCATATTCGCTATAAGAGTTCTCTGTATATCTTCATGGGATAAATCTAAGGTTTCATTAAAGAATCCTAAAGTATCATGTAAGTCAGAAGACATTTGTTGTTGTGGTTGATGCGATTGTACTTGATTGCCACCATGTTGAGTTTGTTCTAAATTATCAAAACAAATTGTAGAGGATGTCGAATTTGGAGTTCCATGATTAAGTTGTAAACTATCTGAGCCTATGTTGTTGTTCTGGTTGTTTGTATTTAAGTGTTGTAGCTGAGGACTTGTCATTGAACTATTATTATTATTATTAATGTTGTTGCTATTATCATTGCAATTGGAAGAATCTGAGGATGATGTTGCACAACCAGTGGTATTTTTGTTATTTAAGTTACAATTTTTGTACTCATCTAATTGATTGTTTCTGCTGGTAGTATCATTATTGTTGATGATGGAAGAGTTTACGCTTAAATCGTTGTTATTAGAAGACATCTGAAAAAACCAAAAATGGAAATGGAAGACATAGACTGTGAGTTTAAAAAAAGTAAAATAACAAAGTATTCTCTGTCTAAATTAGAATTTCTAAACTTGTATGTTAATTTTTTTAATTTTATTATTTTTCTTAAATGATGAATTGATTACAAATCGAAGTTCCTGCCGAATTTTCAATGTGTCAAAAAGACTAATGTTTTAGTTATTATACCCCACACCACCATAGGTGGGGTTGGGATATTATGCGTTTGTGCTGATGTTTATAACGCACAGAAAAAATCATCCAACATCAACATTAAAGTATAACTATCGACTCAGAATCACTTTTTGAGTCGATCTAATGATGTCCGTCCGTCTGACTGGCTGGATGGTTGGCTGGCTATCCATGTAAACCTTGTACAAAGTACAATTTGCAATTTTGAAAATAATTCAATGAAATTTGACACTTAGGACTTTCATGACAGAAGGACGAAGTTTATTGAAATTGGTTGTGATCGGTTCATTATTTCAAATGTCCTCCCGAAATAGGAGTTTAACGATCGTAAATGCCTTAAATATAGCACTATTTTAATGAAATTTGGCGTAAGCAAATTTTGTATAAGTATCAATTTTTGTGCCAAATGTCATGAAGATCGGTCTATAACTGACTTTTCTTAATAAATAGACAAATTTCAAAAAAGCAAGTTTTGGAAAATGCTGCTGGAATCCGATAAGAATTCAAATATTTTAAACATGAAATATGATTGAAAAAATTAAAAATTTTTAAGTAAAATAAATTTGACTTGAATTAAAATTTCCTTTTTGCTGGAGAACGATATTGAATTAAAATGTAAAAAAATTTAATTTAATGCTTGGCACTGGATTCAAGGCTTAAAATACATTTGGTTTCAACTTGAATACCAGAAAAAATGATTATTATATTTTAACTTTCCTTTTTTTTAATGTATGAACATAATTGTGACAACATACCGTTAAATTTAGTAATAATAATATTTTTTAATTTTAAAGAAATATTTTGTAAATTATATAAATTTGCTTAAAATTTGCATTTCTGAACGATCAATTAAGCACTTAAAAAACTATTAAAAAATTTTTGCGACGTATTTGAATGTTCCAGAAAACATGATTTTAATTTTTTAATTAGAAAAATACTTTATACAAAATTTAATAAGACATAATTTCCTGTAAAACATTCTTGTTGTAATAATATAATTTAAATTTTTGGAATTTTTTTTCTGAAAAATTGCACTTTTTTAACAGTCATTTAGCATTTTTTTCTGAAGAAGTTCTGGTAACATACTCTGATGCATCACTTTATATTAGGGATAGCATTAGTCAGAAAAACAACAAAATATACATAAATTCTTATTACGGGAATGCTTTCCTGTAAATTCTGACTAAAACTTGAAAGTTGACAAGTCTGGAACAGAGCTATTATTCAAACATTTCTTAAGCAAGTTCCCTAAATCTCATTAAACATTTTATTTATGAAATTTCGCTATAAATTTTAAAATGCCTTTGATATTTTTATGATTTTTTATTTAATATTAACGATATATGAGGAATTTCAAAAATTTTGAAAAATTGTTATAAAAATATTTTCAAAATTTGTTTTCTTCTAACTCGAACGTCGATTTGTGGTTTTATTAAGCAATATTTATACCTGAAAAGTATGTTCAGGTTTAAAGTTGAAACTTTAATAAAAATCTTAAAAATAGAGGTATTGTTTTATCGCAACCAAAATCACTTAATTTCATAGAACTTCTGAAGTACTATTAGCACATGTCAATACTATACTGCATCTTTCATATTTATAGAACTACACTGAAAAGACAAATTTTTAATTTTATTTTCTGCACAATTTCGAAAATAGAAAAACTGTTTATTGGTGAAAAATCTCTAAAAACATATTTTTGAATATTTTGTTGCAAAAAAATCAAATGAATATCCGTACTGGTTTGAAAAATATAGTCGTATAAAGCTAACTATTCATGATAATATTCCTTACAAAAAGCGCTATTTTAGTTTTCTTAAGTAAATTTTCACATAATTTTAAAATTTTATCTTATTTACTGATAAGTTTTACATTGAATATGAAATACGTGGGGCTGATTTTTGACGTTAAGACATTCTTTTTTGGTCCACACAATTATATGTCTTTAAAATATTTTGACCCTAACTGAATTTTAGTATTAAGCAAATAAAATGCTTTCACTTGACATCAATATTAGCATAATTTCTACTTCGCGTTAGTTGTCAGAAAGGGAAATGTGTTTGGAAAAGAATTATAAAAAATTACATTATCAATTTTAACAATTATGGTGATTCCTTACATATACTTTTCGATAATCTATAGTCATATCTGGTCTTCAAAATCCAGAACAAAATTTAAAAATTTGACGAAATTTTTAAAAAAAATGCATAAAATTCTTGCATTTAAATTTTTTTTAACGACGCTTTTACTCGGAAGTGACATTTATTAAAAAAATCTATTTACGCGATATTTTGAGCAACTTTTTTAGTAACGAAAAACATACATTTTACATACATTTACATATGAATTTCCTAAAGCTAAGTTCAGGTTACGCAAATATTTGACACGAAATATTTCATCGTGTTTTCCTACAATTTTTGCGACTAAATACATTAATCAATTTAGAACAATTTTCTGAAAGAACTTCGGAATATGTGAATATCAAGGAATTGTTTGCAGCATTTTTATTTAATTTTAAGCGAAAATTCTATTTATTTTAAATACAAATGTTTATACAATTTATAAAGTAATTTATTTAGATAAAGATTTAATACGCACATTAATAAAAATTACTTTAAAAAATATATATTTAATTTTTTTTATAAATAATTTACGTTTGTACACAAGAACAACTCTGTTTCTTTTCTCATTTACAAAACTGCCCTGCCTTAACAAAACAACACTGTTTTCTTTGCACTCCACTTTCAGCTGTATAAAAAATAATAAGTATTATTATGGTTAAATAATAAACAAATATTAATATAGTGAATGTTTTATTAAAAAAAACTATATTTTAATAGATAAAATATAAATTGATCATTTCATTTTTGTCAATTTAAAATTTGTCTACATAAAAACAAAAATTTTTTCAACTCAAATCGTCTACCGCATCAGCTGTTGTTTGCCGCTGTTTGATCTTACATTTATTTTGTATGATCAAATAAAAATTCGCTCAAAATAGTGACAAATATTTTAGAACTTGTATTCACACTATCGGCATTTTTTGTTAAGAGCAAATAGTTTTGTTTGTCCAAAATCAGTTATTATATTGTTTGAATCGTATAAATATTTCATGTTCAAATTACGCAAAGCAAATATTTGCGAAAATCGTTAAATATTAGCGTAGTGCGAACTTAGCTTAGGTGTTGTCTCTCGACTGGTTAATATAAGGAATTTAAAAGGTGTAAATTGTTAGTGAACAACTGAAATAAATCAAAAAATCTTCGAAAGTTTCAACTCAGTTTTTTATATTTTCTTAGGATTAAATGGCTGTAAAATTTTGGATTTCTTAGTTATTTTCCAGAGTGTACCAAAATACATTAACAAATTTCATGTTTTTAAAACCTGTTTCCCGTTTTTAAAACTTTATAAATACAAGATACATAAAGTCGGTTTCAGTTTCAAAAAATTTTGAATTTCCTCATATATACATCAAATGATAGCTAAATAAAATCGTATTTCGTAAATTTTTCAAAAAAAATAGTTTTTTATTTCAGCTTAATTTTTTATATGAGTTTTTTTTATACTAACTATTTTTAAAAATTTTTTCTTTAGCTCTCGTTTAATGTCGTATATGCTACACGACAAATGTTACATTTGTCAAACGAAATTGAAATTTTTCAATAATTTTAGGTACGTTTAAATGTAGCTCCCAAAAATATTCCTGGACCACATTATGATCAGTCTGTGGTCCATTAAATTTCCTTACAACTACCCTTACAAAGTATTCGCTTTCGTGTTATAGATCCGATCTCATACATAACAGAGAATATTTTCTGTAGCTTTCAGTTGAAAATTATATGAACAACACGCCACTACAAAATTGCACTTTTTATTTCCACTTGGAAAACGATCTAATGCGGGCTGTAGGCCTTTTTGAGGACATCACAAAACAATTTTAAATAATTTAGAAACACCCCTTAAATTTCGACATATTACGAAAAAAACGTTTTTAAGACAGCTCCTGCACTATAGATCTCATAGCTTCATAAATTTTAAGTCAATTTAAGATTTTTAAATTGGTTTGAAAGTAGAAGGACGTAGATTTTTAACTTTATTACCATCTTTTATATAAACTCTAATTAAATAATAAATTATTCACAATTTTTAAAGTTATTTCTTTTTCTAAAAGACTACCCTTGTTTGTTTAAAATTGTTTTTTATGCTATTTTGTTTAGATTAAAATGAGACATTCCTATATAAAATCGCTTAAAAACTCAAAAAGTTATTAAGCATTTTCTAAACTTTTTTAAGACAAAATATTTTCTAATTGGCTTTTACTTTTTGAGGATAAAATTAAAAATGTTTGGAAAGTTTTAGTAAGTTATTACAGATAAAATCGAATAAGTTCTACCGTTTTTGTCCAATTTAGAAATATTAATTTTGGTTATGTTCACAACATAAATGGCCTTAAAAATTATTGCATCGATGCAATGGGTTTTATAGAAAAAATTGTAATAAATCGCAGTCGAACTCGAAAAATTGTGGACAAATTTTATTTTTTCTAGAATACGGTTGAAAAACCGTTTCTTCTGCTTTCCAAAGAAGTTTAAAAAGAAAAACTAAACAAAAGAATAACGAAATTAGAAACAAATTTATACAAGAACCTACCCAAAAACAGTTTTTTGTGAATAACTCGAAATTTTGCAAATTTTTAAAACTGATTTATGATGTCCTCAAGAAGGCCTATAACCCACATTATGTAATTTTTCGAGTGATTTTCCGCTGTAGAGTGTGTAATTAATAACATGTCGGACTCATTACTTACTTTTTCTTTTAACTTTCTTAATGTTTTGTCAAATTTCTATAAGACAAATTTCGCATGTTGTCAATATTACTGACAAATTTAAAACGTATATTTAAAATGTCTACAAGATTCTTTCAATCAGTTATACTTTTCCACTTGCTGGTTTTTTTTTTTTTTTTTTTTTTTTTTTTTTGTATACTGAATCTACTTGTTTTAAGGCCTCACATATGTTTTTAAATCTTAAAACTAAACATTAAAAACTAATTGATCTTTAACGAGGCGAATAATTGATCCTCGTAGTAACGGGGTGGAAAATCAGCTCTACGAAGCCTTGAATTTGATTGAACTTCAATAAGAAATCTTGCAAGAGGGCTAGGGTGAGTCTGCAGTTTTATAATATATCTTTCACTGTGCTCTTTAAACTCGTCTTTCACCAATGGAAACTTTAAGTCTCTATGGATACTCTCATTTCTTATATACCAAGGTGCACCCGTCATGGTTTTACGAATTTTTGTTTGGGCCCTCTGTATTATATCGATACTCATATTACTGGTTGTTCCCCATAATTCTATACCATATGTCCAAAATGGTTTTAAACATGCATAGTTTTAATTGGCTGTTTATTACCTGAAGCTTTTAACTACAAGTTAGTCGCATATCTAAATGTCTAAATGAATACCAAGGTATGTAACATGATCTGACTGGGGTATATTTATGTCATTAACAGTACAATTTCCTTTTCTGAGGATGAATAAAACATGGTTACTTTTCAATTCATTTACTCGTTTACGTCAGTTTTTCAACTATATCTCCACACGTCGGAAGTAAATATCAAGTTGGTTAGATGCTATATGCAGGTTTTCATGAGAACTGAGTATTTCTGTATCATCAGCAAACGTAGAAACAGTCAATTCATCGCAAACCGGTAAATCAGAAGTGTAAATTGAGTACAAGGTAGGTCGAAGAACACTTCCCTGTGGAACGCCTCTACCGGTGGCTTTAGTATATTTCATTTCAAAGTCTTCTGTCACATATTCGTTATACTTTACTCTAAATAAACTTTCAGATAGATAAGACTCCAGCAATTTGTGGGTACATGGTGGTAGTAAACTTTTAATTTTTTGCCATACTTTATCGAAAGTTTGCGCGACATCTAAAAAAAATAGCTGAACAATACTTTCTTAATTCAAAACATTTTCTTATCTCTCCAGTTAGACAATTCACTTGTTCTATGGTTCCATGTTTTTCAAGAAAAGCAAATTGGTGAACTGGGACGATATTTCTATCGTTCAACAATGGTATAATTTTCTTTTGAAAAACTCTCGAAAAGCTTTAACAAACAAGATACTACGCTAATTGGTCTACAAGAATATCGTATAGTAGAATCCTTTCCTGGCTTTAGTACCATTTTAATCTGAGAAATTTTCCATATTTTTGGAAAAACTCTTAGTTTTAAGATCGCATTGAAAATTATTGACAGCACGATTATTGCCTCATTCGGTAGGTTTTTAAAAATAGATGGTGTCATTGAGTCATATCCAAGTATTTTCTAACATTTATATTTTCTCTGATAACTGTATTAATGTCCTCTGGGTTGACAACAATTATATCGTAATTTGATGTAGTTTCAGGTGTCTTTCTCAATAGAAAATTTTTTGTTTGGGAATGCGGTTGAAAAGCTGAGGTTAAATAGCATACAAATAAATTGGTTTTATCTTCTGAACTACGGACCCAAGTACCTTCGGCTTTTCTTAAAGGATTTTGTGCCTCTACCGGTTGCTTTAGTATATTTATTATTTGGTAAACTTTCAATGTAATTTCTACTCTAGCGATCCTCGTCTATTTGGAGAGCTTTTCTTAGCTCTTTAATTGCTTTGAAGATAGTGATCTGGTTTGTTGATATTCTCTTCTAAGTTTTCTTTTTTCAAGAAGTTTGTCAATGTCATAATTGGAAATATGCTTATTATCTTTTTTAAGACTGACTTTTCGAATGATACAAGGCTGAATTGATTAACGACGTAAAGTCGTTGACGAATTTGTTCATATCTCCCTCACACTGAAGTATTTTTAACCAATTTGTCCTATAGAAAATATTCGTAGGATAGTTTCCTTCCATGTTAATGGTCAGAAGTTAAGTCATATGAAACTTTTGTAGTTACTGAATTTCGGTTTATATTTTTAGATATAGCAAAATCTATGAGATCAGGAATTTCTCTGGGATCAGTCGGCCAGTATGTTGGATGTTAAGGGAACGCGAAATCCATGCCATTTTTGCAATCAACTAGTACCTTATAGAGCTGTCTACTGCTTTGATTTATCAATCTAGAACCCCATGTTCGATTTTTAATTAATATACCAGTACCACCATGTGCTTTACCATAAAAATTTTACCTATTTATGGGATGAGTATCTAAGACTAACATCACATCAATATTTTATTGTTTCATGAAGTGTGATAATTCCGAATTATGTTAGTTTAAACCATTTGCATTCCAGAAACTTACTCTCAAAATAACTAATTTTTTCGTTAAGAGTATTTGAATCATTTGGTTGTGCGCTCCAAAAGTGTTGTGTTTTGTATGGATGACATAAAGTTTGTCATATTTTGGTTTAGAGAGGTAACTTTCTGTATTTGCATTAAAGTTTCTAACCATTCCGAATTTGGGCGGACATTAGTTGGTTGGAACCTCTTTTTTAAAACATTGGCATGAGAGACATTCCCAGGATTAGCTATACTCGATTGATTAATTTTCAAATTTAGTTTAACTAAAGCCATACCTTCATTTCTAACGCTTACTCCTGAATTTATTTGGTTAGTAATGGTTTTTACAGGTGCTACTCCAACAACTCCGTTTCTTCAATTATTCCTTATATACTGGGCACCCTCGGATCGCTACCGCAGTTGCCACATTTTCTCTTTACATCTTTTTTTCACAATATCACACTGTGATGATGGATGTAGATCTCCGCATGCTAAACATACTGTACGTAGGGTACAATAATTTTTAGTATGACCAAAATACTGGCAATTGCCACATTGAACAGGTCCCTTTCTCTTACATTCAATAGGTATCTCTGAGATTCAATAGGTATCGCATAGAATATGTAAGATACGTTTCACTTTTCTTTAGTTTATCTTCGTTCAGCTCCAACTCAACTCTAAACATTGGTTTGGAAATCTTATCTTTATTAAAAATGTTTACCACAATTCTTATTTGATAGCCCAACTCTTCCAGAGCCTTGATTTCAATCGGTTCAACCTTAAACGGCAACAGTCAAACCTTTACTACTTTTAAACTGATATGTATAAGTTTTTTTTTTAACTACTGTTTATGTAATGAGAGATTTTTCTATAACAATCCTCAGTATATACTACTATTTTTGTCTCTTGCACGCCACCTTTTCTTATTGGAACAACATTTATTTAAAAAATTATTAAAATATGTAAGTTTTTGTTAAAATTCACGCGTCGTTTTTGATTTGAAAAATTCAAAATTATGTATAAGACTTTAATGGCTAAAAATTTAAGTTGATGAGTGGAGATCAAATCTTATACAATATTTTTATAAATAATTTTTGAACTATAAATTTTCTTTATATTTTACTTCATTATCCTCATCAGTCTTTGAAACACAAACAAAAATTTTTTTGAATCTATGGCTCGTAAATTTCGAAAATTTATACTTTTTTTACAAAAATAAAATATATATATTTATTTTTATTAATTTCAGTTAACCATACTCGTAGCTTTGTTCCATTATTTTTCATTAATTGTAAAAAGTAAGAAATTGTAAGAAAAACAACAGAGTTGTCAAAAGCGAAAAGCTAACAATTTTTAAAAAATTGGAAATACCCAATGATAACTGGTGCACTAAAGATCTCGTAGCTACTTAAATTTTAAGTCAATTTTGAATTTAATTTAATGAAGAAAGCAAAAGAACGTAGCTTTTAAAACTATTTAAATAAGTTTTAAATATATTTACTACAAATAAAAAATAATTTATTAAGTTCTATTTTAAATTAAATTTGCTTTTCTATTTCAAAATAACACTAAAGATCTCAAGTTTTAAATGCTAATTCATTTACAATAAAATCTTTCAAATTGTTTTTATACTCAAACAATTATTTAAAAATTTCGAAACTCCATCAAAACATTTTGAATATATTTTTAAGCAAATCAGTTTATTCTTTATTAGAAACATAGGAAAAATAAAAACGTATAAAAAGTTTAAGTAAATCATTCCATATAAAATCGAATAAGTTCTAAAATTGTTGGTCAATTTAACAGAAAAATGCTTATTAAAAAGTTTTTAAAAAAATATTACATTTTTTGTAAAAAAAAATTATAATAAATTGGATTAGAATTTGAAAAATTTTATTTTTTTTAATGTTGTTTATAAATTTTCTTTCAATATTTGTCCAAATTATATACACATGTATACGGATAACAAGCTCGATTCTTCTACTTTTCAAAAAAATCTTAAAAAGAAGAAATTAACAAAACAGTAGCAGAACTTCCACAAAAAAAATGTTTTTCTTTTTTTGAGCATAATTCAAAATTTTAAATGGCTTTTTGTTACAAAATTATGCATATTTTCAAATTTTCAACTAACCTTTTCTTTAAGATTTTACTTGAAAAATTACCATTTTTAGACATTTATCATCGATACTTTATGTGTAAATATTTTTATTTATCTTCCAAAATAAAATTGTCTCAAAACATGCAAAATTTTCATTATGTATAATTTAATAATATCTAGGATAAATATTATATTTTTTATGAAAAAAAAAAAAAAAAAAATGGGGAAATCTTTCTGTGTAGTTACTTAAACGCTTTTTGTAAAAAGTTTTGGATAAATTTTGATTTATAAAATAGAAAATATTTTTCATTAACTGATAAAACTACTAGCTTTATCAACAAATATTTTTTATCGAAATATTTTAAATCGTATGGTCCGCAAAATTTAAGTTTAGAGAAATTTGGATATTAAGGATTTCGGAAACCCAGAAAAACTGAATGAAATTACAAAATTTGTGTAATTTACTTTTCTCGCGTGGATCCGCGACTGGTCATTAAAATTTAGTTGCAATTATTATTAAACATTTTTTTTTAAAAGGGATAAAATAATTGAAAAATTATTGAACCGACAAAGCATGATAATAAATTGAGATTTAGATCAATGGTTTCAAAGTGGCTGTCTGTGAACCCCTGTTTCATATCAACATTTTAATGAGGTGCGAAATTGTCTGGAATATATATATTTATTTTTTAATTTGGTAGCTCGATGTGTCGCAATGAGGTAAAATTATGATTTTCAAAAAAGGGGTGATTTTCCAATTTCCCACTCCCGCGAATTTTAGTCGGGAATCCGGGGAATTAAGATAGTAATAAAAATGAAGGGTTTAAACAATTTGATTTAATTACATTTTATATTTTTAATAAATATTATCGCCACTAGAGAAATGTTTTGTATTATTTTTTTTTAACAAAAGGATAATTTGAATTGTTTATTGAAACAGTTCAATATCAGTCTAAAGTTCAATGTCAGTCTAAATCGTTCATCGGATACTAGTGTCTTGGAAAAATTCAAAACAGATTAGGAGTCGAAACAAAAAAAAAATAGATTTTTAAATTTTTTAGTTATCTGGAAAGAAGAAAAGGACCTACTTTGAGATTACTGCTTCAAAAAAACTTAATATACTTTTATTAATTAAAATCGACAAAGTTTTAAAATAATAACATTTTCACTCTATATTCCAGTCCACAATTAAGGAAATTTCGAATTATTTTTCTCCTACACTGACAAAGCAGCATGCATCTGGAAATACACAACTAGTCAAAGGACTTTTAAATCTGAAAAAATATGTTTTGTTAAAAACTTAGTGGAAAAGTGTAGAATTTCTTTTTCAATGAGGATATTTTAACAAAATGTATTAAATTCTCCAAAAGTGTTTTTTTGATAATTGTTTTGTTTGAATACAAAATTACAAAAAAAAAACATATTTCTGAAAAAATGTAAAAGAACGTTTTGTTCCACGGCTCTTCATTTGTAGTATAATATTTCTATGTTACCTATTACGATTACTCTGCGAAAAATTTTCATCAGTTCTCAAAAAGTACTTGTCCCCTGACTTGTGAAATGCTAATACAAAGTGGAACAAATAGATTGAAATTTCCCTTTTAATATTATTAAATTTCGATCAAATAGAAAAGTTAAATTAAATAAATTTTAAGTACAATATTAACATTCATTGAACATTATACAGGGGTCAGCTTCCCCTCCTAGATCAGAAGTCAAAAAAGAATTATTGATGTGAATAAAAGTTTATATATATATATATATATATATATATATATATATATATATATGATTTCCCTGTGATCAAGAAATCATATTTTTATAATAACTTTATTTTAATTCCAAAAATAAAAAAAACTACGGACTGTAATATTTTTAAATAAATTCTATTGATTAGCTGACATAATGTGTATTTGAAATCGATTAAGAAACAAAAATTTGGCAAGTGGATAAATTTTTTTTATGTCAAAGATACCCTATTTTGAGATAAAATTGTACACTGCTCTGCTACATCCATTTGAAATTTTATGTAAATCCAACTAGCCGATTAGAAGTTACAGATTTATTTCCAAAAATGTTTGAATCTGCGCCACTGTGCATTACGGAAAGTGTCCAGATTCCTTTTGCTCAGCCCCTAAAATTATTCGAATTTTCGAAAAACTTAGACATGCAAAGTTTTGAACTGATTAAAAAAATTTGGAGGTGGCTCAAAATGATCGAAATCTTGAAAATGATGACTTCTTAAAAATGTTGTTCTTTCCTCGATCATAAATAATTTATTTTAATTGACATTTTCAGGGTTTATATCTTTTTGAATTCCATAGTTTATAACCAAAATACCCAAAATCAACAAAATTGGATAACCAATAATATAACAATTATTAAAATAAAATACGTAAGTGAGTTATATGCAAAACAACATGACCTTTGACCAGGAATATCTCTCGTAGTTCACACGTGATTATCAAAAAATGTTGACATGATGTAAAAGACACCAAGAGTTTCGTTCTCTCCCTCAAATTTTGGTTGAAATCTCATTTTACTGGGGTGTATTTGGTTCAAAATTACGTATTTTTTCATAATTTGATTTTAATAACTATTTTAAAAAGGTAATAATCTGTGGAATTCAAAAAGATGAAAACCAAGATAATTTAAGTCGTAGTTAATTATTTATAGTTGACCAGAATAAAAAACTATAATTTTTAATATATCAATCACTTTGATCCACCCCTAAATTAGTTTCAATCAGTCTAAAACTTTGTATTTCATAGTTTTTGGGCTATTTTAAAATTTCTAAGGGGTGAGACCGGAATTTAAAAATCTTTATTTTTCTCCATATAAAAGAGGCCACTCTACTGTGCATAGTAGGCGAGATAAAAAAAAATTCCCTCCATTAAATTTCAAGCCCTTTTTTCCTGGGCTATTAGTTTATAGTCAAAAGTATAAAAACAAATTAAATAAAAATCGCAGAATATGCAAAATTTATGTGTTTAAAGAAAAACATGCAATATTATGCATTTTATTCAAAATATGCAGAAATATAATTCGGAAAAATAATTGGCAGACGTTGATTTTCAGTTGCCCACTAAAAACATGCATTTGCATGAAAGTATCAGCCTTGATTATATGTATGTAGCTATAATGTCTTGAGCGCATAAAATATAATGTCTTAAGCGCATAAAATATTTCCTTACCTGTGCATTTTCAATATTATTATTATTGTTGTTGTTGTTAGTGTTATTACTATTATTGTTGACTACTGTAGAAGTAGAAGATTTTTGATTTACGTCCATAAACGTTTGTGACGATGAGGACAACGAAGATGAGGAAATCGAAGACGAAGTTTCAGACATTGAATCCGAAGTGGAAATTATTAAATGTGTTTGTTGTTGCTGCTGCTGTTGTTTGAGTTCTGATTGTGGTGACAGGATTGAGGAGGAGGGTTGATGTTCTGGTGACATACACATGGGTTCAACAGTTGAGGAGGCTTCTACTGTATTAGAAGTTGTAAGGGATGATGATGATGATGATTGCTGTTGTTGTTTATGATGTTGCAGTTTATAATATTGTTCTTGTGGTTTCTGTTGTTGTTGTTGTTTGTTTGCAGTATGAGAAGTTAAAGAATTATTGTTATTGCTATTGTTGGAAGTATTTAATTGCTGTTGATTGTAATTATTAAATTTTGTTATTGTATTATTATTATTACAATTATTATTGTTGCTATTACTACTACTACTGCAGTTTATAGCATTATTATTTATGACATTTAAATCATTTTGTTGTTGATGATGAGATGTTGACATCAATTGTGGCGTAGTTGTCGTTGTTACAATATTCGAATTAGAAGATGATGTAGAGCAGTTTGTTGCTGCTACATTTGGTGTTGTCGATGTTGTTGTTATTATTTGATTCGAATGTAAATTTTGGTTTGTGGTGTTGTTGTTGCTATTGATATTTATGTTGTGGTTAATTTTATTATTTGTATTAGAATTCGTTGTATTTATAGCATGATTCTGTTGCTGTTGGAGAGTGTGATGAGAATGATTTTGTGAATTTAACAAATCAACAGCAATTTCACTATTACCACCACCCACTACTAAACCACCATTGTTGGAAGTTAAATTATTATTGTTGTGTTGTTGTTGATTATTTGTATTATTATCCATTGCAGTAATTGTTGTTTTTGCTATTTGAAAACGATGTTGTTGCTGCTGTTGTTGTTGTTGCTGTGATTGCACAGTGGTATTGGTATTATTTGTAGTGTAACGTTGTAAATTGTTATTATTGTTGTTGTTATTATTAGTATTGTGGTTGGCATTATTGTTATTATTTTGGTTATGTACTTGATTGAAATTTGATTGATTTGTAAGCATTTGTTGCTGCTGCTGTTGTTGTTGTTGCTGCTGATGCTGCATAATTAAATTATTTCTCGTTGCAATCAATTGCTGATGATTTGCTGCTGATGATGATGAATTACTACCATTTGTATTATAATGATGTCGATAGTGTTGCTGTTGTTGTTGCTGCTGTTCGTTGTGTGGCGGTATTATTTGAAATTTAATGGCTGACTCTTGTGTTAGCTGTTGAGTTTGACCATGATGTCCATGACCATGATGATGCTGATATCCATTGGTATCCATATTATTTGAGGAATCACGTATGGCTCTTTTATCCGCCCATCTTGAATAGAGCTATGAGTAAAATTTTAAAACATTAGAAATAAAATATTGATTACAAAATACTACTAATAACACACTGCGTAGTGTGAGGATTTTTTATTAAGAGCGGCCAAAAATGGAAGGACTTGTCGTAGATGAATGAAATTTGGCACACAATTTTTTCGCTAGAATAATCTGCAGTACGAAATTTGTAAAAAAAATTAACCAAAGATACGCTCACCTCCCACATAAATTTGAGATTACCAAATGGCTAAAATCGGAAATTTCGGAAAAATAATTTTATAATTTTTAATGAAAGACATTTTTTTTATTTTTTGATATTTTAAATTTTAATTCAAAATAGAAAATTTAAACAAAATTCAACAATTTAAAATTAAAAATACCAACTAGGTTTATTTATTTAAATAATTTACCAATATTATGATTATACAAAAAGCAAAGTGTGTTCAACATTTGGGTCCTTATTTTCATATAATTCTTACTCAGAATCACTTTCCTTTGACATATTTATTAAATTGGCTTCTCGATTTATGAAAAATACATTATTTATTAGTTGAAGCTATATTTATTCCATGAAAGAACGCCCAACAATTTTCCTTAGGTCTGCGATTTTTGACAATATTCGGCCTACGCATACCCTATGGAGCTATTTGAATATCTCCACTTTTATTTATTATTATTTTTTTTTGAATTTTGAAAAATTCGCGAATTTTTTCGCGATTTTCATTTTTTGAAAGGTCAAAAAAAAATTCGAAAAAGAGTATACCTTTAAACACAAGTACCTTTATAAGCTGAAAGCTGATTTTAATGATTTATATTAGACATAGAAGAAGAATATGTGATCTTTAAATACAATAATTTAAAAATAATATTAATACTTAAAAATGCATTCATAATGCAAATGCAGTTTTAGCATGTATATTCGAAAAAAGTCTATCCTTTAAATTTTTGTCTTCCTCTGGTATTTCAAATATTATAATGTTTACTAAAAATGGTTCACTATTTAATTTTTTAATATCCCTACAGATTTTTTCATACAAAAATATTTTTTTATAATTTTTGTATTTTTATATTTTTAAGAGTTTATTTTATATTAAATTTATTCATAACATTTCTAGATTTGTTATTTGTCGCATAATTTCTTTTTGTTCCAGAATAATTAATAAACATAAATAAAGTAATAAACATATTCTTTTTATTACATTATTCTTTTTATTATTTGCCTTCAATATTAAGCAAAAATATTTAAAATCAAAAAAGTAGAAAAAGATTTTTTAACGTGTAATAAAAAAAAACAGATTATATTATTGATTAGAAAATTATATTTGCATAAATGTTGTATTTGCAGTACGTTCTTCTATATTGAAACATTAATTTGGTCGCAACTTGTTATTTTCTCCAAACGCATCTCCACTTCTGTAGCATATTTAACAATGATTGACCCAAATATCAAATGTGTGTCAAATTTCTACCTGACTTTACACTGAAATTTTGATAAAAAAAATGTAGAACACTGCAATAGAGACCTGTATTTTTGAAATTTCGTTAAAATTAAAATATAAAAAATATAGTTTTTTTAATCTCTCCCTAAATTTGAAAGTTATATAAAAATGATATTTATTTCTTTAATTTTTCATTTAGAGAAATGATAAAATACACACGAAATATAATTCATACTATAGTAACATCATACTATATAATTTATATACAATTAAACAGTTTTGCCGAAGATTTTTACAAAATGAAACCATATTTCTACTTGAATTTTTAAAGGTTTTTTCATTGCATTTTGCATACTTACCAAAAACTTTCGAATTTGACGGTCTATAACTTTTTTAAAAATATATAAATATTTTTTTTAATTGTTTTTGAATATTATCACCTAGAATGCCCTTAATAGAATCTAATAAAAATTTTTGAAAATTGTGAAAATTTTTTTTTTTATTTTTGGCCGCACTCACACACGGTGTGCTGCTACAAAATGACTCTTTTTATTTTCACTCGAAAAACGATTTCGAAACATCCTCTATATATATTTTGAGCTACATATTTTTAGGATAGTTGCACTAAAGATCTCGTAGTTCCCTAAATTTAATATTTTTACATTTACTTGGAACGTAACATTTTAAGTATGTATATTGAAAACCTTTATATGCACTCGAAATAAGTAATGATATATATATTCCACGTGTTTAAATTTATCTATCTTTTTCGAAATTTTGACTGATGTAATTTTTTTCTCTACAAAATTTTAAATGTTATTTTGCTTAAAATAAAACGAGATATCCCTATATAAAATCGCTGAAAGTTATTGAAAAATTTGAAATAACTTTAAAGATGAAAAGAAATCTTAAACTTATAGGCTGTAAAATTAAAAAGTTGTTGGTGTAAAATATATAACCACAAAGAAAATATAAATTTAGAACGTATTTTGAAATCTTTTTAAAATTTAAAGTAATAATTTATTAGATTTTGTATTTTTATTTATTTTTGTTTATTTTTCAATAAATATTTTTTAAGACATCAAACAATTTTCATACTTAGGAAAAATCATAAATTATAAAACAATTTTAAGAACCCAATTATTATTTTGCCACTAAATTAGTAGTATAATTAATACCTGGCCAAAGTACTTTTTTAATTTTTTTTATTTCGTACTTATTGTACTTTTTGAGGAAAAAATGAGAAAAGTATGGAAAGTTTTTGTAAGTTATTCAAGATAAAATCGAATAAATTTTACATTTTTTTCTAATTTGAAAATACTAAATCTTATGTTTAAAACAAAAATGCCATTAAAAATTATTGCATCGTTGCACTGTGGGAAAAGCTAACCAACTAATCATAAATCATAAATATTTTTTGAAAATTTTTGAAATTTTATAAAATTATTAATTTACTGTAAAGCTAACATATTATGAACTATTGTGTGAAAATGTTTGAAAAGATCAATGGTACAAAATTTTTTTTCATTTATTACTATTATGACAAAAAAATTCATTGTACATTGTATACACTTTTATAGAAAAAATTGTAATAAACTTCAAAAATTGTGGAAAAAATTTAATTTTTTCTAAATGTTTAAAAATTTGTTTTCAATATTTTTAAGATTAATATATAATGTCCTCAAGAAAGCCCCTTACATACACTATGTAATCTTTCAAGTGATTTTTCACTGTAACAAAGCGTAACTTACCTTGTGCCCTACAACAACATTTGGCGTATTGTTGGCATTGTATGGTTCCACAGCATTTGTGGCTGGCAAACGCTTTTCATTGCTTGCCTTGATTAGACCCGGCCGTCTCATAACCGGATGTGTACAGGTTTTACCATCTGCGCACGAAGCATCACCACAGCCACAATCTAACTGTTTGACTAGAGCTGCTTGCCGTGATAGACGTTGTTTTTCCATTAATTGGCAGACTATGGATTCCACAGTTTCGGCAGTCTAATGGAAAAATATATATATACATTTATTTAATATTTTTTTGTCTTTTTGCTATACCTACCGATATTTCTATATCATTACCGGAATCGGATTCATCATCTGATGTTACTGTGGACACTAAAGAAATAAGAAAAATATAATTATAATTTGGACTTGAATTAACTAACTAAAAACCAAAGTTTATTTTTATTTTTATTTTTTTTGTAGGCTTATTTTATTCTCTAAAAAAAAGTGTATGGATTTCAATTATTTCCTTCATACTTACACATTGGCTTTAGCTGACTAACAAGTTCCTCCTTAGTCCATTCCTTTTTATCACCCCACAAACTAATGCTGGGTGCAATTACAGCCATTTTATTATCATCCGGATATGGAACATTTAAATAATGAACCAAAACAATATCGGGATTCTGATTTTAAGCAAAAGCAAATATATATTTTTTTTATAGAAATACATATGTAAATAGAAAAATAAAAATTCCAGGTACCTGTAACAACCAGTAACATCTGCGATGAAATGTGGGCAATATGGCAGAATGTACGTAACAACCATAGATGCACTATAAAGAAAAACAAAAACATAAAAATGTTGTAAAATTCCAAGAATATAATATAAATTATTATTTTTATTATTCTAGATATTGAGTTAAGAAAAACAAAAATATTTTTCTTTTACTATTTATTATTGCTAAATTAAATTAGTTTTTCTTGTTTGAATTGATTTAACTTTAGTTATAGAAAAAAAGAACAAACAATGAAAAGGCAAAAATGTACAACCTCCAATTGGAAGTAGTGCCAACATCCCAATCCTTTTCTCAAAAATATTTCTTGTCAACTTCAACAAAAAAGTGCAAGAAAAAACAAAAAAAAAAATAGAAAATTCTTATAAAAATGATAAATTTTTACATTTCTGATATACCGCTGTTTCGTAATCTAATTCATTGAGCGAAGACCCACCAAATCGTCCAACTCCTTCTGTTGTAATTTTCTATTTTTTGCTTATATTTCATATGAATATTAGTTTATCGCGTAAAAATATTCCAGACATTAGACAGACGCGTTGTTGTCTTAGCATTTCCGTCTTCAAACAAAACATAAATCTTAAAGATACACTTTTTTCTCTTGGCCCTTACAAAAGGCAAAAATTACACAAAAAAAAAAAAAAAATCTAACAAAAAAGGCACCATTTACATCTACTTTTAAACATATTTAAGAACTTAGAAGCATGAATGAGTAGAAAAAAAAACTAAAAAAATGGGTTGGCAAATATAAATTCATAAAAATTAAAACTCAAAGCGAGAAGAGAAAAAAAAAATTGGCGTGAAATTACTTTGATTTTTGTTCCGAATTTTTTATACATTTTGTTTATAATCAACAGAAAGAACAAAAAAAAAATGAAATATTAAATGAACTACCGAATAATTGAATTACTAAGGTCTTATTACTGGACGCATGACAAGAAGTAAGCAATATACAGTTTAATGCATTCTACATATGCAACTTTAACTAAGTTTTGAAGTTTACTCTTGTGAGCATAAACTAAACCAAGATCTTAAAAAATTGAATTTATATTAACAATTATTATAAATATAATTATTATTAATAATTAATTTATTATTAAACTGAATTTAATTATGAACAATTTGAACTTTATATAAAAAATATTTTAAATTTATTGGTTTCTTCTTTAATGTGGAGGAATCAGCTTTTTCTTATTTAAATCAGCTCCATTGTTTGCTGACAACTATTTTTATTTATTTTTATTAAGACAAACGTCAAAATCAGTTCGAATCTATACAAGGTAACCTCAGTTAAACAGCTGATTACTATTTTTGGTTGTTACAGTTGTTACAATAGGCCCGTGACTTTTCGAACTACCCTCGTAGTTATATGAAATGCAACACTATTCCCATCAAGTAGCACCTGTTAATAGACTACTGTGAAATTTTGAGCAAGTGTCGTCATTTACTTTGCGTAAAAAATAGGATTTTTCGAGGTCCTTAAAATAGCCATTTGTTTGGTCAATAATTTCATCGTTGGAGCTGAATCTCTTTCCACCGAGTCATTTCTTTAGCTTTGGAAATAGGAAGTAGTCACTAGATGCTAAAGTCGGAGAATATGGCGGATGAGGTACCAATTCGTAGCCCAATTCATAGAGTTTTGCCATTGAGATTACACACGTGTGCACCCGTACATTATCTTGATGAAAAAGAACTTCTTTCTTGGCCATATGGGGTCGTTTTCTTTTTAAATCCTCATTAAATCGGTCTAATAAGTTGGCATAATATTCGCCGTTTATTGTTTTTCCCTTTTGAAGGTAATTGATGTGGATTATTCTGCGTGCATCCCAAAAAACTGTTGCCATCATCTTATTGGCCGACAAACTTACCTTGGCCGGTTCACCCGGAGAAACACATTGTTTAGACTGCTGCTTGGTCTCCGGAGTACAGTAATGGATTCATGTTTCATCCACAGTTACAAAACGCAGCAAAAACTCATACGGATTGTGATTAAACAAGTCCAAACAATCCTTTGCAGTTGTCACAAGTTTACGTTTATGGTCAATTGAGAGCATATATTTATAAAACATTAACGAATTCGCTTTATTATGGTTTCTGCGCAACTACTTCCAACTTGCATAAATTAGTGTTGATTTTTACGTTTGTCTTGATAAAAAATTGTCTAATGTAGACACAATGTTTTGAAACACTAATTATCTGTGTCCAAAAGTAGGGGTTTCAATTTTATTTAAAAACCATTATGTAATAAGAAAGTGACTCCGAAAGCCCAACTTATTTACAATTTCTTCATGTACCCCGCTTTATGCAGTAACAAAATACAAGGTATTGTTGTTTTTGTAAATGTGCGGCCAGTTTAAAAACATTGGTTACTTTTAGCAAACATCGTATAAAAAAAAAACCGAATATTTTAAATAATTTTCGGCAGGACTCTTAAGAACAAAAAGGAAAAAAACATAATGTAACATTTAACCCTTAAAAAAAATCGCAAGTGTGTGTTTTTTTCGACTAGTAACTCAGTATGTTTCCGTTAGGAAATCATAACTCATGGCATTTCCCCAAAATTATATATTTGAAAAAAAAAAAATAATGAAAAAGAAAACACACCAAAAATGTAGCAAAACAGAAAAAAAAAATAAATGCAAAGATAAACAAAAATACATATGTACATGTAGAACATACACACATACCATACATACATGTTTATTTAGAAGAAAACAAAAGGAAACAAATCTCAGCCGTTTTTTTTTTATCTATCTTTGTTGTAATTTTTTCTAATTGTATTCTTTATTAAGTCGTAAATTAATTCCAAGGAAAATCCTAATAAACGGCGCTAATTTGCCGGTACTTAAAAACACTTAGGAAACGAAATGTAAGGGAATATTGTTGGTCATTTTTGTTCCTGAATTACAAAATTAAGTCATGAATTATAAAAGGGAAATAGAAAAAAATACAAAAAACATGGCTAATTGCCTAATATAATCATTACATTTATATTTTAACTTTTTTAAATTTAAGAAAAAATTTTATAAAAAAATATTTATAGAATAGTATTTGGTGGATAATAAATTTATATTAATATGAGAAAATGTTCTGATTCAAGTCTTAAATTAATTTTACGAATCTTACTACAAGTAATTTTTTTTTAAATTACTTACTCAGCTTAAAATGATTATAATCATATATATATGTTTATACAACATATGACTCATGTATATGAAAGGGTATGGACTAGGATCATTCGAACAGAAATTGTTCGATTATTCGAGGAACAAATTTTTTATTTTTTAAAATTATAAAAATTTTTTATTCTAAACTCGATCGATCAATTTTTAACGATTAATCGAATAATTGAATAATTTTTTAAAATTTTTTTGTTAAATTATTATTCCTTTTTGAAATTATAAGTCCAAAAAGTTTTGTTTAGTTGGAAAACCCTGTTAAAAATGATTGAAAATTTCATTAGAATATATAAATGTGTAAACCACATTTTAATTGATTCGGGTTAAAGTAAAATGCAATAGCTTTTCTAAAGATTTAATCAAACGTCTTAAAGTTAGGATAAACGGGGATCGTATAAGTTATTATTAAATTCTGGAAATTTTCCAGCGCATATCATTTTTTTTTTTTTTTTTTTTAATATTCACCAAAAAGTCAAACAAAAGTATATGCAAATGCTTCATTTTTGAGAATTTTTCATCTACTATTTATTTTAAAACTTCTTTTAATGATTCAAATGATGGGGAAATAACCGAGGATTCTGAAATGTATAATGATGGTTTTTTAACTGAATTCAATCGATCAATAAATAATATTCAAAATAAAAAATAAATAGATTTTAACAATATCGATTATCATTGACTTTATTTAGAAAAATCTATAAATAACAGAAAAAAACTAGATTTGCTTTTAATGCTATGTTTTGCCACCATCAATAGTAAATGAAACAATTTTTCCACACATCTGTTTTATTAAAAAAAAATAATAATAATAACAATAAATAAAAAATAATCCTTTTAAAGCCAAAATGATTAATTATGTTCTCTATGAATGATAATTTTGAAAAGAAATTTAATTTCATTATATAATATGTCTGTAATTTAAAAATGGTCTAAATTTTTTAATATTTGTTTGTTCATGTTAATGAATTCTTATTATACCCTACACCAGCATAGATGGTTGGGGTATTATGCCTTTGTGCTGATGTTTGTAATGCACTTTAAAGTATACCAGTAGGCTCAGAATCAGTTTTTAAATCGTTTTAATGATGTCCGTCCGTCCATCTAGCTGGCTGTCCATGTAAACCTTGTGCACAAAGTACGCAATTTTCAAGATAATTTAATGAAATTTGGCACGAGGGATTTTTATGATACAAGGACGAAGCCTATTGAAAGTGGTTGTGATCGGTCCATCATTTCACCTAGCTCCCATAAAAATGTCCCCCCGGAAATGCCTTCAAAATAAAAAATATTTAATGAAATTCGGTGTAAAGAAGTTCTGTACAAATATCAATCTTTGTACCAAATATTATGAAGATCGGTCCACAATTGACTATAGCTCCCATATAAAACCCCTCTTCGAAAAACCCTTTAACATGCATAAATTCCATACAAATGATAGTATCAAGTTAATATTGGACACAAATAAGTTTAATGTAAGAGAAACAACATTACCAATTTTATGAAAACCGGTCCATAATTTACCATAACTCCCATATAAACCCACTTTCAGGAATCACCCTAAAGTGAATAAAATCGTGAAGACTATAGTATCAATGCATTATTCTGTATTTGTATATTTTATTTTACATTTAGTAAAATTAGCCACAGGTGTAATATAAGTCCCCTTCCCGAATTTGTATGCTCGTATAGAATGGTGTAAGGTATCATATAGTCCGTCTTCACCGACTATATCTTTCATTCTCGTTATTTTATGAAAAATCTTGTGTTGCTTGTATTACTTACCTCAGTGCCTTGTACTTTAAGTTTCATATGATCTTCTCTGGTAGTTTTGCCATCTTTTCGTTTTTTCCAACAGTAGCCATCACGTCGATAGCGCACCTTTTTTCGGGAATATAACAAAAGAGAACCACTCTTCGGTCTGAAACAAATAATAGAAGAAATAAATAATTTTTATAAAGCCACCCATTGAATATTTTCCATATAAAAATTGGCAAAAATAGGAGGCACATAGTAAGAATAAAAAATAACAAAAAAAAAGAACGAAAAAGTCGGTACAAGGATTCTTATACATCCAATATATTTAGAAATTATCGTTGCACCAGCATTTGGTTGTATTTGTATCCAAAATAGTTTATTTGTAGTAGTTGGCCTTGTAAATCAAAAGTTGGAAAAATAGGATTTTTTTTTTACTGGGAACTAGCCAAGTCCTTTATATGGGCCTATACAGATTATAATTGATTAATATTGCACATACGCTTAAATAGTTATATTAAATACTACACATCAAAAAAGAGAACATACTAACATACACTGGTCGGCAAAATTCTTTTAAACAAAAACAGGTGGAATTTGACGTGCTAAATAAAAATCTGCTTTCAGTTTTTTTCTAGCACTTAGTGATTTTTGTATGGGCATATCTTATATTTCCCAATTAGCAAGATAGTTTCACCATATAGTATACTCAGCTTTATGATAGAAGAAAAAAATCATAATTTCTAACTTTTTAATAACATTTAGGAAGGCAAATTTGTTTTCTTTCACCACTAATTTCCGAATAGCTCCGAAACCATTGAGCGGATAAAAAAATAATATTAAGATAACCTCAAGGGCAAACCACCGTTCTCCTATTATACAAAAAAAAGTCTGTATATAAAAAAAGTCAGTACGTAATAGAAAAAAAGTCAGTACGTGATAGAAAATTCTTATCCCGTCAATTTTTTTGTATTTATGTTTAAAAGAAGATTTCTTTTCCGATCACTGTTATTAGTAAATTCAGTAATGCTAATGAACTCGGACTAGTTCAAATTTTGGTGAAACATCAATAAATGTAACATGTGGTTGTCATAGGATGGAACCCTTCAAACATTTGGAAGATAAATTTGTTGCCAATCTTCCAGATGTCACTTCTTAGTGACTTCTATATGATTGTCAGAAGTGTGTACGAAATTTACAAAAACCAAATAAATTATTGTCTTTTCATCTTCGAAATGTACACCTTGTAGTCACTTCTGGAAGATAATGTGACGAAAAAGCCTATTTAACAAAAATAAAATACATTACTATTGCGTATTAATCCTCTTGACGTGTGTTAGGAAGATTGTAAGTTTTTTTTTTATATAAAAAGAAAACAAAATAGATAAGCAGTAATACGTTAACTTAGGTATATTTTGGCTGTAATATTAAATATAAGAAGAAAAATGTTCCTGATATTTATTATATAATCAACAAAGTATAATTTAAGAAGTATGTCAATCTTACTAAGCTTTTATTTAGTAATATCGGACTTTTCTCACAAATTTTATTTATTTTACGAAAAAGTCCATCAAAATTAGTATTTGTTTATTTAAGAAAGTAAAACATTTTTCTTTTAAAAATGTCTTGTCGCATTAATTGCAGAAACTATAAAATCATCTTCTAGAAGAGACTAAGACAACACTTCTATCAGTATTGCCCGGAAGTCTTTTTCGACACTTGTAAAAGTGTCTTCTTAGAGTCGTCTCGGAGACACTTCTATGAGAAACAGTTCTTCAAACTAGTGCTGACAAATTCTACCTACTACTTTTGAATAGTCGATACTACTCAATACTTTTCATTTTGGTACTCGATACTACACGATAGTTAACGGAATTTGAAATATAATTTCTAATTAGAATTTTTTTATTTTAACAAAACAAATATATTTAACCGATTAGCACGAAATATTATAAATTTATTTATATAAAACATAAAATAAATAAAAACTTTAACTTTAAATTCAACGTTAACAAAAATCAATAAAATTATTTAATATATTTAAAAATTAATTTGTATCTTTATACAGAGTTGTATTTTAATCGTGTGTGGTCTGAATTTCGAAATATACTTTAAATAAAGTATAAATATTCTGTATAGTAATCTGGGAAATTTTAATATTTGCTTTCAAATGTTTCTTCAAATAATTTTATTATAATAAAAAATTTTATGAACTTCTAAATTTGAACACCTCCAGCTTTTTTTGTAAAAAATTATCAAAATTTAAGCTTGAATAACCTTTATGTGCATCATCACATTTCAACAAACTTGGTATCATTGGAAAGCACTAAAATTATTCTTTATTATAAGAAAAAGGGTTAAAAATACCCTTCATTATTTTTTCACTCGAGGTTTACAATCAATTTGTCTTTATGGTGTAAAAATTTCCAAATGGGATCAGGAGTTACAGCAATTTTTCTTTGCTAACACATTTTATATTAGATGATTACGTAGTTTTTACGCATATTGACATACTTATTCAAAGTTTAATTTAACAGAGCATTACTTATTGAAATAAGTCGAATTTATAGCACATTCCTTATCCCAAAAAAATTATTTGATATTATTTTAAAAGTCTCAGAAACACCCATAACAGACCTTTTACTCACTGTAACCCACTTTACAATATTACAATAATACAAAATTTAATATATTTGAGTTGTATATAAGTATAAATCATTATACACAATTTCATTATAATTGGTCTAATATTGAACATTGTTCGCATATAATCCTCATTCCCGAAGATCAATTAAACTTGCATAAATCTCACATACAAATCAATATCGAGATAAAATTTTACACAACTAAATTTTGTACAAGTATAGATCGCTCTACTAAATTTCATAATGATCGGTCCATAATTGTCCATGGCTCGCATATAACTCAAATTCCCGAAAAATACTTAAACGTGCATAAATCTCACATAAATGCCAATATCGAAATAAAATTTTACATAAATAATTTTCATATATTCATGAACTATTGTAATAACTTTCACAAGGATCGTTCCACAATTGATCAAAGGTCCCATATAAAGCCTATTTTGTCAGTAAAATTGTACTAACTGCTACAGACAAATTATTATATCTTTTGATCCTATTGGGATCCCATTTTGAAATTTTTGCACTATAACGACAAACTGAATGTAAATATCATGTCAAAAAATAATGAAAATTAAAATCTCTTTCTCAGGATATTCTAAGATAAAGGATATTTTTTAATTTTAGAGGTCCTTGCACCTAGAAAATGTGTAATTTTTATGATTTTACGACAAAGAGGAATATCAGTCCTTGCCATTGATAAAAATTTTGTTACAAACGGATAATGCACATAAAAATTATTAACCCTATTTTAGAAGTCCATAAAACATGAACCGTAAACGATATGGAACTGATTCATAAGAGATAAAATGCAAGACGACTAGTTTAATGAACACACCAAATTTAAAAAATGTCGAAGATATAAAATTTGTAAAACTATAATTTTGGGTCGAAATTTTTTACAATTACCCTGCTGTCTGTGGTCTTAAATATTAAAAACCATAAGACGGTTTGCAGAGAGAATTTTAGAGCTTCAAAGAAACATTTTTAAAATATAAATAAATTTAGGACTTTCATTTCATTTGGATTTATTTAATTTTCTTGCATGGAAATTATATATTTGGTTTTTTAAACAATTTCATTTTTAATAGTATTTATTTCATTAAAAATATTTTACACTTAATTCATTATTTTTATATCCTTTTTCATTAGGACTTATTTCATTGGGCTTATTTCGTTCATTTTATCCCCACTTTTCATAACAATCTTATTTGTAATATAAGAGTACTCACGTTATTCAACCGATTTAAGTGATATTTTTGGTGTATATATATAGTGCATCTTCCGAAAGGTCATATAAGATATAATATTAATCAAAACGCCACGCCCAACTTTTGTAAATAACTTCTTTTTTTAAAGAATACTTACATAATATTTAACACATATATCTATTATTTTGAGGAGAAATCTATGGGCTTAAATATAAATTGGATGCCACGGTCAGTTTTTAGCCCACTTTCAATAAAAATCAATTCTGCTACTTTCTTGATGCTACGAAGACAATTTACATAAAATTTAATATACACAAGGAATAGAAAATATTGCATATTATGAAATTTAATCTGTATGGGTGACACGCCTCTTTTTCGCCCACTTTTATTTTACTGCAATATTATTTTACCACTTTCGTTAAAATGTTGATCAATTTTCGAATTTGCTTACTAAAAAGCAAAGCAACTCAAGTATATACATATGTGCCAAGTTTAATTTTAATCGATTCAGTAGTTCTGTCAAAAATCGACGAAAAACGGATGTGGTATCCACTAAAATCAAGTACTAATTTATAAAATAATTTAAACGATTAAATAATTCAAATGATGTTTATTTACAATTTTATTGAAAAAAGGGCTTGAAGAGGGCGTAAAACCGAAATTCGAACTAACTTACACTTTCATTTTCATTTTGCGTTGGAATTATTGGGGCAGTTTTTTCTTGTTGCACTGAGTAATATTAATTTTTTTTTTTTTTTAATATTCATTGAGTTTTCAAAGAAAAAAAAAATAATAATAAAATAAAATAAAATAAAATAAAAAATAATAAATGAGACGCATTAATATATGAGATTAATTTTTAATTTTCCATTACATACTAAAAAATAAAAAATAAACAAAAAAAAAAACTTAAATGAAAATATATTAAATGACTCACCTTGTTTTAACCTCTTTTGACTGCCACTCATTGTGTTTATCAAAACTGATAAGAATCGCAGCAATTTCCTGAAAATATAAAACAGCGAAGTAAATTATAAACAAATCTTTGAACATATTTAAATAGAAAAATTAAGATAACACTTTATAAATATTTATGACGTAAAGATAAAACAGATTGTAAGTTACTAAATTAATGACGTTTGTAGAAAAGTGTTTTATCAAAATTTTATAGTGCGTAGTAAAAGTAAAATTAAACTTATTAAAGTAGGTGGTTTTCGGACCGCCCTCTTAAATATACCATTCAACTCAGAATCACTTTATGAGTCTGTCCCTCTAGTCGGTTGGCTGTATGTCTGTCCATGTAAACCACGAATAATTACTTTGATACTGGGACGAAACCTATTGAAATTTTCCTTCCGAAAAAGGTATTTAACGCTCATAAATACCTTGGGTATATTTTAGTGAAATTTGGCACAAATAAATTCATAAAGATCGGCCCATAATGGACCATCACTTTAGCACTCATAAATCCCATATAAATGATAGTGTTGAGAATAAATTCGACACAAGCAAGTTTTATATATATTAGTGAAAAACAAAGTTTAAAATTTTATAAGTATTGTTCCATAATGGACCATAGCCTCCATATAATGCACGCTTTCTGGAATCACCTTAAAATGCATAAATGTTATTTGGTACCAAGATAAAATTATCTTTTGGTTTCAGGCTTTTCGTTATTTTATTTATAGGTATTTATTTTATTTTATTTTTTATTTTTTTGTATTTATTGTTTGTTTTTCCCTAAACTTTTAACTTCGACCTTGTATTTTATATAAATCTTAATTTTTAATGCTTAGGCTTTTTTTAAAAAAAAAAAGTAAGACAAAAAAATGTGCTGAATTTTATAAATTTTTCATAATCTTTTTATGAAGGTCTTTTTATTGGTAAAGACGTGCGTAAACATGTCTAACATCTGCAGGTTATAGCAATAACATCATAAATACTTCTAAAATCGAAAAATATATACACATGCACATAAATATTGTATCGTTAAAATAAAACAAAATATAATTCAGTATCCTTTTAAGAAATAAAATCACTGAATCATTGAAACGCTGATTGAATCAAAAGTACTACTTGAATACTACTTCATCTATTTAAGTAAAACTGATTGTACATACAAAGTAAAAAAATAACATCTTTGTATCTTTATTACACGGAAACGGAAATAGATTTTAAACATGTTTTACAAGTGTATTTTAGATATTTGATTTGATATTTTAGATTTATTTATTTACTCCTTTTTTTTCTTAAAAACATACATACCAATTGGAACACACGCACACAGAGAAATCCTTTATATTTTATGACACATGAATACAAGTATTGAGTGTGTAAATGTTGTTCGTACATAAATTTTGTAAATTCCACAGTGCATACAAATTGACTAGAGGTAGTCAGGATAGAAATATTTTTATTAAAACAAAGTTTAAAAAAACTTGTAATCATAAAAATTATTAAAAAAAAAACAATATATTTTTATTTTTGAATTAAATGATACATTAACTTCAGATATAGGACTATATTTCTAGAAAGAAATACATATATCCTGATATAGGTTGCACAATATTTTTAATATTTTTTTGAGAAATACCCTAAAATATTGTATTTTGGATATATATGTTGAATTTCGAAAAATATTTAAGTTTGTATTAAAATTAACCAATTGAAGATTTTAAACAAATATTTTTTTACAAATTTTTGATTTATGACTTTTATTTGAAGACATGAAGATTGTATAAAAGTTTTGGCCAGACCTCGCTACGCGTAATTACTCAAATGCAGCAAAGATATGGTATAATTAGAGTTTTCTTTCGGGAAAACGGGATTGATTTTTAAACTTCCTGAGATCCGGGAATTCCCACCAAAAATAAATAATTAAAAATTTTAAAATATTTATAAGATAATTCAGTTAAATGGAGGATAAAAAATGTTAAAGTAAACTAATTATAAAACGGTAAACTAATTCAGTTCTTTTTGAAATATTGACATTTTGAAAATTAGATGAATATAAATATAATTAAGTTCCTTCTATTTTTATGCTGCACTATTAATCTATAGCTAAGGAAAACCTGAGATCAAAAATTAATTTATATCATGTTGCATGGTCATATAAGTGAACTTTTTGTAATTTTTCTCACAAAGAATCGATATACATTTAATAGTTTGGATACTTTTAGGTCCATGTTTGCTTTAAAAATGTATGTTGTTGTTTGAGGATTTCAGATATTTTAAGAAGATTTCTCTTAAAATGTTTTCGTCCCAAAATGTTATTGAAAACTCAAGCTTTCTTACACAAAACAAAAACTCCAAAATAAAATGTTTTCAATGAAAACTAATTTGAAAACCATTACGAAAAAGAAATAAAGAAAATGAAAAAAAAAGAAAAAAATTATGTCAAAAATAAAAATAACAAAATTTTAGAAAAAAAAAACAAATATTTATTGTAAGAAAGAAATTACACAATAAAATTTATAGTTTTATAGCTTTTATATTAAATTATAAGATAACTTAATGTTATTTTCTTCTCGCGAAATTTTGAAAACGTTAAAAACGTTTAGTGAAAAGGGTGAACGTAGGGTGGGTCGAAAAAAAGTTGTGCCAGTCACACCCTAGAATAAAAGAATAGTTAATGAAGTTTCCGAAAGTGCACGCCCCAAAATGCCGCCTTTTTTGTTTTTTGTGTAGCGTCGTCATTTGAAGTCTGATTGTAAAATGTGATATATCATTGTTGATGGTTTAACAACTGCATAAAATTTCTCTTTGGTGATTTTAGAATCCGACATTGAATTTTCAATGTCTCTTCTGGTATCTCGGATACATCTCCCTAATTTCAAATTATTTTCACATGTCCTTTGTTAACCTATTAAATTTAGTTTTTTAAAGAATTTCATTTTATGCACAAATAATAAAATTGAAAGGTACAAAACTGTTGCAATAGTAAAGTTATATTTAAAAAAAATCTTTTTATATGAAAAATATTAATTATTTACTTTTTATACCTTAACTTTGGCTAATAATTGTAAAAGTTACGGGATGTAGTAAAAAAAACATTTGTCGCACTAAAAATACTTTTTAAACTATTTTAATTTCAGTATGTTTTAAATTTTGTTAAATGAAATTGCTTCAAACTTAAACAGTTTTTTATACCTTTGTAATTTTATTATTTGTGCATAAAATGAAATACTTTAAAAAAACAAATATAATAGTTTAATAAAGGGCTTTCATTATATATGAAAATAATTGGACATTAGGGTGGATGTATCCGAAATAAAAGAAGTGACATCGAGAATTTGATGTCGGATTCAAAAATCTCCAAAGAGAAATTTTAAGCAGTTGTTAAACCATAAAAAACGATTTATCACATTCTAAAATCAGATTTAAAATGGTGACGCTATACACAAAAAACAAAAGAATGGGTGGTACTTTGGGGCGTGGCAAAAAAATAATTTTTACGTTTTTTCAAACCTCATGAACTATGCTTGCATTCTAGGGGGTGAATGGCATAATTTATTACTTTTTTTTTTTTTTTGGTGTATGGAGACAGACGCGCTCTAGTGAACAGTTATGTCTTCATATGAGTTTTCATTTTCGAAAACTCCTTAAAATGTTCAGTTTGAATGTATTATTACTCAAAACTTTTTAGAATTTATATTCCCACTACTTTAAGCATTTATGAAGTTATAATATTATAATCTATTCATTCCGCATTTTATTATATATACTATTCCAAAAACAAAAGAACATCCAAAGAAATCAATGAGATCCTGAACTTGTGCTCCGGGAATTGTGCAAATTCGAATAATTTGCAATGAATTTAATATTGTTCTCTTTTTTCATACCTATTCAGTGAGTAGGAAGTCATGTTTATGATTTCATGCAAAATTGCTATGAATATTCGAATTCTCTTTTTTTTATTGGCGCAAGGAAATTAGTTTTAATTTTTATATAGACCAACATATTTTTTAATAAAAAAAATAAGTGGGAATATTATATTCGGCTTGGCCGAATCTATGTAACCACCATCTGCAACATTTTAAAATTTCACCTTATATGGAAGGTGATAAAGATCTATTTGTGCAAAATTTCATTGATCTAAATGCTTTTTTATAAAAGAAATCGCCCGAAAGACATAAACTGGAATTACGACGGGCACCCTGTTTTACTAGTATTTTTTTATTTATGAACCGATTTTGCTTATTTTTGATACCAAATAAACCTATTATAAGACAAATATTTGGTCAAATTTCAACCCCATAGGGTGTCCGATCCTAACCCTATCCTATCTTTAGATCGTCTTAGATTTTCAAGAGGGCCCAGTATATATATATATATATATATATATATATATATATATATATATATATATATATATATATATATATATATATAATTATTTCGACATGCTGGACACATATCATTTTTTGATGGTGGATATAAAAATATGCATCACATTATTTTTCATTTGTTGAACAGTTCTTTTCAGTAAGAAGTATATGCAAAATGACAACCGATTCTGAACGATTTATAGCAAAACAATTCATTTGAATCTTTTTTAATAACACATTTTGATGCTATTTGCATTACTTCACAAGAAAATATTCACTTGTTGATACTTTGGAAGTAATGAAAAAGTACTTCTCTAAAAATTACTTTTATTTATTTTTGCTGGGATATAACAGATAAAAAAAATTTACATAAATTATTCTATTTAATCGTATAAACGATTGATTATTCTAATATTTAGATATTTCCTTAAAGATATTTAAACTCGTAACAAAATCAATTAATATAACTAAAAATAAATGTAATAACACGTTATATACTAAAATAATCACATATGAGTTAGAAAATAAAAACATTTTACATACAAAATAAATATCGAATATTCCGGCATGATTGCCCGGGATTACTGGACTGAACATTTTGCCGAACTCCCAGAAATTATCGTCCCGGGATTTCCCGTGATACCAAAATATTTATATTAAAATCAAATCAGTTTATTTATGCGTTGTAACTAATTGCATATTTAATTTCATTTATTTAGGAAATCTGAATAAAAATTCAGATTTACCAAAAACGAAAAAGGACGTAACCACTGAAAATTCAAAATGGCCTTTAACTGGATTATAATGTACTGACCCAAACTACGTCTATATAAAAAATTTCATTTTAATGTCTTCAAAAGTGACATCAATATTAACAAAAGCCAAAAGGCCGTAATATCAACTTTATAAATGAAACAGACGTAAAATTTATTTCGCTTATGAAAAAATTGGTTTGAAAAATGTTTTATGCTTTATCTAATTTTGCTTTAAGTGAAAAAATTTACTTGCTTGCTTAATGTCATTACGGCCTTTTGCATTTCCAAATGTTTTATTTTTTTTTATTTATTATTATTATTTTTTTTTTTTTTTTGCTTAAGCTGTAAAAAAAATTAAGTGATATTACGGCATTTAACATTTTATGTGACTATAAGTCCTTTAATTACAGAAATATAATTAATTTTCTTTGTACAAATAAATTATAGGTGAATCAAACTTTAATATAACATTATTATGTTTTAGTTTCCAATTTGACTCATTAATTTATTATTGAAAAATTACAACAAAAAGTGCAAATTAAGCTCATTTATTCCAAAAAATAAAAATAAGCTAAAAATCTTAAAAAAATATGCATAGTTGTGCCTCAGGAACTGAACTATATTTATATATTTTTTCAAAGTGCTTATCAGGGCTTAAAAAACATACTTACTTGTGTTATATATCTTTTATAGTTATCAAGTGTTTTATTTGTATCTGATATTTTCTATTTCATAATTTCACAAAACCTTGGTCTTTCGGATTTTAAAACATAAGGGATAAGTCAAAATTTTGATTTAAAATCGGATGAAAAAACAAAGAAAGCATTTTTTCCACCTTCCAAACTTAAACTCGAAAGGTCGTCTAATACGATTGTGTCAACTTTTAACGTAAATCGGTCCGGCCGATTGGAAATTACATATGTATATCCAAAATATTTAGATTCTGTCCCACTGGGCGTTGGAGATGGGACAAAATCAAAACATTTTTAAAAATATAAAAATATTTACATAATGTCACTTAGAGATAGCAAAAAAGGTTTTGATTTTAAGTTGTGAAAATGAATCTAATCAACCAGTTAGAAATGATAGGTTTACTTCCAAAATATTTTGATTAAAATACCGATCATTTCAAATTTCACAAATATATATTAAACAATTTACAAGTTACGGAATTATTTAAATACAAAAATTTCAAAAGATTTGATATTCAACATTCAATTGAATTAAAAATTGAAAACCTTTATTTATACTTTTATTATAACTTTTAGCAGTTTTTCATACTTTTACACCTACGTAAGAATCATTAAAAACTACTTTTATTTAAATATTATGCACTGTCATAAGCTTCACAACAACTAAACATGTGATGTATGAGTGTATTTGAAATTCGCGACAATATGTCACTCTAAAGTGGCTTACATAATGGACTACCACCGCAGATGCTTACCAAATAAAGAAAAAAAACAGGAAAATGAAATAAACTCTTTTTTGGTACCAAAACGAAAAAAAAAAAAAAATAAAAACGAACAAGTAAATCACATACATCAGATTTATCAAAAAATACACATGTTAAATTATTCATGACTAAAAGCGAGAGAGAGAGAGAGAAAGTGTGAGGAAAAAAAATAAATAACAACAAAATCAAGCATCATTTATTCAAATTGATAAGTACAAATGGATTTTTACTCTTCATTCTTTTAAAAAAGGAGCTCTCGATTTATGTTGCTCCTGCCGTACGAAAGTAATTTTTTTAAATATTAAAATAATACTTTTTTATAAGTATTTTGTTATTTTTTTTATGTATGAAATTTTATCCATATAATTTTGGACATTTATTTGTTATTAATTGATTAATTTTTATAGGAGGTCTCAGCGAGGACAGACAAGAAAAATGTCCAACATTTCAAGTTAAACATTTTGCATAAATAATTCCAAAGACAATAAAAATAACTCGCCAGTAAAACCAACATCGGACACCAAAATGACTCCTTATATGACACCTGTAAATTAAAGGATTGTGGTTATGGCATACAAGTGTTCCCTAGTAATAGTGGCCCAATCAACACACAAACACATTGGTCTGTTGGTCAGTTTAGATGCAGAATAAATACTCGTAAAAGAGACAAGAGTATGAAGAAAAATACCAGCACATAAAGCAATACACATTTATGTTGTTTGTGTGTCAAGGAAAAACATTTTCACATACACATTCATGGATACAAAAATTCTGTTACTTTTTCTGGTCCTGTCTCTTGTGGTTAAATAAAAATTTTTAAATCATTTCCTGCCCAACATATTTTAGTAAACATATACATATGTATGTACTTACACTTATGTACTCTAGAGTAATGGAAGGATATCATACATACATACATACATATGTATACCATATATTTACATTGATATACGTAGGGAGTATTATGTAGTAAAAGAGAAAAGTATTTAATAGTATGAGAGTAGGAAATTGTAAAAATATTTACTTGGATAGTATAACAAATTTTCATTAGGACATAAAATTGTTTCTACACATACATATTAACTTTACTTACAAACACATATATTATTGAAGCCAAATTTTCCAAGAGGAGTTAAGTTGTTATTTACAGATATGTGAATTTTATATGCTTATGATACACATTAGCAGGGCAAGTTTTTCAATCTTTCTGCTTGAAAAGTAAGCTTTTGCATGTTTTACAATTATTTTACCAAAAATATCATTTTTAAAATCTTTGCATAAATATGTATAAAATGAATAAAAAAAAACAGCTTTCTTAATAAAACGCTGTTTTTTTATACCCTACACCACCATAGTTTAGTGATTTTACAGAATTTAATTAACATTTTTATAAAGTATTCTGTAAGGTTTTTGAAAAGATATTAATTACATCGTTGTAAAAAAAAATCGGACAGCATTTGTGTATATTTTTAATATATGTTTATTCTTTATAAAAAAAAATACCTACAATTATTAGAATTTTAAAGTTAGAAAATGCAAATTTATGCATATTTCTATAAAAAAAAAAAAACAGATCAATTCGTCTGTTTTTCTATGCTAATTTTGAATATTTCTGTACTTTTTCAAGCGCATACTTAAATTTTTTTTTTCATATTTAAACTTGCCCTGCACATTACATACATATACTTAGTTTCGTATTTATAGGTATGTGTGAAAAAAAATGTACATATACTTGCAGCCTTACTTTTTATTATAAACAAGGTGCGAAAAACCACTTCCTTCCGCGTGGCTTGTGGTATGTGCACTTTAACATGCATGCAATATTCTTTTCTTTTCTTTTCACTTTTTAGACCGGTCATTATATGGTGATGGTCAAATTTTTAAGATGATAAAAACGGGAAAGTACACTTTAAAAATATATAAATACATAATTTGCAAAACATGTGCTAAATGGATGGATGATATGCATAAGTAAATATTATTCTTTGATCAATGTATTACAATTTGAAAAATCCCTGAGAAAAGTTTTGTGCTAATAACATTTTAAACAAACTTAAAAGCAATATAGTGTACCATAGGTTTCATTTTGTGATCATGATTGTTGCTCAAAGTTAATAAAGGGCTAAAAATTATTTAACTTTTTGTCATTCTTTTACACTTTTTGTTCGCGCCTTTATACTTTTTGATCTCATTCTCGATCTTATATAAACTAATCGCACTATGTGGATAAATTCTGTACCAACTTTGTCGTGTTGAGCAGTCGATTTTTGATGACATTTTATAAATTTTTTAAATTGTTTGGTTTTTTGGGCGGGGTCTATGCGCCCCTCAACGGAAAACAAATTTTGAAACAATTGTGCGGATTTTCCGATATATCTTGTTGATGTGCCCGAAATAGTCAATGCAGATAGTCTCAAAGTTTGGAAAACAAGAGCGAAAAATTTTCGAAAAATAAGTCTTTCGTGAGTCACATTCATAGTTTTTCGTTATTTTACACAATACACAATCGGAGGAGCATTAAAAATAATTTAATGAAAACTTAGCAATAACATCTGTAGATGTACTCATATAAGAGTACAACTAAAAGTTCTGATAAATAAATAAACGCTGTTTCGTTTAGCGCTGTTTCGGTTTAGCGCTTTTTTATTTCAACCCGGGGATTTTTCGAAATTGTGAAAATAGACTGAATGATCTGAGTGACTTAAAATTTTATTTGTTTTTATAAGTATATTCGTTTATATTGTTTTTATTCTTGTAAGAAATAAATGTTTGGTTTTATTTTTATTAAAAAAAAAAAAAACATAATTATTAAATTTAATACCTATCTATCCATCTTCATCTAACCCCATTATTTATATGTCAAGATAGCCCCGTTTAGCGCTGATGGAACGTATCTTACACGTTAAGAGGAATCTTACTATATTTACGCAATAAATAATTGATTTTAAAAATTCAGCAATAAATTTAAGTTATTATTTACAAATTTTATAAAATTTCATTGATTATTTACAATACAGAATTAGCTAAACTAATAATTAATTACAAAAAGAAAAACAAAATTCTTATGTGTTATTACAAATAATATAATAAGAATTATCTGCAGAAAGGAATATATAGGATATGATACCTCTTTAATCCAATAATTTCGCCCGTTTCATCTAAAAGAGATATACCTACTAAGTCATATCGGCTGGGAATACATATTGTGTACAACACAAGACTTAACACGTCTCCCTGAGAAACTCCCGCTCTTATATCTAAAATGTTTGATTTTTCGTCGGCTACTTTTACTTAAAACATCCTGTTTTGTAAAAAAGATTTTATAATCGAGTAGAATGTAGCTGGAAGAAGACTTTTTATTTTTGATAAAAGTCCAGTGTGCCAAACCAAATCAAAAGCTTGTTGGATATCTAGGAAAACTGCAGAGCAGTATTTCTTCTCTTCGAATGATTTCCGGATAACATTAATTACTCTGTGGCATTGCTCAGGGGTTCCGTAATTTTCCCTAAGTTCAAATTGATGCTCAGGAATAATTTGTAAATTTTCAATAACTAGTGTTACACGGCTCAAAAATATTTTTGAAAATATTCATGAAAGGCCTATCGATCTATTTGAAATAATGTGATTTTCAGGTTTGTTAGATTTGTGTAGCAAAATTATTTCAGCGCATTTCCTTTGGGAGGGGAAATGGCTTGGTCGTAAAATCGAGCTAAAAATCAATGTGAAGAATAGGATTGCTTTTTTGGAAGACTTTTGATAACTTTGACATCGACATTGTCGTATCCGGCGATTTTTTGGATTCAGTTTATTTATTTCTACGCTGACTTCTGTAGGAGAAATATGTTTAATTGGCAAACTCGATTATTATTTAAATATAATATAATATCTCTCTAAATTGCGTTAACATTTTTATTGAAATCTATAATTGAATTGAGTTTATTAAATTCGTTACAATATTCAGAAACATAATTCATTGAATAATATTTATTATCTAAGAACTCATAGTATCTCGTTGGACGAAAAGGGATATTTATATTAATATTACTTAGAAAAAACTCAGATTCAAGATCTCTATTTAAGTTTAATTAGAGCCTATCTATCTTTGTAAAAAAGAAGCCTTACGTTACGATTCTAACCAAGACCAAGGAGGCAAAACAACAATTAGGTTTATGTGAATTTGGAATTGAGGATCCTAGATAATGGATCCATATGCCAGTATAGGTCTTACTAAAACTGTAAATTATTGTTTAGTAGTATATGGATCTTTGAATTCTTTGGGCCAGCGCTTAATGAATCCAAGGATTCCAGTAGCTTTATTAACAGTTAGTGAAATATGGGAATAGATATCCAATTTTCGATCTAGTTAAACATCCAAATTGTTTAATGTTTACACTAGTTCGAGCATATAACTATTCATCCAATAGATGTCGTTTATAGGACTAGCCCTGCTAAAGATCATGTATTTACATTTTTGGACATTAACATCCAATAAATTAACTTTTCACCAAGAAGCGAAATTATTTAAATCTATTTGGAGCAGTGTTTGTAGGTTCGGATTGTGAAACGAAATAAACATTTTTACGTCGTCACCATATGTCAGGATATTGCAATAGTTAACTACAGATGGAAGATCATTTATGAACAAAGTACATAATAGAGGACAAATGTGGTTACCTTGAGGAACAGCTGAAGTAACTCTTATAGGAACGTATGCTTTATGTTACCTGTACGCTCATTTTTGGGTATTGGTTTTTGTTACTTATTTAAATTAATTTATGTTAAGTAATTGTTCATATAAAACATTTTTAAATTAATTAAAAAATTCTAAAATTAAACTACAGACTCAAAAAATCAACTACAAATCTCAAAGAAGACATTTTAATCTGTTTAGTTTAAATTACAAAAGAATTTAAACTATTTATTAACATTTTATAATTATAATTTTTGCACTTTCTTTACTCGAAAAAATCTCTTCATTTCCACTAAGTGTCTCGTACCTCCTAATTTTTCTTTGTTAAAATAATTTTTCTTAGTGTTGTTTGAGTTTTCTTTCATAACATCTCGCGTTTTCTCCTAGTTGTATTCGGTTATGTAAAGTATATTTGTATATGAAATGAAACCAAATTATAGCCAGAGGCTCACGTAATGGTAAAAGTCAACTATTTACAATGAAAAACTTATGTCTTTTTTTTTCTTTTAATTTTATTTTATATTTTTTATTTTTGCTATTTTACTTGTGAATTAAGAGCAACCGCAAATATTCATTTGTCAGAGGTAAAGTTCAACGGCGTCCTCCGCCAGCTTAAATAGGAAGTATAGAAAATTTCATTTGTGTGTGTGTGCGAGGGTAGGCCAAGGTATGGAAGAAAGCAAATAATGAAGCCATATGAAGTCAGGAATGATGATGTTGATTATGATGGGTTTTCGAAATGATACAACATTATTTAATACAATGTATTTATAGATTTACGTAGAGATGGTAATGATGGCGATGATGATGATGATGATGATGACGCTGCTGACTATGTTAATGGTAAGAGTATTTTAATACTGGACAAACACTTAATACCAACTATTTAATATATACGCCGCTTACAAACACACTTACACAGGATCATACTTATTCATTTACATACATAAATGAATGAATAAAAACCAACCAAGTACATAAAACAAGTTGACTAAATTAAAAATAAAAGTTTATTAAAATACCGAAATAAAAATATAAAACAAACACGTAAAATTCTGTTAAAAAAAATACAACCAAAAAAATTTACAACAACAAAACAAATGAATGAATGGCCCATACGGAGTAAAGCAACATTCCAAACATTGGTAAAGTGGAAGTCAACCTGTACGTATGTTAAATATGTACGAGCAGTATTTGGTTGGATGGTTGTTGGTTAACTAGTTGGATATGGTTTATTTTATTCGCAAATGGTATGATATTTTACCCAGCAATATTTTGAATAGTTTTTGCAAATGTAACTGTAGAAAGTTCTGAATCAGGACAACTTAAAAATTATTGAAGACCAAACTGCTTAGCGTCTACTGTAAAACCTGCATCGTATAGCTAAATATTAAAACTTTTTCGATATTTCTGAAAAGAATATATAATATTCTTTTGGATTTTTCGTTTCCTAATAAGTTCGATGTGGTAAATTTTCGGAGTGATATATTACAAAAATATCTAAAAAGCCTAAAAAAATATTGCTGGGTTGCATCTATCTACCGAGCGAATGAATGAAGAATGAATAAATGTAATATTGTCCAAATACAAAACATAAATAAAATTACGCACGCTTATTTTGGTCGTGTAACAACCAACCAACAAGCAATTTAAAAACAAAAAATACAAAACAACTCGAAACTACGAATATTGTCCTCTATAGCAAAAAGTTATGGAACCGTATAGCTTTAGTAATAAGAGTATGTATAAGAGATAGATGCATTTTTACCGGCAATTTGGTTTAACACAGAAAATATGACCAGAAGAGTGCGGGTAACCACATTGTTTTAATTTTTCCAAATTTAAACAGTAGATAAACAGTTTTTTTATACATTTTCCTCTCATAAAATAAACGAAAAAAAAAAAATAAAATAAAAAATATATATATAAAACACCAAAAGAGATACCAAACAAAAGGTTAAATATTAAAAGTTATTGTTTTCAAAATAAACACACACAAACACAAAATAAATAAAATGTTTTTTGAAAAAAGTTTAATTAATAAAATCAAAGTAATTTTTTATTGTTTTAGTGAAAAGTTTTGGACATGAGAGAGAAAGTTAAGAAAATTAGATTTTATTTAGCAAGTAAATAACACTATGCGACAAATTCTGGGCCATCAAACATTGTCTCAATAATTCCAACGCGAAATGAAGGTACACCATCAGATTAATTAAATCTCCAAAGGGTTTTGCAAAGTTGGTTCGAATTTCGTTTTTATGAACTCTTATGTCCCGATTATGTATGTCGCTTTTTGTCGATTTCCGACTAAAATACTATTGAGTTTTTCTCTGATAATCACAATTTATTACGTTATTTAGCTTAAAATTTTTGATTATGTATGGATGTCAATTATAGATGAAGCAAATTCTGAAAATAATCATTTTACATTTTGTTGCTGTCGTAAAACACTGACTGAATCGAATAATTTTTATGAGTTCTAAATATACGGAATTATATTGAAAATTAGATTTTTCTGTGCAGGATTGACATAACATGAACAGATTTTGAATTGGTTCATTCTTTAACCAAAAGTGACACATTTCTCCAAGAAAAATATTTAAATATTGAAATAGGATTAAACAGTGGTTCTTTTCTTTTTTGATATTGTTGATATATAGTGACACATATAGTAACTTTGCTTGTAAAGAAGGCCTGTGTTATGTAAAGCCGACATACGACATTCGACCTTTTAAAGAAGCCAACATCGTTCCATATAAATATTTTGTCGATCTTACATATTGGTTTACAAAATGTGAGTGTGGGGCCGGCAGGGCTAGAGGATATTTTACTTCAATTATGTAGGATGTCGGCTTTACGAAAATTTTAAGCAGCTAATACTGAATGTGTTAAACATATAGAAAAGCTTTCCGTTTCTTTCTGTTCAACAGATTCATATTTTTTATTTTACATTTTGATAGTGATGAAACCGAACCAACGACGGCTGAACAGCTGAACCATACAAATTTGATTTTCCATTGCCGTTGAACGTCAAGCCGTTCAATTATATATATATTTTTTTTTTTCAACAAGATTGTCTTCATTTTATGAAAAAAAATATTTTATAGAAAGGAAAAAAAAACTAAACAGAGAGAGAAATTAAATTAAACAACTGAAATATAATAATATTTATATATTAAAAGCGATAAAAAATAAAAACGATAATTTTATTTTACGCAAAACTTTGGCTACCATCTTGACGCCTCGCATGTCGTTTTTATTATGTTTATTTTTTTCTCAATAGGAGGCAAACCGTCCCGTTGCCGGAGGTGTTGTATTTCTAAACTTAATTGTCGTATTATTGCGCTAAGTTTTAATATGGTAATAGAAAAAGGAAAATTTTAGAAAAGAATCTATGAAAAAATTTTCTAATTTAAATTATTTTCAATATTGGCAACATCCCATTTTAAAGCTAAATCATGTAACTCTAACGAAAAAACTATATCGACTTAGAGAATGCTATTTGTGCCTAATTTCCGTTTACAAATTAAACGAAAAATCCAGATAGAGACATCAATAAATTTCAATGTATTTATGGGTATTTGTTGTTTTATAGAATATAAAGCTTCTCTTAAATATTACGTAAGATTTTTGTTAAATGCCCCTCCCTTTTTACGACCACTTTTCATAACAAAATTGTATGCAATATATGAATAGTCACATTTAACCGATTTAAGAGATATTTTGCACATATACATATATCTTGCAACCTCCGAAAAGAAGTATAGGATAAAAAAATAATAAAACTGCCACGTCTCCTTTTTGTATGCAAATCAAATTTTTGAAAGTTCAAATCAAATTTATATCAAGTATTTTTTGTCAAAAAACCATGGCCTAAAATATAAGTTCAATGCCACGCCCAGTTTTTAGCCATTTTTGAGTAAAAATCTTTGTAGTACTAAAACAATTCACATAAAATTTGACATATAGAAATATCAAATATTGTTTATTATAAAATTTTTATCTGTATGGGTGCTCACTTTTATTATATTGTGATATTTCTACAACTGTCATCACAATTTTTATGAAATTTGAAATTTGTTTGCTAAGCAACCAATTCTTAAAAAATTGGGCGTGACATTCTGTTAATATAACAATATATAATAATATTTCAATTAAATAATTTAAATGATTTTTATTTCCATTCATATTCGATAAAATCGTATTTAAAGAGGTCATAATATCGACATTTGAACTAACTTTGAAAAATCCTTTGGGGGTTTTGCTATACTACTGGTATGCTTTCATTTTGCGTTGGAATTATTGAGACAATTTTTTCTTGTTGCACTGTGTAATTTATGTAGATTTCATAGTCAATTATTTAAATGTATTGACAAATCTTGATTTAAAACTACCTATTTTTATTACTTGTCTATCTAGAAAAATAAAAATCCTTAATCTTTAAAAAGCTTCGACTTAGTTTACGAAATTTTATCCCCAAAAAATATATTTTACAATAATTAGATATTAAATATTTGATAATTTGTTTTCCATCATTTTTAAAATTTATTAAGGATATTAATAATTTTGGTCACATTGAAATAAACGTTTTTGTTTTATAATTTAATTTTATGATAAAGAGCTGATTAAAAAATAAAAAATGTATGCTTTTAAAGTAATAGTAGTAAAATCAGTGTTATTTAAAGTATGCTCGCAAAATATGTTATTAAATTAAAAAAAATTAAAGTAAAAAAATTTCCCTTAGCAGGGCTGTCAGATGTGGCGATTTTTTACCAAACGTGGCGATTTTTAATCGCTTTTAGTGACAGAATTTTCCGTTTGACGACATGGCGAATTTGTTGGCGATATATAATATGGTGGCGATTTTTTTGTCTAATTTTGAAAATTTAATTAAATAGGCAATTGTGGAGAAAAACTATTAAATTTTCTTACTAGAAATTTACTATTTTTATTACTTGTCTATCTAGCAAAATAAAGAGCCTTAATCTTTAAATAGCTTCGACTTAGTTTACGAAATTTTATCCCCAAAAAATATATTTTACAATAATTTGATATTAAATATTTGATAATTTGTTTTCCATCATTTTTCAAATATATTAAGGATATTAATGATTTTGTCACTTTGAAATAAACGTTTATGAATAAATTAAATCTTTGAAATATTCTTTGAAATATTAATTAAATTTTAAAAATTGATGACTTAAATAGAGGCTATATGTCATTGTGTGTTTTTTTTTTTTTTTTAATTACACTGTGCTCGAAAAAAAGACTAATTTTTTAACAATATGGGCATCCATTGGGTTAAACTAAGTCGACGATGCTGAATTTAATAACCATATTTAAAAGTGCTCCTTTTTGAGATATTTCATTTTGAAAAGCTAAAAAAGGGTTTAGGAAAATTAAGTCTCTTAATATTGATTGTAGAAATTTATTTTCTACAATCAATATTATCTCGTTATGTTATAATTTTCAATAAGAAAATGATTCCGCAACACAAAAATTACAAAAACTTGACTTTTTCCCGAAATCCGCAGAATTAAAATCTAAGGTACGGCGAATTTATAAGAGCTATCGACCTAATTCTTTCTTATTTTTACTTTTTGTGGTATTGTCTATAAAACAGCATAGTTTTTTCCTTACTTTTTTGAAATTTGTTTAACAAATTTTTAAAAAAAATTAAATTATTGATTTGAAACACTCATAATAAAAAAATCAATGTTTTTTAATAAAGCATGAAAAGGGGATTATATTATTCTGCAGCATTCAGTAATTATGGTACAAATTTGATTTAAAACAGCATTTTATTTCAACATTTGAAAAAAAAAAATAATAATAAATAAATAAAGAATAAAATAAATAAATAAACACTTGCTTACACAAGTGTTCGAAAACATGTTAATGGTCTGGGGAATTCCTAATAAGTTTAATATTTTCTGACCAATTTCTACTTTTTTTATCTTGTTTGATAGATAATTATATCTAAATTACGACTCCCTTATACTAAATTACAAAAAAGAGCTGATAATATCAAATTTGTTCAAAAAACTGTGAAAAAGTCAAAATTTTCCTAATATTTTGCACATTATATTTTTTCATAAAAAAAGAATAATCGTAGAGTTACTATCGAAAGTCGGCATTTTTTTGGAGTAGTCTAATGTACGTTAATGAAAATTACTTTAAAAATAAATATTTGTTTACATTTTTTATAAGTAATTTATGTTTATAAAAAATAACAATCCTGTTTCGTCTTAGTGTTTTCTACAAAACAGGAGTGTCTTCACACAAAACAACTCTGTTTTCTTTGAACGCCACTTTCAGCTGTTTAAAGAAACATAACAAGCACTATTATGGTTTTAATAAAAAATACTAATAAACTGAGGCCACGGTCTGCGTCGTTAATGGGAACCGGAGAATTGCGACGCAAACTGAAACACTGTTTTCTTAATAATTGGTTCCAAAATAAAAATATTTGAACAGAAATGAAGTTAATTTGTAATAACAAAGGAGTATTGTTTGCAAAACAAAGCATTTAAAATACTTATATAAATTCTATTTTGATTTTCCAACTTAAAACGGAGAATTTAATCCATTTTTTTCCATTAAAATTTTCTTCAATATCTTTACACCTGTTATTGACAATTATGAAACTCCTTATATAACGACTCAAATCAAAATATTTAAATTTCAACCAGCGACTCAAAACGAGTCGACGCAAATCGAGGCCTGAGTGTACATTGAAAGTTTTATTTAGAAAAAAAAAACTGATTTTTAATAGATAAAATATAAATCGTTCATTTCTTCTTTGTAGATTTAAAGTTTATGTACATGAAATCATCAACATTTTCAACTCAAGCATTCCGCCGCATCAGCTGTTTTGCCCGGTTTGATCTTGCATTTACTTTGTAAGATCAAACAAAAATTCTCACAAAATAATGGAAAATATTTTACATCTTGTGTTCACTCTTGCCACATTTTTAACTCAAGCAAATATTTTTTTTTGACCAAAATCATCTGTTTTCTTGTTTGTTTCGTAAAAATAATTGGTCTTCACATTAGTCAAATAAATTTTTTGCAAAATCGTCAAATATTAGCCTAATGTGAACTTAGCTTTATGAAGGAACAGTCAAATGAAGCAAAAATATGTTCTGCAATGTTACTAACATTTATGAGGGATTTATTCACGTTAAAGTAATTTTTTCAGGTGGGTCTTATGTTGGAACTATAGTCAGTTATGGACCGATCTTAATGAAATTTTATACTGTGATTTCTGCCTAAACAAAACTTATTTTCATCAAATATTATCTTGATACTAAACATTTATAAGTGATTTATGTAGGTTAAAATGAATTTCAGAAGTAGGCCTTATATGGGGTCTATAGCCAATTACGGATCGATCATTGAGAAATTTGAGATATTGATGTCATTTATTCGTGCCAAATTTTGTAGAAATTGAGACATAAATAAGATATTCATTAGCAATAAAACCTTATTCCGGAATGACATTTATAGGAATAGGAACCGATCATAATCAATTTCAAGTTTTCGTCCTTATGTCAAAAAATCATATATACCAAATTATCTTCTACTTTGCTTAAAGTGATTCTGAGTCGAACAGTATTCTTTAAGGAGGTTGTCCGAAGATTTTTATGTCCGTTAAAAACATCAGCGAAAACATATGCTATATAAAGGACCATATTATTTAAATTTTAGCTGAACTTCACCCTTAAAGTTAAGAAAATTTTCATGTTTTCTGTGATCTAATTTCTATCTTTTATCTAAAAGCTCCTTAATTATTAAATTTTTTTCTGGTCACGATATTCTTTTCTTGAAAGTTTATGTGATTTTGTAAAACACTTAAAAATCTACATTTGAAAAAAAAAATATATATATATATATATATATATATATATGTACCTAAAAAAACGAGACATTATGACATCCTGTCACAATATTGTTAATGTCCTCTTTGCAACCAGTTAAACCTTTAAACTTTTAAAGTAACCGGTTGTTAATGTCAACACATTCTGACTTTATGTTTTTTGAGGTGATGATAGTGATAGCACTGTTGCACAGTGGCGTCAACCGCAAAATTTTTGGTAATAAATCTGTATCTCCTAAACTACTGGTCGGATCGGATTGAAATATATGGGAAAGTTGTAGAGGAGCACCTAGGCTTTCAGGAAAATTATTTTGTTGTCACCCTGTAATAATACGAAATTAGCTGCAGGCTGCCAGTATGTAAAAGTTTTCAAAAATTTTAAGTTCCACAAATTAAGTCCGATGTCAAAGATTTTTACATTTCTGTAAAGTTTTTGGTGAGATAAAGAAAAACATTCTTACTTACATTCTTATTTATCTAAGCTATATCTTACAGTTTAAAAGATATTTATGCTTGAATTTTGAATTTTTGATTTTTTGCGTCGACTTTATTTTGTTTTTCGGAAATAAGTCCAGAGACATATGAGGGAGAATTTTTTACAGATCACAGAAAAATATAACTTTTATAGTTCTAACCACTACTTATGAGCTCGTGAACCTTTTTTGGTAACCGTTTCATTAAAGATTTGATAGTTGTTTTAGTCACTTTTTTAGAACAGTAGAGATACCTTTTTTGTGCTCTTCAAATCTCTTTTCTCTCCACTGGCCTTAGCTTCGGACAAATTCGAGGATTGACCTCTCTTGGTACAAAAACTATGTTACTGTTTTGGTATCACTCCAGAGCTTTCTTATCATAGTGACATGATGCCAAATTGGACCAAAAATGTGTGGACATATTGTGCTCTCTTATGAAAGGAAGAAGCCTTTTTTGCAAACATTCTTTGATGTATATTTCGGTATTTATAGTACTCACTGCAACAAATGACTTGCTTCTTTTGCAGCAACTGCATAAAGTTTGCCATACCAGGAACTGTTTAGGAAATTTTGTCTGCTTTTGAGCCTTAAACTAATCTTCAACATTTCCTCAAGCATTAGCAACATAAAAATTTTGACTCGGAAGCTGCGAGAAATCTGCCAGTACATACGTTTCATCGCCCAATATACAACATGAGTATTTTTGTATGAAGTTTGATTTTAATTTCTGTGCTCTATTCGTGTTTGCAACTTTTCAGTCTTTAAATGTTTTCAATCCTGCATTGGCTTTAACTTTTTGCACCAAATAGTCAGATCACTGAGCTAACCTGGCTGCTATTCTACCAGATGTGTTTGCAGCTCTTTTCAATATGCTTTCAATTTTCTTGGCTTTTCCAATATCATGTGGACCTTTTATCTTCCCGAACCGGGTTTCCTAGCAATGATCAATTCTCCTGATACTGTTTAATTACATTGGAATCAGTTTGACGGCAGAACTTTAATTCTTTGGAAATTTTTTGTAGGACCAATTTGGATTTTTTTAACATTTTTAATAATTTACTTCTTTTTCGTCACTCATATTGACCAAACTCACAACAAATCAACATGGTTGTCATCCAAATAATAACTAAAATATATTTCAAAGGTAACTAGATAAAAAAAAAAAAATTAAAAATAAATATTGCTTCTGAAAATAAGTTAAGAAACAATATGTTTGTTAAGTTTTTTTCGATGTCATTCCTTAATACATTTCAAATATGCAAAAAAATTCTTTTTTTTTATTATCTCAATTGGTTTAAAAAGTCTTCACTGTCAGAACTCTGAAATTAGCATAAAAAATTTCATTTTTTACCAAAAAAAAATAGCACAATTCCTTCGCTTTTTTCTTAAAGTTTTTTAATAGAAAGACTTTTTCTTTACATATTTCAAAACACAAGGCTTCATAAATGGTTGATAAAGAAATTTTAAATCAATTTAGACAAATGGTTTAAAGTTGTATTTTCCAATGAAAAAAAGTTTAATATTGATAGTCCCGACGGGTATAACTATTACTTCCGTGACCTAAATAAGGAGGAATTATTTTTGAGCCGCAGACACAGCCGAGAGGGCGGAATAATGGTATGGAGTGCCATTTCGTATTATGGTACCATAGAATTGATTTTTGTATCCAACAAAATGACTGCAACGACTTACAAAAACATTCTGGAGGAAGCATTTCCAAAATTTAATGATTTCTTTGGACCCATACCTTGGACGTACCAACACGACAGCTCTCCGATTCATACCGCCAGAGCAGTAAAACAATGGATTAATCAACAAGGTGCTCAATTTTTGGATTGGCCCCCATATTCACCAGACCTGAATCCAATGGAAAATATCTGGGGTTGGCTTGCAAGAAAACTTTATGAAGGAGGAAAACAATTTCAGACGATAGAATCCTTAAAGGATGCAATAACGGAAGCATGGAGTTCAATTTCGTTAAATTACTTAGAGATGCCAAATCGCATTTTTGAGGTTATTTCTAAAAATGGTGGCAGTACTCATTACTAATTGAATGCTAGAAGATAATAACTTTCATTTTTATAACCTAAAATTTAAAAATAAATTACAGTTTGCTTAGTTTTAAAATATTCCTTATTCAAGTGACACAAGAAAAAGTACCACAGAACTATATGTCTTTAAATAAATGCATAATTTTAGTATAATAAAATATGTGTATTTTTTATTTATTCAGGAAACTAAAGCCAACACTTTGAAATTTGGTTGCACGAAAAATTATTTTTTTCTGAACTTTAGTTTAGGAGATATACTTAATTAAAGTTAAAAAAATGTGATTCCTTATTCAAGTGACAGGCAGTGTATTTATATCAATTTGGCACTAAACTGCTTCCCGCCCGACCAAAAACCAAACCAGGAGGAAAAAGTCAACTTCTCAAAAGACTTTTTTAAATTGTTCAGGAAACATATTAGTACAATATTTTTGCGGTTATTTTTTTATGCATTATATAAAGCAAATTTCAATCTTTTGTTCCTCAAAAAAAAAAAAAAAAAATTTCAAATAGCTTCCACAACCAATTTTTGTAAATTTTTAAAAATATATAATATTAAAAAAAAAAATAAAACCAAAAAATAATATTTTTTTAAGCAAAACTTCGTGTGCTTTTAAAAAAGTTGTGAAATGTTTTAAAAGAATATAAAGATAGACTTATTTACCAATTCACTGATATATAATATATCTATATAGGTAGTTTTAAAAAGATAATATAATGGCCTCAAAACTTACATCTCGTATCAAAGCTCATTAAATTCACAATTTTATTGTATATTTCCATATGTAACGTAATACACAATTATACTGCTAAGTTTTGTTTGTCTATATTTGAAAAATTGCCAAAAATTGGTTTTTAAAGCTTTTTTAATGATTTTAGAGGAATGAAAGATTGACATTTATTTCATACAACACATAAGCAATAGTAGTAAAAATGTAATACTAAAATGCTTTTTTATGCAATTTAAAAAAGTCTTTTGAAAGTTGACGTTTTTCATAAAATTTATACTCCTGCTTTCGTTTTTGGTCAAGCGGGAAGCAGTTTAGTGCCGGAATGATCTAAATATATATTTTTAAATAAACGGCGTCAATAAATTTAAAAAATCGATAAACATACATTTTTTTCTAAAATTCACCAATTTCGACCAATGTAGGATCCAAATCTAAATCGATTGAAAATTTCTTTATTAACCATTTATGAGGCCTTGTCTCTTGAAATGTGTAAATAAAAAATTTTTATAAAAAAAAAAACTTTGAGAAAAAGTGAAAAAAATTGTATTATATTTTTGGTAAAAAAATGTAATATTTCATAATTTGAACATTTTTCACGGCTAGACGAATTAAGGTAACTAAAAACATTTTTTTTTTTTTTTTGCATATTATTTTGAAATGTATTACAAATTATAGAATATTTTTAAAAAATATTTCCCTCATATGCCTCAGGACTTATTCCCGAAAAACAAAATAAAGCTGAGGCAAAAAATCAAAAATTCAAAATTCAAGCGTAAATATCTTTTTAGCTGTAAGAGATAACTTAGTTGAGTAAACCAAGCACTTTACAGAAATATATAAATCTTGAAATCTGACTTGATTTGTGGAACTTAACATTTGTTAAAACTTGGTGGTCAACTTTGACACCCTGTAGCTTACCACGTGTTGTTACAGAGTGACTAAAAATTAATTTTTCTGAAAGCCCAAGTTCTCCTCTACAACTTTCCCATACCTTTCAATTCGATCCGACCTGTAGTTTATGAAATACAGATTTATTACCAAAAAATTTAATTGATTAGCCCCACTGTATGTTGGTGGCTTCTTTACATTTATTCCACATTTACAATATGCGCGTCGTCTTCTTCAATGCCATCAACAATAAACAAAACTTAACTTCAACATAAATAAACGAACACAACTAAACAAGACATTAAATTTAAATAAAATACAAAATAAAACTACCAAAAACAGATGGATGATAGATTTTCCTAGATGCAGCCAAATCACTAAGAACATACCCACACTTACTCTTAAAATATATTCGTAAGTATGATTTTACTCTGAATAATCTAAATGTTGTTCAAACTGTTTGGATATTTATAGTATTTTAAAGAGGCGAATGTAAAATATATAAGTATACACTTGAATGTTAAAACTTTTAAATATGAAACTTAAAAACAAAAAAAAAAAAAAAAAAAGAACTGACCTCATTTGTATTCCAACGATGACGTTGTGACGGGAAACTGTCAGCTCTTGGCAAGCTTTCCAAATTGTCTGGTAGTTTTATGGGATCTCCATCTAAAAATAAAAGTTAAAAACAGAAACAATAAATAAACAGACATTAGAATATAATAAATATTTCGAGTTTTTTTTCTAACTCCTTGATAAAGGACATTTTAAAGCAACTTAAAAAAATATTGACAACAACAAAAGGAAAATCAATTTGTATTTGAAGATTTGTAGAAAAAAAATACACCAAACAATAAAATAAACACTTGAATATTAAAAAAAAATCTATTTGATGTTAAAAAGGATAAGAATTTGTTCAGCTAGAAAAAAAGTGAAATTAAATTGTAGAATTTCTGAAAATAAATAGACTTAGAAAATTATGTGAAAATTATTTAAATATTAACTTATAAGCAAATGCATAACTAATTGCACATTTTGAATCGTTAAACCCAATTTGTTTAACACAATAACTTTGATTTCCCTTTCTTCCTATGAGTTTGTTTACTCATAATTGCTAAATTAAGTTAACACTCTAAATGTTGACGTTTACATAATCAAACCAATACTTAAATATCCTTTTCAAATTCCAATATTCAACAAAATATTCATTCAAATTTATGATAATTGACTCTTTGACATTTTCATTTCAAGTAGTACACATTGTGTACCACATACGTACATACATATACTCCTATAATATACACATGTTTATGAGTGGCAAAAGAACATTTATCACATAACTTTGTGTTTGAACGTTGATTATGAAAATGAACTCAAACATTATACTCGTAAGAAGAAAATTGGCTTGATACAAATATTAAAAAAGAAAGATGATTTATATCTTTTTAAATACATTAAATGAAAAATATATACTTCTGGTTGGGTAAATAATTTTAAACACAGTGGTTATAGGTTCTTAAAAATAAATTTAGAAATAGATCTTGATATTGTGAAATTCAATAGACTTTATGAAACGGTGAACTTAAGTTGAATTTATTGAAATGATTATACTGATCGGCGAAAAAAAATCTTCCCTTAAAGACGAATGGCTGGACTATATGGATTTTGATGTGCTAAACACGAATCTACTTTTATTTTTTATAGGTTTAGACTTTTTTATGGCCGTGTCTAATATTTCACTCATAATAAGATCATTACATGAGTATATTTCACCATAACTCAAGAACGGTGTGTACAATTTATATAAATGATACAACAAAAACTGTGGAATAAAAATATCTTCAAGCCACCTTAGGTAGGTAGGTAGAGAAGGGTTGCACAGTACTCAGAAGAGTTTCTGTGCATTCACTCGGAGACCTAGAGGTCCATTGTGTGTCTCTTCATAGAATTTATAAAAGAAGTAGAAAAAGTAGAAAAAGTGGTAGTAGTGTTAGAGTGATTTGAGAAGGAAAAATATTAGAAAGCTGAGACCAAGAAAAGAATAGAAAAGACTTGGGTAGAAGGAAAAATACTACCGCCCTATTTCGTTCGCTCTAAGCCAACGACACCCTCTTAGCCAGCCTATTGCCATCACGAATCCTAGATCGATCCTTGATATGCTATCTAATTCGTCAACGAATGGACTTGCTAACCATTTCTACCTACTTAGTTGTAGACGTGAACAGTGACATATAATATGCTCCACCGTTTCTATCTCCTCATTATCTTCGCACATCCTGCAAAGTCCGGAGGAACCTATCTCCCAATTCCCTGTCATTCCCCCTATGGGACAATGACCCGTTAGAACACCTAGAATAGTTTTCAGGTTTCCCCTTTTCATGCCTAATAGTAGATTTCAATCTGCTGTATCAAGTTTAGGCCATAGGACCCTTGATAATATGCACTCCGTTCTACGATTCCACGCATAATTGGTTCTATCCCAAATCCACTCTCTAATCAACCTGAAGTAAAAGCCTAGAAGTGGTCTCACACCACTTTCACTTACAGCACTATGCAAAGCTGAGCTGTTCCTAGCTAATTCATCAGCTACTTATTCGCCAGTTATCTCGCAATGACCCGGTACCTAGCAAAGTCTAATATGATAATTGCTCATTAATCTCCTCAGAGCATCCTGGCAGTCGCTAACTAACCTAGACTTGACAAAATGTCCTTTCAGGGCCTTTAGCGCCGCCTGGCTATCTACATGCAGAATTACCTCTGTATTCTCTTCAATGTTTCTTGCTATCAATTCGTGGCCCTAAGAACACCTAGAATTTCTGCCTGGAACACACTGCAACTATCCGTGAGCCACCCTAATATCGTTATTAATATATTTGTCTGTTTAATATATTTAAAAATAAGTGTCCGAATATATTTTTTCTTAAAAATCCTTTTAAAAAGTGAAAACTCTAAAAGCATGAAACTGGTAGTGCTACCAATAAAATAAGTCTTGTATTATCAAAATTGATACATAAATCTTGATTTTACTCACATTTAAGTGAAAATACCCAAGTATAATGTAGCAGATTTTGTTTGCAATTTTTAAGCATACAGAAATATATAAAATTTTCACAGAGTTTAATTACATTACAGTTAGAATAACCAAAAAAGTTATATTTTCGTTTACAAACATAAATGTACTAAATTTGAAATTGAATAAAAGTCCACATTGAAACTTTTTATCACTATCATGCCTTGTAAAATGGTACCCAAGTTTAATAAGATCGATAACACATTGATCTAGGTATTGAACGAATTTACCATAACTAACGAGCTTAAGTTATTGAGAAAATTTAAACTTCGGATTTTTCTTTTTCGACTACAACTCAATTGAGCAAGAACCTGAACGAAGAAATTATAATAAATTATAATCTATTATCATCTACTAAATATTTAATTATCTTGATGGTAAATTAATTCGACATTAAATAACAAAAATATATTTATTATCGATTTTATTATTTTATAAGATAGATCAGGAAAAACCTCATATTGGTAAGAATCATAATCAATAAAAAAATCTTTAGGTTAATTTATAAAATAATATTTATAATAGGGTTTTAAACTGGTACAATATCCTTAACAAACGAATAACATAACAATCAATTATAATCAACCAACCAAGACAAACCCCGTAGTCAACATCTCTGGTCTCATTGAAATTTATAATTTATTTCGAGAAAGTTATCTATTTATTCTCATCAATAAATTTCAATATATATTCAATAACATCTACAGTGCATTACTAAAAATATAAACGAAAAAGGAAGAGAAAAAGTGTTTAAAAGAAGTAAAAAGTCTCATTCGTAAAAGTCAAAAAGGTTTGGGAATCTCTGGAAGTAAAATTAACAGAAAATAAACTCGTTTATTTTATATTTATTGTGACGTCATGCAGATTAAATGAGAACACACTAAGAACAAATAAGATCAATAAGTACATAACACTATACCTTATTACATAAATATTAACATTACCGTTTTACTCAGATGTAAATTATAACAGCTCTGTTATATGTAACATTAATAACATTTAGTTAATTGTTTTAAAAGAAATTTAAATTGAACTATTAAGATACAAAATATAAAGTGCATGAGCAGTACGTTGTATAATATACCCAGCAAAAACTTTGCTTTCCTGGTAAGCCAGCAGGTATAATTGGAAACAAAAATAAACTACTTATTTTTTGCCAAATAACTAATTATTTTTGTTCGAGTCATCCATAAATTCATGCAGTTATTTCTTGACTCTAGGGGTATTTAAAAATATGTTGTCTAAACGAAAATAAAAGTAAAAAAAAAAAAAAATTGCCGTCAGTTAGATTTAAACTTGGACACAAATTAGCCATTCGTTTTTTATGACTAACCCCTTACGCAGTATACCATCTCGTACTAAATTTTCTAAGTGATAAAAATTTTCTTTAGTATAAAATATCTTTTTAAACATTTTGTGAAAAAAAACTAACAGCATCAGAATGGGATTGAACCAATAACATTCTGGTTGGTAATCCAGCGCTCTAGCCAACTGATCAACATGATTGCAGTATTACTGTGCTATTATACTATTGAGTACTTGTTTATGTAATATAGAGTAGGCAAATAATAATGACGCCTAATTACCAAGAAACTACTTTAATAAGTAGTTTGCATTACCCAAAAAGCGCTAAAGTAGCAACACAGAAAAAGTTTTCCCCAACTTTTTTCATACAAAATATAATATTTATCCTAGATATTATTAAATTTGCTTATTTTGAGAAAATTTGATTTTGGAAGCTAAATAAAAATATTTATACATAAATTATCAACGATAAATGTCTAAAAACGGTGATTTTTGAAATAAAATCTTAATAAAAATTCTAATGCAATTTATAATAAATTTTTCTACAAAAAAAGATATGCAACGATGTACTATATATATATATATATAAACTTTTTTATAAGCATTACAAGATTTTTTTCTTTTATACTGGACAAAAATTTTATAACTTATTCGATTTTATATGGAATGATTTACTTTATATACGTTTTTATTTTTGCCCCAAGTATGTTTTAAATAAAGCATAAACTTATTTGCTTAAAAATATATTAAAATTAATTTGACAAAATTTTTAAATTTTTAAATAATTGTTTGAGTATTTAAACAATTTAAAAGATTGACGTCTCATTTTATAGTAAATGAAATATCATTTAAAACTTCATATCTTTAGTGGTATTTTGAAATAGAAAGGCAAATTTAATTAAAAAAATTAATAAATTATTTCTTATCTGTAGTAAATATAAAAGATTTAAACAAAGTTTAAAGGCTACGTTATTTTGCTCTCTTCATTCAATTAAATTCAAAATTGACTTAAAATTTAGGTCTTTAGTGCACCAACTATCATCAAAACTTTTTTTCGAAATATCTCAAAATTTACAGGACATTTCACATTTTTGAAAATGTGTTAGTTTTTGCATTTATTTGTTTGAAATGCTTTAGAGGATAACAATAAAGTAAAAGCACAACCTATGTATTTTAATAATTTAAGCTTTTGAATTTCAAAAACTAAAAAGGAATAGTGAAGTAAAATAAAAGGAATAGTGAAGTAAAAAAATCTTATAAATAATTTTGAATTATTAAAAAAAATTTATGAGCTCTGTTGCAATGCTATATGACAGTCTTTAATGAACCATAACATTTGTTTAGATTAAGTAAGAATAAGTGTTAATTTTTGTCGAGAAAATAAATAAGATAATTTGAAAAAAATTTGTTATACTAACTCAAAAATCGTTCAATGGAAAAATATTTAGTTAAATATCCTTTGTGTTATTTTGCTCCAAAGAACCTATGAGTCATACAGTTAAACAATGCCTTACATATTTCTGATAAAAATCGAGTACCAAACACCTAGTACTATTGTCCATAATTCATCTTCATTTTTGACTTTAAGAAATAAAATAACATCCTCGACAATTATCCAAAGTTTCTCATTTAGATTTATATCCAGTGAAGTTAAAGCTTCCCATTCTAAATTAATTTATTACTAATCTAGTGATATTTTAAGTGTCATTATCTATTTGATATCGCGACTTCATAAGCACTTTACATTCAAGAATATTGGAAAAGAGGTGTCGATCCATATTTTCCTTTATTCGCAGAATTGAACCAACTCCTGACCAAGAAAACAATCCCACAACAATATGTTTTCATCACCATCCTTTATGGCTTTTGTGGTGCACTTTGAGTGATATGGTTAGTGTTTTGGGAGACTTACCCATGTTCTGCCATCAAGTGCGTCCAAATTTATCTACGACTCGTAGGAAAATTGAACATTTCTCTATTTTTTCTCACATTCCTACCCAACCCAATTTAATTATTCTTTAACGAAATCGTTCCTTTTTTTCCTGGTCTGTCCTTGGTTCAATTTTTTAAATCAAGAAAAATATCAATCAACATCTCTTTTCCCATATTCTTATCAATACAGGTAAAATGCCTCAGAAGTCGCGATATCAGAGAGATGATGACACTAAACATAAATCGAGAATAGTATAAGATTAGTTTACAATGAAAAATTTTTACCTGATGGAGTGGTCTTCTTATCTACTAGATCTAAATCTAATTAAGAAACTTTGGAGAGTTGCCGAGGTGTTATTTTACTTCTTAAAGTCAAAAATTTCATTTTGGACTTTTATAGCTCGTAAAAATTCGATGCTGAATCGACTTCTCTTTGTAACGCTGAAACAACATTTCAGACATGTAAAATCTTTGGTTGTCTTTTGACTTCAGTTCGTGGGGTACCCAAATCCTTGAAGTTAGATGAATCCAATTGCTTTTAAAAATCAATGTTTAATTTGACCACAATGGTTTTGCAAGCGCTTCTTGCGTTTGGCACAAGCGTTGATCGATCAAAGCTTCCATTTCTTTACTTCAAACTTTTTCAAAATCCTCAATTCCACTAAAATACGATGGTTTTAAGTAGCAGTTTTCTTTAAAAAATAATGGAGTTATCTTTTCGATAATACTTTTAGTTCCTAGGAGGCAGATGATAATGAACGACGCGCACCTATATTTTTATCCAGTGATTACTTTGTTTTTTCAAATTTAAGGACTCCTACAATGTTCTAGATTCTAAAGGAAATTAAAAAAGTTATATAGAGTTTACCTATGTGCGTGAATTTTAATTCATATTGAAGCAAACTAATAAAAATAATATGTACAATATATTTTATGAAATATTAGACGACCTATTTAGAGCTGCCTTCTTCTTAATTAGCTTTAAGAAATCTAATCATTGAATTATCTTCAAACTAAAATTAGTTTATTAAAAACAATAAAACAAACAATCATTTCAAAATTATACAATTATGCACATTTATATTCTAAAAAAATCCAGAAAAGCTAACTATATTCCCATTTTAAATTATACATTCTCACATGTATTTCATTAAGCTCATCCTTTTAATGTAATATTTATTTAAACCCTCTGTGATTTACAACCACTCACTACAAACATACGATTATTTTATTGGTTGTTTGAATATGAATTTAACACACGAACATGCGTAACGTACGCGAATGTGAACGGAAGAGAATTTGAATGTAATTGTTTTGAAAAATGTCATCAATTCTCATACAAAGACATAAATATCTTTTAAACTAAAAACGTTGAAACATTAAAACGTTTTGTATTTCAAAACACATAAATATCCTGTACAACACACACACACACATACATAAATATATAACAGACTTAAGTTTATTTTATTTTTCTGTTTGTTCCTTTTATAAACGATGATGATTTTGAATAATTACAAATTGCACTTAAGGGATACAATATTACACTTTCTTTACCTTCAAAAAAAAAAAAAAACAAAAAAATTGGCCATAAAACTATCTACTTAAAGCATAAAATTTATGTGAACAAATAAAAAATTACAGAAGAAACTTTTTAAAAAAAGAGTAATTTAACAAAAATTTCTTAAGATTTTTTTTCCTTGTTGAAGCAAGGAAAACGAATTGAAAATAGCCGAACAATTGCAAGTGTATATTAATGTAGATGTTAGTTTATAACTTACAAATTTATTTAGCTTTTATTCGTACTTAAATAAATTAACAAATCAATTTTTATTGTCAAACTTTGATATAACTTTTTGCCCATACTTTACTTTTGTTATATAATTTTGTTATATAATTTCCCACCAGTTGAAAAACCATAAGTGTATGCTGTAATGTTATATATACATTTTAGAGGGATTTGAACGAAACTGAACTAAACTAAGTTACCATAGATAATTCCATAGTTTATAATCTTGACTATAGAATATTCCATAGACTAGACCATATTAATGAATATAGCAAAGTACATATTACATATTACAAAAATAGTACATAGACTAGACTACAGTCTGGATTATAGAATAGTTCATAGACATAAATGGTTCATAGACTAGAATAGTCCACAGGCTGGACCATAGTCCTGACTATGGAACAGTGCATAGACTAGACTATAGTCTTAAATATAGAATAGTCCATAGGCTAAACTATAGTTATGACTATAGAATAGTTTATAGATTATACTATAGTCTTTACTATAAAATAATTCATAGAATAAACAATAGTCTTGAAATAGTTCATAGGCTATACTATAGCCTTCATAGATTAGACTATATCCTACAAACATTTGGAACATATCTTCCTAGAAGAAATTTACGCAATACCTTCTTTTTATTATTTGGACGAAAATCGTCAAAGCAATATTTTTCAAATATTGTATTTTTATCACTTTATTGAAAATTAGGTTTTGACTATAGAATAGTCCATAGACTAAACTATTGCCTTTACTACAAAAATAATACATAGACTGGACCATAGTCCTAACTATAGAATAGTCCACAGTCTAGACCATATTAATGAATATAGCAAAGTACATAGTCTCTAGGTTATACTATAGTTTTGACTATAGTTTATAGGATAAACTATAGTTTTTACTATAAAATAGTCCATAGACTAAAAAGTAGTCTTGATTATAGAATAGTTCATAGATTATAGCACTCATAAAATAGAATATAACCTATAGATATTTGGAATATATCTTCCTATAAGAAATTTATGCAATATATTTTTTTTTTATTTCAACGAAAATCGTCAAAGTAATATTTTTCAAATATTGTATTTTTATCAGTTGATTGAAAAATAGGTTTTGATTATAGAATAGTCCATAGACTATACTATAGTCTTGATTATATAATGGCTCATAGACTAGACTATAGTCCTGACCATAGAATAATCCATAGGCTAGACCATAGTCCTGACTATAGAATAGTACATAGGCTAGACTATAGTCTTAGCTATAGAACAGTCCATGGGCTATATTATAGTTTTGACTATAGAATAGTCTATAAACTATGTATAAAATTTTAAATTTGTTATTATTTTTATCCTCAAAATATCGTGTTTTCTTCAGTAAGGTGATTATCACCACCGCAATAATTCCCACTGAGATCGTCTGGAAAAAATTAATACAATACTTTTATTTGTCCAGAAAAAGTCTTCTATAGATTACGCATATTGTACCGACTATATTTTAGTCGTACATATTGATAATGTTTGCCAAACAATATACTGCTATCTATATGTGAATGAGTGAATAATATATATTCCATAAAGTTCCAATTTCTCCTTTTTTATGTCATCCATCCATTCATTGATATGAAAACAAGCAAGAACAACATAAAAAAGACCAACCAATTGACTCTTGTACAAAAGTTACTAGCTTTCGAAGCAACAACAAAAAATAAATAAAAATATAAAAAAAGACAAATGTTTAAAAAATCATTGCCAACGTGTAGTTTATGATCCTTAAAGTATATGAGAATGAGTGTGTGTATGTTTTTGGTTTGGTTGGATGGTGGAATTGTCGCGTGTTTTATTACTTTTGGCTTGTAAACATTGGAATTAAACGCTTATTACAAAGTGTACAACAACATTTATATATATATGACTATATACGTAATCGTATTTTATTTATTTTTGTTGTTAGTATTTTTACTCAATGTTCAATGGTTATTTTTTTGTTTCCAGGATATTTTCGTGTTAAGAGAGTATGCATTTGTGTGTTTGTAAGAAGAGTTTTAGTAGTTGTGATATATATTTTTAAACATTGTTACTTTTAAGTTTTATTACCGAACTAATTTGTCATGTCCCCTTTAGAAAAATACAAAAGGAACAGAAAATTATTGTTATTTATATTCTCATCTAAATGTAAATGAATGTTGTTGTATCGTTTATTATGTGTAGTAGCTAAATAATATAGTTATTATTATTATTTTTTTTTAATGTATATTTTTAAACACAAAAAGATAAAAAAAAGTTTCAATAACGATTATTTTAAATAAAAAGTTTTAAAGAGTCAATTAAAATGAATCGATTAAATATGCGTTTTGGTAATGGACTATTGGTATTATTTATAGTTTCTTAGAAACTAACTAACTTATTCATAATAAAATTTTATATTTATTCAAGTTTTAAAAAGAAAATTTTCATATTAAATTGGTTTAACAATCTAATATGTATATCGTCGGTGCGTTAACGATAAGTCCTATGTATTTTGGAACAACTTTTCAGGAAAGCAATTAAAAAATTTATTTTTTGTATGAAAGAATATCGGTTAACCAGTTTCCGTTTTTTTTACAAACACTGTCGGTTTTTTTATAATTTTCTGTTTTATTCGAAACCGGTCTTTAAAGGATCTTAACCAGTTTTTAAGTAACTTTTTATATAATTTTACTTAGTAAAAGTGTAATAATAATAAAAATCGCATGACTAGAAATGCAATAAAAATAACAAACAGCTTATTTGACTTGAACAATTCTCTTTAAATAGTTGAAATAGATCAAACTATTAAGTGCGTACAAAAAAAATAGTGGTTTAAAATTTTTGTAGTACATTGAAAATGAAATAAATATATTTATAATTATCAACCATGATGTTGTATATGTACTAGGGTATCCAATAGATTAATCGTCATTCGGTTGTCCGATTAATTTTGGTCGATCAACTGTTCGAATAATTGAAAATTGTCTATTTTCGAATAATGAATAAACCGAATAATTTGTAACGAATAATCGATTAATCGAAATTTAGTTTTCTGGAGTTATAAATTTAGAATATTTTTTATTTCTAAGATAAATCTATGTCAGCTACTTCTTTTTAATGTCTGTTATATCACAGCAAAAATAAATGAGAGTCATTTTTAGGGAAGTACTTTTTCATTACTTCCAAAGTTTAAATAAGTGTATGTTTTCTTGTGTTTAAGAAGTAATACAAACAGCATCTAAATATATTGAAAAAAAATGATTCAAATGAATTGTTCTGCTATAAAATATTGACATTAGGTTGTTATTTTTGAAAATACTTGTTACTAAAGAGAACTGTTTTAAATAAATGAAAAATAATGTTATTTATGCATAAAATTTCTGTATTAAAAAATATATGTCTTTATATAAAAATTTAAACTTATTTGCTTGCGCCAATAAAAGGTCAAAAAATTAAATTTTTTCACACAAATGGGCGAAAGAACTGATAAGATCAACCCTTTTTGAAAGAATTTAATCTATATTATATTTCCAAAAAACTATTTCAATAGATTATACACTATAATTAGGGTTATTTATAAGTTTTACATGTATTACTAAGACTATTCGGTTAATTGAATAAATTGCTATTAATCGGTTATTAACCAATAAACTTTAAACTTCGAATAATTATTTATTGATCGAAATAATTGGATACCCGAGTATATATCAAATGCGTCCAATCAACCAAAATTAGCCAAAACTACGGTCAATTGAATGGTATTGGTACTTATTCAACAAATATTTAGGGATACTAAAATTTTAAAAGTACACACTTTCCAGCAATAATACAAAGTAAAAGTTATGCAGAAGAGCTTCTGTTTTATTAAAACCCAATAAGAAACAAATTATTAGTTCGAATTTAAAAATTTCTTTTATAAAAAAACATAAACCATATATTGGTATAATTTTTATAAACAGAATTTTATTTACTAGTTTTTTTCGTGTTCACTTCTTAGTATTTCAATCGCAAAATAAATTTTATTTTATTTTGAAAAGGCATATTTTCATATACCGGCATTAGAAATAAAATGTTAACAAAAAATTAATTAAATAAAGTAAATAAAAACAATAAAATAAATAAAAAAAATTTAATTTAGAGTAAAACTTACATATATGTATGTATGTATGAATTTAGAATTTTGTTTTAAAAAATTACAAAAAACATATTTTCTTATTAAAGAATTAAAATGACAGAATACCGGTTAACCGGTTTTTCAAGTGTCCTGCGCGTCTCCTTCGCTCAATCCACCTACCTAATTTTAGTTTAGAATAAATTAAACTTTCTCCGACTTTTCAATTTTGTTAGTTTTAGCGCAAACATTTCAGTACCTGTTTCTGTTTATGAAGGTAAGTTAAAGCCCTGTTCAGACTAGAATAATATTTGACAATTTTTGCAAAAGGTTGCTTAAAAGGTTGCCTAATGTGAACACCAAATATTTTTGCGATACAAACAAGATAACAGCTGAAATGATGAATTTATATTTTATCTATTAAAATATACTTTTTTAGATAAAACTTTTCATGATATATCACTTATTTCCTCGTAATATGTATGATATTTTTAGCCTTTGCTTTCCTGGTAAGTTAGCAGGTATAATTGGAAACAAAATTAAACTGCTTATTTTTTGCTTGAATAACTAGTCATTTTTGTTCGAGTTGTTCACAAATTCATGTAGTTATTTTTAGACTCTAGGGGTATTCAAAAATATGTATCTAAACGAAAATAAAAATAAAAAAAAACAAAATACAAAAAAAAAATTGTCATCTGTGAGGTTTGAAGTTGGGCACAAATTAATAATTCGTTTTTAATGATTAACGTCCAACTCAGTACACCATCTCGTACGTAATTTTCTAAGTGACAAGAACTTTCTTTAGTATGAAATATCTTTTTAGACATTTTGTTAAAAAAAAACTAACAGCATCAGAACCTTTTGGTTAATAATACAGCGATCTAGCCAACTGCTCCAAGTGATTGCAGTATTACTATGCTATTGCACTAATGAGTACTTGTTTATGTAATATAGAGTAGGCAAATAGTAATGAGGACTCATTACCAAGAAACTACATTAATAAGTAGTTGCCATTACCGAGAACGAAAAAGTTTTTGCTGGATTAGAACTCCATGATTTAATTAAAGATAAAAAAATTTTATTTTTCGCCATAAATGTAAACAACTGCGAAACTATTGAACAGTTAATATGTATAACTTGTAGATAAACGGCATCTTGTGGTGCTTTATTAATCAATAACATATCAACCTTTCTCAAGTTATACTAATATTACCACATTATTAAGGGGTCATTTAGTATAACTCTTTATAACTTTAACAAAATCGTCCGTGAAAGTATTTATATAAACGTATATATACAGTGGCTCACATCGAAAGTCGGGCAACTAATTACAGAAAAGTTTCACAGCTTTAAAATAAAGAATACTTAAAGTTTTGCAAAATATTTCATTTAAATATTTATTCTGCATACTAGTAAATATAACAAAACAAAAACTAGGTACTTCAGCCTTATAACAATAGAAATAATAAATTAAAACTCAAAAAAACTTAAAACTATGACCACACTGAAAGTCGAGCAGTCTTTAAATTAGATTGATTATGCATTAATTAATATTTGGTTGCATATTCTTTTTGATTTTCTATAGCTTTTAATCTTCTTGGAATAGATTCCACTAATTTTTTGCACACATCAGGCGTTATTTGTTTCCATTCCTCCTGTAATGCGGCCTTAAGCTGGTTTTTATTACTGCACAACCTGTTTTGCCTACGATGTCCAAGTTCGTCCCATAAGTGCTCGATTATGTTTATATCTGGGCTTTGTGGTGATGTTTTGATGACCTTAGGGCAGTTATAAAGCAACCAGTTCTTTACTATCAGTGATGTGTGCTTAGGGTCGTTATCTTGATAAAACTTAAAATTATCAGCAATACCCAATTTGCGCGCACTTTCTTTAACATTAGTTTTCAAAATATCAAGATATCCGTTCTTGTCTAAGATACCTTCTATAAAGTGAAGGTTTCCGACACCTGAAGCTGCCATACAACCCCACACCATCACTGATAAGCATCCATGCTTCACCGTTTTCTTAGTGTTTTTGTGCAAAAATTCTTCATAACGCCTGTCATCGGAACCAAACAAATTAAATTTGCTTTCATCCGTAAAAAGAACCTGTAAAATATTGAAATGTTGATAGGAAAAGCCAAAATAACGTGGCATATAAATTTTGCCGTTGTCCAAAACGAAAAATCTTTTGATATATGCTCTCGTGTAAATTCCAAGCGATCCTTTCTGTTTTTGACACTAACACATGGTTTCTTTCAAGCCACTCGTCCATGCAATTTGTTTTTTCTTAAAACTCTTCTTATTGTTTCTGCATGTACTTCCTTTCCAAGATTGGTTTTAACCATTATGGCAAGTTTTGGAGCGGAAATGAATGGGTCATTTTGTACTTCGCGAACTATAAACTTCTCATCTCTCAGGCAAAGCTTCCTTTTTACAGGCGCGCATTTATTTGTTATTCTGTTGTCTTGTATCGCGTAATGATGTCGTGTACAGTTGATTTGCTTTTATTAACGATACTTACTTCTCGTTGAGTTTTACCTTCTAAATAGTTATTAATAAATATTTTTGGCTCTTCCAAGGTAGACTGTTTGATTGTACGCGGCATTACAAAAAGAATTTAAAAATATTGTCACATTTCGAAAGCAAATATCCAACTGATCACTTATAATAAAAAAATAATAAGAAATTGACAAATATAACGGTGATTGAAATGAATTTCCTGTTACTTTTTTGCTTTGCCCGACTTTCTGTGTGACCATAGTTTTAGAATTTTTTGAGATTAGTTGTAAAGTACCGTGTTGGAAACATCTTGTCAATGTTTTTACTACAAAATTGTATTGTATAGTTAATGATTAATTATATGTATTCAAAAGTTTTTGAAAAATAATAAACTATGACATCTAAAATAGTTGATAAAAATCTACCAATGATTTGCCCGACTTTCAATGTGAGCCACGGTATATACATATATACTATATACATAAATATATATATATATATATATATGTGTGACTGTGTCTGTGTGTCTGTGTCTGTGTCTGTGTGTGTGTGTCTGTGTGTGTGTGTGTGTGTGTGTGTGTGTGTCTGTGTGTGTATGTGTGTGTCTGTGTGTGTGTGTGTGTGTATGTGTGTGTCTGTGTGTGTGTATGTGTGTGTGTGTGTGTGTGTGTGTGTGTGTCTGTGTGTGTGTGTGTCTGTGTGTGTGTGTGTGTGTGTGTGTGTGTGTGTGTGTGTGTGTCTGTGTGTGTGTGTGTCTGTGTGTGTGTGTGCATGTGTCTGTCTGTCTGTCTGTCTGTGTCTATGTGTGTGTGCCTGTGTCTGTGTGTGTGTGTGTGTGTGTGTGTGTTTGTGTGTGTGTGTGTGTGTACATAGTATACAACCTTGTAATTTAACTTTTCTTAATTTTCCTGTGAATTATTTCATAACTTTGTAATAAATAATAACTTGACACGAAATATATTAAAACTGTTTCACTTAACCAAAAAGGAAAAAACTTCTATAAACAAGTAATAAACAATTACTAATAACCAAAAACAACAATTATATTCATAATTTTACACAGAAAAACATCATGTCAAACTCAACTAAAAACAATAATTAACCACGGAAATAATAATTTAATACAATATTTTATGGAATTAAAGAAAAACTAAAAACCAAAAGAATTTAAACTCAATATCCTTATAACAAAAGAAGGTAGAATGAGCAGAAGTAGAAAAAATGAATTAATGAACTTTTAGGCAGAAATATACAAAAATGCATTTGATATTATGAAATGCGATTAAAGCCAGAAATGACAGTAAAAATAAGGAAAACAATGAATGAAAAAATAAAATACAAACACAAGGACTATAGAAATAAAATACTGACACTGGGCTTAGAGTTGTCTTTTATTTATGTTTATAAAAAAAACAAAGATCCCAAGTGGAAATATTTGCTATGGGGTAAAATTTAGAAAGTAAATTTTAATGAAAAAAAATTGTGACATAATTTCCATCAAAGTTGAATATAGTTTACTGCTTGGCTGTGAAAAAAATTAATATTTAGGAAAATTTCGGTTACAAAAACATACTGGCATAATGACCAAATTTAGATAAATGTTTCGTCATAACCTCAATACAGACTTTTTCATACATATTTATATTAGTTATAATTAATTTCCAACTGGTAAGATATAGTTGTTACTATTTTTGCAACATACAGTTTTCTTTGTACTATAGTTGTTGGTTTATTATTTAACATTTTTTTTTCTCCACTTTCTACGTCAAAAGCCAAACAAAACGTTTAATAAAAAATATTTGTTGTTCTTGTTCATATTTTTACATATAAAACTTAATGATTGTCTCAAGGAAATGCAATTATTATTTGTTATTGTTATATTTTGAAGAGAGAAGGAAAAAATATTCCTTTTAGTTATATTTTTACTATTTTCATTTCATTTGTTTTTCAAAAAATCCAACATTAAATGAAGAACTGAGGAAAAAAATTAAAAAAGAAATTTTTACAAATAAAATGAAATTTATATTAATGTTATTTTAGGAAAAAAAAACACATATATATGAAGAAGACTAGGAATACATAATATATTATACGAAATATTGTATTAAATGACGTACGTTCCAAATGCAATGATGACGAGACGTCTAAAAATACTAGCAGTCAACCAAGAAGAACTAGTACTCAACTCTTAAACTTTTAAAAATCCAAAAAGAAGGGTATGAGTAAATTTGTTTGTGTAGAAAAAAAATTTAAACATATGAATGGACTTTTGGAAAAATAAAAATTACTTAAAAAGGTGGTATTCGTTTGAAGACAAAAAAAAAATATGAAGAAAAAATACAATACATATATATTAAATTAATAACTCATATTAAGGACATTCCAAAGATAATGCAAAATGTTTTTATATGCTAGGAACGAGGCATAATTGAACATAAAGCTCATATAAGGCAGAAAATCATTATAATGCGAATAAATCTCTTTTAAATGAGTTTTCGGTAAATAGAATTTTAAAGTAAATAGAATAAAAGAATTTTAAAAGAATTTTTGACCATTACCCATAACTTTCAATCATTCAAATATAAGTGAAATGGTCCCTAATCGAATATATCTTCCACACAAGTCCTACCCCAATAAATTCACCACGAAATGTTTAATTTAATTTTTCTAGATATCGAGGATACCTTTAATAAGCTGGTGTGAATATTTTAATTTTGATCGATCTTCAGCGTTTGAGGGTATATCACCGAATTATCAACTAGAAAACTTAACATTAAGTTTGGATCTGAGTAGACAAAAAAAAAACAAATAAAAAACTGTAGCAAGAGGTATTCCACTGAGAAAAGTAATATATATACGCTTCTGTTGAATCTTATTGTAAATTAAATTTTTTCCAACTTGCTTGGAAAAATACTAAGGTAGTCGCATATGCAGATAACATTTTTCTCCTCATCAGAGCACAGTTTCTTCATAGATTGAGTGGTTTCATGAAATCTGTATCAAGTAAACTACTTAACTTAAATGAACTCGAGAGAACAGAGGTAAACCCGTTAAAGATCAAACTGATATCCCTTTCCACAATATATAAAATTCTAGTCTTACCTAGACTGAACGGTATCTGAATAGTTTTCTCAAAAGAGACCAAATATCTTGGTGTTTTTTTACACTCAAAGCTATAGTCGAAATGTAATTCTGTGATTAGGGTGCATGGCAGCCTTATTAACCCATTTGCGTTTTCGCATCAGTAACTTTAGCATCGCCTAATTAATTCATTAATTAATTATGCGGTTAGTGTTGATTTACTTCACAGTTATTATTAAATTAATATAATGTCTTCAAGATAAGAGAAAAAATTAAGTTTTTTATAAATAATCTGTCCAAAATTGGATTTTGAAGCCACCCGGATCACCTAAAAATTTGATGCTGCAAAAACGCATCAATCTTCATTTCTGTCCGATCAAATTGTTTAGGCTATGGACGTATTCTAAAGGTAAATAACTTTAAATTTGAGCTAAAAAAAATTTCAAAATTTTATTTAGAAAAATTTTCCGCAACTAAAAATATTTAGAAATCTAAATCTTCTCAATTTGTTATCACAATTATATAAATAAACTTTATGCCAAATTTTGTAAAGATATCTCAACGGAATCGGTTAGTGGTCAGAAATGGGTTAAGGCCTTATGAAAAGATGAGATCTTAATCCTTACATTGTACAGTGCAACGTTTAAAAATTTGTGGAAATAAATCTGTAACTTCGAGTCGGCTGGTTGGACTTAAATATAAAATTTCACATATTCATACCTCTGACTTCTACAATTTTTAATCACTTTCCAAATTTTAATTTCTTATCCGATTTTAAAGATTTTTACATCTCGTTAAAGCTTATAATATTATCTATTTATCTCTTATAGTTTTCAAGTTACTTATATTTGAAATTTCAACTATCTCAATTTTGGTAGATCTTCCATATATAATCCAACATTTCTGACCGACTTTGTTAGTTTTTTTATTTAGTTAAAGAATTCTTTTTTGTTGCGAAAAGAATTAATTCAAAATTTAGCTACTTCGTAAAGAATTAAAATCAAAAAAGAACGATTCATTTACAGCTCTGCTAAATACCTATGCTTTACAACTTCATTGTAAAAAAAAAAAAAACTATTTTTTGTAAAATAAAACAAACATATAAACTTGAAAAATTTAGATTTTCAGTTTTTACCACTGTGATTAAAAATTGCAAAAAAAAAACTTTGACCGTGGTCTACACGGCGAGCGAAGAAAATAAAGAATTTTTGTAACAGATAATGATAATCATTTTATCTATTTTTAACTAGAATCAATTATTATAGTGAGAGTGATTCCTTTTGGCTATAAAATCTATAAAGCCAGAAGGTCTTTAGATATTTTATTATCTTTTTTTGCCGCGGTGTATGCTGAAGGACGAATTAGAGATCTCGTCTCGGAAGCTTCAAATATTTATGTAGACAGTCAGACCACGATCAAGGGCTTAAGTTCCTTTGCAGTTCAATCGAGATCTATACATGCGCTAGATACGGGCCTGATAGGGATATTAAAATAAATTTTGTCTAACTGTCAAATGTGGGAGAGAATTGGGCGATTAAGGAAAAGTCCCAGATACGTTCAATTGATAATAAAAGAGCTAAAGCCCTTCTGGCTTTATAGCACATTTTTTTATAGCTTTCCCTATAACAGTTGCTGCAGAAGGAAGAAAAAGGTTCGATACAACATCTTCCATGTAATTTTTCAAGAACGCAGACTAAAGTATTTTGGCGAGAATTTTTTGTAAGAATTTATTTATTCTGGGAAATACATCACTGGGAAATCTACTACCATAATCCAGTCTACATAGGAAATCTGTAAAAAATATGCATCCATTTATAGTGTAGGTAAGAATTTTCTTTTCTATAAATAGGGACCTTAATCAATCTTAGAAACTAAAGGCGAATACCCTTACTAAATTGTCAGCTATTACGAAACAAAGTTATGGTTACGACTTTATATTTTTTCTATTTACATTTTCTCTCATTTAAAATATGAATATATGAGAAGTATGTGAACTGCTTTTAATTCAACTTTATGATTTTTTTTTTTTGTTTCTTTAGTAGAGTCAAACATGCAACAGTATTTAAGAAAGAAGACAGAAAGACAGATTTGCTTTAAGCCATTTTTTATATTTTTATAACATTACACATATGTTTATTTAAATATAAGCTTGATTTAGGGTCAGGGTAAATCCCTTATTTAAACAAAAAGGAAAAAAAAAGAAATGCACATCTTCCACACAAACACATAAACACTAGACTATAGATCAAAAACTCTAGTAAAGCAGTGGTTAAAGAGGTCCTTAAAAACCACACTACCTTAAAGCAATGACGGCCGTGTTAGTAATAGTACAATTTGTTACCAACATTTTTTTTCTGGCCAAAAATCAAAAAAAAATAAAAGCACGATTTTTTATATTAGCATTTTTTAAACTTAATAACAAGATAGAAAAAACGGGCTGGCAAAAAAGAAAATGTTGTCAGAAACCAAAACGAAAAAAAGCACAAAGAAATATAAGTTTGAAAAAAGGTATAATTTGGTTTAATGTGAATATTTATCATCTTAAGTAGTGAATGGATGGTAGGTAGTATGTATAATTTTATGTTTTACGTGTATTAACATTTATTTCATGTAATTTCCAATTAATTTAAATGGATTTTTAAATTCATAACATAACACAAAAAGAGACATACAGAAAGACAGACAGACAGACAGCCATGCAAACATACATGAAATAATAAATCTCTATTTAAATGTGGAGTAATTTAAAAATCCATTATAGAACGATGATAATAAATGTTAAAATGAAAAACGCATTAATCTAAACTAAAACTAATATTTATCTAACAAATTAATATACACGTGCATTCCATGCATGCACATTTTTAGTATTCCACAGCCTCTTATGTTTAGATATTTTTCCATTATATAGAATGCCAGCCAGCCAGCCACATGACTAAAAGACCCACAATGACCAAAAACATCGATAAGCCTTTAAATAAATATCAACAAATCGTATGTGGTATGTATTGGTTTATCCAAAAGCATACAAATATTTCACCTTTGCACCCCCACCTTTCGTTGTTTTTTTTTTTTAAGTTTTAGATTTGCAAAACAATTTTAGGCCAAAGGCCTAAAAAATATGCAAATAGTTGTATTGCTATTGGCAAACAGTGTAACGAGTTTAATAGTAAGTTAAATGTTGAAGTTAAATTCCAATTGTTAGATCACATTTCTTGCAGACCTTGCAATCAATGGTGCGATGAGCTTCTACTCGACAATCTGGAGTAGAAACTGGTCATACATCTATAAACACAAAGAATTAAAGCATGACCTCAATGATCGTGACATTATTCTACACTTCATATATCATTTCAAAAATTTCTCTTTTCCCTCGGACATCCAGACATATTTTTATTCATTAATATTATAAAAGCAAAAGGAGAGAAACAAATTTAGTGAAGATTAGCAGGAAAACGTGGCCGCCATATAGTGAAAAACGTTGTCTTAAACTGCGTCCGAAAAACATTTCGAGGCTAATGGCAAAGTTAATAGTTCGGTGAACATGCAATAGTCTCGATTTTACTCTCAATGGATTTTGTGATAGCCGCAATGACTCCTGAAAGAAGAAAACTTTACTTCATCTTATATACCCATTCGCAGATCGAATGTTCGTCTCATCTAACTAATATCTGGCTTTGATTCAGCACACTTATTCTTTGCAATTAGTCCTATCTAATGAAAACATATTGATTCTACTTGAATGATCTAATCGTCGAACTTTCACGTTTAACCAACTGAAATGAAAGTATTTATAATTTCAGACAGTTTCGTACTCGTAAAATATTATGACTGACCCTTAAGTATACACGGACCTCCATTTATCAAGCCTTGCTATACAGAATAAGTGTAGGGCAATTTTGGCACAGAAAGCAATCTTTAAAATTAGTTCACAAATAGCGAATATAAATTCAAGGGAAGTTTTATGGACAGTGATTTATTCATTCAAATAAGATAAATTTGCTTTGTTTTCATTGCAATTATAAAATACAAATATAAAAGTCAGGCATCTATTACACATTATTAACCCATTTTCGATCACATTTACATTTTCTCATCAGTACATTTACCTATACCCTAACTAATTTAGTATAAGGTTAATGATAATGTTTTCTACATATATATTTAGTTTGGAAAGTTCAATAAATAAATTAAAAAAAAAAAAATTGAAATTCCGCGGAATTTTTACCTCCAGTAGAACGGATCAAAGGAGGTGTATAAAATAGACCTTTTTAAAAATTAAAAAAATAATTCGAAAAATTTTACACAATATCTAAAATAACTTTTCAAACGACAGTCAAGACATCAAAAAATAAGAAAATGTTCACAATATGACAAAGAATTGAGTGGGAATGGAACACCAAGCTCCTAACAATTGGTGTTACGAAAACGCATCAATAATTAGTTAGGTGTAGTGTGTTTTAACTATACTTACGAAAGGTGACACACGGTGGCTCAGAAATTAATTTCATTGGCCAAAAATCCAAATTTTTGTTAACACCGACTTCTAAAATTTTAATGCTATTCAATAGTAAATATATTGACAATAAGTCGGCCCAAAAATTAGATCAAAATATTGGTAATTGTGATTTTTGTAAATTTTATCATAAGTAAATTATGATTACTTGCAAACTATTATCGCTAAGGCAATTGTAATATATCATCCAAAATTTCTATAGATTCATTAGTAGGACAATAATAATTATATAAATTACTAATAGGAGCATTAAATATTAAATTTTGATATTCAACAAACTTTAAATATAAGTAAAATTCTTTAAAAGTTAAAATTTTTATATATTTATTAATTATTCTAATACAATTTTTATTAGTGTAGAAGTAATGTCACAACCACATCGAATTATTCAATACATGATGAGTTGGAACTATAGGATGTTCTTAAAAAAATCTATTATCTTGTCTTCCTTTCCTCTCTTTTTACTACTGGTATTTTTTTTTGAATCTGGTACGTCGCCGCAAGTAATAACTTCATTACCAATTGATGATTGGGATCTAAAGGTGATTGGGTTATAAATGTGGCTTCGTTCCACCATTACGTCTACGGCTTCTTCGAGGTCTTTAAGAAATGGTATGATGTGTCACTGTACCGTTTATACCTGCTGTGTTATTAAATGTTTTCTTAGGTACTATATTTTAGTCAAAATTTGAATTTTAGTGTAATAGAGCTTTTAAGGGGCAAACAAGGTTAAACAATTTTTACTACCAGAAGAAAGGGGAAGGTATCCTCTTTAACTCCATATACACCTTTGTACCTGTCTGGACCCGTCTGTAGAACACTTTTTCCATTTAAATGAAATTACTCTCGAAATTTTTCATGGAAAACATGGAAATCAGTTATGATTTGGATTTTAAACCTACAGGATCAATAAGAAACAATGACACCTATAAGGAACTAAGAAGTTTGAAAAAGAAAAATCTTTAGGATGAATTTTTCAAATGTGGGTTGATTGCAGATCAATCAAAAGAAGGCTCAGGCAATACGAATGATGAGCACAGCAAGAAGGTTCTTTTCAGATTCCGAAAGAGCATCTGAAATAACAGGTGTTGATATAAATCTTATTTCAAGATTTAAAACTCTTATCGATGTATTTGTGTGCAATAAACAAATTGCTGCTAGAAAATTTGGTGAGAATGCGAAGGGAACTGCCCCAATATATACAACCAAATATCTATGGAGAAATATTTCTGCAACAGTTCACAAAATCCTTTATCATGGAAAAGATGTCATTAAGTATCATTTAGTACCATTTGGAGATCTATCAGAGGAAGCCCAGGAAAAAAAAGAATAAGGATTGCAAATTTTATAGAGAGCACAAGACCAGAAAAATATAACGAAATTCTACAAATGAAGATCTATTTAATATATTACTGGCCACGTAAGATCCGCTCATCTCCAGCATTCAAAGTCAATGAAAAGTAGAACATCCAGACGAAGAAGGAAAAGGGATGCTAGAGGACAGAAATAATATAGAACTAAATGTGGAATATTTGCATGATATTTTCCAACCAAATGAATAATAATTATAATTTTCTTTTATTGTTATTTAAGTAAAAAGTAAAATAAGGATTGAAAAACTTTTAGTTATTATAAAAAAATATAAGTAAAAAACAAAATAAACATTAAAAAATCATCTTTTTTTTTTTTGTTTTTTTGTCTAACAACCGATTCTAGTAGAACCAGTTTTTTTTTTTTTCTTGTCCAAAAACGACCGATTAAAGTGGATCCTGTTCTAGAATTGATAAACTGGGAACCTGTTCACAAAATTATCCTGGGTATTATTAAAATGTTTTTTTTTTTAATTTGTTTATAGTTTTTTGTTGCACTTTTTAACTTTTTTATATTATAGTTTTTTAGAATTTTTGTATTTTCGGCTTAAGTTCATTGAATAATTGTAGAAGAATTCATTGTTAAAGCTTTTATTGGACACTTTGCAGAATGGAATGCATTTTCTAGTTCGCCACGACCGTCATCAGCACTCTTCAGCGTCCCATCGTGGTGAGGAGAAAATAAGTTACGGATTCCATTTCCTGAAAAGTTGTAAGTTAAATAGATGATTTTTACACAGAACACCACGGTGGGACTCTAAAGAGTTATTTTATATTTTTTATAACTTCTGCTGTAACCATAGTAACAAGTGTGTATTTTTGAAATTAAAATATAGTGCATTTTATAGGAGAATAATAACTTACTGAATATGGTATTCCAAGACTTAACTGAAATATGCAAAATATGAATGAGTGAAACCGAATGCTTTTCATTGCTCAATATTTTAAATTTGCTCAAAAAGGAATAATAAATATACCACAAAGGTCATAAAGTTTGTAAATTTTAAGATGCATTTTTTTATTAAAAATATTTATTTAAAATAAAAATATTCTAAGAACTAATGCGAATAGGTACATAATTTTATAATTTTTGAAAAAAATTTCTCGAATCAAAATGTTCAGTTCAATTTTATCTTTCAATCAAGCGGAATTAAATGAATAACAAGTGATAAGAGGAATATTTAATTGATAGGGAAGATTCAACTGCTAGGGAATGTACTTACAACAAACTATGTTTTATTCTTTGTGCGAATAATGTTTCACTTATGGAAGTCGTGTCTCAATTGGAATTCATCGGACTATGTGTGGTGATTTTCCAGGATCTGCAGGATGAAATTTTATCTTGCTTAGCCTGATACTATAGAATCAATTTACATAATTCTATATCTAAGGCAAGACGTAGTGGTAGCCATTGTGGACAAATTTCATCAATTCTAGAATGGACGCGGACAAAAATCGTTGCATATCTCCAAGAGATGAAAATAAATAATCCATGAGCCAACTGGAAATCAAACATGAATGAGCTAAAGAAAATTAAGGCGCCTGTACGAAGGACCAAAAAATGCCAATGATCCGCGTTCCGGACCATAATATCTAAACGCTAATCGAGATGATGAACAAGCAGTTTATTAAGTGCAATGTTTCTTAATACATATTTCAAATGTTCAATGTATAACATATTTCAGAAAGAATAATTATGTGTTACACGTTATAAGAAATTATTTGATTTTACACTGTTAAAGTCTCCTTCACTTTTACTTCATTATTTAAATGCCTTAAATTTCCGTTGGAATGGTCCACTTCTAATTTCGCTATTTCTCACTAGACATATTTAATATAAAATAATCGTAAAGCTAAATTTAAATGACAAATAAATTTCATTTTCCCACAAGATTTGTTAAAACATCTAATTCTTATAAGAGCGCAACAACATACCCTTAATTAAACATTGATGCATTTACACAACACCCGATATCTGGAAAACTAAATTAGCTAGGTGCCCAAATCTTTTGATTTTATGACCACAGTTACTAAAATAGAACCCAAAACAAATTTTATCAATTTATCTTAACGGGAACGGGTTAAAAATATTTTATTTCTCTATTTTGACCGTTTATATGTTTGCTAACTCCCTGTTATATTTCACTTTTAATAAGTTAGGTGATAATTTTTTCATTTAAACCATATTTCCTTTTAATCGTATATTAATTACCCAATTCAAAAATGTGTTATTTGAGTTTTTGCAAATTTATAAGGAAATTTAAAATAACATTTAGTATTATGAAAACTATGTTTATTAATTCTGTTGAAAATTATTTTGTTTAAAGATTTGGTTTCTTGCAAAAAAAATAAATTTTTTATTCACCATTTTTTTATAAAAAATTCAAATTTTCATCAAAAATTCAAATCTTCACCAAAAATTCAAATTTTCAGCAAAAATTTAAATTAAAAATTTAAATTTAAATTAAAAATTTAAATTTTCACAAAAGAAACAAATTATTTACTAGAAATTCGGTTTTGAACAAAGATTCCGGAACTAAATTGTTCACTAAAAATCCGTTTATTCACCAAATTTATTAAAAACTGACTATTCACTCAAAATTCGACTTTTCACTAAAAATCCGATTATTTACAAAAAATCTAAATTTTCACCAAAAATTCAAAGTTTAACTAAAACTCCAATTATTCACCAAAATTCCAAATTTTCGCTAAAAAAAAATTAGGGTTTTCACTAAAAATCCGATTATTCACTAAAAATTTGATTTTACACTAGAAATTTGATTCTTCGCTTGAAATCTAATTTTTCACTAAAAATCAAATTTTCACCAAAAATTAAAAAAATCGATTTATCAATAATAAGAAGTAAAAAATTTATAGTTGGTCATGTCCGAAAATATGACATCCTTCACCATTGCGTTTGAACTTCAAAGTGATTTTCGAGATTTTAAGAAATAGCCTTATATGAGACCAATGGTCAGTTACATATATGGGAGCTATGCCTAATTATGGATCCATGCAATTTGGTATTCTAATTCACTCTTATATAAAACTTATTTGTAATAAATTTTAATTTTATAGTGACATAATAAGGCATTAAAACCCTATTGCGGGTGAACATTTGCAAGGGGTTAAGGTGAAATATTGGACCGATAATAACTCATTTCATTAGGCTGTGTCGTTATACTAAAATAATCATATATTCCAAATTTTATTAAATTATCTTTATAATTACGACTTGTACTATGTGCACAGTGACCACCAGCCAACCGAACAGCCAAGCAACCTGCCAGACGGTGAGTCTGAGAAAATGAGTCTGAGTCCATTGGTATACTTCTAGGTGGGTGTTGCAATATATAAAAATCAATATTTTTCAATAAGTATTTAGAAAAAGCAAAAATATAAAATAATGAAAAATTTGAAGATAACACATTCATTCACAAAGTGTATTCATTTTTTAAAAATGTTATTTTTCTTCATTATTGTGAAATTATTTTTACATTTTCGTCTATGTCCAAAGTTTGAAATAATCTTTTGCGTATTTGATTTACAAACTAAAATTTGTGAAAAATTCAAAAGATTATTAAATCTGATATATTTTTCAAAGATATTTTAATCAAGAAAATGTTATCGATACTCCCAATTCCTAAATAACCATATAAAATGTTCTCTAATGAAATCATAAATTAACTACATACATAAAGGGTGGACCGAAGTGCTTTTTGTCCTTCTCAAAACGCAATAACTCCGAAACTAATATATTTTCATAATTCTTTCACAACTTAACTGATATAAGTCCAAATAATATGTATGTAAAATATTATACTGGTAGCATTCGTATTATAACTAAAATAAGAAGAAAGGAGAAAAAATAGGACATTTTGGGTAAAAATTATGGTTTCATTTAAAATGGAGCCAATTATAATTCGTACGTGTTCATTGGGAAGAAGGTATTATATGTATCTTAAACTTGCAACAATTTTGACTATTAAATCAAATAAAGCAGTTAATTCTAGCTAATTGTATATCTGAATAATCGATTACACAAATTTATAGAATTTATGTAGAATTTCTCATATTTTTCATCGTTATTGCTGGGAAATTAAGAGTACCACAAAATTAAACTAAAACATAATCTCTAGATCACTATAATACAAATGAGAGTAAATTATCTTAAAAACTATATACATTTGTATAGCAATAAACAATCATCTGAATGCCTTCTAAATATTGAACATAATTGAGCAATGAATTATAAAGCGTTGTAAAACCTGGTGCACAGAAATTATTTTAAGCATGATGGCCCAAGATTTTGTGTTGTTTAGATCAATTCAGGTCTGAAGATATATTTGGACATATTTTTTTTTTAATTACTTAAAAAGCTAATATCCTTTCGGTTAGTTATTTGCTGGTATGTTTCGGATAATTTCTAAATGAAGCTATTTAGAGATATCACCCTCAATTTGTACCAATTAATATAGCAAGAACTAACTAAAATTGTATGATGGTAAGGACGGTCAAGTGCATATGGATTATAAGTTCCCAAATTTCAATTAGTGTAGTTTCGATACGAAAGATGATGAGATATGTTTGATTTGAATTTAACTGAAAACCTCTGTGTAGCACATAGGTTGGTGTGTGTCCAAATTAAAAAGTGAGGTTATGAGGCAAAATCACAAATTATTCCAAAGTGGATAAACACTCAATATTAATTTCTATTTGAGTTCAATTTAATTGGATATCATTAGTTTTTCCATAGTGCAAAAACTAGTCATTTTATAGCGTTTCATAATTGACGAAATGTACTTCGCACCACCCTTTATGTACATAAACATTTTTTAAGACGGGGTCAGACTGTGCAAATATTTGTAGAAAATTACGTCAAACATTTGCAAACATTTTCTCTTTAGCATAAATTACAGATAAAATTAAACTGTATTTGATTTCATATTATTTACTCTTACAAAAGACTTGCAAGATCGAGAAATAAACTACAAAAACTATTTTTGTAAAAAAAAATAACAATGCAATTTTTATTAAATATTTGCCAAGTTTGACCATTGCTTCAGTTTTAAACATATTTTGATTTCACCTGTTAAAGTCAGACAGACTTTACCATACAAACTAAAACTTGAATCAAAGTAATTAATTTAGTAATGAAATTTTCTTGCCCATCATAAAGTTCAATGAAATAATCAAATGGTTAAATGCTTAACAAATTAATTACCTCAACGTTACACTGTGTGAGTAAGTGTGGCAGCTACAAATGACAATATTCATCTCTTTGCTAATGCTTTCGACCCCCCCCCCCCCTCCACCTCTTTTTCCTGACCAATTTATAAACACAAAATGAAGGACTATTATCACAGGTCGTATACAATGCAACTGGCTAATAAATCTATTTTAGATTTACCTAATCGTATGTGTTGTACGACAAATAAAACATACAAATCGAACATACGCACTCACACACAGCCAGAAACAGAGACACTTTAACAAATAGTAGAAATAGATAAATAGATACAAAACCTAATAGATACGCACCACATTATACAAGATACATACATACGTTCGTATTCATATAATAGAGAACTAACTATAGTTGTAGAATCATTCTTTTAAAAAAAAAAAAAAAAAAACTTAATAAAAAGTTTTTGTTTCTGCCAGGCAAAACTAATTGTTCGTATGGCTAAAATGGACAACACAATATTAATCCAAATTACCATCAAAGTGATTTAATTGCTTGGAATTGTTATTGTTTTATATCGTCTAGGCCTCAATGTGCAATGTTTAACGTGTAAGGAGTGAAGAGTGGTACTTAAATATTGAATAATAGTTAGGTATAACTGAAGTATTTGTTATATGTAGGGTTTTCAATTACCCGACATTTTTTAACTTCCGGGAAACGGGATTTTATTTAAGGCATTTTCGGGAATTCGGTAAAAATACAATATTATTTAAAAAGACATGAAAACTAAACAAAAACTACCATATTTTACAATAATTTGCACGCAAAGACATCTATCTATTTTGAAATAAAATTATATGTCTGAAGATGACTTTCTAATGTAATAAAATAAAAAATAAAGAGATTCTTATAAACAACAGCTTCGCGACAATCTTGAGACATTACACTCAAGAACGACCCACCGAAATTTTTATGTAATAATTTTACACTAACTCAGAGATATAAATGATTTTAATGTTTAATATCAAAACAGACAAAAATTTTAAAATTTAAGTTTAAATTCTAATTGAGGCTCATTTAGCAAAATGCGTTAAATAAATAATTCCTTATTTTGATATTAATCTTAAATTATTCTGAAATCTAAAAGTAAATGTGTACTTTTTTATGCAGAGTAGAAAAGCTCAACGCTTTTTGTTTATTTTCTTGTCAACTTAAGTTTTAAACTGTAAAACGAAATATTCCTTAAGTGTGAGCTTTTGCTTAAATTTTTCTTAGCTTAGTTTGCACTTAAGTATACACTAAGAGAACAGTATAAAATCGGGCCTTAAAAGTTGTTTGTGAATATGGGTGTAAAAAATAAACAAAGGCTTGTTTCGTAATTCATTATTATATTAAAAATGTATTTAAGTATTTGGTTATTCATCATCGCACAGCCAACGAAATTTGTTTAAGAAACCATAAATAAGCGTTTCTTCAAAAATATATATTTTTTTTTTTAAATCTCACTTGGACCCCGATCGATTTCTCCAAAACATAAAAATAATAATTTTTTTAGTCTTAAATATAGAAAATTAATGTGTAAAAATTGTTGAAGGTGAAAGGTCAAAATAACAAATCTTATAAAACTGTGTCGTGGATTCATCTAAAATTGGCGAGGTTTTCTAAGTTTTGTATTCTAATAGCAGTGGTTTCAAACATGGAGAATTTTTCAATTATTTAAGTAGTTTTGTCAATTCAGTATTTTTTAGTTTGGAAATTATTTTTTCTTGTATTTTAATAAGTTATTTAGAGTTAATTACATCGAACAGGTTGCAAAGCAATGTAATCATCTAAGCACATATTTACTTGATTATGGTCAATTAACGTTTTTTATATAATTTTTGATTTTTAAAAAAGTAAAAATGGTAGTTTTTATTTCCCGGGATTCCCGACAGAAAATCCAGGGAATTCTCGATATAAAATCCCTAATTTTATACGAAATCTCAACTTATTTACAAACTTACTCACTCACAAATAATTCTATTACTAAACTACAATTACACGACTAACACTGGTAACAAACGGTAAGAGTAGTATTTGTAAAATGTTTGAATACTCCTTTCCCCGACTGGGTTTCCTTTTATGAAATTGAATATCAGCCAATACTAAAAAGGTGTTATTTTTAAAGTTGTTAGGTGTGTGCATTTAAAGAGTTTCTCCTGTTTCAACTTATGCTCTTAACCAACCTTTGTGTAATTCTACAATTGACTTGTATATTTGTTGTGCAAACATTTAAAGTGACACTATCAATATGTCTGTCTGATTGATTGCCGATTTGTTAGTTGGTTGGTATATTTAACATTCCCAAATAAATTAAAATTCACATATAAGAACAATCTATCACTTATTTTCCTGCCATTCTAACAAGAATTTTATAAAGTTTAGATTTGTTTTGGCAAAAGTTTAAAAGAGAACAGATACCAATACATTTCTTTCTTCAAAATGGACATGTTAAACGTATAAATTCATAAATTTCTTTTTGCTAAGTTGATTCCGAGAAAATAATTTATTTAAATGAAACTCAAAATGTTCGGCTGTGCAGATCACCTGTACCATGATATCTGCAAAGAGCCAGCCGGCTTCTAAAAAAACTGGCATCGACTATATCAAAAGCTTGAGAATCATAACAAAACCATCAGTGAAGTGGAGATTACCATTATAATAAACCAACGAATAAATCAACGAATTCGAAAAGACATTCAATACACAACAGCCACCACCCTACAGCACTTCGTTTGAAATTTGGTCTTAAATTAAATATACCCAAAACAACGCAACAAATACAAAACAGATTAATGGCGTGCAGTATCTTTGCTACTGGAATGGTACTCGTATAATAGCAACTGGGGATCAAAAGAGAATGAAATTCCAGTCGCTATGATTTAATGCTCTACTATTGTTCGTTAACAGCAGTCATATTAAAAAAGTTTGGCGGAATACTATAAGCAATAAACGCCTAAGAGCCTAAATCGATCAGATATTCGATGTTTTTATTTTAAAATCATCTTCTTGATAAGTATAAAATTATTATATGTTTTTAAATAATGTTTTATTTTAGAAAAGAAAGAGTGTAGACACTTCTTCGGCAAAAAAAAGATTATTTTTGCATTTTTTAACTTCAAAATCGTCTAATTTTGTACTCGGAAAAGAAATCGATTTCGGTTTCTTTTATTCGCTAGATAATTAACTGGAAAAACTTCAAAATCAGATGAAAATATTGGGCTATATATTTAAAAAACTGGTACAAAATTTTACAAAATTGAGATACGAGAGTTAAAATCTATGACGAAGGTACCCTAATTTAAGCACCAATAGCTCTGCTCCTGAGGGATCTATGGGACACCGCTTCTAAACTTAAAATTGGACACTCCTCTGCTAGGCTTGCTTGAAATTTTATGTAAATCCAACTAGCCTATTAAAAGTTACAGATTTATTTCAAAAAAATTTCGATTCTGTCCCACTGTGCATTGTTGCATCACCAAAAACATTTAGATTATAATCAGAAGAAATTATTCTGTTAAATGCGTGTAATATTTGAATACAACGCACTTCTTACTTGTGTTGAATTCAATCATGTTGCCAAGTTTTATGGAAAATACATTTCCTAGGATGGATCTTATTTGGGAGCTGTGGTCAATTACGGTATCTTTAATCTATCTATCATTATTTAGATGCTATTAAAATTTTTTTAAGAAATTTAAATAATTATTTTCTAAGAGAACTAAATTTCTTAAATAATTTCTTTTACAGTTAAATAATTAAACATACATATACATACACACATAATTATATAAAAAAGTTTATATAACAATAATATTTACACCCTTCCAAATACTTACACAGACTTTGATGGATTTTTTTTTTTCATATAGTCATATAAACTTTAAGCCTATTCAACATTTTAAACATATTTAACAATAAAATTCGCATATATTTTTGTTGTAGCACAACAAATTTAATACAAAGACTAGATTTTTTTTTTTTTTGGAAAACTGATTGTTGAATATTTTATAAGACTGACTTTTTAAATTGACATGGAATTTTTTCACAAAAAATAACCAGAACAGCACACAGAACTAAAAACTTCCTCAGGTGAGACGTTATAAAGGAAGAAAAAAACGTGGGGTGGATTTCAACTCCCAATTGTTCGATGTCGTCGTCAACATCAACATCATCACCAACACCAGAGTGAAGTAAACCACGAATACCCTTCTTGTTTTTGGTTTTTGGAAACAATTGTCAAATAATGGTTAAAAAAGATCATATCAATGAAACCGCACACACAATAATCAAACACACAAGGAGTCACAAAAAAAATGAAGTATAAAATGAATGAACTGATTTTTTCCCCTTGTTGACTTCCTCTAGGACAAACAATTACAAGGAGCATACTGACAACCAAAACTTCTCCCACCTCTCTCTATTAAATCCTGTTAATTGTGACAAATGTGCCAGAACTTTTATGCAAAATGTGCAAGAGAAGACAAGAGTAAAAAAAATCTACTTAAAATAACTTAATTTTGCTAGTGATCTCAAGAGACCAGGTGACAGAAGTGAAAATAAAACAAGAAAAAAAAACAAAGAATTTTTTTTAGGGGATTAAAAATATTCTGTATTTTTTTACTTTTATTTTATTTCTCCTGTTCAGACATTAAATTGCGTTTAAAACAAATGATTATTTAGTTGTTTTACAAGTAACTAAAATTAAACAAGTTACTTTTGTAGTTTTAAATCTTTTTATTTTCACTTTTTGGTTTTTGCAAGCGGCTAAACTAATAAATTTCGCGTTAAATAGAATTAAAGTTAGAAACAAACTAAATAAAGCTTGTTTTATTTTTCATAAAAAGTTTATTTCGAAGCAAGAAGTGTGAAATTGGTTTTTCAAAATTGCAACAACACCAACAAACAAACACACAAACAACTTTTAGAAGAGTTGACTTGTCAAATTGAAGCCTTTAAAGCTTAATTACCTTTTTGCCTATTTTGTTAAGTTTAACTAATTTTTGATTTATTTAAAGTGTGCCTTATTAAAATATTTAACAAAAATATAAATTAAAATTTACTATCAATTTAATTTCTTTATTTTCTCACTATGAACTATTTTTAGATAATTTTGATCATGATTTACAATATTTAGTCATAAATAAGTTTAATAAGTATGTTTTTTGCCCTACGGTTAGTAGATAAATTGTTGCTGGACCACGAATCCATATAAAAAGTTTATAAAGTTTATAAAGTTCTCGTGGATTTCAATTTCGAACTATAGTGCGTTTGTCTGGCTGAGTTATGAGATAAATATCGGAAAATTTTACTAAATATTGAAAAATACCAAATTCTGTTCTTTTATACATCTGTCCGACATTTTCTTTATATATTTTAAATGAAAGAAGTTAAACCTGCATCTGCCAATGTATTTAAAAGAGTGAAATGTTGATTTCGTAAAGTCATGATTAATCTAGAAAACATGTTCATTTCGAGGTAAAAATATTTTCTAAACGTATATTAATTTTTAGATAAATTTTTCCTCTGTTTAAGTGCTTTCGTTCTTTAAACACTTTTGGAGTGAAATTATTTTTTTTTTTTTTAGAAAATGTTTAATGTTTTCAATAAGAATATAAGGTATGCGTTCAAATAAAACATAACATGTTTTTTTTTTAGTTAGGGATAAACGGACTAAGTTTTTATTAAAACTAAATCAACTACTTGTAGCATTTTTTCTCCAGATTTTTCTCATATATCATATTATATAAAAATGAATTGCTAACTAGCTTATTTTTAATTTTTTTTGGGTGTGACTTCTGAAAAAAAAAATTTAAGATATTTTTACAAAATTTTTTGCGGCATCTTTCTATAAGAATTTAAAATTAATAATCGCAATTCAACTCTGCCGGAGGTCTTCTTAAATTCGCTTTTAACTTGGATCCAATTTCTTTACTATTGCCAAAATTCTGCCTAGTTTAAATAATTAATACTTTGTGGAACTAAAATAACATTCCAATATTGGATGCTTCTACTGTAAATTGTAAATCTATTTATGACACATCTTGTTACGATTTTTCGATTTTTTTCAGACTAAAGAAGCAAAACAATCACATAACTTATCTTGTTGCATTTTGATAATTTGTCATACGACAAATTGTTTAGTAAATTTTTATTGTTTTTACTTTGATACTATGCAGAATCATTTTATCGTTTAAACTTTTTCTCGAATGTACCTTGGAACATGAGAAAAGTCAATAATAACGTATGTTTTTCAGGCTAATGCGAAATATTGAAAACAGTTTTTTTTTTTTTGTTATTGAGGAGCTTCGATCATTTTTTGATTCAGAGTTCTTCTTAGCTTTGTTATTTATTTATTTATTTATTTTTGCTTTTTAATATAGCTCATTTTTGATTTTGAAGAAATGAATACAATGTGGCACAACTCTTAGGAGCTTCCTTACTTTTTGGGCTTGAAATTTATTCTTGTGACTTTTTCTTTTTCTCAATCGAGTTTCATCTTATTCTTAAGGTCCTTGTTAAACTTTTTTATTACCCCGAAATGTAATACTTTTGTCAAAATTTACGGAATCAATATTTTCAAGTAAATTCAAAAAAAAAAATGAAATATTATTTTCTACATTTTTCTTTGACGAACAAACGAGCGGATTTCAAGAATTCAACCTGCTGTTAAATGTGACATGTATTGTAATCAAGAAAGATATTCAAAATTAACGGCAATAAGAGTTATTACGAAAATTTTGTGTTATATTTTATTCGAACGCACACTTTATTTTCATGAATAATATTATGTTCCAATTAACAGTATTATTTGATTCAATCATTTATTAATTGGTTAAAAATTGTTTTGAAAAAATAAAGGAAAATTTTGACGTTTTTTTTTAATAATTTCAAATTAAATGTTAAAATCAAAAACAAAATCATTGAAAAAATTAGAAATTTTTATGCCAGAAATAGATTTATGAGTTTTGTAAAATTTATACCGTGAATACGTCAAAGAGTTTATTAATAATAGTCATAACAACATCTTAGATAGGTGAATATAGTAAATACATACATGTGTATACTTTGTTCTATAGGCGTTAATATAATGAATATCGAGAATTTAATTGGTGGCTAGTATCAAATCAGAGTAGAATAAATGGCCCTGAAACTAAAATATATGTAGAGTTGTCCGGAGTTATCCAGTAAGTATAAGCCTTAAAATCTTTATATTAAAATTGTAAATTCTTCTGCCTTCCCTTTTTCATGCACGGTTTTTATTATCGTTCTGTTCTTGAACGTACATACGTAGCAAATCTTTAATACCGAGAGTCGTCAACTTTCGTGAATGAATGCAAAAATTCTTAAAAAGAACAGCTCAGGTTTTGGTTAATGGTTCTCCAATAACGAAAAAGTCGTCATTTAAAAATGTTTACAACAACACAACCGGCATCTGTGAGTTTTTTAAATGAGTTTACGTGAATGGAATTCAATCGTGGTAGGCAAATAGTTTGAATTGGAGCAACTTTGCATTTAGCGGCTAACAAGTTTGAGAAAACCGAATGCGATAGGGTTTGGCATCTACCATACTCAGTGGCACAGTATGCTGCTTTCGAGGCATCTGAAAATCCATGGATTTAAACAATATCGGCTGGGTTATACTGTATATTATGGGAATGGTAATAGTTTCTAGACTTGAGATATCTATAACGAGGTTATTCCAATTTTACAAGAATTCTGTTGAAACATCATCGTACCAATCTAATCCTTCTAACCAGAGCTGTTGCATAAGAGAGAGAGAGAGAATGTCATCAACATAAGTTTCGTACCGTAAAATACTTGATACTCTGGGGTATGATGCTTCATAGTCGAAAGCAATTTGAAGTAATATTCGAATTGCGAGATAGGGAACGAAATTAACCCCAAAGCAATAATACCAGGAAGCCATCGCAGATTAAGAATTCGACGAAAAGCAGGGTTTTAAAAGATCTCAATATTAAACCAAAAATAAAAAATAAAATGTAAAATAGTGACATAAATAATTAAAAAAAAAAATTAAAAACAAAATACCTATGTTTAAATAAACAACAAAAAAGAAATCATCTACTTGATTGATATTATAAAAATATTGATTTTTTTCTCAATTAACATTTTAATTGATTCAATTAGTACGTTATTTAAAGTTTGTATTTTTTAGATTATTTTTATTATTAAAATTCTAAAAGTGTTCAATTGGAAAAAAATCAATTTTTAATATTTTTTTACCTATTATTCGTAATTGGCATAATTATTTTGTTGAGAAATTCAAATTCGAAAATTTTTTTGATTGAATGAATTATTTTGATAATTAAAACCACTTTTCAGCAAAATATCTCAAAATATGTGCATTATTATCCATAATATTTTTTAGGTGTTTAATTAATAACAATTTTTGGCTATTTACGAAATCGTGCAAAAAATTAAATTAAGTTCTATAAAATCTTAGTGTAAAATAATACCTCGATTATTAATATTTTTTTGAAAGTTTCAAAAACTTTTGCGAGCATTCATAAAAATTATTAACGCGAATAAACTTTGAATGCATAAATATTGGTTAATAAAAATTGACGTTTTAATCAGTAGAAAAAAATTTAAATATTTTTACGCAAAATTTTTCATATGTATTTGTTGAAAACCATGTAGATAAGAACATTACTTTACAAGCGTAAAAATATTTTTAAATATTTTCCATATTCTTTAATTACAAATGATATAAAAATTGTCTTTATTTTTAAATTTACCCAAATCAAATTAAAAATATTTCTGTTTAATCAAAGCATGTTTTTATTTAAAAAGAAAAAAAAAACTAAACCGTGTAGACACTGTAATAACTACAATTTGTTATCACTAGTCGTCTGTCATAATTGAATATCACTCCAACTAAATACTGCTTCTCTACCACTTGCACATTACATAAAACCTTCAAAATTATTTCAAAATTCCTTACAGGTACTCAAATACATAGTATCGTTTTCCTTCCTTTCTACTTCCTGTTAAGAATTGTTATGGAGCTCGTAATTCATTTGGCATTTTTCATTACGAGCAATTAATTAATAATTAATCTTTACAAGCCATCATGATAAAGTCATCGTCTTTTAGCACAGGAACAAATTAATCATAATTTAATGCCACAGTTTCAACGCCATTATAATGTGAGGAAATGAAAGAAGTAGAAAATGATACAAGAAAAAAAATCCAAATGAGATTTTAACATTTAAAATGTTAAATAAATACTATTTAAAATTATTTGGTTAGGTAAGGTGCTACGTGAGATTTTGTAGGAATTATAAGTTCAAGAAGAGATTTGTTAAGGAAAAAAATTAAAATAAAATCATATCGAAATATTAATAAAATTGGCTGAAATTATCACTTTTGTGTAGAGTATTTTATTTTATATCATAACCAATTTTAATACCTTTCCTTTGTACTTTTAACACAATGTCAAGGGACAAAGAGCTGAAACTAAAATAAGCAAAGACCAAGAAAAAAAAAAGTAGAATTTAAGGAAAGTAAATTTTAATAAGCCCATTTCAAAAACATTTCAATGTTGTTATTGTAGCAAAACGAATTGCATTTTAATCTTCCTTTAAGTTTTAGAATTGTGATTAAGTTGTCATCATTCTTTTTTTCAGACATTTCATTCTCGTGAACAAAATGACAGGGAAAAGCATACAAGTAGTAACTAAAATTTATACACACTAACACAAATATAACATATGCCTCAGAACATGTTTAGTAAAAGATGAAATGTTATAACACTGTCTTTTAATGTCAGTTACTACTACTCTGACTACTCGCACCTATACTAAGTAGTTTTTTTTTCTGCCAACCTTCATAAAAAAGTGGAAAGAAAACACTCATGTGGCAATAAAAAATTCAAAATGGTCACATAAGGACTTGTCAAAGATCACGTACTCAATAAATATTGCTTATTCGTTTGGTTACAGTTATTTCTTTTACATTTTTTTTTTTCATTCACCGTTTTTAGTGATTTTTATGTGTTTTTTTTTAAGAACATTTTCAAACAAGTGTGTCCTTTTTTTTTTGAAGTAATAAAAATGTACAATTTTTTTTAGTTTTTAAAAGGGATACGATTTTTTTGTGGTTGGAATTGTTCAATTATATATTTTCAAGCAAAATATATTTATTAAAACAAATTTGTCAAATTTAATAAAAAAGTTTACGTTTTATACTGGGCAGGACTAAATCTTCTCCTGAAACCGATTTTGCTACAGATTTTATATTTTTGGCAGTGAGAAAAGATACCTTTTTACAAAAAGCACTACATAATTCGACGTATGTTTAAATAATTAAAAATCAAATATTAAAAAATATTCAAAAAAGAAAGACATGTTGTTTTTATGGAAATCTGATTTTAATATTTTCTAAAATGTTTCTCGTCAGCCACTTTCGTGAACGACAAGTGAAAAAATGGTCATAAAACAAAAGTTTATATAGTTTTCTCCTGTAAGTACAAACTTTTGAATCATCATTTAATGTCAACATTTATTGCTCCGTCTTCGCTTTTTTATATTTTTTTTCTTTTGCACCAAGAAATATAGATTAATATAGATTAATATGTTTGATATCACGAAGGGGAAAAGACAAAACTCGAAAAATAATATTATTAAAGGAAAAAAAATTTCCGCAAAAATGTAAAATAATTTCAACAAAAAGAAACTAAAAACAAACGAAACATAAAAAAAAAATTCAATTAACATGTTAAGTTTTTTAATCATCTTGATTAATTGAATTCAAATATTATTATTTTTTTATTAATTTTTTAATTCATGTAATTATCACATTGTTTAAAATTTTTATATATTAAAATTATTTCTTTTTTTATTGACTTTTATTAAGTTTTTAATTCATTTAATTAACACATTGCACAGAGGGATATCTCAAACAGTTTTACGGCAGAAAGTTCAATTTTAAAAGTTCGAATTTTGCAAAACTAAATATCGCATTCAATAGCTAACAATGCACAATTGCGCAGAATCTAAATTTTTGGGAAATAAATCTGTAACTTCTGATCGGCTGGTTGGATTTTCATGAAATTTGATATAGGCGTAGCAGAGGAGCGTACAATGTTAAGTTAGGAAGGGGGACACATCAAACCTCTCAGGGGCGGAGCTAAGGGGGCTCAAAGTTAGGTACATAAAAAATTTTTAATCACTTGCCAAATTTTTGTTTCTCGTCCGATTTCAAATATTTTTATATATTGTTGTAGACCCTGATAAGACCTATAAAAGACATGCTTTAATGTCCTATTTGTCTCTTATAGTTTTCGAGTTATTTGTGTTTGAATTTTTCAGCACCATAATTTTGCATGTTCTTAGTCCAGTTTTTTCCATATATATCCCAGATTTTATTAGATTTTTTCTTGTCTAGTTAGAGAACAAAATTATCTATTGAAGAAAAAAATTTGAAGTCGCTATCTTTATCGAGTCAAAAAATAAACGCTTTTGAATTTGAAAATTGCAAAAAGGACGACTTTTTGCGTTTTTTTAGCCGAAAAAATATCTACACTCTTTTTTATCTAAAGTAAAATTTTCTTTGGCAACATATAATAATTTTGCACTTTTATAAAAGGTAACTTCACAGAGATGACTTTAAAATAAAAAATAAGCCCAGTAACTCAATTGGTCATGGTACACATCCTCCCGAATTCGACTATATTTTCTCAAATCCCAAAGCACGAATCGACAAGCGGAATATATTTTAAGAATCTTCAATATGTTCTTAAAAGTTTTAAATCAAAATCTACGTGACTTCGGAAAAATGTGGATTCTATAGCCATAAATATAAAAAAATCCTGTTTTTGGGAATTTTGATTAGTTTCATGATTGAAATTAGGTTAACGCGCTTTTATTTATATTAATAAGCTCCACACTTCCTTTCATTAAGATATCTTTATAAATAAATATGTTATTACAATTAAAAAATTTGTATTTTCTCCAAAAAACCCAAATTGGGCCTTTTGTTTGGTTTATTTCTAAATAGCGAAAGAAATTTTAAAAATATGTATTCCAAATTAAGCTTATCCTTTAGCATATATAATTTCCGATCTTTTGCAAAAAGATTCAAATCAATATCATGCCTGATTTCAGAAATATACGCCTTTAAACTTTTATATTTCGAATTTATTGTATATATGACTATATTTTTACAAACTTACAACTTTTGCCTTTAGCTTTGCGTGAATGATTACTTAGAAAATTATGAATATTTCTGTGTACTTTTAATAATATCTATACACAAATTATTTTTATAAAAATAATTAATAAAAATTTAAGTAAATCTTTATTCTTTTCTAAGCACTCATATATTTCTATTAATGAATTTAAAATAACAAAACAAACAAAAAGTGTATATTTTAACTTAATCAATAAGTATTTTATTAGTTTACATTTATGGTGTTTACCTAAATTTAACAATTGTATTTATCTATTGGTGATGGCTAAAAATTTATATATTTATGATCTAGTGGCAATGTACATTCCGGTGATACCTAGCTGCAGCATCTATCTATTACTGATGTTTCAAAATCTATATTTTTATGAGCTAGTGACAATACACAGGTAATATCCTTTCCGGTGATTACCTAACTTTGAGCCCCCTTAGCTCCGCCCCTGAGGGGTTTGTTGTGCCCCCCTTCCATGAAAATCCAACCAGCCGATCAGAAGTTACAGATTTATTTCCAAAAAATTTCGATTCTGCCCACTGTGCAATGTGCTAAACTTTACCCCAAACTTATTTTTATACTCTACACCACCGTAGATGGTTGGGGTATTATGCGTTTGTGCTGATTTTTGTAACGCATATAAAAAGTTATCCAACACCAAACCTTAAAATATACGAATCGACTTAGAATCAATTTTTAAATCGATCTAACGATGTCCGTCCGTCCGTCTGGCTGTCCATGTAAACCTTATGCACAAAGTACGATGTCCGTCCGTCCGTCTGGCTGTCCATGTAAACCTTATGCACAAAGTACGGGTCGCAATTTTAAAGATAATTCAATGAAATTTGGCACGTGGAACTTTATGATACAAGGACGAAGCCTATTGAAATTGGTTGTGATTGGTCCATTTTTTTACCTATCCGCCATACAAATGTCCCCCCATAATAGAGTTTAAACACTCAAAAATGAATCAAAAATAATATTTTAATGAAATAAGAATATTTAAGAAGTTCTGTACAAGTATCAATCTTTGTACCAAATTTTATGAAGATCGGTCCACAATTGACCGTAGCTCCCATATAAACCCCTCTTCTGAACATGCATAAATCCCATGCGAAAGTTAGTATTAAGTCAATATTCGGCACATAAGTAAGTATAAGTAGAAACGACATTACCAAATTTTGTGAGAATCGGTCCATAATTTACCATAGCTGAAGTTATCTTAAACATACAAACAAACACTCTACCGAACCAAAACCTTTGTTTCAAGCTGTTTTTTTTTTTTTTTTTAAGTTGACTTAAATATATCTTAAGTCTTCCGTTGTTAGGACCAACATATAAACTTGTTTAGTATAATTTGCTTGCTCCAAGTTCTATAGTTCATCATAATTTATTATTCAAATCTTGTTTAGTATTTCACATTTACATTTATTAACACCGTGTAACAAAACTGGAGCCCATAATAAAACTACGTACTCAGTTTTTCAAACATTAAAATTTCTCTCGAAAGGACTTTAAAGTTTCGAAAAATACACAACTTTAAAAAAAAATATATATAAAATATTTGCCAAAATTATATCAAATATATCAATATGGATATCAGATGAAAGCTAAAAATCCCTGTAATATACCAAAATTTTTTATTTCAATGTAGCAGAACAGATATCTTTTATGTAAGGTATGTAATTAACTAATAAATATAATATTAAATGGCTTAAATTTTCAAAAATATATTTTCTTAACTTTTTGTATTGCAATATTTAAATAAAAGATATTAGTCTGTTGCAGTAATTCGTAACTTTCAATTGACATCCATATTAGGTTGATATAATTTTCGTAAATTTTTTATAATATTCTTAAAAATTCCTGATCTTTCGAAAAATTCAGGTCCTTTTGAGAGGAAATTTGACATATTGGAGAAAAACTGAGTAGACATTTTTACCGTGGATGGTCTCTAGTTTTATCCATATAACAACTTTTTCATGTGTGTAAATGATTGTAGCAGACTGATATACATGTAAAAATAAATCAGTCAAAAGGTAACATTTTCAAAAGGATATTCTCTCAAGTTTCTGTGCTGCAGTATTTAAATAAAAAATATTGTTATATTATACGAATTTTTAGCTTTCATCTGACATCCATATTGTGTCGATATAATATAAATATTTTATAATTTTTTTTCTTTAATGTGTAAACTTTTAAACTTTCAAGTCCTTTTAAGAGGAAATTAGCTTTAATACGTATGGTTTCGAGTTTTGTGTATATATCGGTGAAAATGATGTGTTATGTGTTATGTTAGAAATGTATGGACTTTTTATGATAATTTTGTCTTATTTGTTTTCTACTGATCCTAAGATTATACTTTAGTTAAAATCAGTGCATATAAATATTTGCAACTCCTAATTTCCAAGCAATAGCGTTGTATAAAAACACTGCCTGCCACTTTAATAAGGAATCACATTTTTTTAACTTTAATTAAGTATATCTCCTAAACTAAAGTTCAGAAAAAAATAATTTTTCGCGCAACAAAATTTCAGAGTTGGCTTTAGTTTCCTGAAGAAATAAAAAATATACATATTTTGTTATACTAAAATTATGCATTTATTTATAGACATATATTTCTGTGGTACTTTTTCGTGTGTCACTTGAATAAGGAATATTTTATTCCTTATTTAAGTGGCAGGCAGTGTATAAGAATTTCCATTTAAATTCCATGAACTTATTTCAGTCAATTAAACGAATTTTCGCACAGCTTTGCATTATTTTTTATTTCAAAATTTAAGTAAAATTCAATTTCAATTCGATATCCAAAAAACACTAAAATCCAATTAAATCCAATATTTATTGAAGTTAAACTTATGAAGAAAATTGTGCATTCAATCACTCAATTTTTACAAAAATATTAGAAAATTTAGTTCTTAAGCATTTAAGCAATTTTTACCATTTTTATTACCTGATTAATCTTTCAATTTAAAATTACATATTATTTATAGAAAAAAATGTTTTTCTATTTTAATTTGCACTAAGAGTATCTTTTCGTATATTGTATATTTATATTGCAATTTTGATTAAATTTATATAATAACTAAATCAGTTTTAATAGCAAAAATAATCCTGTTATATCTTTGGTTAAATAAAATGCGATTAATCGTTGATCACGATTATATATTTTAATCGTAATCGCGATTATGGAAAATTGCAATTAAATGCAAACCCTAATTAAGAACTTAAAGGTACTTTATGCTCAATGAAAATGCTGGAATGTTTAAACAACTTACGATATTTTGGTCTACGTTTAAATGCATCTATTATGCATATTTAAGTACTGAATTTATGCATATATGGTTAATTTATAATCTGTATAAAAACATTTAAAAATCTCGTAAAACTCTGTTTGAAATTATGGAGTCTTAAAACATTTAAATATTTTCAGTAAACTGGAAAACAAAAATCATTTTTAAATTTAACCATTTGGGGCGTAAAATCATTAAAAATTTAAAACACCACAAGACAAATAAAATCTCATAAAAGCAAAAAACAGATATTTTTGTAAAACTACAAAAATAAAATAAATAAAGAAAATAAAAATGAAAATAATACACACTTGACCAAAAAACAAAAAAATTACAAAATAAAGACAATAACAAACGAAACAGGTGAAATGATAATAATACTATATTTATATTCTACAAAAAAAACACACAGAGACAACAATGTAATACAATAAAATATTATTGTTTATAATAACAATACAATTGCAAAAGACAAACACATACACACATACTTATATTTATTTTAAACACAAACCAAAACAATGCAAATTGTTTAAAATTATGATCATAAACAAATAAATGTGTGTATCATACACATATGAATGAATCCTTGCAAAACAAAACCCACTTGTAGTACGTATCCACGAAATATATTTACAGACATTCTAACGCTCATAAATAAGTATAAAATAAAATTCATATAACGAAGTATATAAAAGGCTATTTAGGAAGACAAACAAAACACATTTTATATAATAACTACACTCACAAAGAGATTGTATTTAGACATTTAAGTTTTTTTTTTTTTTTTCTAACTGTGTTTTGTTTTTAGTAGGCACAAAAGTCCTTTTTTAGAAAATGTCCTTTAAAAGCAACAGAAGAAAAGAAGTGTTAACACACATTTTACCCACCAAACAACTATTAAAAGCGAAAAAAATAAGTGTGAAGGAGTCAGTTGTGTAAAGGAATGAATATTTTGTAGTATGAAATTTACGAAATTTAATTTTATATTAGTATTAGTAATAGTGCTTAATAAAATGTTTTAAACTTAATGTTACTTTTAACTGATGTTACATAAGATTCTAAACATTGTAACGCTATAAATCGCAGGCGAGCTGACGGTTAGTGCTATGTGTAAATTCAGATATCTGGATCAGTTTGGAAGTTATCAAAAGAATTAATATGTATGACGAATTGCTCGTTAAAAATTTTGTATTAATTTCTTAGTTTCTCTTTTTACCTTTAAAAAATTTAAGAATTTAAGAAAATGAACCATTTTCATATTTCAAAAAAATGTTATCGACAGATCGTTCTAATACAATATCTCCTGATACTCATTGAATTTCGTATGCTTTTTCCGATACTCGCAAATTAAACAAAATTTTGTTAAAAATTTGTCACAACAAATGAAAATAATAAAATGATATAAGGTCCACGTTTAAAAAAGATTTAGAACTTATTAGAGTTTCTCAAAACACATTGCGTTTGCAATCCTAACTTTAGGATTTTAAAATACAAAGACTAAAGTAAAAGCTCTGATTTAAAATAGGTTAAAAGTCCAGACTTAGCAACATAATTTCATTGGACTTGTTGTCTTTTTTAATATTATCTGCGCAATGACGTCTTTCGGAAAAGTAAAAAATCCTCAAGTTCATAAGAAAATTATTTATAAAAAAACTGATAATTTTTAAAATTCAAAATTGTGTATTTTGGACTTGAAAAAAAAACGAATTTTTACATGCGATATATAGCACACGTAAGTATACCTTAATGATAACTTAAAGAAAATATAAAAATATTAAGATGTGGAAAAAAAAATTAAAAACATCAAAGAAAATGTTCATACTTAAAGATCACTGATCACAGATCCTGAGTGGACTTTAATTACGAAATTGTCTATATTAATTAAATGTTTGTTTGATTTTGCTCTAATCAGCAAAATGATAATATTAGTTAACTCGAATAATTGATTTTGGCTTACATTTCAATTAAATTTTTTGATCAAATAAATTAGAATTGTGTTTGCCTTAAATCAACTAAGATTTATATTAATTCAATTCTACAATTAATTAAATTCTTCCTTCAATAAAAACAAATTTTTAATATAATTATTTATTTAATTACGAGTATTATTAAATACAATACAAGTAAAATTATATGAAAGAAATATGAAACTAAAGATGGTATATAGTTTCGTCTTAGAGTTACATAATCCCTGTTAAATCATCGATAATCACGTATAAATCCAATTTTTGTAACCTTTGACTTCGAATATCTCATGTAGTTCACATGTGATTATCTGTGGCTTTCAATAGAATATATAAGAGGCCAAGATGAAACTATATGTCATGTTTCATTTTTCTCTATAAAATTTTTGCTTTTATACCCGAACACTGAGAAATAATGTACATATTTCGTATTACCGTTTTTTAATAGATATAATGAGCGAAAACATTTGAAAATGGTTGAAAATTGATTTAGTTATTTTATTTTTATATTTTTTGTTAACAAGGTTTTCTTTTTTCTTAATATTTTTTAAGAGCTGTCGATTTTTGTCAAAAAGTTTTAAACCAGTTATAAAGTTAATTAATTACATTAATTAATAATATAATTAAATTTCAATGTAAAGCTAATTAATCATTTTATTAAAAAATTGTTTGGAATATTTTCTTCTGTGTAATATTCTTCCTCGTATGATAAAACGGACTATCCGAATAGATTTATTTTCAAAATAATTTATTTTTAACCCCACTCTGTGCACGCAAAGAAAAAGTATAGTTGTAGTGACCATAATCTAAGAGACATATTATAATTGGAACATATGATTACAGCAAAAAATTGAAAAATTGAACCATAATAATTATTACTTATAATCATTTCTATAAGTAATAATTATTATGATTCAATTTTGTCATATTGTGTTCGATTTTATGTTTATTTTTTCATGTTATGATTTTAAATTTGCATATAATTGAACAATCTTACTTCATCATTATCCCATTCTATCAAACTATGATTGACGTTATTATATTATTATTCTATCTTATTATGTTATTATACTACACTTTCATATCATCATTCCATTTAATCATATTATTATCCCATGTTATCATATAGTTATCCAATCTTATATTATTGTTTCATTTTGTCACATTATTATTCCTACAAAAATTAATTTTTATAAATTTTTTATTAGAAATAATAACGAAAAAACCGAAAAAAAATTATTTACATATTATTTGTTCATTAACTATATTCATTTGTACCACCGTATGTGGTTCAAATACAAGATATGTTTTTTTTAACTAAATCCTTTAATGGTAATTAATCAATATTTTATATTGCTTGAATCGCCGAGTATAACCAAACCTTGTCTATTTATATTTATTCATATATAAACTAAATGAGAATTATAATGAAGTTGGAAAACGAAAATTAAAGACAATATATATTTAAAGATAAACTAGTTATGAATTTTTCCCCTAAAACAAAATATATTTAAAGTAAAAAAGATGTATTTTTCCACTAGGTTCGTGAAACATTTTATTATCATAGGAATGATAGTATTAATATGGTTTAAAAACACAATATGGTTTGAGAACAAGGAAAAAGACTGCAAATATTTAATGGCTGTAGAAGTAATAATATTTTTAAAATTCATAAAATTTTGTTTCTGTTAAAAAAAAATTAAAAACATATAATTTTTACAGTGACCATATTAAAATGTTTATTGAGTGTAAACATAAAATTACAAAATTTAAACAAAAGCATTGTTATCGTAAACACAGAGTTGTTAAAATTCAAGAAAGTTAACCATGAGAACATAATATTGTTATGGTGATGTTGCTGTAATAATGTTTTTTCTATGCGTGCACTATAAGCATAGGTGCGAAACAAACTATGGAACTTATTTCAGAAATATTGACCAACGACTTTTCTGTGCACAGTATTGCTGCATTATGCCCTCAACCGATTGATTTAAAAGAATTTTTAGAAATTAAATGTGAGAGAAATGCATAGATGTCTTTTAGTCGAACTTCAAATTTGAAAAAGTTATTGGAACTTGAAAAAAAGAGCGCTCACTTATGATTAATGGGGCCTTTTTGAATTTGGTCGCCAAATTCCTTGTATATTTGTACAGAACAAAAGTATTTTTCATAGTAATTGATCCAGAGTGTGTAGAGACAAGGAGAAATTGGAATAGACATAACATTTATTATGTGGCTATCCGCCTCAACAGGAATGCACATTTGCCTAGTTTTCTATAATTCTGCTACAATATTATTGACAATTTTGTAGGGAATTCAGTGGATATTCTACATAATTCGAATTACATACCAATTTAAGATGTTTTACAGCAAATTAAAAAATATATTGATAATTATAAAGATTACTTTCATTTTATTCTTTCAACGATCTGATAAATGACAATTGTGTGTGTATTATTTTAGACGTTATATGAAATTAAGCGCCCCCTACAGACATACAGCAAATAAAAACAAAAAAACAACAAATAAACACACAATAACATCGTAACAAACACATTAAATTGTCTCAAAGCCACTTTTACAAGCAACTTAACATACAATAATATACTCATAAAAACACTCACACGGTTATACAAACATATGCCTGTCAGTGTGATAATCCCTACAATTCTGACGATTTGTTAAATAGTTAATTTGACCTAAGAAAAAAAAGTCAGTTAGTTATCCATAGGCTACAAAGAGACAGTCTTTTAGCTAGTCCAAAGTTTACTCTAGCATATTTAATCAAATAGTCAATTGATATCCTCTTGCATTATAAAGGACATATAGGTGTAAAACATTTAAAACTTGGAACATCAACTATTATTATCAAACCAGAACTGAAGGGTAACAAATAACTACTAACAACACATATACATATATGAATATACTTAATAAAATTATAATGTGGTATAAAAGAAACACACTTTCTATACATTTACAAACACCAGTGTGTTGTTTTTTTTACCCTTTGAGTAAGATATACTGAGTTAGTGTAAGTGTGTGTAAAAATGTTAAATAGCTAGTGGGGGTTTAATACAATAAACTCTTGTAAGATTTTATAACATACACGGATTTACATATATGTATATGTATCTACGTACATGTATGTGACATGTATGTATATATTGTTTCATTTTTTATTTTTTAAACTACACTTTTAAATATGTTGGCTATAAAAAACACCATCAAGAAACAACGAACTATAATAGAAAAAAAGAAAAAAAAAAACAAACAAAAAACGCACTAGAACAAAACAATCAAAAGTTTTTTTTTTTAAATTGCGAAAAAGTTGTGTAAGAACACACAAATTCTCTTATTCACACACACACACACACACACACACACTCATGGTGATAAATTACATTATTATTGTTGTTACTGAATGTTGTTAAAGTTGTTTATTGTAGAATGATACAATAATTATTAACATTTTAATGTAATAAATTTGTTAAAGTAATATTTTTATAACCACCACGCATGGATTTACGTTTTTTAGTTACTTATGTCCTTTCGATTTATCAATTTGAATTGGTATTGTATTTTTTTAAGTATTATTATTATTATTGTTTGAGTCTATGTGTTGGTTTCAAAATATATTCATCCTTAATGTATATATTTTTTCTTAATTTCGATAGTCTATAATAGGTTTGTGATTGTATCACAAAACTTTTTTTTATTATTTTAATATTTTTATTACAATCCAAAAAATTGCCTTAGCGCCACAAGGGCATTAGAAGGGCTAGTTAACATTTCTATGTTTTCACGTAGATAATATTTTTATCTCTTCCTAAAAACAGAAATTGTGCAAGAATCTTTCAAAAATTGAGGTAAGTTGTTGAATTTCTGATTACCTATATACACTATCCTTTGTTTCGTTGTTTCTAATCGACATCTCACAGTACACAAATTTAAATTATTCCTGGTATTAAAAGTATGCTAATTCCGACTAAAATTAATTGTTGGTAACCGTTTGAAATTTTAAAGATTTAAATTCCAAAAAAGTATATCATATGTTTATAGGGGAAATTTTATTTTAGGGAATAACACAAAAAAAAGATCCTAATTTTTGCAATTTTCAAATGAAAAATCGTTTATTTCTGAACTCGACTTCAAATTTTCTTTATAAACTAATTAAAAATAATTAATTAAAAAGTTAATTAATCTGATAGTATTTTAATTGATTATATGTAAATGTTTCAAAAAAGGCAAAAAAACAATATTTGTTCAAGTAATTTCAAATCAAAAATAAAAAAACATTTGGGAGTATAAACTAACCAGTAAAAACTTTACTTATCATTTTACACTTAGTTTAATAGGCGGCAAAAAGCATGACACCTCATTACCAAGTAACTACTAAAATAAGAAGTTGCCATTACTGCAAAGCAAAAAGCTTATGCTTGGTACTAAATTATTCCATTAAAACCTCAAGCTGAGTCCAGCGATTGTAGACAAAACAATAGGCTAGATTATATACTAGACTATAAGCAGATCTCAGTTTGCATATTAAAATTATTTTATTTACTTAGTTTATAGACCTCAGTTCTTATTTCAAACTTATTTTATTTACCTCAAATACAAGTAATATTTTTAAATACCTATAACCTTAAATATGTTGTGAATGCACTTGATATTTTCATTGAAAATATGTATTTCCTAAAAAATTTTAAATAGTGACTTAAGAAATTGTAGTTGCATAATGCAACTATTTTAAACATTTTCTATTTTTCAGCTCGTAAGTGTGTATGTGTCCTTTTCTTTGACTATTTGACATTTACTTCCATTTCATTAAATTTTATTTTAAAATGTTTTCCTGTAATTCACACATCGTTACCGCACGGATAAACGCGTACTTACAACATTGTCTTTGCAACATTCTTTAGTATATAGAAAAACAACAATGACGACAACGACACCTTTACACACACATACACACACTCATATAAATATTTAATGGAACGGAGAAAAACAAGAAATCAAAAAATGTAATACTATAACGATTTAAACAACAATAAGACCGACACATTGACAACAATTTAAAGGAAAGAAACGAATGAAAAAAAAAATAAAAAAGAAAACAATAAAAATGTAGTGAGACAATACACCGATGCCGATACATAGAAGCAAAATAACAAACTAGAGTCTTTAGTAAAAGTTATAGACAGACAAACAGTCCTATCGACGATGACGTAGAAGACGGAAAGAAAGACAGACTTTAGGAAAATTTAAGGACAAAACCAACGGAATCATATACACAAGGAGCAAAAGTCAACAGTAAAATCAAAACAATAGAAACAACCAAAAAAAAATGAAAATAAAACAATAATTGATGAAGAAGCAGCATTACTTTTGTTTTGTTTTTCTTTCGTTTGTTACAGTGTGTTTTGTTAACGTTACCATCATTTTCTGATTTTCTATAAAAAAAAACCCGTTTATGTTAAAGGATTTGAAGAAAGAGTGCTAAAAGTCTTCTTTTTTTACAAAACACACACATCAAAAAAATGTATTCTAGTTGTTTATGTTGTTAACCATATTGTTAATATTAACAAATACACATACGAGTATATACATATACATTAGGATAGTCCCGTTTGTATGGAGTAAAAGAAAGTTAAAGGATAAATTGCCGATTAGATACGATTTTTATTTTATTTTCTTTGAAACACCCTCCATTATTAATTCGATTGTATATTGCGTAACTTTTTTGAAACTAACTGTCTACTTGTGTTTGAAATTTGTCAATATTTTGGGCGCAGCATTAGTCTTCCTTAATTCCCTTTTGACAAGGGCCCAATATTTTGCAATTGGCCGAAGTTCTGGGCAGTTTGGAAGGTTGGCATTTTTCGAAGCAAAATTAACATTCAAAAGATTTTCACTATAATGACACGATGCCAAATCAGGCCAAAAGTCTGTTGAGACTCTATGTTTTATTATAAATGGAAGCAGTCTTCTTTGTAGAACTCCTTCATATAAATATTCGAGTTTATTATACCCAATGTTACATACGATTTAATTCCTTCACTACATCTGCATATAGCTTGCCAAACAAGAAACTTTTTGGGAAATTTTGATTGTTCTTCTGGAACATTTCCTCCAACAACTGCTACATAAAACGTTTATCTAGGAAAGTCAGAAATGACTTATATTTCATCGTCATTTCTGAAGCTGTTAAAGCTAAAAAATGCTTTTTTTCTTCTTTGGTACCTTTTGCACTTTAAATATTTTAAATCCAATATTTGCGTTAATTCTGAGCATATAGCGTGCAAAACATTTGACACGTCAAGCCATCTCGCGTCCGGAAATTTTTGGACCACTTTTTTAGAACTGATTCACCTTTTTGGCTTTGTGTTCGTTTCGTAGTCTTTTATTTTTTCTTATTCATTGTTTTACTTTCTTACCACTCTAGAAACTAATTGTCTGCTGACATGTAGGTGGTCTTTTCCAATATTTTTGTTCAATTTGGATGAGTTTTAATATTTCCAAAATTTTTTATGTATTTCCTTTTAACTCTCCATTGTAAAGCAAGCACACAAAATATTTTGAAAATTCGTGTCATTATAAAATCTGGAATATTTTTCAAATATATATTAATCACAAAAAGAAAAATAAGTTACCAGCAGACAAAGTTATAAACAAAAATATTTGTTAATTTTTATTCGAACGCACACTTTATACTCATCATCCAAAAATATGGAAGGTATATTGAGTTTTTAATTCCATTTGTAACATATCAAAATATGCATATGTCTAAGGCCCCATAAAGTAAATATGTATGTATATTCTAGGTCCTTGTGATATTCTAAGTTGATTTAACCATGTTCATTCGCCTGTTGAAAGCGCGGTAAAGAACGGGGCTGATCACTTAGGGATGAAATTTTACTCCAATATTTCTCTTTGATAACGGGCAAAATCTAGTTTTTAATTTCCCGGGAAAGCGGGAAATTAAATATTATCGTACTTTTAAAATTCCAGAACAAACATTTTGCTATTTTTTAGAATTCCTTATATCAATGAAAGATTGACATTACTTTAAACATGGTACTTGTGAGAGTTTAAAGCACATAATGCAACTAGAACGTTATTTGAGAGGAACGTTAATGTACCATGAATTAGGTTTTTGACTATTGAATTAGGTTTTTTCTCTCAGATATCTATAAATTTATTTATCGGTGGTTTAACGAATTTACTCACAAGTTGTTTCACATGAAATTTTAAATCATATTTATTTTTGTCATATTAAAGTTTTGGATACTTTAGTTATAATATAGATTTCAAAGCTCTTCATAGTAAATATTGTAATTCCAAATATTTGTTAAAAATAAATTATTTTTATATTCAATTTATCTTTAGAAATAAAATAGTTTCAAATCATTTTGTACTTTTTGTTATATAATTTTCAGTTACTTGAAATTAATTTGGAATAAAATTATTTACATATTATTCCATTTCTTAACAGGTCAGATTAGAAAATATTTCAACAGAATCATTTGAATATACTTTTATAAAATTTAAGTCAAATTCCAGTCTTCAACTAATTTGAAAATAAATTTTATTTCTTTAGCTTGAATAAAATTATTCTTTATTTTATTTCCTATTTTAAAAATGAAATAAAATCGGATTTAAAATATTTAATTTCTTCTTTTTTTTATTCATAGAAAATTTTTGAATACTTTTATTTAGCATAAATTTATTTGAATAATTTTAAATTTGTTTGGAAAAATAAAAACAAGTAATAATCTTTTTACTATTACAATTATTTAATACGTTTAAATAAGTTTATTTCGATGACTATTAGTAGCGTTATTTACCCGAGTCTAGTCATTAGATTCTCCTGCACAAATTTTTTTTAAAGTCGGAGAAACCACAAGGAACATTATTTGCTAAAAGAAATTCTCAACCAATCGCTACGTTATTCATTTTAACTTAAATAATTGAAAAAATTATATGATTGTTTTCTATTCAAACCACTTGTGGCTGAATAATTTTATTTCTTTTTTTTTTTCTTTTTTGAATAAAAATATCAAAATATTTGTTTAAAATTTTTCTATTTCAATTTATTGTTTTCAAATAAAAATCCCAAAAAACTTGCTGAACTTTTTTATATTAAATGAATATTATTAAAGGTTGGAATATTCAAATATAAAAAAAAATTTGGTTGTCTTTTTGCAAAAAATATATGTTTCGCTTTTGATGGAACAATCGGATACAAAATTCATTTGGTTTAGTATAAATATAAATTCTTTTTATTAAAAAAATTAATAAATTGATTAACAAATATTTTAAATTAGAAATAAAAAATGGAAATAAAATAAAGAGTATTTTCATTTTTTATTTTATTCACAAGTAACAAATATGATGGATTTATGGAAATGAATATTAAATAATTTGGACTTCGAAAATACTCACTATTATAAAAAAATAAAAAATTACTTCGTTGGGAGATTTTTCATTCTAACGCAACATTTTCTTTTGAAACAAAATCTCTTATCCAAACAATGGATCTGTAAATGTTATAACTTCAAATTAATCTCCTGTTGTATTCACAGGTATATGAGATATTTCTAAACACTATGACTGATCAAAAAAATCATGGCCTTTTTTCTTATATCTAAAGTGTTAAAAAATTTCCGGGAATTCCCAGGAAATTGAATTTTTTATTCCCGTTTTCCGGGTAAAGAAATATTGCGGGAAACCTCAAACCCTAGTTGCAGCCTACATATTTTGTGTGTCTACATAGGGAAAACTCATAAACAGCTACACTAGGCTTTTTATCCCGAAAATTCCCTTGGACGAATTTCCCGGGAATTTTGCAAATTTGTTACTTCCCGATTCCCGGGATTTTTTGTTGGGAATTCCGGGAAATAAAAACTACAAAAAAATGTGAATTTTTATCATTTTTAAAAATCAAAAATTCTACAAAATAAAACTTTAATTGACCATAATCATGCAAATACACGGTTAAGTTATTAAAATAACAAAACAAATAATTTCCGAACTAAAAAAACTGAATTGAAAAAACTACTTAAATATCTGAAAATTCTCCAATTTTAGATGAATGCACGACACAGTTTTGTAAAATTTTATATTTTAACCTTTCAGCAGCAATTTTAGACAATTTTTACTATATTATAAGCAAAAAAATTGATCGGGGTCCAAACGAGATTTGAAAAAAATATTCATGAAGAAATGCTTACTTATGCCTTCTTAAAAAAATTCTCAGGCTGTGGCGAACGATATCCAGGATTATTTCTTTAAGTTTTTGTTATCGACGATAAATAACCAGATACTTAAATAGTAAAATATTTTTATTTTTTAAATATATGTATGTTGGTATGAATAAATTTTTAATATAGCAATAAATTTAGCAAATAACCATTTTGAAAATATTAATACCCATATTCACAAACAACTTTTAACTTTAAAATTCCCATTAAAATAAATTTTTCATACAAATTTTGTCTCTAGAATTTATTTTGAATTATATTTTATTTGTAAACTAATTAAAAACTATTTTTAATACCTATTAAAAGTTATTACATTAAAAAGTCATCTTCAGACATATGGTTTTATTTCAAAGTAAATAGATATATTTGCGTGCAAATTATATGTAAAATATACCTTTTTTTTAGTTTTCATGCTTTTTAAATAATAATATATTTTTCCCGAATACCCGGGAACTCCCAGGAATACTTTAAATAAAATTCTGATTCCCGGCAGTTGAAAAATGTTGGGAAATTAAAAACCCTAAGTTATATCGACTTTTTGGAAATCATGCGAGTAAATATTTATTCCATTGAAATTTGTTTTACTAATGGTGGGAATATCAGATTTTTCCAAGTCATATATAACCTTAATTGTTATTTTCGGAACCACCCTAATGCACATAGATGTTTGTGTTTTGTTTTTATATTCACACAAATGTATGTACGTTTGATTTTAGCAATACATATGTTGCTACTACATATTATTGTTGTGTGTCAAAGTTGAAAAAATATGTCACATGTTGCTCGTGATATAATTTTATGTTGAATAGATGAGAAGAGTAGTGCCTAATACAATTGAAAGACTTCTAACAAAAATAATGAGTAAAGTAAATACTTATAAAACATAACAAGTATTTTAACTTTAAAATTAATTTATGCAATTTAAATATAATCTTAATTTAGGAATAGAGGCTCTTAGCCACATAAGTTTTAAAGACATTTTTGTTGTAAATATAACATTATTAATTTATTTATTTATTTATTTTTTCAAATTGTTCAAAAACTGTATAACTTATTAAATTGTATCTATATACGAGGGCGGATCAATAAGTCCGTGACTTTTCGAACTTCCCTCATAGTTATATGAAATGTAACACTATTCCCACCAAGTACGACCTGTTAGCAGACTACTGCCAAATTTTGGGTAAATGTCGTCATTTACTTTGCGTAAAAAATAGGATTTTTCGAGGTCCTTAAAATAGGCATTTGTTTGGTCAATAATTTCATCGTTGGAGCTGAATCTCTTTCCACCGAGCAATTTCTTTAGGTTTGAAAATAGGAAGTAGTCACTAGGGGCTAAATCCGGAGAATATGTCGGATGAGGTATAAATTCGTAGCTCAATTCATAGAGTTTTGCCATTGAGACTGCACACGTGTGCACCCTTGCATAATCTTGATGAAAAATAACTTTTTTCTTGGCCATATGGGGTCGTTTTCTTTTTAAATCCTCATTAAATCGGTCTAATAAGTTGGCATAATATTCGCCGCTTATTGTTTTTCCCTTTTGAAGGTAATCGATGCGGATTATCCCGCGTGCATCCATCCCAAAAACTGTTGCCATCACCTTATTGATCGACAAACTTACCTTGGCCTTCTTCGGAGCAGGTTCACCCGGAGAAACCCATTGTTTAGACTGCTGCTTTGTCTCCGGAGTACAGTAATGGCTTCATGTTTCATCCACAGCCGCAAAAACTCATTCGGATTGCGGTTAAACAACTCGAAACAATCCTTTGAATTTGTCACACGTTTACGTTTATGGTCAATTGAGAGCAAACGCGGCACTCATCTTGCAGGCAACTTTCTTAAACCCAGCTGGTCATTTAAAATCGAAACCACACTGCCATATGAAATGCCTATGGCATCAACAATCTCACGCACTTTTACTCTTCGGTCGGCCAACACCATATCGTGAATTTTTTCGACATTTTCGGATGTACTGATCTCAATTTTCCGTCCAGAACGTCCAGCGTCATTTGTACTTGTGAGACCACAACGAAAGTCAGTAAACCACTTTTTTACCATTGAAATCGATGGTGCAGAGTTCCCATAGTATTTATCGAGCTTTTCCTTGGTTTGACTAACGGTTTTTTTTTCGCAAAAAATAATGTTTAATGAGCACTCGAAATTCACTTTTTTCCATTTTTAGAAAAATACACGAGGTTGTATGTTTTGAACAGCTGTCAAAAGCAAAGTAAATGACGACACTTGCTCAAAATTTGACAGTAGTCTATTAACAGATGGTATTTGATAGTAATAGTGTTGCATTTGATATAACTACTAGGGAAGTTCGAAAAGTCAAGGACTTATTGATCCGCCCTCGTATATTTACTCCAAATCTTAAAACATGTATTTTAATAAAAATTAAAAAATATTTAATAATGTTTTTATATTATAGAGATATCTCATATTATTCTGAACCAAATAGCTTTTGAAACTATTTATAAAAAAGAACATTTAAAAACAATTTTATATTTTTAGATATTATTTTTTAAATATTATTATTTTATATTTAAAAAGCTACAACATTCTTCTGCATTACAAATCAATTTAAAAATCTAAAATTGACTTAAAATTTTGAAAACAACAAGATCTGAAGCACGGAACAGCTCAATATTTAGAGGGTTTTTCGGAACTTTTGAAAATTGTTATATGAAGTCCACAAGAAAATCTACAACCCACATTAAGTCGTTTTTCCAATGAAAGTAAAATACCCTTTCGTAGCAGAGTGTTATTTAATAAAAATATCTAAAAAAAAAAAACTGTTAATTTTAAAACAACATTAAAATGTGGTAAATTTGAGCAGAAATTTACAAAATTGGCAGCACATTTTATCACCATTTGTCTAAGATACTCCACAGTAAACATACTGGGAAGCCAAAAAAAGAAATTTATATTTTTCTGATGTGTAAGACTATACATTCAAGGCAAAACTGCAATATTGTAAAAATAAAAAATTAATTTATACAAAGATCTAAAAAAAATACTTAAACAACTTTTCACGATTCTCCGCTCCTTGAAGGAAATGCAAAATTTGTTTCGGGTATGATTTGAAGAGCACACAATTAATAACGGAAAATAGGATTTTTTACGATAAAAACTGACTTCAAATATAATACATAAATAAAAAAAAAAAAACAAAATTCGCGTACATCTGCTCCCTGATCAAAATTTAGATATCAGGCTTCCTTAAGTTTTAAGGACGATTAGTTTTATAAGTAAACCGAATTTAAACTTTCTAAATACATTATATGGAAGCTTTCGAAAATCAATGTACTTTAAATATAATTTCTGTAGTTAATAACCTCCCTGGAATGTACCAAACAAAAATGCTTAGGAAATTATATGTTCATATTTTATGCATTTGGTAAAAATACTTTGTAAGTTATTATTATTTTTTTTTTTTTTTTACTATTATAAGCATATTTGAGCATACAAGCTTTTCCAAGTTAAATACATATTAATAAATCTGAAAATTAAAGAAAAAATTCACTTCAAACGTAATGGTCTACACTTTTAAAAATTTTAATAAATTTCACATTCAACATAATAAATACTTTAACTGCACAACTTTATAAGCAATGACCAAAAATCATAAAAAAAAAAAACATTCTTACAATGACAACCATGACACAGAGGAGTGAAATTGCGATTAATTGAAAATTGAAAATTAATATTTTAAAAAATAATTATTGCTAGCTAAAAATATACTATTATGTGTTATAAAAAATTCACCGTGTAGTGCACCATCAAAGTCACAGATTTTTTGCAATTTTGAATTACACTGGTAAAAGCTGAAAATTTACGTTTTTTTAAGTTTATGTTTTTGCATTTTTTTCTTTTTTTTTTTCCTAAAAGGTGCTTATAATGAAGTTGTTAAGCAAAGGCATTAAAGAACACATTTAAGTATTTTTGGTTAAAGTTAATGTTGTAGAAATATTTTTTAAAATATATATTTTTTTCAATCGGACATTTTTTCCTTTTACATAGAAATTCAAAAAGTTTTTAAACAAACTTATGAAAATTGAAAATTAAAATTTTGCGGATTCTTGGAAGAAGACAAATATTAAAAAAAAATCCAGTGAAAATATACTTGTTTTCTGAACAAAAAGAAAAAGGCAGTGGAAGTATTACATATTGAAAATTAATGTTAAATTAACTTATTTATTAAAAAAAAAAAACTATATAGTGTTATAGGAAAATATCGAAAACGAGTAAGAAAGTTATAGTCGGGCAAGTTTTGCTTATTAAATCACTTTAATGTGCAAAAATAACTTTGAATTAGCCCGATCCTAATGATTTTTGCTTAGATAATACTTTACTGTTATGAATTTTATGCAAATACAAACATATTTACGGCTTTTATGAGCAATTGACCTATATCCGGAAAAAAATTTATATATGGGCAAAGTGAAGTAATGGTTTGATTTTAACCAATGCTATATTATTAATCATATACGAAATTTCTTAAAGTTATCTTGTAAACGGTGACCTACATATTAGCTGAAATGTTGGTTTTTGATACACAGACAGACAATATAAATTTTATAAATTATTATATATATATATATATATATATATATATATATATATATATATATATATATATATATATTTATATTTATATTTATATTTATAAATATAAATATAAATATAATATATGAACTAATTATTACAACAAAATTATAAATAAAGCCCTATACTCCATCACTGAATTAAGCGCCATTTTTCACGTTTCTACCACACTGTGCATGGGTTAAAATCAATGTTTAATATTTCTCAGTATTGCCGAAAATTGTAATTCATGTTCGCATTTCTTACTTTCATATAGGCAATTTATAACGAATATTTACAAAAAAAAAAAAAAAAAAAAATGTGCGAAATTCCATGGCTATGTCAATTTATCTTGAAAATACTTCTTAAGGAAAACTATTTATAGAAGAAGAAGAGGGTAGTACTTACTAACACCCAGAGGCATAATGGCACTTTGCATGTGACTAAACAACTGGCGATGATGGGCATGTCCCGCCAAACTGGTACCACTAAAGAAGAGATTCTGATGCAAAGCGATTTGTTGGTGAGCATGAGAATGATGCGGATGTGTATGATGATGATGGTGGTGGTGGGGGTGATGATGCAGGTGATGGGGATGTTGGGACAAATGGTTATGATGATGGCCGGCCATCAAATGTTGTTGATGTTGCTGTTGCTGCTGCAAAGCCGTACGTTGTTGATGATGCATCAGTTGCTGCTGCTGATGTTGCTGGTGTTGCTGTTGGTTTTGTTGCGATGATTGCAGCTGCTGTTGTTGTGACTGGTGCTGCTGGTTGGGCTGGTGCCCCAGTCCGAGGTGGGTGTTGGTTGCCGTGGGTAAAGGTGGTGGTACCGGTGGCGCATTATTTGAACCTGTTGCTGCATATTGCCGGGCCGTAGCAGTTGCTACTGCTGCTGCGGCTGTGGCCGTTGCTGTAGCTAAAATATGATGAGTAGTTGAGCGTTGATTTTGTACTGTATTTAAACTGTGTATAGAGGCGTGTACCGCCGATTGATAGATAATACCATTATTTGACATTGCTGTCATCGATTGATGATGATACATGGTCGGTCCATTCGGTTGGGCTGATACCGCTGCCATTGCTGTGGCAGACACAGGAGCCAAGGGTAGAGAACGATAACCGGCCATAATTTCTTAAAACACTTTGTATTATAAAGAAAAATACTTTCTTTTCTTGTAAAAAAGAAAGAATTATTTGTTCTTTCTTAATTAAACGATTACATAATTGTTCAGATATATAATTTTTTATTTATTTTTGTTTAATATCTTTTTTTTTATTAGAAACTGCCCTAAAATAATTTTTAAAATTATAACCGTGATTTCCTTGAAAACGTGAGACTTTACTACAATAACACGTTCCGTACTACTAAATATTTTTTTCTTAATATTTTTAATTTTTTTTTTTTTTTTTGTTAGATTTAAATATATTATATTTTTATCTTAAAACTAAGTACAAACTAAAAAAAAACAAACAGTGTGGTATAAAAGTAATATCCAGTGCAACCAAAAATATGCAAAATCATATTTTTTCCTGTAGTTAAAATGAACCAAACTATTAGTTATTTATCCGTTTCAGACACCTTTGGGAATTTTTGCATCGATTTGTTACAGCATATTTTTTTCATATTTCATTTTCATATTTTATAGATAATCCTTATTGTAGAGCATATTTAAACAATTTAAATGACATATTTCTGCATGTTTTATACATAAGAGCATAATTTCGCATATATTACACTAAAGAACATAATTATGCATATTTTACATTCAAGATTAAAATTTTACACCTAATAGAATTTTTAAATATTTTGTCATTGTGATTTTTTTGCTGTCACATACGTTTCTTTAAGAATTTTTATTTTATAAATTGATAGACATTTTGTAAATTCCTGATAAAATGTATTAAATTTGAATTTTTTTAAGCACAAAAAGAAACTACTTTTTAGCAATTGGTAATAAAAATAAAGTAATTTTTAGCATTAATAGTAAATAATTTAGAATTTAGCAAAAAAAAAAAAAAAATAATAATATTTTTAGAGCATATTTTTTTTAATTTTAAGGGCATATTTTTAGAGCATATTTTTGGTTACCCTGGTAATAACCTTAAGGTTAAAACATTTTATAAAAATATCATTCTTCATTTCTATAAATCTCATCATGTACTTAAAAATACTTTTTTTTATTTTATCTTAAATTTTTCAATCAATTAAATTTTAAATTTTACAAAACTTTAAAGAATGCACTGTACTTAATATAATTTATAATCAATTTCCATAAAGAAAAACAACTTTTTTTAGATAACAAATACAAACAATAATCTTCACATGTTTATAAATTTGATGATAATTTCTTAATTTTTTTTAGCATCAGTTAATATTCAGTTCACTGATTCAATTGTGTGTTTTTAGGCCATAAAAATCTGTTTTTAATTTAGCCGGAAATTCTTAATTGTTTTAATATTTGACAGTAAAACACAGATTCTATAGAAATTCTATGAGCCAAATTACAACAAAATTAAAAAAGTTACTAAAGGGGAAGGTAAAAATCCGTAACATTGTTAGAACATTATAAAAACGGACGGTACACGTTTTGAAATATATTACAGGTTTACGTTTTTTTATACAAAGTTCCATTTAAAAATAAAAACAATTAAAAAACATTGAAATCGTTTAAATATTTTAATGTCAAGATAATGTGTTTTAAAAAATTTTCTATTTTAATATTTACCAAAGAAATCTTGCAAAATCTTATCAGAGAATATAAAAAAGAAAATCAAATAATTTGTTGTTTCTAAATTATAAATAATGTTTTCATATATAAACAAATTTTGTATTAGGAATGATATTCATTTGTAAAATTTGTCCTACATACGCTACCTAAAATCAAAAAGAGAGTGAGTAAATGTACGAATATCAAGTACATGCCTCAAATAAATGACACAGTTAATACGAAAATGCCACCAACGTCTATCTTTCTGTATGTCTATCTGTCTGTCTGTATGTTTGACTAGACGATATGATATGAAGGTAAATTTGTTGTTGTTTTTTTTTTAATTTACTTTTGTTGTAAATGCTAACCGAAGTTTATAGCTCATCTAGCAGACCATTTTTGTTGTCTTTATTTGATTGTAATAAATATTTATTTTATAATTTAGTAAGTTAATAATTTGTTTCGATATTTCTTTTTGGTTTCAGTTCGTTATATGTTTAAAAAACTGCTACCGTTTTTTTATTTATTTATTTTATAACCGTTAACAGATTAAAATTAAAATAACATTTTAATATCAGTTTTGTCAAGTCATTATTTTTGGGTCATCGTTACAAATGACTAATTGAGTATGAATAAAATAAAGTTTCTTACTTAATCAAGGACATTTCTCTTATCAGTTTTTTTAATGCTTTAAAAATTTTAGATATCTAAGGTGTGCATCCAAATAAAAGATAACATGTTTTTTTATAATGAAAGATGAACGGAATAAATTAGGATTAAAACTAAATCAACTGATATATCAGTTTATACAAAAATTAATTGCTAGATTAATAGGTATTACTTCTGAAAAAAAAAAAAAAAAAAAAAATGTTAAGTACTTTTATGAAATTTTTCGTGGTATTTCTCTATAGGAATATAAAATTTATAATCACAATTGAGCACTGCTGGGGCCTTCTTAAATTTGCTTTTAACTTAGATCCAGTTCCTTTACAATTACCAAAATTCTGGGTAGTTTAAATAACTAATACTCTGTGGGACTGAAACAACATTCCCAATTCTATGTGCTTCTAATGTAACGATAAAATTCTTAATCTGCCCAGAAAATGTTAAAAACACTGTTGCATGTCACAAGTGTAATCAGTGTCTTTTTATGACACTCTTTTTTATGGTTATTCGAGTTTATTGAGACGAAAGAAACAAAGCAATCATATGTGTTGTCGCATTTTGAGTTAACTTGTCATGCGTCAAATTGTTTTATAAATTATTATTATTATTATCATTATTATTATTATTTTAATTCGATACTATTCAAGAGCATTCTCTTGATTATTCAGTATATAATGTCTGTTTTCCAGCGTAATATAAAATATTGAAAATATTTTTATTGTTTTATTATTGAGGATCTTTGATTATTACTTGCCCTAGAAAAGTGACAAAAAGTTTAAGCATAGTTTTAATATATTTGATTTTGAAGAAATGAACATAACATGCCATTACGTGGATGAGCATGTTTGACATAGCTCTTAGGAGCTTCTCTACATTTTGGGCTTGAAATTTATTCTTGTGACTTTTCCGTTTCTGAACCAAGTTTCATCTCATTCTATAGGTCCTTGTTAAGCTTTTTTATTATCCTGAAATGCAATACTTTTGTAAAAATTTACTCAATCAACATTTTCTAGTTCAAAAAAAAGTTAAAAAAGTTAAATTTTATTTTGTACATTTTTATCTAACTGCCATCTGCATGGGGACAAATGACCGGATTTTAAGAATTCATTCTTCTGCTAAATCTGAAATGTCTCTAGAAGATATTGTAATCAAGAAAGATATTTAAAATTAACAGCAGTGAGAGTTATTACGAAAATTTTGTGTTATGTTTTATTCGAACGCACACATTAATATTCGCTGTAAAGACAATCACGTTTAAAAATCATAATCACGTGCGAAAAAGAAAGCGTCAAGAAAGATTATTATTATTATTATTATTATTATTATTATTATTATTATTATTTTTGTTTTTTTTTTTTAATATTGTCTACAAAGTCGACATTTGTTGCAAGTCCGGTGACCTACGCTTCCAAAATTTTTAGAATACATCGTAGATTCCGAAACTGCATTATGTTTGTAGATTCAAGCTTAGGAATTTTTTAACATATAGATAAACATCAAAATTTCGACTCAAAATAGGTCAAATTCAGGAGGTTCTTCACTTAGCCCTATTGAGTGATTGAGCTCGTATTGAATTTTATAATCATCTTCATAAAGGTACCTTTCAAAAAAGTAGAACATTATTATTTGTTTTTAAAGAATGTTTTATTTTAGAGGAAAAAAAATGCAGACACTTTTTCGGTCAAAAAAATCATGATTTCTGTAATTTGCAAATTCAAAATCGTTTATTTTTAGGCTCGGAAAAGATATCGACTTCAAATTTGTTTTATTCGATAGATAATAGGTTTGTTCGTTTGAATTTCTGGTAAAACTAATAAAAAAAGAGAAGATAAAACGTTCTCAAAAATAAACTTTTACTTGCAAAAGCACGAAAACGAAATATAGTAAAATAAATGTCAGTGTCAATAAAAAATAAAACTTTTATTCAATATGGGAAAAAAATTTCACATATTTCCTTATAAAAATTCTTTTACCTAAGGATATTTATGATTACAGTTAGTGAAAAAAATGAATATTAACGGATTTTAGCCTTAGTGAATGTCATCAATAGCTCAGTTCCTTGATTTGCTTGTAAATTCTCACTCCTATTATTTCTTCACAATCCTCACAACTGGATGCTTCACTTAAATCGAATGCATTATTGCACTGTTCATTTTTATACCCAACTGATGATGATAAAAACTACCTTAAAATATACCAATCGGCTTGAATTACCAGCTGAATCGATTTAACTTTGTTCGTTTGTACGTATGACCAGATAGATTTGGAAGATAATTAAAGGTAATTTGGTAGATAAAATTTGTATAATCCCGAATCGAAGCCTATTGTTATTTCATCTAGCTTCCAATTTTTTTTAGTATTGGTCTATTATTGAACATAACCTTCATACAAAGACCTTCCCTAAATTACTGAGACGTGCATTAGTCAGATAAAAATGTCGATATGTAAGCAAATGTAGACGAATTAGCACATCTTTTTTAAATACAAATCAATGTACCAAATTTCAAAAGGACCAGTCCATAATTGACCACGGCTCCCATATAAAGGCCCTTTCCGAAAATCACTTAAAGGTGCATGAATTAGTATCACAATACTTTTATAAGCTTTATAGAGGTATAAATCATAATTCCAAAATTTTCAAAACTTCATTCAAAAATGACCGACGACCACAGGTTCCAACAAAAGAAGTTTAAAAAATTAAACATATTTTCTATTATTCTTTTTCAAAATAAAATACAATAGGAATTTGAAAATAAAACCTTTTTTTACTAGTTTTGCTTATCCAAGTAAAATATAGCAAATGAGAAAAATATTTTCTCTTGGAATGTTTACTAGTTTTACTATTTTTATGTGCACAGAAACTCTTTTTGAGTAAAATACTCGCAAACGTAGCAAACGAACAGACCTATTTTTTTTTTAACTAGGTTATGATGGATCATGTGAATCTGTTTTCACATGTCCGAAAATAGATTCGAATCGAACTAACCTGACGCACGAATAATAGATCTGATTCGTCTGACATTAATTGCAAAGAGATCAGATAATTCATGCATATATGGACTCCTATATTCAGCAGTCCTTATACCCACAAGAGCAGAATAGTGACAAAGAAAATAGTCTACTGTTTCTTCCTCCTTCTCGTTCTTCTACAATAGTCATTAAAAGGGACTGCTAGTCTCTTAGCGTATGCACCTGCCACCCAGTGCCCTGTAATAATAGCTACAAGTGTTCATTCGTAGCTGAAGCCTTGACGATCCCATAATGAAACTCCACCGTTTTTGTCCACCTCGTTGACTCGTTTGTCCATCTTTGTTGAGCTATTCTCGACAAGTACTGCAGTATCATAGTTCTGCAACATGACAGTGGTATGCCAACTAATTGGTCCGTTTCTTCACTTTGAAGAAAGGAACCAGCCAGTTCTGGCTAATTCATTCGCAATTTTTTTAACTAACTGGAAAAATTTTACAAAATGAAAATACTGTGCTATATATTTAAAAAACTGAAACATGATTTTGCAAAATTGAGATAGTTGAAATTTCAAATGCAAATAACTGGAAAACTATAAGGAATAAATAGCACATGTAAGCATATTTTTGTCGGAGGTACTCTATTATAAACTTCAAATTTTACACCGCGCTGCAATGCATATGTCAAATGTTATGTAAATTTGACATATGCCGATTAGAAGACTAGAGTTTATTTAATTTATAAATTAGGAAATAATCTATAAAATATTGAACAAATGTTCCTACTACTTTAATTCTTATATAGGTACCTAAATAATTTAATTAATTATATTACATAAAAAAATTATATATATTTATATTATATATATTTATATTATATATATTTATAATTTTATATATATATATATATATATATATATATATATAAATCAAAGTCACTTGACAACGAAATTCTCCTTCAAACAAATTATAGATTTCTTTCTAAGCACATTTTGTTGTCTATATAAATATTTTATAATACATTTTTTTTTTTTAATTTATTATAAATAACAAAATAAATATTTATAAAAATTTATAGGTTTAAGTTTATATAAAAATATATTTTAATTTAATACTTAAATATGAAAAGTAGTTTACAATACTAATAAAACAATTAAAGCACATTTATGTAAGTATAATACAATTTTATTTTAGTTTAGTCATTTATGAAAACTAAATTAAAACAACACACAAACACTTTTGAAATATAAAATACACACACACTCACATTTAAAAATAACATCGACTATAAACAATACTAGAACAAAAAAAAAACAAATTAAAACTTCTAGACATTGAATATATAAAAGAAATAACAAATACACACATATACATATATAAATATTATACATTTAAGATACACATACATACACATATGTAGACTTAAATATTAATTACATAAAAATTAAAACAAGTGGAAATTTTACATGAAAAAAAATGCAAGAGTCTCTTAAAATGGTTAATTTGTATAAAAAAATAATTTAAGTTTTCAATGAGACAATTTATTTATATTCATTTACATAATTTGATTTTAAATACAAAACTGTAATATAATAAAAATTATTATGGAACACTGTTCATCGTTTTACATCTATTCATATAACGCACTAATTCAAAAGTTTTTTTAGTATTTCTCTAAATTTAGAAATAAAGAAATATTAATAAAACTTTGAAATTCTTTTATTTGACAAACTGTTTTCAGGATCAAAGGAGTTGCAAGAAAATGGCATCAATTTATTACAGCATATTTTTAAATATTTTGATATAAATGCATAATTCTGCATATTTTGCTTTTAATTAGGTACATATATTTTGCATATATTGCAATTATTATTAACTTTTTCTAAAAATAACAGTCATTTCATTTAAAACCACCATAAAGCACTATAGATTTGGACCTTACCTCTCCGAACTTAATGATATTTGGTAAAATCGTCGTCCATACCAAAAACTAAGACTCATACAAAATTTAAAATTTTTGCATCACATGATTCGCGAAATATAGCGATTTGAAAGTATAAAAAATGTGAAAATATCAAGCACCCAAAAACCTTTTAATTTTATTTTTCAATCATTATAAATATCTTAAACATGGTGTAACCAATACAAGGTGGCATTTCAAGCTCAGCTTATTATTTCTTTGCTTAATTTTTAGTGTAAGACTGAAATGTCAATTTTTTTACGTTTGTTTACGAACAAAAGTAAATTTTTTATGTCGTGAAATTTGTATTTTTAATAAAGAAAAAAAGTGTTGTATAGAAATATTTAATTTATTTCAATTTATAAAAACATTAAAAACAAATTCCTTGCAATTTATTCTTATTATCTTTCAATTTTAACAATCATTGTTTATAATTTTCTTTTTTGTTTTTCTGTTTTCTTCTGTTTGACGTTTCAGTCCTATTTAAGACTAAAAAATGGCTGCTACTATTGCATTGTTGTATTTGTTGCTCTTATGCATATACCTTGTTAAATTGTTGTACCATGGTCTTAAATGTTAAAAATATGTTTTCGTTTGTTTAAAAAAATATGTGAGGAATTTTTATTCTCTAATATAAATATCCATCATGATGGAAAAAATAAATATCTTTTAAAATAAATATCAGCATGAAAAAATTTACTTTTGTTTTTGTTTCAAAATATATTTTCTACTATTTTTGTTCTTTAGATTTTTTTTTATTCGATGAAAAGAGTTGAAAATAATTTTAAACTTTTGTAATAAAATCACAAACGATTTTTTTATTTTTTTATTTCGATCAAAATGAAAAAAATAAAAGTATTGAGGAAAATAAAAAATTATGATGAATTTTTATTATTTTTTTTTTTAACACTAAAGATTGTTCTTCGATTGAAATAACAACAAATAGTTGGTTTTTTAGTACTTAAATTCGGTCTCTGAAAAATATTCTTCAGAAAATCACAAAGATTTTTCAAAGTATACAGAAAAATTATTACCTTATATTTTTCGGTTAACACAGTTGTTTCATTTAACATCTAACTTTTAATTAAAAATTTAATTAAAAATAAAATTCAACTAAAGTTTTTTTCCCATTTAAATTTTAATTCATTCAATCATTCCCATGTTTGATTTAATAATTTTTTTAATTGGAAAATTTTTTCTGTTTTTCATTTTTTACAGTTAATAGTAACTGATATAATCATTTTGGTGAGAGGTGCAAATTTAATCATTTTTTAATTGAATGAATTATTTTTGTTATTGGTGACTTTTTTTTGTGTATATAAACTACAAGATTCATTGAAGTCTCATATTAAAGGCATCAAAATTACCTTTAAAATGACATAATGTATGGCTTTTAGTTCGCGTATAATTATCTCAAAGAATGGTATTTTTAAATATTTTTCTTAAAATATAGGTTAACTCTTTTCTATGATTTCAGAAAGTGTCACGCTGGGACTCGCCATAGTTTTCGAGATATAAAAATGTCACATTAAGTAATTTTTTTTTAATTTTTTTTTTTTAATGCTGGTTTGTTTCAATTATAGTCAAACACAAAATTTACCAATAGCGATCTTACTCCATCCAGATTTAATAAAATTTGGTGAGACCATTATCTCTAACATAAATAATGCAGAGTTTAAATACATTCTATGTTAAGGTACGCGATTTATAAACTCAAACATCTTTCCTTTAATTCCCACGTTTTGCAAATCGTTAATAAGGCAGGTTCCAGGTTTCCTCAAGCGCTTACGATTCCAATCAATTATTCTCAATCTCAATCAATCATCTGTTATAAGACCAATCTTGGAATATGCTTCCGTGGTCTGGGATCCTCAATACGAAATTCATATAAAGAAAATTGAATCGGCCTAGAAACAATTTCTCTTATTTTGTCTTTGCAATCTTCCTTGGAATCCTAATATTAATTTACCATCATATGAAAGTCGATTACAGCCTATTGATCTCCCTACTCTTGAAAATGGGAGTAAATATATGAATATTACATTTGTAATTAATTTAGTAAACGATTCAATTAACTCCGTGTTCCTGTTTTGTAAGATCAAATTCGTAATCCCAAATCGTAAAACTAGAAATTATACTCCTTTAAAAATCAAATATTTTCAAACCAATTATGCCAACTTTGATCCCATGAGATATATATGCAATCAATGCAAAATTTTTTATCCATATATTGATTTCTCAGTAAATCCAATCCACATTAAGAGAAGTATTTTTAACTTAGTAAATAATAAGACTTTTTTATTGAATGATTATGAAAAACATTTTATTGTAAATAGCTTTAAGAATAATATGTATGCCAGCCTGTAAGAAATTATAATTTCATTGGCTTTTAAAATAATAAATAAATAAATATGTTTATGTTACAAGATTTATTGAGGTCTTATGTTAAAGGTAACACAAAGCTAATCTTAATACCTATAGCATGAGACCTCATTGAACCCTGTGACATACATATTTTGATAAATATTTTTTTTTTATTATATTTTTTGTGGAGATAACTTTGTATATCCTTTTAAATTTTTTACACTTTCAAATTCTATATTTCTCGCATATGATAAAAAAAATAATAATTTTGTGTGAGTCTTTGTTTAGTTATAGATAACGATTATACCAAATATAATTAAATTCATTCTCATATCATACGGGTTTTCATTTCTGAGCTATGGTGTATACCGCCTTCACTACCAAAAAGATTTTTCCATATAATTTGAAACTTTATGCAATTTCAAGCAATTTTACAACTTTCGGTTTGTAAGTTTTTTTTTTTTTTCTTTTTAACGTAAAAATATAGACTCTCCGTTTAGAGATAACATTCACAAAAAGAAATGAACTCTTCTTTTGTTTTCATTGGTTTGTTCTACAGTTCCTTTCGCACTCCTGAGAAAAGTTAGTTAGACTTTAGTTGTTTTGTTAAAGACCGCAGATATAATTCACATTTTCATTTATTTATTAAAAAATATTTAATCGTGCGTAATATACCTAACGGTTCTAAAAGTGTCAATTTACTCCTTGGCACTAGCTATATTACTATTTGTGCGATTCACTGGACAGTTACTTTTGGTAATTTAAGTGGTGGCTAAACGATCACATTTTGCACTACATTTCGCTAACGAAATATATAGTATACATTGTTTAATGTTTTAATAAGAAAAAAATATTCATAAGTGAAAGTACCACTTCTCTATTTATATGTAATGCATACACTGAAAGAAATCCACAACGGTTGTTTATATCAAGGAATGTCTACAAAGAAGACTGCTTCTATTTATAAGAAAACATAGAGTTTCAACATTATTTTGGTCTGATTTGTCATTGTACCATTACAGTGAAAACACTTTAGAGTGGTACAGTAAACTAAATGTCAATTTTGTTCCGAAAAATGCCAACTCTCCCAACTGCCCAGAACTTCAGCCAATTGAAAGATATTGGGACCTTATCAATGGGAAATTAAGGAAGGCTAATGCTGCGCCCAGAGCATTGACAAATTTTAAACAGAAAAAGTTATGCAAGGTACAATCAAATTAATAATGGAGAGTGTTTCAAAGAAAATAAAAAACTTCATATTAAATTATTTATCCTTAACTTATTCCAGTTAACATTCATATTAATATTTGTGTGTTATGTTTTATTCGAACGCGCACTTATCGTGTAGAAAATGATACCATTCAGTGTCAATAGTGAATCAGCCTGGTATGTGCTCAAATTATACATTGCGTATTCAAAAATGTATATTGCATTGGCATCAAGTTAACACCAGTTCATTATCGAATTATCAAGTTGCATTATGGTAATTTACGGTATAGGTTTTCTGATATCATTCGTTAACAGATTTAATAAAAAACATAATGCAATATAATAAATTGATACCGAAATGGTGTTAACTTAATCCCAATGTGGTGTCAATTTTCGTTAATGATTTTAAAACACGCAGTGTTGAATTTGAACACATATGTGGCATACTCACTATTGGCAGTGAATGGTATTGTTTTCAATACGTATGTGCTCAATTTTTCTGTTGAGAGTTTTCAAATTATCAATTCAAAAAAAAAAAAAAATTGTTATAACCATTTCTTTTAATGATTTCGTTATTAAAATATAATGTTATTAGTGGCTAGTTGAGTTGAGAAATGCACATGAATAAACACAACCATTCAATTTAGTGAAAATACTAAAGAAATCAGTCTTGGATAATTTTTTGATAATAAAATCTCGGTGTAATTTTTGTTTACTTTCATCGGAACTTCAGTTCACGAATTAGTAAATTTACTGCTTATGAAATGTCTCTATTAGTTAGTTCAAATTTATATTATATATATTTATATTTATATTACTGTGGATATATCGATATTGATATTCTAATATATTCTATGTCAAAGAAATAAGTTTTGAAATATGGGCGATTATAGTTTTTAATAGTATAAGATACATACATTTTCAGCAATAATTTCTGATTGAATGGTATAGAATACAAAGTAATAAAAATTGTATAAATCCCAAAAATAGACTAAGTTGAATCGAACACGTTTTTGTATAGGGGTAACAATATTTATATTTTAGAAATCTTAAAGTTAAGATAAAATAAATTTTTAAATTTTTTGTTCAAATTAAGTTAGTTTTTATTCAAATACAACAAGTACTTGATTTAGTTTTAATTCTAACTTATTCCTTTAATATTCTATTAAAAATGCTGTGTTTTATTTGAATGCACACCATGGTGGCTAACGATTTAGACGTTTCGGAACTAATTCAACGAATCGTTGTGTACTTTTACAACTAAAAATGTCTTTATGAAAATGGATTTTAAGTCATACCCATTTCAGTATTCTACTTTTTATTTTTAATTTACATTTTTCGCATTTTTAGTGCATATTTATATCCTACACTACCATATGTGGTTAGAGTATTATGTGATCGACAGATGTTTGAACGACACACATAATTATTTTGGTGCAAGGACGAAACCTATTGAAATTGTTTTTAATTGGTACGATTATTGAGTATTATTGGTTGATTATTATCGGCTTTTTGATACCGTTTGTTTACAAAATTTAAATACACAAGATAGAAAACATAATGCAACTTGATAATTCGATAATGAACTGGTGTTAACTTGATGCCAATGCAATATCCATTTTTTAATACGCAATGTATAATTTGAGCACATACCAGGCTGATTCACTATTGACACTGAATGGTATCATTTTCTACACGATAAGTGCGCGTTCGAATAAAACATAACACACAAATATTAATATGAATGTTAACTGGAATAAGTTAAGGATAAATAATTTGATATGAAGTTTTTTATTTTCTTTGAAACACCCTCCATTATTAATTTGATTGTACCTTGCATAACTTTTTCTGTTTAAAATTTGTCAATGTTCTGGGCGCAGCATTAGTCTTCCTTAATTTCCCATTGATAAGGTACCAATATCTTTCAGTTGGCTGAAGTTTTGGGCAGTTGGGAGAGTTGCCATTTTTCGGAACAAAATTGACATTTAGTTAACCGTACCATTCTAAAGTGCTTTCACTGTAATGGTACAATGTCAAATCAGACCAAAAAAATTTTGAAACTCTATGTTTTCTTATAAATAGAAGCAGTCTTCTTTGTAGACATTCCTTGATATAAATAACCGAGTTTATTGTGCCCGATGTTATATACAATTCACTTCTTTCACCACAGCTGCATATAGCTTGCCAAACAAGAAACTTTTTGGAAAATTCTTATTTTATTTTTTGTTTGGTACGATACTCTTCTGGAGCATTTCCTTTAATATCTGCTACATAGAACCTTTGTTCAGAAAGCTGCGAGGAGTCAGAAATGACTTACGTATCATCGTTCATTACAGAACGTTTAAACTATTAACTTTTGTTTTTTTTTTAGCTCCCGCATTCTTTTTTGTGTTCCTATGTGGTTATTTTTGCACTTGAAATGTTTTAAGTCCAATATTGGCTTTAATTCTGCACACATAGCGTTCAGAACATTTGACACGTCTAGCCACCTCGCGTCCGGAAATGTTTGAAATACATTTCAAGAGCTGCTCCACCTTTTTGGCTTTGTATGCGTTTCGTAGTATTTTATGTTTTCCTCTTCTATGTGTCCGATCAATTGTTACGTCAGTTTTAACTTTCTTAACACTCTAGACACTAATTGTCTGCTGTCACCTAGGTCTTTTCCAATTTTTTGTTCAATTTGGATGAGTTTTAATAGTTTCAAAAAAGATTTTTATATGTTTCCCTTTAACTCTCCATTGTGAAGCAAACACACAAAATATTTTTAAAATTCGTATCATTATAAAATCTGTTACATTTCATTCGAATGCACACTTTATTCTCAAAAACTATACAATTTATTATTTTCTAAAAAAAAATTTTTTGAGTGTTTAAAATAAGTTTGATTTACCGCATTTATGGAAACATTGATTTGACCACAAACTTTTACTTTCATAACTAAGGAATTTTTAATATAGTTTTTTTTTCGTAAGGAGGCTCCTTTGAATGAGGAAGCAAAAATTTTAAAATAATATAATATTACATTTTAAAATTCTGCATCTCAAAATTCAATTCGAAGCAAAAATATATTTATGAGAGAAGTGATTTGAAGTGCCTAATAGAAATTGAGTCGACACAAAATAATTAAAGAAAATATAGATAAAAAATTAACCAAAATTATATGGTTTTTTTTCGTTTAACTTAGATTTTTTTTTATTTCAGTAATTTAATATTTTTATTTAAAATTTTATCCAGAATTTTATCCATAATAAACTATATGATTAACTTATTTTATATTTTAGATTTTTGTTAGCAAAATTATTAATACTAAATAATTTTTAATTGTGTTAATATTTTTAAATACATATTTAAGAATAGTTTTTTTAACTCGATCACAAATTCACACATTAGAAAGAGACTCTTGAACTTTAAAAACAAATAATTTTTTGTAAAACATTAAACGAAATATTTATAATAAAACACATAAATTTATAAAAACTAATTTATCTTAATTTTAAAAATATAAAAATAATTGATACACATTAATATATTTAATTTAAGAAATATATTTTAAACATTTATTACTTTTATTTCAAAGAAAATAATATTTATTTTAATTTATTTTATATAACATTCATTAACAACATCGATAATAACATTTATTTATAAAATCTCCATAAAAACTTATTAAAAACCTTTATTTTTATTTAAATCTCGGCTTTAAGAAGCGATTTAAAAATAACACTTTCAAAATATTTAATTAGACCCATTGTTATTTATTTAATTCACAATATTATTTGAAATTTAAGTTTTATACAAAATTTTTTGCCGATACTAGAGCGTATGATGAATATTTAATAGCGGATAACTTTATTTATTTTTTTATTAATCATACGATCCGTTACACTTTATAAGACGCGCTTTTCTAAAGAGTGAAAAACGTATGCGTTTAAACGTGCTGCACGTGTGGCTAACGTTTAGTAACTAAATCCTTTTTCATTATGAATATTATTGCAATGTATGTGTACGTATGTGAATATGTATGGATTATGTGCAACAACATCTCCTTGTTTAAAATTATACACACACAGTCATAAGATTCTCTACTGTTTTGCCATTCGTGGCCAAGTGAAGTATATATGCATGGAAAACAACAATAATAAAGACAACGAAAACAACAACAACAATAACGGTAAAATATTTAAGACTTCAAATTTTGTAGGTTTGTTTCCCTTAACAACAACGAGAGAGAAAGATAGAGAGAAAGAGAAATGAAATATTATAAATTTTAAAACTAAAACACAAATAAAACCAAAGACAACAATAAAAAATACAAATATGCATTTGGAAGAGCAATAATAACGGCAATAATAACAAGGGTTGGGGGCTGTCTTAAAATAATAATAAATAAATAAAAAAAAAATATTAAATATCAACACAATATTATTTTTAATTTAGAAATATGCAATTAGAAAAATCTTAAATTTAGGAAAACATTTATAAAATTTTACCTATTTTATTTAACTGTTAATTTAATTTATTAATTAGTATTAATTATTTAATTTTTATTTATTTAGTTTAAATTTTAAAATTTTTCATTTTATTTTTTTAGCAATTTTCTTGAAAAATCTATTTTTCCTTTAAAAATTATTAATTCATTCCATAAACCTCAAACATTTCCCCTTTTTTGCTTGAAAGTTGCAACCTTTTTAATTCTTTATGAGTATGTGTGCGTGTGAATGCATTAATCGTTTTTGTTGTTAATTTTGCATTTCTTTCTATTTCCTCAGAATCGTAATGTAAAGATTTTGTTGTTGTTATTTTTAGTTTTGTTCTTAAAAACATGTTTTTCATCTTTAGTTTCATTAGTATTAGTAGTTCGTTTCGTTTATATATTATAGTTCGTGTGTTCGTTTCTTCGTTTAAATGTTTGTTTTTATAGTGCATACTTCTAGGGGTTGATGTTTGATTTGTTCGTTAAAAGAGACTTGCGCACTATTTTCTAAACCAGTAGGAAAAAAGCGCGCCTAAATTTACTTAAACCTTCCCCTAAATGAAGCAGCACTAAACGAGCTACAACAATAACAAAAACAGAAAAAAACAAGCAACAATCTTTAAGAGCGACAACAATAAATAAAAGTAAATAACAAAAGCACGTGGTTTTTATTATTATTGTTGTTTGTGATTGTTTTGAAAACACGTGATTTCGGCAACTTTGTTTACAAACAAACTGTTTTATAAAGGAATAAAAGTGTGTGAATGTGTAGAAGTTTGTAGTAAACAATAGAGAGTCTCTTTGGTGTCAAATTACATGTCTCATATTGTCAATTTGTAATACTTACACACAAAAAGGAATCACACATAAAAATATTAAAAAAAAAGTATCTTGTGTAAGTAGAAGTTATGTGTAAAGACCATGTGATGTTGGACAGGGTAGATATTAAAATGATACAATTTTGTAGGGCCTTTATGGTGAGAAGTCTTTGAAAATCTTACCAGATACACCATTTCCTAGTATGAAAAAAAATCGTCTGAACAGTACTTAATTTATTTGAAACTTAATATAGATACTATAAGCCATGCAGGCAACTGAATGCATAACACAATTTGTTGATGATACTTTTTCTGTTAAACAAAGACATGCATGATTCAAAATCATACTCTTCGCGAGGTAAGACTGTCTTCCCATATTATATATATATATATATATATATATATATATATATATATATATATAAATGTTCTAAATGTTCTCTCATTTTTGGCCACGTTTTGTAAAAATTTTTAAACTTGACAGGCTTAATTTGGGTCTTAACACTTCTTAAGAATATACACTAGCTTTCTTGTAAAATTCTTAATATGAATCCGATAACAAGTTATATTATTAAGAAGTATTTTTCAAAAAAGGCGGTAACATGCTTTCACTTCTATTTTTTTTTTTTTTTATTATTTTATTTTTTTCCAGATTATATAACTTTTATGTTTTCAAAAAGAAATCTTAACGTGTAAAGTATAACCGGAGGCGCTTTGGGTAAAGTCTCCCCACAAACTCTACCCACACTTTGTCAATTTTCAAGAAGTTTTTTAAATTCATTTGTAAAATTCTCAAAACGCAAAACGTGGATCAACAAAAAAGTAAGTCAGTTATTTACTTCTATACGTTGGTTAAATTCGCAGAAATTATATTTTGACGGAGGGCGTTTATAAGGACATTGTGACGATTTCAATGAAAAGAACTCAGTTTTTAATATACATTTTTATTAAAAAAAAAATTGAGTTTTTTAATTCGCTGATTTTAAGACAAGCTTATCTACATTACTTCAAAATTTCAATAAGATATCTTTATTCGTTTAAATTTTATTTCAATCCAAATATTAACATAATTCAAACAAAGACTTTCAATTTTTATTTTAAATTCTTTACGTAATGGTCTGAAGAAATATGACCGAATTAAATTTATTTTTATTAATAATAATTGTCTATTCTCAACTCAAATTTCATTGATAAACCTTTAACAGATCAAAAGTTACAGAATTATTTAAAAAAAATCATTTTGGAATCGTAATTTAAAACAAATTTAATTTTTTTTAGAAGATTATGTGCTTGCTGTATACCAGTTTTTAATTCGTTATCATTGATTTTAGTTTTTGTCTCTCACAGTGTGAGAGGAATGCAAATAAGAGTTTTTATTTACAGAGAGAGCCAATTATATTTGGAAATATGATTTCAATTTCTTAAGCGTTAAAATTAACGAATACGGCTTCTATGAAAAGTAAAGTCTATTATAAACAGATCCTAACAAAATTTAGCAGTGTAACCTCCGGTATTAATATGCATGGTGTATATATATTTCACATCTAAAGATTTAAAGTTAAAAACATCCAATTGCGATTAATAGCGATCCTTCATGTACCAAAGCACATACTCATGTATTAAATTTGATCGTTATTTTTAAAATTTTTACCAACATTATGTTGCAATTTAAAATACATCCGGAATCACAAACACTTTCATTAAAGTAATGTGAAAATAAGGGAACTTATAAGAGTGGTAAATAGTGTTTTTAAAACTATTTTATAAAAATAAAATAACCAAAATGTAAAACAAGTCATCATCTTCACATTGGAAAATAAAATAACCAATTTTGGTTAAAAAAAAAACCAAAACGGCTACACTGCTTAGAATCCTCGTTCTTGACAACAAAAAAACTACCCCTGACTGCCGCTTATATCCCAATGCGAAGCTTGAGCAGTTCAATATTAAACCCGTCTATAGACTGGACTATACATCCACAGAAATATGGAACACCATTCATTGTCAATAATGTATCAGCACAGTATGTGTCTAAATTGTACACTACTTAGTCAATTAAACCACGATGAATTGATACCGCATTGGTATCAATTTGATACCACATTAGTGTTGAATTATTATATAAATGTATTCAATCCCATGTGTTTAAAATTTGTAAAAGAAACATTGGCAAAAAAGCAACACGGTAAATTGTCAGTGTGACCACCCGTTGTTTATCTTACAATATAATTTATCTCTCTTTGTAGCCACATTCAGGGAACTGTAAGGACATCCCAATGAATCAATAATTTTAAATGTGTTGGACCAAAATTTTACAAAAAAAGAAGTACTACTTATTTTTCTATCTCTATTCTATTTCTATTCTCTATCGCTGCATATACTTATAAAACATTTCTCGCCTAAATTGTTTAATATTATTCCAACCATTATCATCACTCTTTAGATGGTTGAATTTTTTTTTTTTTTTTTTTTTTCATAAAATTCCTCATACTCACCTCTTTACAAGCGATTATGTACAAAATAGCTTTTGTATCGAATTTCATAACAAAATGTTTGGTTGCGTTTAGGAATTTGCAATTAATTTTATATTAAATAGTAAACAATGTATGCATATTTAATAATGGGTGTATGTGAAATTTTACTAAAAATTTTAAACAAATTAATTTATGTGAGAGCTGCCATTATCGGACATGAAAATCTCTAAGCTCTTAAATATTTTACAAACATTTGACAAAATATTTTAATAGCTAATAATATGAATAGAAATTATGGAATATTGACAAAACGAGTATTAGAAAAGTTATTAGAATATACATTAAATGGTAATAATGTCATCGTCATTAAAAAATAATGATTAGATATTTTGTTTGGGAAAACAATATACCTAAATACAATGTAGGCTGTTTTGGAAAAAAAAAGAGTTTAATGAATTTAAAATAAATATGTAATTATGTTAATGACTTCATAGGCTCATAAAAAATAAATAGTTTCATTTATAACTACTTTTTTATAATTTTATTAAATAAAAAATAAGACAAATTTTAAAATGAAAAATTTAAATCAAAATTTAGAAAGAAAAGTGTATTATTAAAATTAGTATTGAATTAAAATAGATGAAGTCAAAATTTACGAATTACAGAAAAAATGATTACTTTATATTTTTCAACTAACACACATCTGCTTCATTTGACATCAAAATTTAATTGATATATTTAAACAAAAACAAAAATAAAAAAATTCAAGTGAGCTTTCTTGCTTATTTAAATTTTTAATTCATTCAATCATCTGCTTAATTGATTTAATAAATTTTTTAATTGGAAATTTTCTGATTTTTCATTTTTTCAATTATTTATTAGTAATTATTAGTAATCATTTTGGTGAGAGGTGCAAATTTAAACAATTTTGAATTGAATGAATTATTTTGGAGACTGATGACTTTTTTCTGTCAAGGATTTGATTTTAAATCATTTTCTATTAAATATTAAATCTATTAGTTAGTTGGTTTAAATAATCATCAGGAAAATTATACATAGTCTTGCTTTTTACAATTCAAACTTTGCAAATGATCTCCATTATGATTTCTAATTAAGAAACGTCAATTTGTAATCAATTATTTTGCTCTTTCCATTAATAAATAAAAATAAAAAAAAAACTAGTTTATACAAAACATTCACATCCAAAAATGTTATTTTGCAAATAAATTCTTAAGGGAATTCTGGCAATAATAATGTATATAATTTCTATAGATAATCTATCGAATAACAAATTTTATTGATGGTAGCTGAAAGAAAAAATCTATCACACACACACACATGTGTTCATCTTGGTAATATGTATAATTTTTGGCAACCAACTTGTAAAATTGTTAATAGTTCTTCTTACACACAACTATATAAATACTAGTAGAGGAAAAACAAAAAAAATAAAATACTTGAGAAAAGTATTGAATTTTTAAAGAAGTCTAGCAAGTGGTTCTTAAGAGTCAAGAAGATTTGTTAGAATTTTTGTTGTTGTGCAACAAGATGAGCCTTGAGGCGTATGAATGAATAGATGATGATGATGACGATGTCAACGTGTCGACACAACATGAATGTGTTGAGGTCTTGCAATAACAAACTTAACTATTTGAAATTCTTCTAAATATTCGATGACTATGTCGCGCTGTGATAATTCGACAATCGTGAACAGCTTTTTTTTGCTGACACCATGAAATTTATATACAAAACGGAAGTGGAAATAGAAAATGAAAAAAACTGTAAAGATTATTTGTGGGTGTACAACAAAAAAATTCATATGCATGAGTTTATTTATGTATGCATGTATGAATATAATTTTATTGGAAGCCAAATGAAAGTGAGGCAGAAGCAGAGGCTTTGCTATTAAAGAAATATTTAGGAGAAGTATTACTTCCCTTGACGTGATCAAATGTAAGTAAAAAAAAAAAAAAAAATAATTAAATATATTGCCGATAAAATTTAGAAGGAATTGAAATGCATAACTCCCCCAGTACTTCGTTTTGATTTCAAGGCCCCCTCACTCCATCTAATCTTTCATCTAAGTTGAATAACTGGAATTTATTTGTATTTAAGCTCTATATTTATTTGACCATGAACTAATATAAAACCTAGGTGATGTAAATTTTAACCAATGGCATATAAGTCCGCATAAAGACCTTACTGCAGATTTCGATTTTTTGCTTTAGATGCAGCCCCTTAAACAAAAAGTCTAACTATCATTTTCCACTTCTAAACATTAACCAACCTCTTAGTTATATATATAGATAATTCAGTTGCTTTAGAATTTAAATTTTTGTTTAGAAATTTTGTTTTAGAAATTTTTCAGAATGAAGCAAATATTTTGAAACTCTAAATCAACGATAGCCAACTTAGCTCCATGACAAACATAACACGAACGTCAATGAAACTCTTAGATATGAGAGCACAACAAAGAAAAAAAATCATTCAGTGGCATGAGTCCATGTCGCATTGTTTTTTAAAATAGGTACAATATGAATATATGTGAAAAACGCTCATTGGAAGAGAACAAGACAGTGTGACCATTTTAGCATTTTTCTAGCTAAATTTAGCATTTTTTTACTCCAATTTAGCCGCAAATTTTTCATTTAGCAATTGGCATATTATTTAGCAGTTTTTAATAATATATTTAGCATTTTTTACAATAAGAACAAAAGGAGAAATTAAATTAAAAGTTAATACTCTTGCAAAATATAGACATTAACGAAAATAATAGTAGTTTTAATATCAGCATCAGCAAAAACTCATCAAATTAAAAAACTAGTACTAAGTGCTTAGTTAAAAAGATTATTTTATTTATTTTGAAATAGAGGTATATTTACTTGATACCTCATCATCTAATTTTTAAGTAAATGCATATTGTTAACATGAACTTGAAGGTACTAAAGTAGAACAGTTGGCAAGATGTCAAGGGCTTTGTGGATCGGTCTGTACATGCTAATCTAACGCAAATACAAAAGAAGTTTAAGAATTAAAAAGGATATTATCACGAGACATTGTCCGATCAAATCTAGGTTAAGTAGATGGGCCAACGGCACACCGGATTTTGTTTAGCTTATGCGAGAAACTGTAAGTGGTAGAACAGATAGAATTAGACGGTGCCCAATGCCACGAAGAACTAGGTGATCCACAGTAGTGCCGAATGGAAATTTTATGAAAATGAATCTGTAACTTCTAATCTGCTGGTTGGATTTACATAAAATTTCACATAGACATAGTAGTGGAGTGTAGAATTTTAAGTTTGGAAAGGGGGCCATACATACCCCTCAGGAGCGGATCTAATAGGGTTCAAAATAGGGTACATCTGACATAGAAAATTTGTAACCGCTTGTCAAATTTTTGTTTCTTATCTTATTTCAAATATTTTAACATCTTTTTAAAGCCCTCGATATGGCCTATGAAAAATGTGCTATTTATCTCCTACAGTTTTCAAGTTATTTGCATTTGAAATTTCAACAATATCAATTTTGCTACATCTGGGTACAGTTTCCTCAATATATTGGCAAACTTTTTATTCGATTTTATAATTTTTTTTTGGTAAAGGACAAAATTAGCTATCAAATAATCATAAATTTTTCAATTTTGAATTGAAAATTGAAAAACAATATTTTTTTTCACCAAAAAAGTGTCTACATTTTGTTCTCTAAAATAAAATTTTCTTTAAGAACATATAGTAATTTTATGCTTTTCTGACTATATGCAAAGAAATGATTATAAAATCAAAAGCAAACTCAAACACCTAATAGGGCTAAGAATAGACCCTCCTGAATTTGACATATTTTATAGAAAAAATTTTAATTTAGTCTATGTTCTGAAATCCCAAAAGCCAGTTCGAAAACTCTAAAGTATTCCAGAAAGTTTGCCAACGTCATTGTGAACTTTATGGGCAAAATTCAAAAAAAATCGCATTGTTGGGATTTGCGCCGCTTTTATGAGAATTTATTTTACAAGAATCTAAAATTTTTTTTAATCTTTACCATTTTAGTTGACTAAATCAACAGTCACCAAAAATTGTGTTAGGATATCTGAACTAACAAAGATTATATTAGGGATAAAATATTTAAAGTTTATCTAAAAACCAAATTTTATACAAACAATTTACTTTAATTCCAAAAATCATAAAAAGTATGGACTCCATTCCAAACATAAATTGTAATATCCTTTGCTATGCGTATGTGAATTGTTATCTAAATCCAACTAGCAGATTAGAATTTACAGATTTATTTCCAAAATAATTAGATTCTGTGATGTACATAACTAAGTGCAAGATGAATAATATTGTAGGCTTTATTATGAGAATTAGATGACTTTTCCTTATTTTTCATTTTATTTTTTTTTTTTTTCTTTCTTTTTCTGTTTATATAATCTGTTCTGTTTTTATAATTAAACAAGAAAAATTAACAAGAAATAAAAATATACCATTGAAAAAAGTACTTTATTAATTTAGCATTACTTTTTAGCATTTTTAAATCATTTTTAGCATTTTTTAGCTTAATTTTAAACGCCATTTAGCTGAATATTTTTCCAACATCTAGTCTCACTGGTGCAAGACACTAACACATTCTTATTTTAGCGCCTCTCTTTTTGGATATTACTGCTCTAAATACTTAGAGTCACACCAAATTTCAAACCATAATGTTGTTGAGCTTAAAGTATGCGAAACACAATCGCGGAGAATTGTGGAAACTCCTTAGAACTTTAAGTATAGTCATCAGTGTTATTTTCAAAAATCTTACATTTGCTCATAGAAAATCTTATTTTTAAAAGAAAAACTTGTTCGTCACAAAATATATAATTTTTATGGAATTTATCTACTTAAATATTTAATTTCAAAGCAAAATTGCAACAGATTAAAAAAACAGTAAAATTAACTTTTTTGCATAGATACACGTCATAAGCCACTTTAAATGTATAATTTTTCATCACATGTTCCATAAAGAAATTTATAAATGTTTTCATTTCTTTCGTTTCACATTTTTTCTATACTCAGATTAACTCTTTTCTTAATGAATATCTGTTTTTCGAAAAAACAGTCTCCTATAGTCTCCTGTATTCTGTTCATTTCTCTTTTTTGTGGACCAACAAAGCAATAATTTTTTTTTTAATTTAAAATATTACTCAAACTGAAACAAAAACAAAAACAAAACTCTTTTAAGTAATGGCCAAAAGCAAAAATTAAGAATGATGTGAGTTATATTTATTTACTTCGAGCTTTATTTTTGCAAGGGAAATAATTTTAATTCGAGGAAAAATTACATAATAACAACTTTTCAAAAATCTTATTTTCAGATTAAAATACTTCAAAACTTCCCAAGGTCTAAGAAACTTCAAAAATAAAATAAATCTTCATACAATAACACTGATTGCCATATAAAATTCTAGATAATTATTGCCTCCTACTGTTAAAAAAAATTGGTGGCGTTTCCTTAGACGACCGTTATCTGGATGAAGATAAAATGCATAAAACTAAGATCTGTTGCTTTATTAAACTCAGGTTGGAGAGAACTCTCTACAATTCCAGTAAATAGAACTGGCTATAGTGGCAATAATATTGAGAATAATTTAGAATGTCTGAATATCTTCTAAACTATTTTTCAAAACAAACTGTTATTACTTCCCAATTACGACCCCTCTGTTATCATATTGCAACTGTGTTTGAAATAAATTTTTAACGCCTTATGTTTTTCAACACTAACAAAAAGAACTCATGTACAGAAATAAATTGAGACAATGTCTTTTTTGCCATTACCACTCGAAAAAAAATGTTGCTGATATTTCAATTGTCTCTGCTGGTGGTGCTCAACAAGATGGAAAACATGATAAGACTTGTCCATATTTTACAAAATAACTACACACCTACCATTCACAACTGATTATTAGTAGTTTTGAGTAATTGTTTTAAAAGTATTTGAAATCTTTTTTAAACCCTACTGGAAGAAAAACTAAACAATTTAAATTATTAAAAATGTTACTATAAAAATATTATAATTTATTTTTTGTATTTAAATTTAAAAATCATTTGCATTTATTATATCTAATGTTTTTAATTTAATTTGTACTTTTTTCATAAAATACAATTATAAATAAAAAAATAAAAAAAAAACAAAGAATTATTTGAATGTTTTTATTGATAAAACTTTGAGAAAGTTATGGTCTAAAAAAAGCCTTAAAAAACAAGAAACCAAAGTATGTTATCATTTCTTTGCTCGCCAAAAGAAGCCAAATAACCTTCAAACATGAAAATTGTTTTATTATTTTAAATAAATCATCAAAAACTAAAAAAAAATACAAAATAAAACAAAGTAAACTAAAATTATAACAAAAAAAAAAAAAAAACAACAAGTATTTCAACTATAACTAAACTAAATGAAAGAACAAACTAATTTAGCCAACAAACAATGAATTGAATCCATTTAGACAAATGCTAAACAAAAATGCATTCTCACATGTGCTGGCAAGTGAGTGTTTGTGTGTGTGTGTGATACTTAACCCATTCGTATGGTTTAAACATATATTAGTTGAGTTGTCTATTACTAGAATACAGTGGAGCAAGAGCTTAAGAATGGAATTAGATATGTTTATAGAGTAATTCCATTTTAAATTTAAAAAATGTTGACCCTTGATTATAGATTTAGATAAAATTTGGTGCATGTGTAGAAGAGGATACGGAGGTATGTTAAATGAATTGTTCTTATTTCTATTTTGAGAACTATGGCAACTCTATAGCTTTGGAGATGATTGACATATTTACTTAAATGTCCATAAATTTTGTTATTAAAAGATATCAAAATAATTTTTTTGCAGTGGACTTGTAAAAGCTTGTATTTTAGGATGCCATATAACAATTTTGAAAATATTTTTATTAACATATTTTCTTTTATAAGAATTTTCTTTAATGGCATGTATCTAAAAAGTCCATCTTTAATTTTTTTTTTTTTTTATTTTATTTTTTTTTTTTTTTTTTTTTTTTTTTTTTGTTAGGAAGCCTTATCCGGTATACTTGCTACTGAGAAAATTTCAGAGAGATAAAAATTTTTAAATTTAAAATGGAATTACTCTATACGGATAGGACGTCATAAAACCATTTGTGATACCATCAAAATTAAGCAGAGAATCCACTATTACTAGTACTTTTACTTTTGAAAAACCAATGATGCATCCTTAAACCACCTGCCGAAATACCTAAGCCTTTGTTCGTATATCGATTCTTTTTTTATAATTTAGATAGATTCTACATTAATATTTATGGATATCTTTACTTTCTCACATTCTACCGGTCATACAGTGTCGCGTGAACATTATTGTTAAAAGTGCCATTGATATCTAACCAAATGCTATAAAGATTTTATTCCTATTCATTGTTGCCAATTTACAACTTTTAGTCCTGGATTTAGCACTTTTTGAACTCATTTTGCACGAAGAAAGTGAATCTAACACCTGGTACTTTTTCTAACACTTTTCGAATTATTTTTGGCGTTTTTCAGCAATTTTTTTATTTTTTTTTTTTTTTTTATTCTCTTTTTTTAATTTGTAGTTTTGTACTATAAAAACATCATTTTTTTTCTAAAAATTAAAACTGCAACAAAAATTTGATATTTTTAACGATGGTAACTAATGCGATCTTTAAAGTTAACCTATTAAATAAAATTTTGGCAATTAAGTAAACTATAATTCGTTTGTTATAAGAAGTAATTATGATAAAATAACTTATAAATTTTTAAATATAGTTTGCAATTTAGTTCTGAACGTAACTGAATTGATTACGTAAATTAAGAAAAAACAAAATTTTAATTTAACTCAATTTAAAACATCGTATGATATTAGTTGGTGTGAAAAAATGTTATTATGTACACTGGTGCATATTCCAATAAACGCATTTAAAATTTTTGTTTTACTTTGAGGTATATTCGTTTCTCTTAACCAAAAACAGTGTTGTGTTGTTAGAATAACTCGCGATACAAAGGTACTTTTTCATGTAAGAAATATTTGTTTATTGCTTTTGTTGTTTTCTTTAATTTAGCAATCAGAACATATTGGTGAGCCTTTCAGTGGAATATTCCTATAAACGCAGTCGGCAAATATTAAAAAAAGTTAACAGTTTTAATTGTTTGTTTCATTTAAGTTAAGTTTCTGATGACAACATTTCTGTTTACTAGAAATATTTTTGTTTTAATTGGGAAATTTCATGAGCTTAAAGGATGTCCAAAGTAACTTTTCGTACAGACTAGGAAAAAAAATTCAAATTCAATTTTTTCGCGATCAAGGCTGTTCTAACAGAGAAATTGGACGAAAAATTAACCGTTCTGATGAAGTTATTCGAGGCTGTCTTAAGAAAGGGCAGAAATACGTGCGAAAACCAGCAAAAGGTAATCAAATAAATTAAATGCTACACAAATAAAAAATAAACTTGATCTTCCTGTCACTTACAAACATGTTGCACACATTTTGCGAACAGATGGTAACATAAAATGGAAGAAACCAAAATGTAAGCCAATGTTAAAACAGCATTATAAGGAAAATCGTTTAGAATTTGCGAGCAAATACATGAAATGGACTGATAAGTGAAATAAAGTAATATTTTCTGATGAAAAGAAATTCAATTTGGATGGCCCCGATTCACATTCTTGCTATTGGCATGATTTGAGGTCTAACGAAATTCGTATGTCGAAACGCAATTTCGGTGGAGGAAGTGTTATGGTTTGGGCAGCCTTTTCTGCTGCAGGAAAATCAAAAATATGTTTTGTTCCAACTAAAATGAACAGCGCAATTTATAATGAACTATTGGAAGATGCTCTTCTCTCATTTATGGATGAAAAAATGGATGAAGATTGCACATTCCAACAGGATAACGCTGCTATCCATGTCTCGACTGGCTGGCTGGCAGTCCGGTTTTAAATACAATAAAGAATCTGTGGGGGTACATGGCCCGTAAAGTTTACGCAAAAAAAATGCATAGAATGAAACCATAATGGCAATAACGGAGATAAAACTAAAAGCTAAGGAAGCCTGGGAAGAAACGGACAGTGATTTTCTTCAAAAAATAGGTTTATCAACACATTATTAATAATGCTAAATTAGTTCAATAGTTTAAGTGCGTATATAGGAAAATACCATAAAAATTGCATTAAACTACTAAAATTACAATGAAAAACATTTTTATGTATATTTTAAGTTTTTTATTATACATTTTTTAAGTAAAACGAATTCCGAAGCTATATAGAAGATTCCCAAAGTGCAAAAATGCGTTTTGATCGATATCTTAGTTACTAATGAACGAATTTTGTTTATTTCTTCCGCAAAAATATTCCAAAAAAAAGATTCCGAATTTTCTGTGCAAATGCGAAGTCGCTCGCTTATGTAGCGTCTGAGAAAATTCGAAAACGAATACGTTTTCAGAGGGTTTTTCGGTTTTTTGGCGATATCTCGGCTATTAATGGATCAAATTTGTTGATTTTTACTAGTGTCATTCTAAGGAACATTCTCTCCGACAACTGGGGGTTTTCTAAAAAGTGATTTCAACAGACAGACGTACATGGTTATATCAATAAGGCTTCAGAAAATATATACCTTTTGGAGTCTTAGATGAATATTGTAGAAATTACAAACGGAATGACAATCTTATACCTTTGCACCTGTGGTAAAGGGTATAAAAGAGTTTTTTGAAAATTTATGGACCAATTAGATTCATTTAAGAATTCGAAATTCCAAAAAATATTTGTGACAGATCTACGCAAGAAGGTAGCTTATATAGGGCTTATATAGCGGCTTCAAAAGTCCAAAAATGCGTTTTGGCCGATATATCAGATACTAATTTACCGATTAAGTTAATTTTTTCAGCATAAAAATTCTAGCTTCAAAAAACTGAAAAACACCAAATATGAAACAGCTTAATGTTGCTGATTTTCAGTGCCCATAAAAGCAACAACTATATGGAAATCAGTCATTAAGTAATAAAAAAAAGATTTGCAAATAACTCGATTGTTTATAGATCGATTTTGCCGATACAAAAAATTGAAATTTGATAAAAATATTTATGATCAATTTATATGAGAACGAAGTCCAAAATGCTTTTGTCGATATCTCGGATTCCGCAAAAAAAAACTCTAAAAATATTTCGAATTTTCTGTGCAAAAACGAAGTCGCTACCTTGTATAGGAGCTTAGAAAAGTCGAAAATAAAAACGTTTTTTGGAACTATCCTCGGGTTTTTGCCTATATCTCGACTGCAAATTTACATTAGCATTTTCCTTAAATGATTCTCTGTAAATTGGTGTAGAAAACATATATACATCCTATATCTGGGGCTCTCTAAAAACTGATTTCAACATACAGACGGTCATCGTTATATCGACTTCCCGATCAATGAGGATTCATTTTGGGGTCCACGATGAATATTGTAAAAATTACACCTGTGGTGAAGGGAATAAAAAAGCATTTGTTTAGCCGGTAAACATATGTATAGTAAAGTGCAACGATTTGTATGAAGAAAAAAAAATGTTGCAAATCTGCCCAGCTAAAATTAAAGATTGATATGTTGTAAACTAAATCCCAGAATATTTCGGTTCAGTTATTTCGTTCACGTGAGCTGGACCATTTTTAAAATACCTCCAAAAATATAGTTTTCGATAAACAGTGTACACTTTTTTAATCTTTTGTCAACAAAATTACAATATGCAATAAGTACATGTCGTCTAATACGTAATCAGCAAAATGCTTTTAAAAAATAGTTTCCATTCTCGTGAAATGATGATTTTAGTAAATTTTTTTAATTAAAAATTGAATATATCGGACATGGTCTTAATCAGTACTTTTGATGTAATTATTCATTTAACCCTTTAGTAACAAAAGTAATATTTTGGGTTCACCGGCTCATAATAGGTTAAGTTAATTTTTATAGCAAATAAAATTTAGCGAATGAGAAGAGATGTAAGAATTATTTGAATGCATATTTCAAGCGTTAATATGCCTCTTTAATATTTTGAAATTAATTTTCTTTTAACCAAGATTATTATAATGCTATTGAAAGAAGTCCTTATTTATAGGTGTTTGTATAAGGCACTTTAATGTATAGGTGGCAGTCTTGTATTTTAATTTATAAAATACAAAAAAGTATAATGTGTGCTACAAGGCCATTACACCGAAAGATATATATCCTTGAATATATTTTGACGGAAAAAATAAAATGTAACTCAAAAGTGGCTCTGAAATCAAAAAAATACAAAGAATAAAATATAAAAAAGAGTTTGTATCTTTGGCGAAGCCGATTGTATCGGCGGCTTAGCTTGAGTCGGCTCAGCCGTTTAAGCCGATACATGCCGGCGACGGCGACGGCATCAATAATTAAGCGACATCGGTTTTGAACCAATCGGCTTGGTTCTCTGCTTCAACTTGCCACACGGGCTTTGTGTCTTCAAAGTTGTAAAAGTCAAGAATTTCTCAATTAATTCTCATAAAACCATGGAAAAATTAATTACCAAAAAATCTTTCGTTTCCTGTCTTTTTTTCTATATTAAATTAAAACATATTTTTTAAATACGTCAACAATTTTTCCCTAACAGCTTTTGTTTTTGAGTTATAGCTAACTACTCTTATTTACTATTTTTACTTAGATTTTAGTTTTTTATTGGACACTAAAATATATTTTGTTATTGTTTTCAATGTGGCTTCATCAAGAATATACATTTGAAAAATATCGAAAACATATATCGGACTTTATGAAAACTGCGTATCATCAATACTTTAAAATAAAATTGCGTAATCACAACAAGCCATGAGTTATTATTGCATGGAAAAAGAGATGCTATAATGTTTGTAGCACCCACGATTTGGCGAGAACCTCGAAACCATTATGATGACTGCTACTTCTGCGTTGTAAAAATAAATGGAATTAACCCTGGAAATCGAAGGAAGAGCTAAAAGTTGGTAAAAAAAATTTTATAAACATGTCTTTAGTTAGCCGAGAGCGCATCATATTTTCACCACTTCATATTAAATCAATGACTGAAGTCGAATCTAAAGCTTGGAATTCATTTGTTTTGGTTATGAGTAATTTTTTGTTGAGTGCATGCTATCTGACTTGCATGAGCTAGGGTGCAACACGAGCATAAAAATCCACTTCCTCCACTCGCATTTAGACCGATTTCCACAAATTCTGGGTGATTTTAATGAGGAGCAGTTGAAAGAGCGTTATCAGGTAAAGTGGGACTCACATCTGATGGCAGAATACTGCTAGAGTTTACAATGAGATCTACCTAAAGTAGTTCATTTAAGGAAATCTTATAAAAGAGCATTTGATAGTGTTCGATAGAAGTTTTGTTAATACATGTATTAAGTTTTTGTCAAAATAATAAAACTGTATACTTCAAAAAGTAAAGCTGTTAGCAATCTCCCAGTATTTTTATCATAGTCAGGGCCATAAAAATACCCAATAGAAAAAAAAATAATGGAAACAAGAATTGTGTTGACCAGTGTTATAAGGGTAGTGGGGAAATTTTTATTTAATACAACTAACACATGACCGTAAATCTCAAAAATGGTAAAATTTTTAAAATATCACTGACAAAAAATGCTTTTGTTAGATTTTACAAATTTTTGAGTTCTACGGTCATGTGTTAGTTATATCGAATACAAATTTACACCTAATTTTTCCATGGTTTTATGAGAGTTAATTGAGAACTTCTAGGGGCTTTGTGTGGCAAGTTGGAGACTTGACTTATACTACATTTTTTTAGCACCATTTCTTGCCTATAAAACATGAGTGAATAATTTGCTCTACCTATTACCTAAAAAATATAACATAAAAACTCCTCAGACAAGCATATTTTCTCTGATCGTTAATGGGTTAAAAGTGTAACGTGATGGAAAAGTTTCATTTAACTTGCTGCACTATATCAAGTACAAGGAATAAGAATTTCGCAGAATTATTTGCGATATAAACTTTTTTGCGATTTTTTTGACTTGTGTAATCAATGTAACTGCCAGTATAACCCAATATAAAATTGCTAACAAGAAATGAAAGTAATTAATATTCATCGGTATAGAAATCTTGTTCCAAAATTTTGCTCCTGTAATTGAAAACGCTATTGAAATTAACATAGAAACTCAAGGAAGGTAGGGAAAACACTATTTTACAAAATCTGAAGAAAATATTTTATTTAAATTTAAAATTCACTCTCGTCAATACCACCGTTCCGTAAGGTATTTGTGCATCCACCAAAAAACCAAAAAGAAAAAAAAACACAGAGATACGATTAGTTAGTCAAAAGTGTGATACCACCGTCATAATGTCTAGGCACGTTTATGGGCATAACATTATTTCTTCTCATTTTTTTTTTTTTTTTTTTTCAAAAAGAATAAAATAAAAGAAGAAACTGCTCTTCTTTTTTTTATTTGGCGGCGTTTTTTTTTTAATTTATTTTATTAGCTGGCAAAGTGCATAATGGCTTATATGACGCCCATTCACATTCAACATGAAGTGAATGTGGGAATGTTACAACTACTGTTACCTTTAGTCATGGATAAATAGCAAGAGCTCGCTTTCACAAGCAACACTATCTAAAACAAGAAAAAGTTTTTGAGGAACAACAAGAAATAAAGAACCTTAACAATGTTAAACAAATTTTTTAATTCCTTTTATTTTGATTTTATTAAACTCCCTTCTCCTGCTAACGTTTGCTCGAAAAGCGCTTGTAGATCTATGTATTTAAGCAATAAGCGGGAGCAAGCTAAAAAAGTATATTGTGTTGGTGGGGTAGTTTTGAAAACTAAAGCGAATGGCAAATACCCTACGATTTAAAAGTTAAAATATTGGAAAGTAAGAATCAAATCAATACTTTATTAAACGTTGATGAAATAAAACTTTGATTTTCCCTAACATGGAAACAAAGTAGAAGATTACCACATTTATAGAACAATACGAAATACGACCGTAGGGTACTGAAAATTGAAAAAAGAAAACAACACCTCCTTCCTTTGAAAATTTTATTTCTTCCCGCCATAACTCGAAGGAGAACAGTAAATCAGCGAAACGAGAAGCAAAAAATACCAAACGGAAAAACATTCTGTTGGATCCTGGTACTAGGTAACACAGTTGTCAGTTAATTAGAAATCACAAAGCTTAATTTGTACATGATTTTCTTTGTTATTCAACATTTTTTTTCCTAGCTTTTTGTTTAAAGAAGAATTTATAAAGGTATTTTTTCCATTCCATTCTTCATTAAGTTTATTTTCTTTTTTCGTTTGTGTGCTGTGTGAATACAAAAAAAAAAAATCTTGGACAAACACGTAACACTTATTTGATATATTATTTTTATGAGGTCGTGTGAATTTGTTGGTTTTTTCGTAACATTTTTATTTATTTAAGTTTTTTGTTTCAAAGGTAAATCAATTAACCCATTTTGAAAAGAAATATACCAGATAGCAAATTGAAAGACTTTACATTGTACATAGTTATTTTCTAATTGAATAGATGTTTGAAGACAAAAAATCTTAGGGAGCTAAAGATTATGTACAAAGTCAGTGATAAAGGTTGTAGTAAAATAAATGGCTCTGTCCAAGTAAAACATATGGACATACATGAAATAAGACGTCCTTAGTTCGTTCCACGATATACCTAGTCAATTTTTTTTTAGCTTCTGCTGATCAGTTGCATAATATGTGTAAGATACCAATATTTCTGCTAAGGTTATTCTTTTGATGTTTATATACCTGAGTCTGATTTTCACATACCTTGATATTCATTTAGTTAAGCGACTTACTTAGAGTCGTAAAGAGTCAACTATTAATCAAATAAAATTATAGCCATTTTGGACATATGGGCAATGACCAAAAAACTAGTACTGATAAAAATACAATGGTAAAGCATGGATTGAAGAAAGTCCGTACTCTTAAATTAGAAACAGGGCATCGCAGATCCAACCCACTATCCGCTAAGATGAATTTATACAAGAGAAATAGTTTAAAGAATAGTTTATAACACTGGTCGGCAACAATAGCCCCGAGGGAAAGAGAATTATTCGACGATATCATATGCGTAATACGAACATCAACAGAAAGTATAAAAATTAAAAATAAAAACAAATCTGACAACAAAAAGCGTACGAAAACAAGAATTTAAATTCTAAATAAATCCAGCAATAAATTTAAATGTTTACATGTTCTCTTTGTGCCGATCAATGCTTTATAAAATGAGTAAAAATTGGCTAAATCGAAAAGTCTAAGAATATATCAGCATATTTTAAACCCAGGGGAGCTTTTATGACATTTCCTATTATAGAAAATTCATCCGCCGCATAGTGTTACAAAAAAAATCCAGTATTTAAGATATTGGACTGAAATTTTACATTCAGTTAGTAGACAAGGACATAAAAATTCCCAATGAAAATGGGCGGTTAGAATCATTGCCAATCCCATACTGAAAAAAATATTTTTTGGTTTGAATTGCGAACACATTTTTATACATTTTATTACAAAATATCAATAACATATTAATACCAATCAAAAAAGTGTAAAATTATCTGAGTCTGATCTTTAGAATACGTTAAAAAGTCTCTAACCATCACCCAATTCAAAGGAACAATGAATTTTTATTTTATTTCATTTTATTTATCAAATTTTTTATACCCAGATGTAGGTATTTTGAGATCTTTATGATGTCCTGTGGTCGAAAATAGTCAACGACCAAGTAGTTTCTCCGAATATACATGCGCACTAGGGTGGTCCAAAATTCCTTTTTTCGAGATACATTTAAACGTACCTAAAATTATGAAAAGGGAAGTCATTTCGAACAACTTGACCAAATTCACAGGATGCTATACGAATATTCTATGTCGATAATGCTAGAACAAATCTTAAAATTTTTTTCTCACCAATATTAATGACTATACATCAAACGATAACTAAAGAAAAATAAATATACCCATGTTTTTTTATTTTTTCAAAAATAACTAATAGAGAGGGTAAAATCGTCATTTTAATAAAAATAATTAATTAAAAAATTTACGTAGAAATAAGAAATAAAACTTTACTAACAAATTTTATATAAAATGTTCTCTTTTCGTTCATATTAACTTTTTTGGAAGAACTGCGAAACTTGGGTAGAATAATTTTTTATTAGCTATTTATTAATGATGCATATATCATTAATTTTAGTGAGAAAATTTTTTTTAGGATTTGTTCTGGAATCATGAGCATAAAAGGTCGTGTAGAAATTTGTCAAATATGTTGTAAATGATGTCCCCTTTCATAATTTTAGATCCATTTAAATGTGCGATACACTTTGGTTTCCTCCATACAATGTGGGACCACCCTAATGCGCACCTAAGGTGTTCGTTCAAAAAAAACATAACATGTATTTTTCTAAATAAAAGATGAACGGAATAAGTTAGGATTAAAGCTTAATCAACTACTTGTAGCATTTCTTCTCCAAACTTTTCTTATATATTATTTTATATAAAAATTAATTGCTTTTAATTTTTTTAGGTATAATTCTGAAAAAAAAGTAAAGTACCTTTACGAAATATCTCTCTGTAAGAATTTAAAATTAATATTCATAATTGTAATCATTGTCTTTTTATGACATTCTTTGTTATGATTATTCGAGTTTATTCAGACTAAAAAAGCAAAAAAAAAATCACATATATATCTTGTCGCATTTTAGGGAAACTTGTCATACGACAAATTGTTTTGTACATTTTTATTGCTTATAGTTCAATACTATTCAGGACCATTTTCTCGATTATTCGGTATACAAAACTTGTACCTTGAAACATGAGAAAAGTCATATTTTCCAGGCTAATACAAAATATTGAAAATATTTTTATTTTTTTAATATTGAGGAGCTTTGATAATTTTTTGCCTCAGAGTTCTTTTCAGGTTTGCTATTTTAAAAAGTTTTAGCTTTTATTGACTAAAGCTTATGCATAACATGGCCCATATATGATTTTGAAGAAATGAACACAATATGCCAAACATGTTTGGCATAGCTCTTAGGAGCTTCTCTACCTTTTGGGCTTTGAATTTTCATTCTTGTGACTTTTTCTTTTTCTAAACCAAGTTTCATCTCATTATCTATTAAGGGTATTAAATTCTGAAGTATAATACTTTTAAAAAGAAGGTTAAAAAAATAAAATTTTATTTTATAGATTTTTTTTCTTTGACTGGGCCGGATTTCAAGAATTCGATCTGCTTTTTAATCTGACATGTCGCTAGAAGATATTGTAATCAAGAAAGATATTTAAAACGAAAATTTGGTGTTATGTTTTATTTGAACGCACACTTTAGTTGACAATATGTTGGGTACCTGCTAATTGAGAATAGCTCAGCGCATTTTTATAGGGTCGGAAAACATTTTTGGTATCCCTAGTGGATATAAAAAGGAAATAATTGGATTGAGGAATGAGTCAGAATTCATTGGACAATAGGAAATCTCGGACATAAACAAGTTAAGCAATTTGTAACGTTTTCCCGGAGCAAATCCCTACAGCTACTATCATCAAACAAGAACGATAATAAAATACTACTATCGAACACTTGGCTTGAGATACCATTACTTTTTCTTGGAAACTGTACAAATGAAACCCTACATTTATAGGATAGTCTAAATAAACATCATAATCTCGAGTTAATTTTTAAAGTCATCTTATTTAAATAAAATCATTTTCCTTAACATTAAAAATCTTACTAAATATTCCAAAAAATAAAACAAGCAAATTCATGACCAACCAAAACTATTTTTTATTCACCCCCAAGGGAAGGTATGTTTGTATCTTAAATACAAAAGTAGCCAAATAAATTCATTCACTGAAACATTCTCTTCTTAGTCTATGTATTATTGGCGCTGTGCATACTAAAATAAGTTAAAAAGAAATACAAACATTCAATTGAAATCCATCGATGAAGGAAGCCATCATGGTTGGGTCTATTCATTTCAACACTTATAAGTCATGTGTAAAATACAACATGCATTTGTGGCTCAAACAAATAGCAAAAATAAAAATACGAGTAGATATTGCAAAAGAAAAGAAGATACCAAAACATTTGGTGAAAACGTTATAAATACAAAATATTTCATACAAATAAACAAACATTAAAGAATAAGTATCAAAATAGCCCAAGGATATACAAAGAAGTTTATTTTATTTTTTATTTTTTTGGTCTATGTGAATGAAATGTGAATGGAGTGTGTATGTGTATTAACAACTACTTAATATGAACAACAGTTTGCTTTAATTTTTTTTTTTTTTTTTTGTATTATTTGCCATTTTAGCCAAAATAATAAGACCATAACAGTAACAAAATTGAACATTATCGAAATGGGGAAGAGAACAATAATGAATCTTATCGAAATTGTTGAGTTAAACTTGTTTAACGAAATAATCAAAGGAAAAGTGAAAAAGTTTTTGGTTAAAAAAATAAATATCTAAGAGTGAGTACGTTTGTTTAAATGTGTTGGTTATAATCATTGAAGAAATCAAGCTAATGAGCTTACGTTTTCTATTTTATTTTCTTATACGAATTAACGACAGTGGATCAATGAGGGAATTTCATCAATTGGTAATTCTAGAAATTCTTACGACTTAAAACTGAATTCATATTTATCATACATGATAAATATATTTATAATATTGTTAGTGTTTTTATTAGTTTAATATGGGAATTGAGATTTATTTCCGACGAATGTTTCCAAGATCTTTGATACTTTGAAACTAAGGAAAGAAAATTGTCGATGAAATAATTTAGAATTAGGACGGCAACATTCAAACTCTAGTTCTTAAGTTTCATTTCTTTTTGTACTCGTAATTCAACAATATTTTCTACTCATGCTCATTTATCTAGCAGCAGAATGGTCCTAGGTTCGTCGGAATATGTATACGCTTCCAGCCGTAGTGTGGAAGATCTGGTCACGCTACGGGTATTACGAAAAAAAAATGAAACTAGTGGTCGCTAGTGTGACAGTTTCGATTATTTCCCTGAGCTGAAGTTCAACGTCATATCTATGTGGTTTCGTAAAGATTCGTGAGTCGCAGTTAATTTTGCACTTTGAAAACTTAGAGAACGTGACTAGATAAAGAGAGAAAAGGAAACTTCTCTTCCCAAATTAATATGTTTTATATAACTACTGGACTATATAAATACCTTTAATTAAACTTAATCGAATCGTATATTAATACATACATTTGTATATAAAGACATTCGATTAAATGTATACTGGAATAATATTTAAACCTATTGGCTGTTTTCGGACGTTATTAATGATTTCATGTCCAGCGCTTTGGATCTATTACAGGCAACAGAAAGCGGTCTAGGAATAAATCCAATCAAATCTGAACATATCTGCTTCGAATATTTGAAAAGAGTTGGAAAAAGAGGAAATGGCTTCGTACCTTCTCTGCGAATGTGCTGTCCTTGCAGTCAAGCGATAGATATTTATATATATATATATATATATATATACTCTACATGTAAATAAATCAATAAATATTACAAAAAAATCAATCATTATCTGAATACAGTTTTTAAACAGTCAGTTAAGAGCTTAGTAATACCCTATCTTTAGAAAAGAGTCAAGCAAAAGCCTTATGAGAGAACGATTCTCATGGTTTTTCACACAGTAAACCATGCTACACTCTTAAAGGAAATTCTGCAGATAGTAAACTATCTGAGTTTAAGTATAAGAGATCAAGAAACCTTAGAGTCAAACTGAGATTTCCTCAAGTCGAAGTTCTGTCGCCAACTCAACGCTCTTCACCATCTGATCTAAGAAGGTAAAACTTAAGCTTTGAAGATGAAACCTTTAGCGCCAAGTTCGAGAAGTATTATTTAGTACCTCCGACATTGCTTTTGGAGAATATCGTACACGTTGCAACATTCTTATCTTAGGCAGTGTTAGCCCAAAACGAAGAGCTCCGTCTGAATTGACATTCGGTTTTGGTACACTAGTTGACCTGTAGAATGTGGATCCCAGTAACCAGAATGTACTATTATATATTAACTACGAATTCTTGGTGGAGAGATTTTGGATCGATACAGTACCTAAAAGGTAAATGGTGATGAAAAGGGAAACCACAAATATACATTTGCATATTTTTTCCTGCCATCGATTAAATATTTCAAAAACAATAAAGCAAATAAAGCATTTTTTCATCGATTTGTAAATTCATATTTTTGCATATTTCACCATTAATGGCATGTTTATGCATATAGTTATTTTTAGAGTATATTCATAGCATATTTTGTTATTTTTAGAGCATATTTAATTCTTTTTTACCATATTTTAAATATAGTATTTTATCACCTGACGGGATATTTTTCAAATTTAATTTATAATATATAAAAAATAAAAGATGCAAAAATATTTAGAAATCGCTCGACTTTTCAAATCATGAAGTTTATTTAGAAACTGATTAAATTATCTTTATTAAAGTAATTTTTGTGAATAGTATCAGTTGATGCTGCAAAAGCAATTTATGTTTAGAAATGAAATCTCTGTATATATATATATATATATATATATATATATATATATATATATATATATATATATATGTAAATTTACATAACGTCAGTAGGCTAACAAAAAGTCCTACGTATAATTTTACGAATTTTTTTTTTTTATTGGATCATCTGAAAACTTTTCTGATCGTCCATTTTAATTTTCTATGACTTTCATACAAAAAATTGTAGAAAAGCACAAAATTTGAAAATGAAAACTTGTAGAAAAGCACAAAAAACTTTTCGTCAGCGTACCGATAATTTGATAGTTTCTCAACTAAAACTAATTTAGAATTTGGTGCAATTTAGAATTAGAAGCAAATGGAATAAAAAAAATTTTTGAATTTAAAATAAGACATTTTAGATTTGACTTATTAAAATATTAATAAAAAAAAAAGTAATTTTTTTTTAAATTGAAAAATATTTTTTTAAGAGCATATTTTGGCATTTTTAGACCATATTTTTAGTTTTTTACTGCATATTTAATGCACATAAATCAGTTTTTTAGAGCATATTTGTGGTTACCGTGATGATGAGTAACTCAGGTATACAAGGTCTTGGAATTGAGGAACCAAAAGTTGTTTCTAAATAACTTGGCCGCTGAATTCGAATCTTCGCTAATTTTTTCAAAATTAGTTTTTGTTTTCAAGATATCAGGAGAAATATTTATTCAATAAAAAGTCAAATTGAATCGTTCGTATTATTTGGGATTCGTTTCACGTATTAGAGCCCAACAGCAAGATCGCGTCACGTCCTTGCCCCAAAATCCTTAGTATTAAATTTAAATTTTCCCAAAATTTTGTTGTATTTGCTCTCCTTTCTTGTTACTTGTACCGCCAAACATTTAAGTGAAAAATCTAAATACCGAATAAAGAAAACTAAGTTTTTATGATTTTCGTGACCCAATCTTGTGATATGTTTGCACAAACTCTACATTATTTGCTTCAAATCAGGGAATTTGCGATTACTGGGAATGATGCGAACAAGATTTTCCAATTATCCCTCTTTTAGCGGTTTATTAGACGTTAAATATTTTAAAAATATTCCGTCGGTCTTTAATTTTCGAATCCCACTGTTAGGAATTTTAACAATTGGAACAAGAGTAGACTAAAAAATCCACAGACAATCATAAAAAGAACCAAGTGGATAAATTGATTAGTAGTAGACTTTGTTCTTAGTTTATTTCTATTATTTAGTTCATATTTTTTGTTTTTCCTCAAACAAAGAGTGTTGAGAATTATTCTTTAAATATGATGAAATAAGCATTTAATTTAACACAAAAACACCATAAAAATAAAATCTTTAAAATCCTATTCATTTATTGTCATAAATTTCTATTGGACATGTTTAGACCAAATAAAAATTGAAAGGTAAACAAAACAACTCTTGTCTACAACAATAACATATTGAGTTGCAAAGTTCCCCATTGGGGACTTCAACCTGTTATTTATACCTTTTCTTTGTTTTTTCTACTCTATTTTTTAGTAATTTCTATAGGATTTTGTTTCTTTTTACAAACAAATATTTTGTTGGCCATATTTATTGTTAAAAAAAAAAAACATTAAAAGAATAAAAATTCTCAAAAATATACAAAATAATTTTTTAGTTTGAATTTTTCTATTTTAGAAAACTTACCGCTCCCTTGAGTTTTGAGCAACCCTGATGATGTTGTTGTCGTTGCATTTGCTGGTAAATTTCTTTCATGTTTCAACTGGACATCAGCCAGGGTTAGATGTGTTGTAGTTGTTGTTGATTGAGTAGCTCCTGATGATGCTTGTGTCGATGTAGATGTTAATATTGTTTCCGAATTATTACCATTGAGAATTACACGTGAAGAATTATGATTTTTATGAACATTATTGGCAACATTATTATTATTGTTGCCATTGTTGTTGTTGCAACTGTTGCCATTTGTCAAACGCAAATATGTCGTTGTTGTTGTGGCATTTGTTAATTTACTATTGTTATTGTTGTTGTTGATGTTGGTAGTTGTAGATAAATGACGTTGGCCAGTTGCTGAAGCTAAAATATCACCCAATTTTGTTTTTGTAGTTGTAACAACATTGTTGTTATTGTTGTTCGATGCATTTGATTTTTGAGATTTTTTGGTGCGAGTAAATGTTATAGTGCTGCCACCTTTAGTCGTGTTGACACCAGCTGTCGTTGCATGAGCTTGCTGCTGTTGCTGCTGTTGCTGCTGCTGTTGTTGTTGAATAGAGGACAAAGATGATGAAGATAAGCTTAGTTTATGTTCGACCGTTAGGGATGTGGCCAAAGATGATGAGGAATTCGATAAAGATGAGGTAGAATTGGCACCTGATGTTGTTGCTGTTGCTGAAGAAGATGAATTGCGAATGACTAGGATAGACTGTGATTTTTCTAAACGCTTTAATGTTTGCAATACAAATGGTCCTTTGTCATCGCCAGTTGCTGACGTGACCGTACCAAAACGATTGCTATCGGTACTTAAACTGCGTGAAGCCTGAAAAATTAAAAAACAAGTAGAAGAATTACAACATTAAAATTGTATATCGAATATAATAAAGCATGTTTAAGATTATAAAAAGAAAACTAAATATTTCGCAATTATTAATAGTTTTACACAATATCGAGTGTTAGATGTTAAAAGCTTTTAAGGTTTATCCTTACAGCACTTGAAAAATGTGGCATCTAGATATGTGAAAAATTCCGTCTTGTCGGAAATATTTGGGAAGATGTCGTCCCAAGTATCTGATTGAGTGCTTTAATATATCCGGAGAATCTATCTGCACAACGGCGAACTGAAGTCATGAATCAGAATGGTAAGGAAACAACACTAATTTGCGAGCTACTGGTGTCCGGAAAAAAGCAGGAATAAGCAAGCAAAAAAATAGGCTCTACAACTACTCTAAAAAACCTTCCACAAAGAAAAGCATTTAACTTCAAACAAAACTCCTCGAAAGCTGCCATAGTCAACGCCGACGAAAATCGGCGAAATCGCCGAGTTAACAGCTCGAAATTAACTCAAATTGCGACCAACTTAGTATCAATTATGAGCCAAGGAACTGGGAACAAGTCTTTGAGTTCACAAGCGATAAGTCCTACGTTTGTGAAGGAACTGCGAGTTCTTAAAAGCAACACAAATCAATGAATACATCCTTAGCTGCTCTAAGGTCCGGAGTGACTCTGTTTGCTCCATTTCCCAATCTGGCTATAATTTGGTGCAGAGAAAACTGATGAAAGTTTTTTGAAGAGTTTTAACGAGTCTCTTTGGCACTTCCCACAATGCGACAGTGCCGAATGGTACCACGCACAGTGGGGTCAAACGCAAATTTTTTGGTAATAAATCTGAATCTCCTAAACTACTGGTCGGATCAAATTGAAATGTATGGAAGAGTTGTAGAGGAGGACCTAAGCTTTCAGAAAAATCATCTTGTAGTCACCCTGTGATAACACGAGATAAGCTACAGGGTGTCAAAGTTGACTACCTCGAGTATGTAAAAGTTAAAAAAAATCGTAACTTGTACAAATGAAGTCCGATTTTAAAGATTTTTATATTTCTGGAAAGTGCTTGGCAAGATAAAGAAAAAATAAGCTTGCTCATCTAAGTTATCTCTTGCAGTTAAAAAGATATATACGCTTGAATTTTGAATTTTTGATTTTTTGGCTCGACTTTCTTTCGTTTTTCGGGAATAAGTCCGGAGATATATGAGGTAAAAATTTTTTAAAAATATTCTGTAATTTGCTACATATTTCAAAATAATATGCTGAAAGAATTTTTGGATTACCTCAATTCGTCTATACGTGAAAAATATTCAAAGTCAGCACTCTGAAATTGGCATGAAAAATGGCTATTTTTTTATAAAAATATAGTACAATTCATTCACTTTTTTCTCAAAGTTCCGTTAATAAAAAAATTTTTTCCTTATTAATTTCAAAAGATAAGGCTTCATAAATGGTTAATAAAGAAATTTTGAATTGATTTAAGTTTGCACCCAACATCCAGCATTGGCCGAAAATTGTCAATTTTAAAAAAATAGTTTCATTTTTATCGATTAATAAAAAAAAATGTCACGCGAGCTTTTTTAAATTTGGTACCCATATTTTTTATAGAAATAGATTTAGAATGATTTAACACTAAACTGCTTCCCGCCCGGCCAAAAACGAATGCAGGAGTGGAGATTTTATGTCAAAAGTCAGTTTTTTTAACGACTATTTTTAAAAGCATATTAAAAGCATATTAGCATAATATTTTTAATATTATTTCTTATGTAGTGTATAAAACGCAAATCAAGCTTTCATTCCTAAAAAAATCAATAAAATAGCTCCAATAACCTATTTTTGGTAATTTTTCAAAAATAAATTTAAAAAAAAAAATAGCTGAAAATCCAAAAAAATTTAATTTTTTTAATACAACTTCACTAATTTTGCAAATACTTTAAAAATGTTAAAAGAATATAAAAATAGACTTATTTACCAATTCAACGATATATAAAATGTTGATATATGTCATTTAATAATAGTAATATAATGGCCTCAAAACTACCAAGTCATGTCAAAAGTTGCAAAATTCACTATTTTGTTCCGTATTTCCATATGTGTGTATACGTAACACTCAGCTGCATTGCTTATTTTTGTTACGAGATAATAATATTTATTAATGAATTTATTTAAAGTGTTCATAATTTTTTTCTACTGAAAAGGTTTTTAAAATTACCTAAGTACATAAATAAGTATATTTTCCTTCGTTTTTTATTACATTTTTTTAAGTTTTTAAATAATTTACCTAGCTACTTAATTAATGTATTATAACAAAAATGATTTTTTTTACAATCGCATAGGTACATTTTCTGACGTACCTGTTTAACACTACAGGTCATAAAAATAAACTGAATGAAATTGGGGGTTTTGAGCAAAAATTTTAATTTTTTAATTCATTTTTGCCTGTCACCATTTACCTGATATAAATATTATTTTTCTATATATAAGTATCCTTATAAATATGCACATTTATTAGTGAATTTGCCATTATGGAGATTACATTAAAACACTTTTCTATTTGCAAAGTAATCTGGGATAATCTATCTGATATTATAAATCGTCCAGAAAAAATAAGAAAACTCATTGATACAGTAGTATCTTTTGGTTTAACTCTTACTGCAGAAGACAGTTTAAAGCTCGAAAATTTTTATAAATCAAACGAAAAAAGGATGCAAGCTTCAGATTGGTCAATACCAAAGTTCAAGAAGAAAAATGAAGAGTGGTTGGAGGGAGAAATACCAATTTTCATCGGAAAGCAGAAAAAGGGTCGACCAAAAAAAAGTTACGATGAAGAACAAAGAGGACCAAACAGGAATCTATTCTAAATTCACATACGAATGCCGAAATAAAAGATACATTTAAAGCTTTAGTAACACGTACGCAACCAAAGGAAGTAGAAAAAGTTATAGATGTGTTACCAACAGCTTCTCCCAATCGATTACATCGGATAATCCAAAGTATAGTGACACCGAAATCAACATCGTCCTTTACCTCTGAAAATGCTTTAGCTCTAATATTAAATTTAGGATTATCAAGAAACCAATACGAGATTTTGAGGAAATCTGTTAGCGAAAAAGGATATGTCTGACAGTTGTAGTGTCTTTCAAGCAGAGATTCTTGGCATTTATAAGGCTCTCGGCTTGATTGAAGGGAATGTTGAACGGGGGTCTGAGATTACTATCTATGTTGATAGTCAGGCGGCGTTATTGGCTCTGACTAGTCATTTTGTTAGGTCCAGATTGGTACTTGAGTGCAGAAGGGAATTGAGAAGGTTAATGGATTCCTATATGATGAGACTATGTTGGGTTCCTGGTCATTGTGACATTCTTGGCAACGAAATAGCCGATGAGCTAGCTCGCAGTGGCTCGGAGCTAGATAGGTCTTTCATAGAGTCATCTGTTAAGATTCCAATTGGGTCCTTCTTTAGGGCCATAGGGGAGTGGACTCTGGACAACACGAATCGAGCCTGGAATGACAGATCGGACTGCAGAGTTTCTAGGGCATTATGGCCTAGCTTAAAACTGGCGGATTCCAAGCATCTTCTAGGTATGAGTCGTGGTAGTCTTAGAGTCATAGTAGGTATGGTTACGGGTCACTTCTCAATAGGGAATATGATGAGTAAGTGGGACATTGGCACATCAGACTTTTGTAGAACGTGCGATGATGTTGAGGAGCTAGAGACAGTGGAGCACATACTCTGTCACTGCGTAGGGACGCTGAAGTGGTTTGGAAGCCATACACTACATGAACTAGGTGAGGTTAATGGCAAAGGACTTGTCAACCTCATAGGGTTTGTAATGGGAATAAAATGGCTTAGGAACAATCGTAACTGATTGATTGGGTATAGGTTCCACTTTTCTCTTTTTTCTTCTTTTCATAAAGGGATCACAATGGGCCGTTTGGCCTCTGGGTGTAGGCGTGAATGCGCCGCCCTTTCCAACCTAACCTAACCTAACCTAACCTAAGGATATGATATCTTTCCCAGTAGCAAATCACTGAAAAAAGCGAAAAGTAATATTTTACAGCCTATGGAATATCACCACTCCACGCAAGGATAAGATTTTTGGAGTTCTGCTTACATCTTGCATATGATATGAAGTACAGAAATATTCCCGGGCAGGAAAATGCTACAGTAAAAAACAATTTGGAACTTCACGAATTACGAAAAGAGGAGAAGAAAAGAATTCAATTAGAATTCAAAGAACAACTCGGATTAATAATTGATAAACCTATACATGGCTATGGAAGCTCAAATGATGGAAATACAGCAAGACGTTTCTTTGAAAATACGGAACTCACATCTTCAATCACAGGCATTGACTTAAATATTTTGAAGCGTTTTAAGATTATATTGGCAGCCATTAATAGCAAAAAACAAATTAATGCGGACAAATTTAAAATTTTTGCTTACGAAACTAAAGAACTACTTAACATTACATACCCCTGGATATCAATGACTCCAACAATTCACAAAGTATTGGCGCAAAATATGGACTTAATGGAATATTTATTAATATCATCAGATCCAGTTATATATTCTATAAGAACACGATGGCTACCCAAAATCACTCTTGAAATAGAAAAAGATGATTCCGAAGCTAAGGAAGTTAAAAATTTGCTAACGTTTGATGTTTCTGATTGTTTTCAAGAAAATCTCTAATAATATCTTCGATAATATATTCTTAATAAAATAAATATAGGGGATATATGTATAATAAGTATGTAAATATGTAGAACAAATTAAATAAACATTACTCAAATAAAGAATTTACTACTTTATAATAACAAATATATACCTACATAATACATTAGAAAACTAAAATGTTACGTATACACACATATGGAAATACGGAACAAAATAGTGAATTTTGCAACTTTTGACGTGACTTGGTAGTTTTGAGGCCATTATATTACTATTATTAAATGACCTATATCAACATTTTATATATCGTTGAATTGGTAAATAAGTCTATTTTTATATTCTTTTAACATTTTTAAAGTATTTGCAAAATTAGTGGAGTTGTATTAAAAAAATTAAAATTTTTTGGATTTTTTTTTTTTAATTTATTTTTGAAAAATTACCAAAAATAGGTTATTGGAGCTATTTTATTGATTTTTTTAGGAATGAAAGCTTGATTTGCGTTTTATACATTACATAAGAAATAATATTAAAAATATTATGCTAATATACTTTTAATATGCTTTTACAAATAGTCGTTAAAAAAAACTGACTTTTGACATAAAATCTCCACTTCTGCATTCGTTTTTGGCCGGGCGGAAAGCAGTTTAGTGTTAAATCATTCTAAATCTATTTCTATAAAAAATATGGGTACCAAATTTAAAATAGCTCGCGTGACATTTTTTTTATTAATCGATAAAAATGAAACTATTTTTTAAAATTGACAATTTTCGGCCAATGCTGGATGTAGGGTGCAAACTTAAATCAGTTCAAAATTTCTTTATTAACCATTTATGAAGCCTTATCTTTTGAAATTAATAAGGAAAAAATTTTTTTATTAACGGAACTTTGAGAAAAAAGTGAATGAATTGTACTATATTTTTATAAAAAAATAGCCATTTTTCATGCCAATTTCAGAGTGCTGACTTTGAATATTTTTCACGAATAGACGAATTGAGATAATCCAAAAATTCTTTCAGAATATTATTTTGAAATATGTAGCAAATTACAGAATATTTTTAAAAAATTTTTACCTCATATATCTCCGGACTTATTCCCGAAAAACGAAAGAAAGTCGAGCCAAAAAATCAAAAATTCAAAATTCAAGCGTATATATCTTTTTAACTGCAAGAGATAACTAGATGAGCAAGCTTATTTTTTCTTTATCTTGCCAAGCATTTTCCAGAAATATAAAATTCTTTAAAATCAGACTTCATTTGTACAAGTTACGATTTTTTTTAACTTTTACATACTCGAGGTAGTCAACTTTGACACCCTGTAGCTTATCTCGTGTTATCACAGGGTGACTACAAGATGATTTTTCTGAAAGCTTAGGTCTTCCTCTACAACTCTTTCATACATTTCAATTTGATCCGACCAGTAGTTTAGGAGATTCAGATTTATTACCAAAAAATTTGCGTTTGGCCCCACTGTGCCACGTGAGCGTCAACCTGATGGCATATCCAAACCTAAAGAGCGGTTGTTCTTTTGGATGGGCTATAGGAGGGCATTAGACTAGAAAAGATTTCTATTGAAGAGATTCCACGTTGACCTTGAGCCATAGCCTGAATCCCGGATAAGTCATCTAAACCAGAAGAGATACTTTAGCTCGTTTGGAAATTGTTCAAGCGATTGGATGGTGACAAGGATTTCCTAAACAGAAGTTTAAAGAGTTTGAAGTTGAACAGGAGTGACGACAAAAAACCGTCCTAAGCTATTTCCAGTTTAGCTGTACTTATATAATTCCCTCTCATATTTTTTTGATATTGTGGCCTAAAACATGTCCTGGAAGAGTGTTGCGTGGCTGACAAGGGCCTGGATAGTATATGCTGGTTTATCCCTGGGAATTCTAAGTAATGTTGTTATTACATATATAAGTTATTAAGTCACCCTGTCAATGTTGATAGTAGACATCTACAACAAATTATTTGTTTTTCAATTCACAGTAATGATTTGCTCTCACATTACTGCGAAAATATAAAACGAAACAAAACAAATTATGTGATTAAAAAAAAGAGTTGAATTGAATTGTATTGAAACGATGAGTTCAAAACAGAGCAAAACAGGGTGTTATCAAGAGTAAAGCAAAAAAATAAAGATTATAAAATCAAAATACTATGGATATATGTATGTTAATGCTTTCGGCAAAAAACCTAAAATAAATAAATAAAATACATTTGAGAAAAATAAATGAAACAAATTAGAAATTAAATTTTTTAATTAAAAAATTATAAGATATAGATTATAAATTACAAATTATAAATTAAAAATTAACAATTAAAAATTAAAAACCAAAAATAAAAAAACTAAAAATTAAAAATAGAATTAAATAAACCCAGGAAAGAATGTATTAGTTCTACAACTAGTTTCCGATTGCATGAAAATAGATTGTATTCATTATAGTTTGGAGATATGACCAATGATTTTGGTTCGAAATTATCACTCTCAGAACTAGTTCTGTGGAAGCATTACCTAGCCAGTATCCATTCAATGAAACGGTTCCAAAACTAGTTCTTTAATCAGTGATTTTGCTTGAAGTTGTCATACTCAGAAGTGTTAGGGAACGCTTCAGGAACCAGTTATTAAAATCGAGTATTTTTACCTTTAAATTTTTTTTTTTATTTAAATCAATAAATTGAAATTCTTTGTGTTTTGTTTATTTTATTTTTATTATTTTTTGAAGTTTTTTAAACAGTTGTAGGAAGTTAATTAGGCACCAGAAATTTGTTTCGGGAACTGAAGTAGAAATTTTAAATCACTAGTTCTCAAAAACATTCTTTAAAACCATTAGAATCACAATACGGTTCTACTCCATGAGTGCCAAAATTTTTTGCGATATCACTAGTTCTAAAGATTTTATTAAAGAATCTGAAGTGGTTCTGGTTACATCAGTTCTAGAAATAATGATTTAAGCACAAGTTCTGAAATTTTTCCTGGGAATAAAGTTTAAAATTAAACATTTAATATTAAAAATTAAATTAAATAAAGTCAATAAATAAAATAAATTAAAAAATATTTTAAATAAAATAAATATTTTTTTACTTATTTTGCTTTATTTTATTTTATTCAAACTTTAATATTCGCTGTAATTTTTATATCTTTTAAACAACATCCACACAAATAACAATATGGCATTTGTTGCTTTTCTTTATATAATTCAATTCAATTCAAAATATTTTCTTTCTAAAATGTGTTAATGATTCTCTGCACAGCTGAGATTAAACAAAATCTTGTTTTGATTCTCCTGCCTTTTCGATACATATACACACGCAATGAATTGATATGTGAACTAAAAAAGCAATAGCAGTCAACAATTGAAAAGAAAAAGAAAGTAATGAAATGACAAATAAATTCGATGCAGATGTCTAGTTGATAGCTCATCCGCGACATATTCAGCCACTGTGGCTATATTCTCATTGGTATTATAAAGTCTGAAATCCGAAGCAAAATTCACGTTGAACCAAAAAAAAAAAAAAAAAAAAATAGATGAATGATTAGTTCAACTTTTAAAACTTGGATTTTTTGTAAGATTGTCATACATATTAAAAAAAAAAAAAAAAAAACAGGAAAGAACGTTTCCAAATTATTCTAATATTACTTAAATAAGTTTATTTATAATCCTATAATTTTTTTTCATTATCATTACTTACATTTTTAAATAGGAATGGTCTTTCCGTTCCAGATGTAACAGTGGAATTTGATTTTTTTAATTGTCCTGACTGTAGCAATACAGTTTCCAATTGACTAGCATTAATGGGAGTTTGTAATAGAATTGTATTGGTTTCCTTGGGAATTGTTGTGGTTGTAGTTGTTACTGTCGATGAGGAACTAGTGTTGTTATTGCCTCCCAGACCTCCATTGCCGCCAATGCCAATATTGTTAGCAATCAAGGAAATACTAGTTTTGCGAGCAACAGTTGTGGTTGCTGGCAATTGTGTTAATGTGGCCACGGTGGCTTTTTCATTTTGTTGTTGTTGTAATTGTTGCTGTTGTTGTTGCTGCTGCAGCTGTTGTTGTTGCTGCTGCTGCTGCTGCTGCTGATGGTGCTCACTAAGAAATGTAAAAATGTCCTGTTTATTTTGTATGACAATTTCACCATGTTCATTGCGTGAACCACGCACAACAATTATATTGTTGCCCAAGTGTTGTTGATGATGTGTTGGTTGAGTTTGCAATTGAAATTGCAATGATGATTGTGATATAGTTTGATTTGTTAGCTGTTGCTGCTGCTGTTGTTGTTGCTGCATTAATACAATTTTTACTACTTGTTGTTATCGTTGTTGTAGTATCATTTGTTCTTGTTACCTTTATTATCGTTTGCCACGTTACTACTTACTGCTCAAACTTATTCAATCAATCGAAATTTTAGACGATGACAACATCAACAAATTTAAATTGTTGTTGCAACTATAAAGATACAAAAAAAAAATAAATAAATTTCTTTAAATGCAATAAATCATTGATCATGTCTCGAGAAGGAAGTATTTAATAGAAAAAATATTGTTATACAAAATAATAACAAAGAATATAAAATTTATTGCCCAGAGTTTGTAAAGAGTGGTTTCTTCTTTTTTTCTTCGATAATTTTAGAAAATGTTATAAAAAATATAGAAAAAAAATAAGGTTTTTAGCTTATCGAACATCTTTTGTCTATTTTCTTTGAAATAAAACATAAGTATATTCACAGGTGGAGAAAGAAATAAAAAACAAGTTAGAGCTCTATATTCGGCTATGCTGCATCTTTTATTCCATTAACCACCTTACCAACAAATAAGAAAATGTACGCCTTAAAATATACTTTCATATTTTCACATTTATAATAATTTATTTCTCCTAACTACAAAAATGTAAACATATAATTAAACGGTCACAGAAAGCGTTGCAGTGATGCCAGCTATTACGAACATAAAAATTGCTAAAAAGGGCTAAATTTAAAAAGACAACAATTTTGTGGTACAATGAAGAAAAGTTTTGTGAAAGTAAAAATAAACATATAAGCAATATTATTATCAGTAATCAACCATTTGGAACCTCAAAATATTAGTATCAAACTGGATAAATTTATATACAGATTATTATTGAAAACCTAGATTCAACATTTGTCAATTCTTTCAACACTTTTCCACTCAAACAATTTTAATTGTTGAAGACAGTTTTTTTTATTCACAAAGAACAAAGAACAAAGATTCTTTACAAATTGTTAAGATCTCTGAATCAAAAAAAATATATTGATAACTTAGTACAAAAATTGTCAAATGAAATTAATTTTACTGCATTAAAATAATTTTCCATTTTTAAAAAGTAAAAAAAGTAAATATGGCTAAAAGAAAATTGTTAAAGTGTTAAATTTTGCGCGTTTTTTTAGTTTCGGACTAAAAAATGTTTTTCGCATTTTGGACTAGTAAAAACGAGCTAAATCTAGCCCATAAAGGGCTAAGATGGTATCGCTGATAATTTCTGATCACTACTAAATGTATATACATACGTTTGTATATAGCTACAAGCTTATACATAAACAACAACACTGAGTCATTGGAATACTCAGAGCTGCCAGATTTGGGGTTTTTTGGGCAATTTTTGTTTCAGAACAAGATGAATTTGTTGGGGATTTTTTTCGGGGAAATTCTGTAATAATTATAACTTTAGTTTAGCTAATTTTGGACAAAATTATATAACTTTATTTATGCTATATTTACATGTCATAAAGAACATGCACAAGCAGTCTTTAATATACTAACGATGCCAACAAGCAACGCATGTGTATAATGCCTATTTTCGATTATGAGTTTAAATCAAAAAATCAAACTTCAATATAGCATGCAATACGAACTTCGTGAGGTATCATAACTCATTATATTCGATCGTACCTGATTGAGTACAGCTTAGTTTAAAGTTTAAAGCAGTGAGGGGCGATTTGCAAATTTCCTATCTCTCGGGGGATTAGGCTACAAAATGCTGCTTACCACAACGTTATGTCATACGTACACTATTAACTACTTCGTGTGACTTCGTTCGGCTGCTGCTTTATGACAATTTCGTCAAAGCAAATCAATTCAGTTGAAGTTTAGCACTTGTTGAAGCAACACTTCGTGCGCAACTTAAAAAATACACTTAGCAAAATTTTTGATGAAAAATGGAAAGCTGAATGTTTGTCTAATATACAAAGGTATTATCGCTCTTGCCACATAGGTTATGATAGTCTAAAGGAGGATGAACGAAAAATTAAAATTTTGGAATTAAAATCAGCATTTTTCTTAAGATTTATGGTTCATGAAAATTATAACTCTTTTCCAACTACTCGTATAAATACAAATGATTAATTGCATCTAAAAAAGACAACGTATGTAGTTTCTCTGGCTTTAGCAAAACAATGTATATATATATATATATATATATCGAGTTTTTTACCTGTTGACAGAAATACATTAAGTTCTATATGCTCGGATGGAGCGAAAGTCTTTTAGGAATTTTAGAAAAAAATGGAATTCATAGCTTAGATCTCCATTGCGTAATACACCAACAAGCTCTTTTCGCAAAAGAATTAACGTTAAAAAATACAGTGAATATTGCTATAAAAATGATAAACATAATAAGAGATGGACACAATGCCCTGTCACACAGAAAATTTAAAAAATTTTTACATAATTTTAATTCGGAGTCATTTTCTTTTTCTTTGGCTTAATCGAGGCAAAAGTTTAAAGCGACTGTTCATTCATTCATTTTTATTAATTCAAATAATATTTACAATTACATCTTAAAGTTCTATACAAATAGTTCGTTTTTGTGCTTATTCTTCTCAAAAATTTATAATTATATACAAAATTATATACACATTTTTATAGTTATATTGTAGGCAAAAATTTAAAAAACCTATTTAAATATTTTCTAAATTTTAATAAAAACATCTACAAACTACTTACTAACTACAGAACATCTTTCATAAAAATTTGTAGTGAGTTGATTTATTCTTGATATAACTAGATCAGCTTCAGAGATTGTATGAAGTCGTACTGCTGAGTAGTAACAAGAAAAATTGTATATAAGTTTTAATAATTTATTTTGTGAAAATTGAAGTTATTTAACATGACAAGTGGCGCTATTTGCATACATCGGCGCTGCATAGAATATTATGGCTTGGAAAATTAATTTAAAAATAAGTTTTTTATTTTCAATATTCAGGGCAGAGTTTCTGTTGAGAAAAGAAAAGGAGTATTCGGGTGAAAATATTCTCCCTGTTAGTTATGTACTGTATATGTTCTTTAAATTTTAGTTTTGGGTCAAGAACTACTCCTAGGTATTTTACTTTTGGCTCCCATTGTACCTCTGTATTTAAGAAAATAATGTTGCGTTGAGGAATGAAGCAAGCTTTGATTTTATTATGCGTTTGTGCCGATGTTTGTAACGCACAGAACAAATCATCCAACACCCACCCGACTCAGGATCACTTTTTGAGTCGATCTAACGACGTCCGTCCGTCAGTCTGGCTGACTGGCTGACCATGTAAACCTTGTGCGCAAAGTACAGGTCGTAATTTTAAAGATAATTCAATGAAATTCGCCACGTAGGACTTTCATGGCACAAGAACGAAGCCTATTGAAATTAGTTATGATCGGTTCATTATTTCACCTAGCTCTCATACAAATGTCCTCCCGGAATAGGGTTTAACGATCATAAATGCCTTAAATACGGTATTATTTTAATAAAATTCGGTGTAAGGAAGTGTTGTATAAGTTTCAATCTTTGTGCCAAATTTCATGAAGATCGGTCCATAATTGACCATAGCTCCCATATAAAACCCTATTCCAAAAATCACTTTAAAGTGCATAAATCACATACACATGTTAGTATCAAGTTTATATTCGACACAAATAAGTTTTACATAAGTAGAAATCATAGTGATAAATTTTATGAGGATCGCTCCTTAATTTACCATAGCTCCCATATAAGCGCACTTTCAGGAATCACCCTGAAGTGCATAAATTCATATAAATGTTAGTATTTACGTAATATTCTGTATTCGTATGTTTTATTTTACACTTATTAAAAGTATAGGTCCACACTTGTCCACATGTCTAATATAAGACCCCTTCACGAATTTTGATGGACATGCACAATGGTGTGTGGTATCATATGGTCGGGCTTGACCGACTATATCTTTCTTACTTGTTTTTTATATATATTAGTAAATTTTTAAAGTAATGGAATCATGAATTCATAATTAAGAAATTTATAAAATCATAAATTCATTATTTCATTAATTCAAAAGTTCAATGTCTCATTAATTCTTATATTCATAAGTTCATAAATTCATATATTCATAAATTTATTAAACCATAAATTCAAGAATTAATGAATTTATGAATTTATGACTAATGTACGAATTCATTAATTTATAATTTTATAAATTTTTGAATTAATGAAATCATGAATTAATGAATTCATGATGATTTTAGCACTTTTTCAAGCATTTGCGAATATAAATGAAAAAATGAGTTTTCAGTAAATAAAAATTACAAAATAAATTTAATATTTTCCAGAAAAAAGTAAAAATTAAAAAATAACATTTTTTCTGCTCGGCAAAATAAAAATCGAAAATTTAAAAAAAAATACATTTTATGAAAATCGAGTTCATAACGATAACAATGGTGTATATAAATAATTTATTCGATATTTGGTTAATACTGCTTTTATTTTTGTTAAAAAATACAAAAATAATTGTTATTTTCACTCCCCGAGTAATTTAGAATTAAATTATTCAATAGTGTTCGAAAACTAGTATACATTTAATATTTGCCATCATACCTTACTCTTTACGGAAATTACTAGGAAACCAATTTTCTTCAAAAAAAAAAAAAAAAAAAAACTCTTTTTTAAATGTAGTACCATGTATTTTTATTTATTTTATTTTATAATTTTTATATTTTATTATTAGAAAAGAATTAAAGTTAATTTTCGTTATATTCAATTAAAATTACAGTAAAAAATCTTTCATCCCATCTAAAATATCAGATTTATGTTGACAAAAATCTGAAACACGGATCATATTTCAAATGAGTTTTAAAATATATTTGTTACGTTTTAAATAAAACTTCTGTTTCTTATTGTTTTGTTATTTTATTAAATTTTTATTTTTAAATTTCAATTTATTATATCGATTTATGTATTTTCAATCATCTGAATGAATATTTTTCATAGCCAAGAAAATAATAACAAAAATCAACGTTAACACATATGTTTCGTTTCTACAATTGAAGAGTTTTTGCAGTGCAAAATTGAGCAGGGTTCATGCAATTTCGTTCGCTGCTGCACTCACACAAGCGCAAATGTAAAGTAGTGTAGGTGTCCCTTACTGGTTTAAAGAGTTGCAGTTTTTTTCCTTTCTTATTTAAATAAGTATCAAATAGCGATTTAAAAGTAATAAAAAATTTCGATGATTGATATTCGATATTGATGATAATTATCAGAAAGTTTATAGTTAATTTTCATCTTTTCAGGAAAAGAGCAAAAAATGTCTTTTATTTGTAAAATATATGATGTATAAATGTTTGCTTACTTATTTTTGTAATAAATCGTCCTAGAAAATCTCATAATACTGCTCCTAATTAAATACACTTCCCACAAAGAGAGCCTAATGTATTTTTTCAAGAATTTTTCATTTTTATAAATCAAGTATAAACAATAATAAAACAATAATAATTAATAAAATCTGTAGGCAAAAATTTAATCCTACATTTTGACTAATTTTAATTCTATTATTTTTTATTTATTAATAATAAATAAATTTACATATCATTATATAATAAGGAATTGGCTGCTGAGGCCTTTATTTTTTTATTATTATTATCTTTATTTATTATTATTATTATTATTATTATTATTATTATTTAATAATTAAATTTAAAATATTTTCTTTTCTGTTTTTCTCGGGAAATTTTTTTTAAATTTTGGGGTTGGTCAAAAAAGTATCTGGCAACCCTGGCAATGCTTCTTTTTCCAACTAAAAAACGTTCAAACATACATAAAAAAATAATTTCATATATTTATACACAATCACAACTACTACTTGCTCATACAAAAAACAGTAAGAACACTGAAAGTATATATTTAGTATATATTTTTAATAATTTTTCCAGACATTTGCCTACAACTCGGTTGTTTATGGACCGATATGTTTAATTCAAAAACCGAACATTTAGAAAAATATTTACCACAAATTTGTACAAAACGAATTATGAAGCTAATATAGAAGCTTCACAAAGTCCAAAAATGCTTTTTGACCGTTATCTCAGTTAGTAATGAGCCGATTTTGTTCATTCCGAATTTTCTGTGCAAAATCAAAGTAGCTAGCTTATATAGGGGCTAGAAAAGTCGAAAACAAATACGTTTTTAGTGGCCTTTTCGTTTTTATTTTCTTGGCGATATCTCGTTGATTTTTACTAGTGTCATCTAAGGAAAAGCCCTATGTATCCGATAACATAAGGCTTTCCAAAAACTGATTTCAAAAGACGTTATATTGACTTCCCTATCAATAAGGATCCACAAAATATATCCTTTTTGGGGTCTTAGATGAATATTGTAGAAATTACAAAGGGAATGACAAACTTTACACCTGTGGTGAGGGGTATAACAAAGCCATTATTTATGAAGTTTAAATTACTTAAAATTAGTTGAAGTTAAAAAGTTATTTCGCTATTTCAGTGAGGTTATACAATAGCTTCACAAGTAACGCTTTTCCAAAAAACAATCGACATTTTGGTGAATTCGACGGAAGAACTAGTACGTAGTTTTCTATAATCGGCTATGTTAAATAGTTTATGAAGAAATCAAGAGAAATTCGCAGGTTTTTAGGTTCGGCTAACTAAGGATGCCCAAAAATTCAGGAGTGTTTCACAATCGGCTAAACTACTTTTGGACTCAAGAAGAATTCGAGGATACTTGAATTCGGCAAAATACGAATGCAAGAAAATTCATAAGTTCTTAGGACCCAAGATGAATTCAGGTGATGTTAAGTTCGACTAACGTGGATGCAAAATATGATTGTATTTCGGGCCCGAGAAGAATTCGGATGCTCTTAAGTTTAGCAAACTACGGATGCAAATTTTGTAAAGACTCGTTATATTTGCAAGAAGATTTTCAATAAAATTTCTTTTTCGTTTACCAAGAACGAAAAGTCAACAAATTCATTCATTTGCAGGCATGTTCAAACTTTTCAACAATCAACTTTCAACAACTTGTCTCGTGTCGAATTTTTTGTTAAACAAACTACAACTTGTCACTTCTGGAGGAGTGGAAAACGAGTAGCTGAGTTAAGTTGATTATGCCGTCCCTCCTTTTTGTCAACTATCAACAACTTCAATTGATATTGTCGTGCACATTGTTGTCGGTATGCAAACTATTTATTGTCATCAACTTTATAACATTTTAAAGTGAGCGAACGAACAAATAAGTCAACATGTCGTTTTTTTCATATTTTTGCAACTGTTTTTTTTTTTATTTTTTATTTTTATATTTAGAGTACAAGTTGGTCGTTATATTTGTTTGTGTTTTCTGCACATATAGTTAGTTGTAATAACATAGAAAGTATGTTTGTATTTGTTTACTGGTCAATATGTGGTTGCCTGGCCTTCAGGCCATTTTCAATTCAAATTCAAAACACAAACAAACTCCACCACTTTGTGTCTTTAACGTAAAACGAGTAGCGGCTCAACGAGGAAAGAAAAGAAAGATAAACCATCTAAAGGGTAAACTAACCGGAAATTTATTACTTCATATTGTCATGTATTCGTGTACATAGTTTGTTTGTTGTAAATATATTTTTGCGTTTAAAATACCGTCACTGTTGCGATATTTCGCGTAGTTATATTTCATCCTCTTCCTCTCTCTCTCTCTCTCTCAGTTCCTGTTATTAGGAATATAAATGTTTTACACACAAGTTAGAAGTTGTTCATTTATTGAGTTTTTAGAGAGACCGGAAGATGGAATGACAATGACATCTATTGTAAACATATTTTCCCCTTTCCATGAAAAAAAATACAAAGTTTTTATTTCTTCCCAAATATGAGAAAAAAATTATCAAAAACAAACAGGATAATATAACAAAAAGAAAATATATCAATGAAATTTTTAAAAGCATATAAAAACGAGTGTGTGCCAAGAGTAAATCCAAATTAACTTTAAATTGTTCAATATGTATTGTATATTGGAACAGTGTGTTGGTTGTAAAAAAAAAAAAATTCACATTGCTCAATACATACTACTATATATATCAAGAGGCTCAATATAGTTCTCTATCGTTATGGAAAGTTAGGTGTTTGAAAAATAGAGCCCTACTTAAAGACGATCCTTACATTTTTTTTTAATTCCACTTTTATAACTAAGATAAGGTAAGAGTTCCAGATTCTACGATAATATCGGGAATTGTGATATATTATCTATCTATCTATATATCTATGTATCTATTTACACACAGAAAAAATTGGTTAGTAAAAGATTGAAGTTATAAAAATGTAATAGAACAAACTAAATTTTAATTAACTTTATTTATTTTTTACGTTCTTTTATATTTTTATCTGCAAATTCATAATTATAAATGAATTGGAATTCCCACATTTATTAAATTTTGCACCAAATAAAAATACATTCGGTGGAAGCAACTACAGAAAATTCACATTTTTATTCTCAATATTGCCAGTTATAATCAAAAGTCAATTCAGTTTATAACAATTGTACATACAATAAGATTTATTCGGTTGCTATAATCAAGAATTCATCATTCAAATATGAAAAATTCGGTTACAATATGAAAAATAAAATTTGGTGTTCTCAACTGACACATATTTTGTACATTGAGCGAAAATTGTTAAGTCATTTATGACAAATTTGAAATAAATAGAAATAAGATTTACAAATACAAATAAAATATAAGCAAATTTAAATAAAACAAATGTTAAGGAATAAAAGCAAAATGAATAAAGAAAATAAAAAATAAAGAAAACATTCAGAATATTTTTATAGGAATCGAAATTCAGTAATAATAACCGATTTGTGTGATAATAAATTCGGCTGTAAGAAGCGAATTTTGCATATTAGTGAAATGAAAAAATCGGCAATTGCAATGAATTTCCCAGATAGTAAGTGGAACCTAACAAATTCGATTCGCAATAAATTCGGTTGCCACAACAAAACTTGTATCTATCTATCTATCTGTCTATCTATCTATCTATCTATCTATCTATCTATCTATCTATATATCTATCTATCTATCTGTATATCTATCTATCTATCTATCTATCTATCTATCTATCAATCAATATTTCTATAAAATAAATTTGCCACTGTTTGATATGCACCTCGAAAGAATTTCGAATTTTTAAATCAATCAAATCGATGCATAAATATTCACCATAATCTTTTTTACACCCTTCACATCAAATAAAGGATATATATAAAGTACCTTATGATAAAAAATTTGCAAATGTACTCCTCTGGAAATGAAGATTAGTATGATTCCCAAAATATTACATCTAAATATTTCTATTTACATACGTGAGCTGGACCATAATACCTATAAAAATACGGATTTCTTTCAATAGCATTACAAAAATCTTATATAGACATAATAACGCTTGAAATATGATAATATGCATAAATATGCATTTAAACAAATTCCTATATCTCTTTTCATTCGCGAAATATCAATGTTAATTATTTTATTAAAACTTTTTTTCATGCTTTCATTATTTAAACATGTAATTGTATATTATTAGGACAATTTTCAACATATTTTGGATACTATTGAAAATTACAGATATTTAACTCTTTAAAAGCAATAGGATAAATTGTATACATTAGGTTCCGAAAAAGTTAATCAGCAATTTTGCAATATTTTAAATACTTACTTAATATTATAGGGAAAATAAGTCACAGATTCCATTTCGAGAAAAGTTGTGAGTTAAATAGATGATGTTTTCAGAGAACACTACGGTTGGATGCGGAAGAGTGCTGATGACGATCGTGGTTGACTGGAAAATGCATTCCTTTCTGCCGAGTGTCCAATAAAACTTTTACAATGTATTCCTCTACAATTATTCAATGAACTTAGGCAGCTGTCTAGTCAATAAGAGACGGCTCACTTGGGTCCAATTTGGTCCCGTTGTGAAACCCTGACGGATCATGTGTTAGTACCCGCATGTCCATAATAGCGTCCGAAACGAACCAACCCAACGCATGTATGAAAGAATTGATCCATCTGATATCAATATCAGAGATATCTGATAATATATGCACAAACGGACTTCCAAAATTAGCAATCCTGATCTCGGCAAGAGAGGGACAGTGGCATAAAAGATGCTCCACCGTTTCCTCTTCTTCCTCATACCGGCAACTTCTACAAAAGTTGATTTGTATCTTCACCTCGAAGAAGGGATCCATCTCTGGCTAGTGCATCCGCAATAAAATTACCCGGGGTGCTTGAATGCCCCCTAATCCAGACCAGCTTCAGGTTTGAATGTCTCGCCATCTTATTTGTAGATGTCCGGCGTTCATGTACCAATCTGGATGTCGAAAAAATAACCGAGAGCGATTTGATCGCGGCTTGACTGTCCGTACAGATTTGGATATCCACTCCGAATACCCTATAGTACATTTACCAGTTCAACGTCCTCTTTATAGCCGAGGTTTCTACTTGAAGAAAGCTGCAGTGATCTGGAAATTTAAAGGAAATACTTTTCCTATAAACGGGAATATAGACACTCCCCCCAACCACTTCAGCAGATTTGGACCTGTCAGTATAAACCTCAACTGAACCAGATCTTAATAATGGTGTAGTTGAGATTGCTGCTGAGAAATCTCTGTCAATTAACTTAAACCCGAATGCAAAAAAAATTCTAAAAAACTATAAAAAAGTTCAACAAAAACCTACAAACTAATATATTTTAAATATTTATTTTTAAAATCGCGGTCATAATCGAATAAGAGAAAGTCTTTGAAGTTTAGTCGCTATTTTACACGAATTTATAGTTTTTTTTTTTTGACAAGTTTATGCTTCTTATGACATTTATTTTCTTAAGTAACCATTTATTTGGCATAAAAATTAGCTTAACCTATTAAGGACCGGTGATACCAAAATATTACTTTTGTTACTAAAAGGTTAAATTAATACATATATCAGTAGTACTAAATAAAGCCATTCCGTGTCCGAAATATACAAACTTTAATTAAATAATATTTAAAAAAATTCATAGAAAATTTTACTCAAATCTTCATTTCACGAGAATGAAAACTAATTTTAAAAAATCTTTTGTTAATTACGTAATAGTCGACATGTGTCTATTGCATATTGTAATTTTTTTGACAAAAAGTTGAAAATTGTGTATACTGTTTGGTATTTTAAAAAGGTCCAGCTCAATTCGTTCACCGAAATCTTTTGTGGATTAGTTTATAATATATCAGTTCTTAATTTTAGGGGGTATATTTGCAACATTTTTTGTCTTCATACAAATCGAGAATGGATATGAATCCAATCTTTTAAATTTCTTTAATTACGTATATTTTTTCAGAAAACCTGTTTTATTAAGTTTTCTTTTATAAATGTTATTTTCGAAAGTTAATGGCGGTTAGGTGTTTAATTTGGTCTTAATTTTTCTTATTTTTTATGTTTCGGATAATAATGACAATATACCATGTCATAATGGGTAATGCTAACCTACTTGAATTCCATGAAGTAGAGAATTCGCATAAGGTAACTATTTGCTATATACTGTATGTTTTGAGGTAGGTTAGTTTCAATTAGCAATCACCAGTAGCTGACTCACAGTTGTGACACCGTAAATTTTCATCGTGCCAAAGTCCTGTTAGCCATCTTGTGGATTCAATAAAGATTTGAATTTTATACAAGTCACCATTTTAGAGATTATTTTATCCGATAATCTTTGTCTACCAAACAATTTCTGTCTTAAGCCTTCGATGATCAGTCGTAGTAGAAGCTATTCATTCAGTTTTAACAGTTGTTGTATCCTCGTGTTTTTAAGTCCATGTAATGATTTTTACAGCGTATTAGTTTTAGTATTGTGTGTGAGTAAGTGTATGTTTTGCTCCCAAAGAATGTCCTTCTCGTACATTATTTCATTGGACATAACTCAGCATTTTGTCGCGTGATGTCTTGTTTATCCATATTTTTCTAGTTTCCGTATAAGTGAGCGCTCTTACCCAACTTTCCTCGACATCAAGATACATTTTGTATGCGTCTAATTGTTTGCTCTTCACGAGAGGTTGATTCGTTATGATCTATGGCGGTACCTGTAAATGCAATTTAATCCTCTTTATAGCCAGGAAACTGCGTAAGAGTAACCGATGAATCTTTCGCTCTGATATGCACATTTTCTAAGGATATTAGGGGCGATTTGCAACAAGTAAATATGCAGATATTTCTATCAAATATCCTGAGACTGTATTTATTGCCATATTCTCGGCCTGAATAACGCTATTGTAGTCTGGTAGTTTAAGTTATAGCATTTGGTTCAACTGTTCCGAAGAGATGACACATGTGGCTGTTTCTTTTGTTATTGACCACACATACTTCCATAAAAACATTCTCAGGGAGTTGAAGACTATTGTTGTGGTATGTTCTATCCGGGATTGAAAGCTGCTTCAGTTGTTATGTAGTCAACGTGGAGATACTAAATGACCAAACTTAGGATTTTAGTTATTCTATGATTTAATGGCGGTCTGATTATAACCGGTTAAGAATACTAAACTATTGCTGTGCAAGTATTGGTATAAAGTACCGAATACCGAGTATTTGCTCCTTTATTTGGGTACTCAATAATGTAAAGTAGTTAATGAATACTTTGAGAGTTTAATTTCTTATAAAGATAAAAATTAATTTTTAAATATATGAAAATAATTTTATTGATTTTTGTAAACATTGAATTTAATGTTAACGTATTTATTTATTCAGGTTTTCTATAAAAAAAAATATAAAATTACATGCTAATTGGTTAAATATACTTGTTTTGATTTTGAAATAAAGGAACCTTAAATAAAAAATATATTTCAAATTTCAAAAAAAAATCAGTTAAATATCGAGTAATATCGAGTACCCAAATAAAAAGCATTGAGAAGTATCGATTATTCAAAAGTGGCAGAATTTGTCAGCACTATAGTAAACAGTGTCTTATATGGAGTAGTTCAATGTGTTATATCACAATCGCCATCATTCACATAATACGTTCAAGCTTGTGTTCTGGATTTTCTTTTTTTAGAAAGTTAACCAACAAACAAGCGAAACGCAGAATACAGTTGGTTTTATGATATATTTACTTAACGCATTGTGGGATTTATAGATAATAACCTACAATTTTTAGTCTGAATTAGATGATATGGATATAAACGGCATATGATTCTTCCAACACGTGCATCACAACTGAAGCAACAAAAGACATCCTGCACGTCCTTTTTGGGAAATTTTCTTTCCAAGTTCCATGTTAGCATACCACTAAAGACCGATGCATTCAAAGCTATTTGACAGAGTCGTAAAAAATTTTACATTTTGGATGCGCCAAACGAAAAAATTTAAAAACGTCAAAAAAACATTTAGATTTTATCACTTTCTTTATATTAACAATATTGTACTTATTTTTTTTTTTTACTTTTTATTCAACAAATTCCAACAACTTCTAGGAAAGTAAAAAAATTTTAGAAATAGAATAATTAAAATACTTCCAAAAAAATCTCCTCCAATCCCACTGTCCATTGATTCCATGTAAATAAGGAGAAAATCACAATAATGTTTTCCTCTTTTTGGTTTATTCGTGTCTGCTTTTAGCCTTTTGACAAAAAGACAGCACGCGACAAAATGCACTTCATAGTTGAGTTATGCCCAATAAGATAATGTACGACAAGGACATTGTTTGGGAGCAAAACACACACTTACTCACACACAATACTAAAACTAATACGCTGTAAAAATCATTACATGAACTTAAAAACACGTTGCGTTGCTACGAACACTACTAGTACTCGTATAACCAGTTAGTTGTAGTGACTTTATTGTTGGCCAAAAACATCTAAACAACACTAACACACAAACAAACACCATAAACAAAAATAAAAACAAGAAACAGAAGAAATGTTTTGTTGCTTACTGTTAGAAATGTTAATTTTTTCCCCGATTTATTTTCATTTTGTTTTGTTATAAATGACCATTGACTATTTTGAAGGGTGTAAGTGTGTGAGAATGTTCATGGGTACGAGGGCAATCTGATAACGCTTTCTAAAGTAGTTAATTAAAAACTAACTTGTTTGAAAACAACAGCAAAATCAAAAATCGGATTAAGGAAAAACGAAACAGTATCCTTTTAGCATATGTTTTTCTACATGTCCGCAAGTGATCAGGGATCAAAAATTAAAAGAATTGAGATTTGTCTGTTAGTACTAGCAACCTATAAATTCAAGATGAGTCTTCATTAGTGGACTTAGAAAAACAAAGATCTTAGGAAACTTTAGAGTAAATGTTGAACTTAAACTAATTAGACAACTTTTCTGCCTGCCCCATATATAACCTCTTCATATACATTTAACTTTAACAATAAAAAATAAAAAAAAAATAAAAACACTTTTCAACATTACACTCGGACACAACAAATTAACGGCCTAAAAAGTCAAATGGCAACAAATGTTAAAAATAATGACGACATCGACGACCACAAGCTACCAACAAATGACAACAACAGGACAATAGACCAACAATAACAGCAAGAACTGGAAAAACTTTCACACATTCTCTACTTAAAAGCTGTTTTAAAAAGAAATATGTGTGTATGTTTATGTTTTGGTTTTTGAACGAATACTAGACGCAATTTTGTTTTCTTTTGCGTTCTGGTTTGGAGCGAGAGTGTAAAAACAAAAACAAAGAGCAGAAAAAAGTGAAATAAATAGCCGGCCTATCTTTATATCAAGTGCAAAAAGACATATTTATTGCGCTTTGCATACTTCTAAGGCGGCAATCAACAACAACCACAATACGTACAACAAAAACAACAATGTACAATAACAGAAACGCAATAAAAAGTGTGTGTGAATTATGAGCCACTAAAAATAGTGTCGACATTAAATACACTTACAAGACGACCTTAACGTGAAAAGACTGAATTTTAAAGGCCTAATAAAATATTAAAATAGTAGTATTTTCAAAGCTTTAATCTTAAAATGGGAATAAGAATTCAACGCGATTTCAAGATTTGGTGGACAAATCAAATAGGCAACATCTTCGTTTCCTGATAATAGATATAGTGGTTAGGTAATTTGTATGCAGCATATGCTGCTAGTTCTGGTAAAGAGCCTTTGGAGTCTTCACAACAGGTGACAGGAGGGATATCGATATTGTTGATCACTATCGCTGTTTCCAGGTTTCAATATTGGGATGACTTAAACCATTTGTCGGTGGATTGCATATGTCACAACACATTGCGTATAAATCTGTGGTGGGTCCTTGAAAACACTACGACTAAGTCTTTGGGTGCTTAGTAAATAGTGTCGGTCAAGACTTTTTTATCCCTTATTGATTATAACTAGGGTGCGGATTTTAATGCAAATGCATATTTTTTCTGGAGCATTCAAAAACTATCTTATGTATTTATTAAAAAAAAAAAAAAAAAAGTGACATCGATTTGTTAGTGCATATTTTTGCATATCTAGTTGAAAAAATATATTTTTGCTTAATTTTCTTAATAATGCATATTAATTTGCATATTTTTATTTTTTTTTTTAATTTTTTGTTTAACTTCTATCGATTTTTAACTTTGATTTTTAAGCGTAAAATAAGCAATAAATAAGCAAATAATTTCAACTTGGACTTATGTGAACCTTTTATATCTGCAGACATTTCTCTAAAGAAAGCATCTCATATAATTTTATTGAAATGAAAGCATTCCATCTGAATCAAAACTCAGAAAAAGTAATGCGGAAAAAGTGTACGATACTCAATTTAAAGAGATAAAATCCAAAATCAAATTTGTTTGGATAAGTAATCAAACGAAAGTTTTTGATTAATAGTGTACAATTTTAAAGCGTGAATTACGAAACAATTGCCCGTACGTTTCATGGTCAGTTGAGTTATTGGGGGAGGACCTTAGTAAAAATCAAATTCTCTTATATTTATGGGATGCGGCTCCATAAATGGTAAAATCAGCAAAAGCCATTACGATTTTTTATCCAAAAATTTTGCATGTAAACTGCTTAGCCCACGCATTACACCGAATAGAAGAGCAGGTGCGTAATAATTTTGATCACATTTATTCGTTGATTTCATAAGGACAAGACATATACACTGAGATTCCGGTCTGCGTTGTTAATGGGGAACGGAGAATTGCGACGCAAACTGAAACGACGCAAATCGAACTATTATTTTCTAAGTACTTACACTGTTTTCTTAATAATTGGTTCCAGAATAAAAATATTTGAACAGAAAAGATATTAAGTTTTAATAAAAAGGAAGTATTTTCTGTAAAGAGGTGAAATTAATATACTTATACAAATTCTGTTTTGATTTTCTAACTTAACACAGAGAATTTAATCCATTTTTTTCCATTAAAATTTTCTTCAATAACTTTACACCTGTTATTAACAATTATGAAACTCCTTATATAACAATGCAAATCGAAATCATAACGACGCAAATTGTAATCTTGGAATTTGTTTGTTCCAAGTATGGATTTTGATAGTTCTATTGAGAAAATCGAAGCTGCAGAAAGCCCCACTGTTGAAAAAATAAAACTACGAGGGCGGATCAATAAGTCCGTGACTTTTCGAACTTCCCTCGTAGTTATATGAGAAGCAACACTATTCCCAACAAGTACCACCTGTTAATAGACTACTGTCAAATTTTGAGCAAGTGTCGTCATTTACTTTGCGTTTAAAAGCTGTTCAAAACATACAACTTCGTGTATTTTTCTAAAAATGGAAAAAAGTGAATTTCGATTACTCATTAAACATTACTTTTTGCGAAAAAAAAAACCGTCAATCAAACCAAGGAAAAGCTCGATAAATACTATGGGGACTCTACACCATCGATTTCAATGTTAAAAAAGTGGTTTACTGACTATCGTTGTGGTCGGACAAGTACAAATGACGCAGAACGTTCTGGACGGCCAATTGAGGTCAATACACCCGAAAATGTCGAAAAAATCCACGATATAGTGTTGGCCGACCGAAGAGTAAAAGTGCTGGGTTTATGAAAGTTGTCTGCAAGATGGGTGTCGCGTTTGCTCTCAATTGACCATAAACACGTGTGCAATCTCAATGGCAAAACTCTATGAATTGATACCTCATCCACCATATTCTCCGGATTTAACCCCTAGTGACTACTTCCTATTTCCAAACCTAAAAAAATGGCTCGGTGGATAGGGATGCAGCTCCAACGATAAAATTATTGACCAAACAAATGCCTATTTTAAGGACCTCGAAAAATCCTATTTTTTACGCAAAGTAAATGACGACACTTGCTCAAAATTTGACAGTAGTCTATTAGCAGGTAGTACTTGATGGGAATAGTGTTGCATTTCATATAACTACGAGGGAAGTTCGAAAAGTCACTGACTTATTGATCCGCTCTCCTAAAATTGAAAGATGTTATTAATAAATAAAAGAATTTGAAAAATTAAAACAATTTCGAACTCAATTATCCTATGTTCAGATGATGTATCGTGTTTAGAAAAATACTCTCCTTCTGAAGTACAATTATTGAAATACGCTCTTGTCACATCTGTTGATCTTTCTAAGTCATTTTCATTAATTTTCTGTGTATAAACATCTTTTAAGCCAAAATAATAACCATGAAACTATTTTTGTTTTTTTTTTTACGAAATGTTTCTTTTTCCTTTTTATTATATTCTGCTTGGCTGAATCTATATGCCCACAATTAAAATTTTATGTGCGATTAAATGGAGGATCACGCCCATTTTTGGAGTACAAGTTTACATTGACCCTCGAACTATTTGAAGTACTCGTTTGGTGCACATGCTTTTTTGTAAGAGATATCGGCGTAAAAGTATGAAGTGGAGTTACAACGGACACCCTGTATTTCCAGTTTTTTGCTCATAACTATTTTGGTTATGAACCCATTTTGTCCACTTTTAATACCAAAGAAACCTGTATAAGATAAATATTTGATCAACTCTGAAACTTACGATATGAATATATGATAACCCAATATACCCCCATCTTTTCGGATGGTGGTTATTAAATACTAAATGCATTTATTTATTTTGAATTTATAATAGCATATTTAATCGCATATTTTCAAAACCTAAATTCATATCAATCCGCCCCCTAATCACAACTACGCAAACTACTTCATATCGTTGTTAAAACTGCAATAAGAAGTTCATAAATACACAGGACAGTGTAACAATTAAATATATAGAAGGTGTCATGAGACGATAACCACATGCTAGAGATAAATTTGTGACGGTGTAGTCAGTGTGAGACTACATAGAGAAAACATTCGTTGTGAATACTGAATTTTTCGAAAATCGAAAGTACGGGTCGCAAGTTTGAAGATAATTCAATGAAATTTTGCACGTGGAACTTTTATGATACAAGGACGAAGCCTATTGATATTGGTTATGATCGGTCCATAATTTCACCTAGCCACATACAAATGTCTCCCCGGAATAGAATTTAAACACTCAAAAATGCCTTAAAAATAAGAATATTTTAATGAAGTTCAATACAAAGAAGTTCTGTACAAGTATCAAAATTTGCAACAAATTTTATGAAGGTCGGTCCACAATTGACCATAGCTCCTATATAAACCCCTATTCCGAAAATCACTTTAGCGCGCATAAATCCTATACGAATGTTAGTATCAAGTTAATATTCGACACAAATAAGTTATATGTAAGTAGAAACAATATTGTCAAATTTTATGGGAATCGGTTCATAATTTACCCACTTCCAGGAATCGTCCTAAAGTGCATAAAATCATGATGTTAATATCAATGCATTATTTTGTATTGCACAATGGTGTAGGGCAGCGAAAAGCAAAAAAAGGGACATACAAATTTGAATGTGTTTGTGCATTTTATTTGTTTACGCTCTTTGTTGCGAATATGTTTGTTATATCTAGAACACAAAAAATAATTTTTTCTTGCACTCTTTGTTATGCGTTTTGTTTTTGTTTTTACTTAACCATGCGACATAATCTTGCTTTGTTGAAAGCTAGAACACAACTAAATGATCTTTTTGTTTTATATTCATACTCAGTTGTTTAGCTTCGTTAACATTCGTGTTGTGTATGTGAAAATGCCGAAATTACTCGGCCCCGTAGTGCTATGGGCGCCTTTGCCTGGTGTAGGGTAGCATACACCATTCAAATGGAAAATAAATAACAACAGATATAGATATAGACATATTTACATAAGAACTTGCAGGCTATTCTCCAGACCCAAAGGTGGTGGTGGCACTATCAAGAAATTATTAAAAAATATAGCCAATTAATAAGTGAATGGATTCAATGGAATATTTTGAAATACTTACTCTCTATACAAGTAACAGGTCCATTCTAAATTATTCAAACACAGACTAATATAAAGCATTTAAATTAGATATAAATTGATTTATATTATTTGTTCATGATTAAATATGCGGTAAGAAGCAACTGCGGTATTAGTGACATATACATACCTCGTATGTGGTACGCACTTCTCGTATATGGGAAGGTTTTTACTCACATGCTTCGGGGAAGTATACAACTATGTGAGGTTGCAGTTTGTATAACCCATCCAATAATATCCCGAGAGGAACTTCTGTTCTTTAAAAAAATATTTTTTTCTTCGCTCCACGAGGCAATTTGTAGATAGCATGTTATGGTGCTTTTAACATTTCTCCACTGGTGCAGCATAATTAGCGCCCTCTCGTTTTACATGTAGCCAATATGTTTCCGGCTAATTCCCTGAGGAACTTATTTATACTTCGTGATTTTTGCTTAATACTTTTTTATATATGTATATGCGTGATTGCACTGGCATAAACTCAAGTGGACTCCATCGACTTCATCCCACAGACTAAATGGAGCCAGTTCCGTCATCCCAGTCATAGTTCCATCTGAATGACCATTTGTCGATTTCTTCTACGCGTATGCAACAATTCTGTAATTCCTTGGACATTTTTAGTTTCCGCTAAGTTGTAATAAAAGAAATCCTCAAGGGCATGATGTTTATGAATCTTCAACAGTATTCAAAGAGAAATTTTTCAGTAATTCTCCAAAATATTTATAACAGCTCGGTTATGGTCCTTATAGTCTTAATATCGTTCGTAATCACTCCTCCGATATATTGCCCAATGAAAATTCATCCTTTATTTTTGACGCAAGGAATTTCAAAAAATTAAAGTCTGGTTTATCTTATTGAAGAGCATATATTAAATCAAAAAATATGCAACGGATTTTAATGAACTACACAAATCTCAGCTAGTTCTGTATCTAAAATTTATTAACCAACATTGGTTTAATAAATATATAATTTTAAATTCGTCTAATAATAACTCACAAAATCTACTAACCTTTTATCCCCGTTACAATTTAATACAAAATAATAACTAAATATTTTAACAATATCAAAAAGAAATGTTGATGTAAATATTCCTTATTTTAGTCCAATTTAAATACAAGAGAAAAAAGCATTTAACTAAAATGTGCGGGTCTTTCTGTAAATAGATACGAATCCGCACACAAACTGAGCGCCTGTTACTCTTAATTTTAATTTATATTTTTTCACTTTGTTGTCATTGTTCCTATTCGAAAAATTAAACAAAGAATATGAAACGTACTTTTGTATAATGAATACTAAACTCAGAAAAATAGAAAAAATATATAAAGGATTTCTTTTTGAGAGGCATTCATGCAAAGGACAAATATTATACTCGTACAAATACACACACTTACAGGTGACCATGTTTCCAAAGCCAGCTGGACAAAAAAAATGGAATCTAATCTAATGTACACATATACCAGTGCTAAAAATTCCATATATGTACACACTCTCATTCCAGCACCATTGGGCGAATTGTCTAACTACCAGTTAGAGACAGGCATAATTTGCAAATATGATATAGTTGCTCGTTCCATGAATAAATATTTTTTTTTTTTTTATGGTTGGGGATCTAGTATCCCCAAGTATCATACATATTTTTTGAGATTTAAATGCACACATGTTGGAAAGCATATTCAAGTATTATGAGTGCTTGTTAGTGTGAGTGTTCAGATTTTTGAAACACCCAAATACTAGGTTGAAACCATTGTAGAGTATAAGAGCAAAAGGCCATTATTCTCATCATACATATGCAAAGAACAGAAATATTTATATAGAATTTTTCCATAATATAAAAATGTGTTATGTATAGAGTTTTTCACGGGAAATCCCAAGAAGGGAATTCCGGGAAATTATGCGTATTCAAAAAAAAAATAATATATTGTAAAAGGGCTGTAATTTGCACGCACGTGAAAATTGTAAGAGAAATATCCTTAAAATGTATGTAGTACTCAAGCAAGATACATTTTTAAAGCACCAGTGAAAACGTGGGCCTAAAAGTATGCAAACTTTTAACTGTATTAGGATTTTTTACGAGATAAATTACAAAAAGTTCACTTATAAGAGCATGAAATTTAAAGAATCCAATTGTTCAAAAACTGAACGTGATATAAATTAATTTGTAAACTTAGGTTTTCCTTAGCTATAGATTAATATTGTAGCTTAAAAATAGAAGAAATTTAATTATATTTTTGTATGAGAAAAACCATTATTCATAGAAATGGGTTATAAACCTGGAAAGAATAGGGCTTCAGAAATCTGTAAAATTCTTTGGGGCTTTCTTAACAACAAGCTTACTTCCGTAAAGTTATGGAGGGAAGTTTTACCCATAGGGCAATATGAAAACCACAGTAATGATTCGACTTTCGGATGAGGTGTTATAAAATAAAAAGTGTTTATTTAATTTTCAAAATGTCAATATTTCAAAAAAGAACTGATTTAGCTTATCGTTTTATGATTAATTGGTTTATTTTAAGATTTTTTATCCTTAACTGAATTAACTTAAAAATATTTTAAAATGTTTAATTATTTGTCTTTGGCGGGAATTCCCGGGAAATTTAAAAATAAATCCCCATTTCCCGGGAGCGAAAAAGACGGGGAAAAGAAAAACTAGTTATGTGTGAAATAAATATTAAAGTTTGTTTCTTTTTTCATCTTTTTGCAATAGTCTCCATGTGGAGCAATATACAAAATTTTTAGGTGACTATTGATATTAAAAGATATAAATCATTTATATAATTGTCAGTTTACAGTGGTTCAGGTATTTGTTGAAAGATTTTTATTAAATAACAAACTCTGTAAGCGCTTGTTATACCAACTAAAATATAATTTTCAATCTCAGATGATCGTCTGGAAGTCAAGGATAAAGATTTGTGTTTTCCAAAGGTTTTAAGTCTTTTGCTTCATCCCCACCTAGTGCCAAAAACCACTCGAGGAAAATTAAAATTTAGGTTAAAATTAATCACTTCCAATGAAGTTTTCTTTAAATTTTGTCTTTAAATGTTGACCAAGTTAAACACTGTATACTAATGTACTTATTTGAATAAGAAATGTCAATTTTTTTTTTATTGATGATTTTTTTTTAATAAATGGTATTCAGTTTATTAAAGAGAATATCATAAGATTTTAAAGTGTTCGTTTATATAAAACATAACATGTTTTTTTTAATAAAAGATGAACGGAATAAGCTAGGATTAAAAATAAATCATCTGCTAGTATGATTTTTTTCTCCAGATTTTTCAGGTGTATCATTATACACTTCACCACAGGTGTAAAGGGTATATATAAGATTGTCATTCCGTTTGTAATTTCCACAATTTTCGTCGGAGAGCAAAAAAGTTTATATTTTCTGGATGCTTATAAGTAATTATGTCGATAGTACAATGTCCATCTGTCCATGTATATATATATATATATATATATATATATATATATATGTATATATATATATATATATATATCAAACGATCAAAAATCGTTTCAAAAATTTTGCTATTGAAATTCAGCAAGATAGATTCATAAATGTAGGAGATATGTGTAAAAAACCGGTTTTTTGAAGTTTTAAAAAAGGTTTACAAGGCGTTTGTGAAGCCTCCCGATAACTTAGATATATGATGTATATATCAAAAGATCAGAAATTTTTTCCAGAACTTTTCCATTGAAACTCGGAAAAACACGGCTCAAAAATAGCGGAGACATAAAAAAAAGGTTTTTGAAACCCGTTTTCGATTTCCTATATAAGCTAGGGACTTCGTTTTTGCAAAACAAAATCGGAAAATTTTTTCTAAAATTTCCTGCTCAAGAAATGAACTTAGTCGATCCATTTGTTACAGAGATATCGGCCAAAACGCATTTTTGACCGATATCCAAGTCTTAAGTAAGCTACGGATTTGGTTCTTATCTAGATAGATCATAAATAATATTCTTGATTTTCAAATGAATTATTGGCAAATCTGTTTTTATGTTTGCTTCTCTTATAGTTGTTGATAAACTAAAACAACTATAAATTAAGGCATATTTGGTTTTTTCAAGTTTTTGAAGCATCTATGTAGTAGAAACTTCGTTCTTTCACAGAAAAATCGGAAATTTTTTTAAGAATTTTTGTGTTGAAAAAATGAACTAATTATATCTAGTATTACAGGTCAAAATGTGTTATTAGATTTTTTGAAGCTCCTATATAAGCTATGGATCTCGTTCTTGCATAAATCTAACACAAATATATTTTTTGAATTTCGGTTTTCCATAAATTTTCCATCATACCCTTATTTAATTTAATGTTAGCTTACATTTATAAAATATTTGTTCTGCATCGAAATGATTACATATTCCTTAAATATGTGCGAACTTTTGTAATGTTTTATATAAAAAATAATTGCAAACTACATTACTTTTAGTTTGTTTGGTATGGTAATATCTTTCCATAAAAATTTAAAATTTATAATCACAATTAAACACTACTGGGGCCTTCTTATATTCACTTTTAACTTGCATCTAATTCCTTTGGAATTGACACAATTGTGGGTAGTTTAAATAACTAATACTCTGTGGGGCTAAAATAACATTACCATTTATGGGGGATTCTACTGTAATAACAAAATTATAAATCTGGTCACTTTTTGTTAGGATTATTCGAGTTTATTTAGACTAAAGTTGCAAAACAACCACATATCTTGTCGCATTTTGAGTAAAATCGCTATAAGATAAATCTTTTTGTAAATTTTTAGATACTATTTAGATACTATTCAGGACCATTTTCCCGATTATTCGGTATGTAAAACTTCTAAACATGAGAAAAGTCAGCAATAACGTTTTCAGCCTAATACAAAATATTGATTTTTTTTACTGAGTGGCTTAGATTATTCTTTGCCTCAGAATTCTTCTCAACATTGTTATGATATAAAATTTTCTTAGCTTGGTTCACTTGGTTCCTTGTTAAGCTTTTTTATTACCCTGAAATATAATACTTTTATCACAAAATTTACTCAATCGACATAAGTTCAAAAAAAGTTCCTAAAAAGATTCAAATTTTATTTTGTACATTTTTCTTCGACTGCCATCTGCATATAGACAAACGACCAGATTTCAAAAAACTGATCTGTTCTTAAATCTGACATGTCTGTAGAAGATATTGTAATCAAGAAAGGTATTTAAAATTAACGGCAGTAAGAGTTATTGCGAAAATTATGTGTTATATTTTATTAGACGCACACATTTTTTTAAAGGGGGTTTTAGAGGTATAAGTTGGCAACAAAAATTTCACTGTCAGCTATTTGAAAGACTGACATGAAATGTCGTTATGAATATTTTAAATATAGTCTGGCATGACGTAAATTACTCCCAACCAGGTTTCGAGGTTTCTATTGATTTTCACAAGAAAATTAAATACAGAAATACTCATTTCTGGTTGAATCGATATGAAAAAGCTCTCAAGCGAAAAAACGTGTTCATGAGTTGGTAGATCGGCTATACGAAGCCTTGATGAGGTTTGCGTTCTGGTAGCTATATTTAACAAATTTTCGCAAATTCCATACGTCCAAATTAGTTTTATGCAGATTGACTTTGCAGTCAGGGCCTAATATTGATGAGTAGTTTATTATCCAGTGCATATTATATGCTTTATTTAATTCTCATAATGTGTGAGAATTTAGCTCCGTGAGATAGCTTCGTTTTTAACATTAACGGTACAATTAACAGAGTCAAGTTATTTTTTAACAACTGGCGTTAAAATTAAAAAAATATATACAACTGATTGTTCAGATCCGCTATGTATACAAAAATATCATATATAATAAAAAAAAACTACCAAATTAAGGAATTTGAAATTAAAATATATATTACCATATGTTTTCAATAGTAACGTAAAAAAATTTTTGAAACTTTTGATAAAATTAAAATTTGTGAGAGGACTAGACCTATTGTGCTTGAAAGCCATGGTTTCAAATATTTTTAATTTTCTATATATTGCCCCCCGTGAAAAAATTCCCATTTTTCAAAGTTAAGTTTCTCAGATCTGAAATAAATTCTGAATATAGCTTTCAAGCACAATAAGCCTAATCGGATTTTTCCAATCTTTTTTACGTTACTATTGACAAAATATGGCAATACATGTTTTAATTTCAAATTTCTTAAATTGGTATTTTTTATTAAATATATTTTTGTATATATAACAGATCTGAACTATCCATTTTATATATTTTTTTTTTTCAATTTTAATGCAAATTTTTAATAAAAAATAACTTGGTTCTGTTAATTTTACAGCCTTTGTTAACTGAAAATGTTAAAAACGCAGCTATTTTACGGAGATAACTTCACACACATACATATTTTTATGAATTTTTTAAGATATATATTACTATAATAATATTTCTCTTTAAAATTTCCTTTTAAGTACTTCACTAAAATTTTATTACTATTTACATTAGAATAGATAATTAGGTTTCTCTACACAACCATCTTACAAGATGAACTGTCAAAAAATACACACATACGAAAATTTGTTTGTGTGTGTGCAGGTGTATTTTGTAAATTACTGAAAAACAATGTTTTTTTGTAAAATTGTTTCCTTTTGGTGTTTGTTTTACATGTTAAGAATCATTTTTTATAAATAAGTGTGTTTACTCTGTGACTGATTGAAAATAATGATATTTTATAGGATTTATTAAAGTACGTGTACCCCTCATTTAAGATTTAACATAATATAATCAAAATGGTTACTCTCATCTGCCGACGTTATCTCATATATTATATCAGCGTTAATCTCAGTTGTAGACCTGGGGTTAAGCCTTGTCAGCGATCTTGCTTTACCCCAGGTCTACAAATGAGATTAACGCTGATATATAAGATGTGAGATAACGCCGGCAGAGGAGAGTAACCATTTTGTTTATATTATGTTAAATCTTAAATAAGGGGTACACGTATTCTAATAAATCTTATAAGATATCATTATTTTCAATCAGTCATAGAGTAAACATGTCGATTTTATTTAAGCAATTCACACTTTTTTAGCACAATTTTTTTAACATGTAAAACAAACACTAAAAGGAAACAGTTTTACAAAAAACATTGTCTTTTTAGTAATTTCCAAAGTACTCATGCACACACACTCACAAACAAACTTTTGTATATATGTATTTTTTAACAGTTCATTTTATAAGATGGTTGTGTAGAGAAATCTCATCACAACAGTCTCATAATACATCTTATAATACTAATATTTGAATCTACATGTGAAATAATTCTCTCAGAGAGCGAATTTGACACTCTCTGATACAAAAATCTCACATATTATGTTACGTCTAGACGGGCTGTTATTCTACTTGTGTATTTGAGACTATAATGTTACTTTTAACAACCCAAAAGTCGTATTTTTTCCGTTAGCGCTTTTTTCAAAAAAAATCGCTAAATTGGCGCGTTTTACTTTCAGTAATACGTCGATTAACTGCACATTTTACGTTTATGAATGCACCAAAAACCACAAGTTTTTCATTAAATTTTGAAATGATAAAATTCAGACCTAAAATTCAATTTTTTAAAGTATGTAGTCATTTAAAATTTCCCATCGTACATAGGATTTATTAACAATTTTCTATATTCTTCCAGACTTGTTTACAATTTGATAGTATTTACAGATATTGTTAACATTTTGGACTGATTACAGCAAAGCTTCTGCATTAAAATTCAGAAATATCTGGCCGAAGTTTTCAAGTTTTGTCAACTTAAATTCTTTGAAAAGGTTTTGTCGAATTTTATGTACATTTTTTAAATATACATAAAATTCGACCGCTTACTTGTTTAATAAGAACACAAATTTTCAATTTTACATATGTTCATATCTAAATTGAGTATAAATTCATTATTAGTGCTAAAGTTAAAATATCTTAAAAAGTAGCAAATATGGACTATGTAATGTTGAACTTCATACTTTCATAAAAATCTGGTTTAACAAATATAGCGTTTCATTCTTTGTTCACTCTCTTTATCTCGTTCTCAATGTTAAAGCAGCCGCCGTAAATTTAGGAATAGGGCTAAACAAAACAGCACTGCAAACTGATGCTGACCAAATGTAATCAACTCTGTAACAAACAGTGCATAATAAATTGTCTGCTGATTGTGGCAGCACACACTGCTGACTGTGCGCTAATTTAATTTGGGCTTAAACGCTCTGTATTGCATTGACGTAAACATATCTGACGCCGTCATTATAGACATATCAACTATGTACTCTAAGTGACAATATTATTCTCATATGGTGGGAGACATAGTGTAATAGAAAAGTAACCTCGTAAGCGCAGCTGATATACAATTTTTTCATGTACACACCATGCTAAACTGTTGTTTTTTTATTCTTATGTAAAATTTTTTGCCGCGTTTATTTACTCTTCTTCATTTTCTCACTTTTTGTTCATAGCATTTTGACATTATGTGTAATGATTTTAGACTAACAAAATACAAGCAATTGTGGTTTTAGTAAATATGCGATCACTTTATAATTACATTATGGTGAGAGAGATAAAGAATCAACAAAAAACAGATAAAAGTAAATAAACGCAAAAAACAGCAACAAACACTACATACCTTTTTCGCAAACACCTTGGCTCTTAATCAGCAGCAACAACAAATAAATCCAATTGGAAATTAATTTTTACTTTACTCCACAATAAAATTTCTAATTTATTTATGTTTTCTTTGCAAAATCAATTATACCAAGAAAAGACACACAATAATACATTTTTTCCAAACCATATGAGATCGTAAACACACTTTTTCTTATTTTGCCATAACACCTTTTAATTATTTTATTTAGTTGTACAAGTACACGCTAATTTTTGACTCTGATTTTTTCATTATTTCAGGTCAACAATATGAAGAAGAAAAAAATGTAAACAAAATACAATATTTTCAACAGCACACACGCTTACACAAACCCATGTACAAATAAATATCGTTTGGCAGTTCTTGCCTCTGGTCAATACAAAAAAATCAAAGGAAAAAATTCACTTAACGGGGAGTGCAAAAATTCTAATGAAAACACGTGAAAATTAACGTTAAACCAACACTTTTCGAATGCAGCATGTAAAGTTTAAATTGTTGTTACATTTTTTAACCGAAAACTTCTGAAATTGTTAACTGATTTTGAGAAAAATTTAATTAAAAACGAATTTACGACAGCACTAGCTAGAGCTTATTTTGGAAATTATTGAATTTTCATTAAACTGACAGCTGGTTGTTCAAAGTGATGCCAATGTGTTTAAAAATGCCAGGTTGGTGAGGAGATGCCAGTTGTGTAGTAAAGTATTTGCTTAAATATTAGTGTAGACATGAACCCACAACAATGTGTTTGGCAGTTAAATGCTTGTTACAAAAGTTTAAATTATAAATTTTATTTTTTTACAGTGGGTATCATGTACATTTTAACAAAATTTGAAAATACATATAATACACTGGATGTTTTCAATACTTTAGAAAAAATTATTTAATATTTTTGTAATTGTATTCTATATTACATATTATCATTTATGATTATATTTATATATAAAAGAGTAATGTTACTGAGTGATTGACTGACTTACTTACTGATTCATCATCGCACAGCACAAACGGCTGCAGTTAGAAAGAGGAAATTTGGACTGTGTAGATCTACGAAGACGGGATTTTGGAAATTCTAATGTTTAGAGAGTAAAAACGAGTAAAATAGGTAACCTTATGTCTCTTAAAATAATATAAATACAAAAGAATCTGTCTGGTGCTTTTTTGAAAATCTGGACTTTTAGGGGGAATATGGATACTTTTGGTACTTTTTTTTGGCACCAAACCTATCTTCTAAACCAGTCAAATAACAACTAAAAGTTACATCGTATTGGTAACTTGTCGTAAAATGACAAATACAAGTTTAGTACTTTTCGGAAATTCTAACGCTTAAGGGGTAAAAATTGTACCTATTTCGGTACTTTTTTCATGATACATTTTGTTCTATTTATTGATATGTACATATGCGTATTTTAATATGGGATCCACTACAATTTAGAAATTCATTGGAGTAAAATTTTTGTTACATCCATTGGGGAAAAAAGGACTTAAAATTGTGAAAGGGAGAGAATTTACGAGAGGGGACTTTGTGGTGCTTTTTCGTTCTTCACTGGAGCTTTTTGAGTTATCTATAATATTGAACTTAAAATCATGAAATTAAATATATATGGTTCTAAGTGAATGAGAATCCATAAGAGATACTTTTTTGTTCTTCTAATGGTACTTTTTGAATTTTCTATAATATGGAATATAGAAACATGAAATTAAAGATATATGATCCTAAGTGGATGAGAATCCATCAGAAGAGATTTGCGGTACTTTTTTTTTTTGTTCTTCTAATGGTACTTTTCGATTTTCTTTTTTTAATATTGAACGGAGCAACATGACATTGTTTACAAACTTACTTACAAACATGAAATTAAAGATATGAATATAGTCCTAAGTGAATGAGAATCAATAACAGAGGACTTTCTGATATATTTTCGTTCTTCTAATGGTACTTTTTGAATTTTTTCATAATACTGAACCAAAAAACATGAAATTAAAGATATATAGTCCTAAGTGAATGAAAATCCATAATAGGGCAATTTTTGGTACTTTTTCGTTTTTCTAATATTACTTCTTAAATTTTCTGTAATATTGAACTATAAACATGAAATTAAAGACACATTGTCCTATGTGGGCAATAATTCGAAAGGGGAGACTTTCTGGTACTTTTTCGTTCTTCTGGTGATATTTTTTGAATTTCCTATTATATTCAACGTAGAAGCATGGAATTAAATATAAACAGTTCTGAGTGAATAAAATCCTATATGAAGGCACTTTTTGGTGCTTTTTCGTTCTTCTTGGATACTTTGTGAAATTTCTTTTATATTAAACCTAGAAACATATACTTGAATACATTTATGTGGTCCTAAATGAGTGAGAGTCCACAAGTGCGGACATTGTGGTACTTTTTCGTTCTTCTAATAGTACTTCTTGCATTTTCTGTAACATTCTGCCTAGAAATATGAAATTGAAGATTTTTATTTATTTATTTATTTAATAGCCAATAAAATTACAATTGCTTACAGGCTAGCATACATATTATTCTTAAAACTATTTACAGTAAAATGTTTTCCATAAACATTCAATAACAAAGTCTTATTATTTAACTAAGTTAAAAATACTCCTCTTAATGCGGATTGGATTTACTGAGAAATCAATACATAGATAAAAACTGTTGAATTGATCGCATATATGTCTCATGGGATCAAAATTGGCATAATTGGTTCGAAAATATATGATTTTTAAAGGAGTATAATTTCTACTTGGACGAATTGGGATTACAAATTCTATCTTACGAAGCTGGAACTCAGAATTAATTGAACCGTTTACTAATTTAATTATAAATGAAATATTCATATATTTTCTCCTACTTTCAAGAGCAGAGATATCAATAAGCTGTAATCGACTTTCATATGATGGTAAATTAATGTTAGGATTCCATGGAAGATTACGAAGACAAAATATGAGAAATTGTTTCTAGACCGATTCAATTTTCTTTATATGAAATTTGCATTGAGGATCCCAAACCACGGAAGAATATTCCACGATTGGTCTTACGAAAAATGTGAATAATTGCTTGGAAACGTAATGATCATTAAACTCTCTTCCCCAACGCTTGAGGAAACCTAGAACTCCTTTTGCCTTATTAACAATTTGCGAAACGTGGGAATTAAAGGATAGTTTACAATCAAGAAACACACCCAGATCAAGAAATTCTTCGACTAGATCAAGTAGATATTCATTTATTGTGTATCTACAAAGTACTGGATTTCATGTGTTTACACTTTCTTAAATTCAGATCCATTAGATTCATCATACACCAATCACAAAGATTGACAAGATCTAATTGGAGTAAGGAACATTGATGGAAATAGTTAACTTTACATCATCAGCGTACATTAATATTCTAGAATTCTTAATGCAAGCTGGTAAATCATTTATAAATATTAGGAATAATAAGGGGCCGAGATAACTGCCTTTCGGAATATCGGATAAAACAGGAATAGATTTCGATATACATTCCCTAAATAATATACATTGGCATCTATTTTCAAGATATGTAGAAATCGATTTAAGGAAAACAGGAGAAAATCTGAGTTTATAAAATTTGAACAATAGGAGAAAGCTTTACTGCATATTGTGTCTATCTGTAAACCGGAATCAAATGCAGTTATAACTGAGGTTGTGAACTCCAAAAGGTTAGTAGTAGCGGAACATCCTTTTCTAAATCCATGCTGAAATGCCGAAAGATAACAAAAAACTTGATGCGAAAGGATTTCAGTAACTATCTTTTCGAAAAGTTTAGGAATAACACTTAATTTAGCAATACCTCTATAATTGGAAATGTCGGATCTACTTCCGGATTTAAACAAAGGTATAATATAAAATTCCCTCCAAGCTTCAGGAAAATAACCACTAAATGTTGATATGTTGAATAAGTAGGTTATTGGAGATATAAGAGAATGTAAGCATTTTATAAGAACACTGCTTGGAACACCGTCAAGTCCACATTTATCAGAATATTTTAGATTCTGTACAGCTCTCAGTACCATCGAATTATCTAATGTTTATCAGAAAAGAATGAGAAGAAAGCAGCAAACATATCGCAAATATCTGAATTGTTTAAGGATTCTTTATCTCCAATTTTCATCATGGGTGGATATCCAAAGACTCGACGCTTAGAATTTAGAAACTGATAGAAATATTTTGGATTATTTTTAAAGTTTATTTTCACCTTAAAAAGATAATTATTGTAACATTGGATATTTTATGAATTGTAAACTGATCTTGATATGGAGTATCTCATATAATCAATGGATAAACCGGACTTTTTATATTTTCTGTAATGTTTGTTTTTTCAAATTTTTAATCCATTCAGCTGCTTAAAACATTTGAATAAGCCATCAAAGAATTTATTCAAAATGATGTCAATATTATGAGGGCATACTTTATTTTAATAATGGATTAATGCGAAGAATATTAAATTCTTCAGGTTGATCACCAAATACAAGATCAAGTAATTTGCCAAGCTTATTTACTATGTTATTTGGAATAGTCCTAAATCAGCAATATCATTTAATGTTTGGAATATTAAAGTCACCAAGAACAATTATGGAGTCACCAGGTATCGATTGATTAGCTACAAATTTTATCGCGTTTGCATGTTGTTCATAAATTTGAATGTTTGACACAGGAGGAATATAAGAGCAAGTTATAAAAAATTTTCCAAATTTGGCTTTAACATATACGGCCAAAATTAATTAATAAAGAATTATTTATTCCGAAGGAAAAGAGTTGAGATAGAAATTAAGAGATGAAATAAATAAGAATCCTTAAAAGGGATTTTGTGGTACTCTTTTGAAATTCTAATATTATTCTTTAAATTTGTAAAATAAAATATACAAATACAGAATAATGCGTTGATACTAACATCTAGATGATTTTATGCACTTTAGGGCGATTCCTGGAAGTGAGTTTATATGGACCGATTCTCATAAAATTTTGCAATGTTGTTTCTACTTACATAAAACTTATTTGTGTTTTAGTTTAATACTAACATTCGTATGGGATTTATGCACGTTAAAGTGATTTTCGGAAGAAGGGTTTATATGGGAGCTGTGGACAGTTGCAAACCGATCTTCATAAAATTTGGTACAAAGATCGATACTTGTACAGAACTTCTTTGCATCGAATTTCATTAAAATATTCTTATTTTTATGGCATTTATGAGTATTTAAACTCTATTTCGTAGGATGTTTGTATGGAAGCTTAGTGAAATAATAGACTTCGTCCTTGCGTCATAAAACTCCCACGTGTCAAATTTCATTGAATTATCTTTAAAATTGCGACCCCTACTTTGTACACAAGATTTGCATGACAGCTAGCCGTCCAGCCAGCCATACGGATGGGCATCGATAGATCGATTTAAAAAGTGATTCTGAGTCGATTGATATACTTTAAGGTGGGTGTTGGATAACTTTTTCTATGCGTTACAAACATCAGCATAAACGCATTATACCCTAACCACCTATGGTGGTGTAGGGTACATTTAAAAGCCTAAAACATAATTACAGTTACAGTAAGTGATAATATTTTAAGAAAAAATATCTCACTTACTAAAAATTACTTGCCAAACTTATTTTTACGCAAAAAATATGCCCATATTAAAACAAAATTCAAATTGATTCTACGAGGATACGAACCGTGGCTTGAAGATTTGTAATCTAATCATATATGTGAATAGTATACAAATCAATTTGCAACACTATATGTTGAATATGTTAAAAATGTTGAAAAATTATTTTTTTTTACACAAATTAAAGTAAAACTATTTTTTGAATTTCAAAATATCGTGTGACCTAGGGGGGTAAAAAATCAAGGCTAGCAGTTTTAAAGTGTTCGATGGGTTCGTATAGAAATTTCGTTTTTATTTAATAAATTTGAAGGAAAAATTTTTAATTAATTAAAAATATGTTTGATTTAATTTTTGTTTGAATATAAATTATGAAACAATTTTTCGAAGTCTTGGCCAAGGATCGAACTCAGGACCTAAGGTCTTTCAGTCACAAACCCAAGCAGTATACCACATCGATATGTTGGAATTTATTATCTTTATTGCTTATATAAAAAGCTTGACACACAATTCAAATCTAAATAATACGTTTTTTTATAAAAAGCAAATCAAAAAGTGCCTAGAAATTCTTGTCAAATGATTATTATTTTTTTAGGAAAAATAGAATTTTATAAGGAGTCCCAGGCATACGAACTCAAGCTTAACGATTTGTAGTCTAGAACACTGCCTCTTACAAATTTCCAATAAGAAAACATTTATATATTATTGTGTGTGAAATAGAAAATATTATTAAATTTGGGCAAAGAAAATTAGAAAAAATGTTGAAGCTATTCTAGAAAATCGTTTCGCTGAACTTCAATACCAAAATTTTCGAGACTATATGATGCATATGTGTAGAAAGAGAAATGTATTTATTGGACTATGGGCTTAAAAAATCAATTTCAACATACAGACGGACAGAGAGACATATATTCTCAAAAGTTATATATAATCATAATAATCACATATATTTTTCAATTTGAGGTCGTGGATATATATTTAAAGACTTTCGTATAAAAAGTTTATCATTTTATATATAAACTTCATTTTATGTAAAGGATATAAGAAATACCTACATCGAAAGAGGTTTTTATGAAAAGCCCATATTTTTTGTGTTCGCAAACATTTTTTAATTACAAAGTTATTTTATATTTTTGAAACTAAATATTTATTGATAAAATGCAAGAAGAGCATGAAAAGACAAAAAATTTTTGTTGTACGGTGTTACTATACAGTTATCAAAGCTTATTTTTCAATAATTACGGTTTAAATTTGACTAAAAATTGCTTTTTATTTCAAGATTTCTAAAAAATTAAAAATTTGTCAGTACGTTGCACAGTGTGCGATTCAAAAAATTAAAAATTGGAAATAATTATGGAATCGGAACGACTGTTTCGATTTCAATGAAATTCAAATAGTGATATTAGAGGTATAGGCGACTTTAAGTTTTGAGCTTGGACCATATAGTTCTACAGGGAGCGGGTATCATCAAAAAATATATACTAATAAAAATTGTGTGAAATTTGGAACCGCTGTAGCAAAAAAAGCTTCACCAAAGCAGGCTAAAACGTAAAAGTTTTAATTTTTGAAGATTAATATCTCTTACACTAAAAAATATATTTTTTGTAGATCTCGACCAGCAGAATCCTCCTATATAAAAATCTTTCAAATCGGTTTAAGTATAATTAGTCCGGATCGTTTTTAAAAAAATTTATTTCCGAGGTGTCTATTTTGGGACCCTGTGGACCCGCCACCTGTAGGTCTTTATGATCCTAGCTCAAAAAACTTAAACTCTAATGTACCTCCACTATCACTATTTGAAAGCTTATTGCAATCGGAACAGGCGTTCCGTAATTCCATAATTATTTCCATTTCATTTTTTTAATCGCACACTATGCGTTGCTTACACAAATGTTCGAAAACATATTAATAGTCTGGGGAATTTCTAATAAGACCGACTCTCCCAACATATTTCATGAATGATTTTGGTTATTATTAAGCTAAAACCTCCACAAAAGTGGTATATAGTGGTAGAGCCACTATATTGCAGCATAACCCTTTTCAATAAATATCTGTAAAATTTTTGGAACTCTGGGACTTTTCCGGATAGTGCAGAATATTCCAAATAAGAGGAAACAACTTATTCAGACCCATAAATTATGATAGGAACAATATAATACATAAAAACTATAAAAATGTCAGTTTATTGTAAAAATAAGAATTTGTCTAATAAAAAAGATGTAAAAATCGATTAAAGGTAATAATCCGTAATATGAGAGTGCCTTTGGTAGGGATAGTTATGCCTAAAACATTTTAATGAAAAGAAGAATGTAAAGTTTTTGTGCTATTATTTATTGGAAATAATTATGGGACCATCATCTGAGTAAAATATTCCAAATTTATAAAGAATTTGAAATGATAGCGACTTGAATTGTTCAACAAGTCTGATGGGAAGGTGATCCTGGGAATATAATATGGAAGTTTCAAAATAATAAAGTACATCCTATGAAATGATAAAAGAGAGTTCATCCAACGCCTAACTATATCCGCCGATGAAAAAGCTTTTTGATATTACGAAGAAATTCAATGATTATTACAGCGAAAGATCGGTGCCAGTTAGAAGCAAAAACGGAGAAATTATTACAAATGCACGAGCTCAGCTCTGCAGATGGAAAGAGCACTTTTTGGAAACGGTGAATATACAGCGTTCCGGAATTGCTGTGACGCATGACGAACACATTGAACCGAACAATCCCCCTACTAAATCCGAAATATATGAATCAATAAAAGTCCGGAAACTGAACAAAGCTGCCGGTGTCGATAACATCCCAGCAGAAATATTTAAAACGGATCCCAATATGTTCTCTGAAATGCTTTTTAACGAAATATGGGAGATAGAACACTACCCTATGGATATGTTGAAGGGCATCATAATTAAACTTGTAAAGAAAAGTGATAGCACAAGATGTGACAACTGGCGAGGTATAACAGTTCTTCGAGATGTGATGAAAATACTTATGAAAAAAATATTAGAGCAAATGATGACCTATATTAATGACAAGTTAAGACCCGAGCAAGCTGGCTTTAGACCTTCTATGTCCTGCACGGACCAAATAAACACCCTCCGAATAATCATAGAACAATTTATGAAATTGCAATCACCCCTATTCATGCTGTTTGTCGATTATTAGAAAGCATTTGACTCAGTAAATAGAAACTGTGTTTTGACTGAGCTAACTAACTTTGGCGTACCGGATAATATAATACGAATGGTACGAGCGAGTTACGATACATTTGAATGCACCATGTTTTATAATGGTGAAATATCTAACCTATTTAAAACGACGTCTGAGGTTAGGCAAGGGTTCTTACTACCACCGGTTCTGTTCCTAGTTGTATTAGATGCTGTTATTATACGCTCATCCACAAATGGACCAAGAGGAATTATATGAGTAGCTGGACTATGCAAATGATAAATGTGAGCTTTCCCACAGACGTGTTCATATACAAGCAAAAATTAATGATCTAAGCAGAGAGTCAGAACAAGTTGGTTTGAAAATTAATATCAATAAAACAATGAAGAATCAACAGAACCATTAACCATCGTCAATGACGTAATAGAAAGTGTAATCGAATTTCAATACCTAGGCAGTATGATAGATACAAATGGAGGTGCCCTTCTCGATTTCATGTCAAGAATACGAAAAGTAAGAGGTGCTTTTGCTTTGTTATCAAAAATTTAGAGGTCAAACGAATACAGAAAAAGAACAAAGTTAAGCATATTTTCAGCATGTGTGCTGTCCGTCTTATTATATGGATGCGAAAAAAGAAATTAAGCGTAAAATGCAAGTTTTTACTTTCGCATAATACTTGGAATTTATTGGTCTAATACAATTACAAATGCTCAACTGCTCGCCATAACGAATATGAATGAAATAAACTGTGAAATCCGAAGACACAAACTTGGCTGGATTGGGCACACACTTAGAAGAGAAGACAACATATGCCGAAGAACGCTAACATATAACCCCCAGGATGCAAGAAGACGAGGAAGACTGAACAACTCTTGATGACGTTCAACATCAAACGAAGTTAACAAGCTGCCTGACTTTAAGGATAGAAAGATAGTTAATTTCATGGAACTAGGAAGTATTGCAAATATACCTTCCAGATGGAGATTTCTTATTGAGAGCCTATGCCCACAATGAGGTATCTCTAAATTAATTTTAGAGCAAGGCGTATTATTATAATACATACAACGATGTGAAAATTATTCCTAAGAACAAAAGTATAAATTTAATAATCAGTTTATTAAAACTTCGAGCATGCAAAACCAAAATAGTTATTTTTGAAGTCACTGTATTTAAATTTTAAGTAATTCTTACTTTAATTGTCGTATGACAACATTATTTGGAAAACTTTAAAATATATTTAAAATATATTTTAAAACTTAAACGACGATAAGTTTAGTATTTAGATTTATTTAAGTAATTTTAAATTCATTACTCTACGTCTACATATAAGATCGGCAGAATAACGGGAAGAAATTTTTATTTCTAATTTTATGTTAGGGGTGGAGAACACGTACATGAGAAATTTAAATTTTAAATTGCCTTTTTTGTCGAAAATTTGATTTTTTCGGTTTGTATATTTTATTTTTTAACAATATTAATTCATCTTGCACTTTTTTTAAAGAGAAAATAAAAAAGAGCAATAAATTTGATAGCTTATGTTAAACATTATTGCTCAACTTTGTGTTTAAACATTTATTGCGAAATACAATTTTGCAATAAATTTCTTATTGGAGATAGAATTTGACAATTTCCAATATTAAAATGTCTACGTGTAGACTAGGGATTCCTCGTATTTTTAATCTGCGAAAGGATAGTGGGCTATGATTTTTATATTATTATATTTATTTTTTTTTATGAGTAATTAACATGAAAGAAAGGGGTAGTCAATCAAGTACGACCATGTGATACCATTATGTATGCGCGTTAAACTGATTTTCGGGTGAGGTCCTTATATAGAAACGATGAACATATTTGGACCGATCCTTGTTAAAATTCATTCTTACGTAAAACTTATTAATACCAAATTTAATTAAAAATCTGGCATTTATATGAAATTTGTGCGCTTAAAATGATTTTTTGGAGTGGATCTTATATAGGAAATATGTTCAATTATGAACCGATCCTCTTGAAATTTGGTAGTGTGATTTATAGTTATATAGATTTTAATTGTTGCAAATAAAATCACAAATTAAATTATTTATATTCAATTTATGAGTGTTAAAGCGCCATTCTGAAATTGGTGTTATATGGCTATTTGGCCAATTAAATGCCGACCTTAGCGAAATTTTCTGTCATGATTTATACTCAAATACAAAATAATCATGTCAAATTTTATTTCGATACTAAAATTTTTATGGTATACGTTTAAATAATTTTTGGGAAGGTGCCTCATATGGAAACTATGGTCAATTATAGAACCAAACCCTTGAAATTTTATAGTGTGTCTGATGTCGATAAAAATCATATTTTCCTCACAATTATGATCACTAGGCTAGGTAAAATAATGGACGGATTTAAACCATTTTCTATAAGCTTCGTCTTTAATTCTTAAAAAAAATAACGACTATGCCCGTTATTATTAAATAATGTTTAAAATCACAGCATATATTTCGAGAACAAAAATTACATAAACATTGACAGTACATTTTTAAAATATTATAAAATTTGAACTGTTAAAGCTAAAGGAACAAAATGTGAGATTCAGAAATTACATTATGATATTTGAAAGATTCGCCATGGTACGTTAAAAAATAAAAATTTCAATATTTGAAGCACAATATCTCGCAAATTAAAAAAAATAAGATATGCCCGAGGTACCCAACTTTGGGACTCTTTAAACCCGGTAGGTCTATATGGTCCAAACTATAAACTTAAACTCGTCTACACCTCTACTATCACTATGTGAAATTTCATTGAAATCGGAACAGCCGTTCCGAAACTGCGTAATTATTTCCACTTCATTTTTTGGATTGATAGAGGAGGAGCTAGGCTTTTAGGATACTGTTTGCTGGAATATGTAACTTAAGTACATTGGACCAAATTTGACCACATCGGAGATAAAAACACATCGGATCTTGTAACTTTTACAAGTATGAACCGATTTTGTATATCTTTACATTTCTGAATTCTACTGATCAAGACAAAGAAAAAAACAAACATTCCATTATCTTTTATGGTTTAAATTCTAAAATTTAATTTCCTATTTTTTGCCTTGGTTTTTTTGCATTTTTGTCCTATAACTTTAAAAACAAAAATTCTAAAATTTTTTAAAAAAATATGTTGAAAATCTCTATAATTTTTTAAAACAAAAAAAAAATTACAGTCAAAGTTTTGAAATATGTCTCAAAAATTGCAATTTTTGCCAAAAAAGTAACAGTATATTTCATTTTTTTTAATTTTGTCAAACAATACTGCAGCAGTGTTTGAAAATGATCAAATTTTCAACTAAAGTTAAAATTTTTGGCACTTTTTTGAATTAGATAAGATAGTATGATATGTTTTTAAAGTTTTTGCAAAAAATTATGATAACGTGCTGGTAAATTTATTCACACGAGGCAATTTTCCTAAAATACTCATATTTTCAATAACAAAACTGTTGACCTTAAAAAATATGTAGTAAAATTATATATATTTTTCTGATCTTTACATTTATCAATTCTTCATTAACTACTTTATAACAAGTGCAAAAATTATTTTTATACTAACAAACATTTCGAAAATATTGAGGCTCAAATTTATGAAATATGTCCACGTAAACATAATTTGCATTTTTTTTTTTTTATTTAAAGAAAAGTCTTATATACATTTTAAAATCGTAAAATTTTTTAAGGATATTTTTAAAAAAGGCACAATTTGCTTTGAAATTGTATGTAATATGAATATTTTGTGTATGTAACGTTTCTAGTAAATCAATTTTCGAACAAGCAAAACGCAGAAAAATTGTGCTAATACGTGCTTTACTTTTGTCAGCCACTGCATGTATGTATGTATGTATGTATGTATGTACGCCAAGACAAAGCTATATGTCAAAATTCCCTTCCCTCAATCAAATTCCTAGATTATTAAATATATGTATTTACAATATAATTTAATATCCAATTATTTATGTATCGTTTAAATTTGTAAAAAAAAAGTTCAGTGATAAATCGTCTTCCCAGTTACGAACTTTCCACAACTTTGCTCTCTAGGATATTATTGCAAATAAATAGTGGGTAAATGCATTGAAATATGAGTGCTGAGCTGCTCTGCTCTTTGTAAGTACGAATTATATACTCTCACCCATAAAAAATAGTACACATATAGTAAGTAAGAGTAAATAAATGAGTAAAAAAGAGCTTAAATGTAAATACTGGATTACTTTTTCTATGTTTTTGTTGTTGTTTTTATAATATTTATGTTTTAGTTGTAGTTGTTGTTATATTGTGAGGGTACCAGCCGGTGCCAGTGTAAAATAATTTTATTTTTATTTCTTTTTATTATTTTATACATATAAATTTATCTCATTATTGTTATTGTTGCTGTTTGTTTTTTCTTTGTAATCGCATTTACTCTGTATGTAATGTGTTATGTTTTGTTGTAGAGTTAGATTTTCTTACTGTAGTTGTTGTTATACACTTTTTATTTGAAAAATAATTATTGTTATGGGGGGCATAATGTGACCGCTATGCTTATATTATTCATTATAATTTCATTCCATTGTAACCATCTTAAATAAAGTTTTTTCAATGTTACTATTTTTAAATTGATATAAGGAAATAGTGGTCAATTCAATTTTATCTAGGTATATTTAATATTCAGAAGTGAAATCTCTCTCTATGATTTCTCAATTTAAACCGAATCATTTGTGCTTAATTTCCATAATTTACATATTAATATATTAGTTATCAGGGCAACCAAAAATATGCAAAATCATATTTTTTCTCGAGCTTCAAATTAACCAAACTGCTAGTTATTTATCCATTTCAAAAATTTTTGAGAATTTTGGCATCGATTTGTTAACGCATAGTTTTGCATATTTTGGTGGTAATAGCATATTTTTATATATTTAAGGCTTCGCAGCATATTTTGTAAGATTTTCATAGAAAATCCTTATTTTAAAGCATATTTTAGCAATTTAAATAACATATTTTTGCATATTTTGTATTTAAAAGCATAGTTTTGCTTTTATTGCACTAAAGAGCATAATTTTGCATATATTGCATTCAACATAATTTTAATTTACCATTAGTGAACTTTTTCTTTTTATTGTCATATACGTTCTTCAAAGGCGATTCTTTAAGAATTTTCGTCTTATAAATTTAAAAAATTTTGTAATTTCCTGATATAATGTATTAGATTTAAATGTTTTTAAGTAGCATAAATACTAGATATTTTACATTTTTGCCGAAAAAAATAATATTTTAAAAGCAAATTGTTTAGTTATAAGGTCATTTTTTCTGATTTTAAGAGCATTTTTTATACACATAAAACACTTTTTTAGAGCATATATTTTTGATTGTCCTTGTTATGATTATTTTAAAATATTTCACGAAAAGTTCCATTAGATTTCTTTTGTAATTTTCACTACAATTAATGAAACTTAAATTCAGGTGGATACTGATAACGATTTTTGCAAAATAATTAGAGATTTTGAAAGCCTTACGAAAAGTTTTTACACTTATCAACTGAAATGTAGCAAAGGCCTTAAGATTATCTTAAAGGGTATTGACTCTTATGTCGAACCAATTGAAATAAGGCAAAATTTGGAAGACAAAGGATTTAAGGTAAAAGATGTGATGAACATTCGCAATCAAAAAAAAAATAATTCTCAACCCCTTTTCCGAGCTGAACTGGAACCCGAAAATATGAAATTAAAAAAAGGTTTATTATTTACACAATCGTAAAATCACGGTTAAAGATCCGCGTAAGTGCTCGGAACCCGTTCAATGCGTAAATTGCCAAGAATATGGTTATACCAAGACTTATTGCAGATTGCTACCCGTTTGTATAGCTTTTGGAAAGTTACAAGTCTTCCAATTGTGTTAATCAAAAGAAAATTATCAATTGTAATTGTGGAGGAAATCACACTGCAAATTACAAAGGTTTCCCAGTATACATCTTAGTTTAAAAGTCATTAATTCAGAAGTCTGGAATTTGCTCGTTCAAAAAATAAATTCTCTCCAAACAAACTACCCCAGGGTAGAAGTCATCAGACAATAAAGTTTTTTATGCAAATGTCCTTATGTTTTAACAACATCCAAAAATATGTAAAATAATTTTTTTTTTTTTTTTGGCCCAAAACGAATCAAACTGTTATTTATTTATATGTTTCATTCTTAAAGAAATATGGACCGATGATTCCACCGACCCACAAACCATGAATGAAGTGGCAGTCCTTGAATTTCTTCAGGTTGCTCTTCGTCACAAATGCAGCAATTTTGTTTGTTTACATACTCACTGAGCCAGAAATGGGCCGCATTGCTGAACAAAATTTGCCTCGAAAACGTCGGATCTTCTTGGAACTTTTCAAGAGCCCATAGAGCGAAGCGATGTCGCTTGGGAAGGTCGAGCGGCTTCAGTTGTTGCACAAGCTGTATTTTGCACGCTTTCAATTTAAGATCTCGACGTAAAATGCGCCAAGTCGCTCCATACGTCAGTCCGATATTATCCAATAATGAATGCAGGGTCTCAAAATGCCAAACAATACGAAACAAAAATAACATGACAGCATGACACGACTCACACCTGATCTGTCAAAAAAAGGCTATTAAAAAAAGTATCTCTACTTGAATCACCCTTTATATATATATATATATATATATATATGACTAACTATTGGTACAAAGATTTTATCCAGCTCACTGTCTCTGTACAATAAAGCTTTGAGTGTTCTTAAGGACAAAAAATTTCAGTTTTATGCGCATGAGTCAAAGGACGCAAAAAGTTTTAAATTGGATTTATTTGGCCTACCAAAATTGAATGCAATCGGCGAAAATTTGACAGCTCGCACAATGCACCAAATTTGATATGAATGGACATGGTGCTAAAAATTGTAATCATACCGTAGTATCATCAGCCTGCTGCAGTTTGTTCACTCAACAAAGGTAATAATGATGGTAGTATAATTTATAAGTGCTACAACTGCATTAAAAAGAATCTAAAGAATGTTAACTATAGAGCTGATGACCCAAAGTGCCCAAGTCGTCAAGAATATTTAGAACTCCGACATCGGTTAACATCTAGATCTAAGGCGACCAGTAGAAGCTTTGGACAAAATATCAACAATACGCATTAGCCTACAGTAGACATTTAACAAATTCATGTCTCCTTTTTCCAAACCTTGACACACATCCAAATGTTTTATAACAACTTGTGTTATTTCTAGTCATATTCAAAATATGACATATTTAGTTCGATTGTATTGTCGTACAGACTGGTCAGCAATCAGTTACTGGATTGAAAATTATATTAGTTATCAGAACATTGATCAACCAGTTTCTAATTCAGCTAATCTAGATTTTTATTTTAATAGTAACAACCTATCATTAGGTGCGTTTGTTTACTTTTTCAGTAATATCCAGTGAACTGAGTATTTACTGAGTAAATTTAAGATTTTACTTTAAAAATCACTTGTAAACAAAATAGTACGCGGATGGAAAATTTTTGTAAAATCCAGTAAAATAAACAAAACAAAAAACACGCGACTTTTTAGCGAAATATTGTTTTTAATGTGCTTTAAATACGATTTTAATGCAAAAATTCTATATTTTTAATTTTTCGTACTTTATGCAACCATACGATTGTATAGGATTTACAAGTAAAAAAAAAACCCAGTAAAATTTGTAAATATAAATTTTGGCTCTCCTTACTGGATTTTGGGTATACGAACGCAAATCCAGTAAAATTTTTTACTGGACAGTACAAATTTTTGGGTAAACGAACGCAGCTATTGCCTCCTGAAACAACATGCGCAATGATTGGCATAGTGTGTAACAACTTCTGTTGGAGCTATGAACATGTAAGTGAAGAGGAGTAAGATACAATTAATTTGGGTTAGCTACATTCATTGAGTTCTTTATAGTAATACAGTATTATGACATGAGTAAGTTGGTCACATGAAGCTTGATAATGCATTTAAAGATTTCAAATATATTTACGTACATGTGTGTATATTTTAAGTCTATCTCTCTGTCCGTCCGTCCGTCTTAATATGTTATTATTTTTTTCGCTCATTTATTCGTTAGATAGATTAAATGAGCATGTTTTGTATGAGTATTTGTTAGATGATAATGTTGGTTGGTTAAATTTGAATAGTTTAAATAAATTTAAATTAAATGAAAATAGAAAGAAGTTTTTTTTTTTTTTAGTACAAGTGCTTTTTATCGTCCATCATATTCAGCGTCGTAATTATGATTTAACTAATAAATGTTGAACCAAGTACTAATATGTACGACTAAGTAGTCAATATGTATTTATAATTTAGCTTAAATAAAGTGGGTGTATTTTACATATATACATATATTTATTATAAGATCTATTTCTGTGTTTTTTCAAAAAGCCAACAAAAAAAATAGTAATAAAATAAAAAATTAAAGGCGTTTTATGGTATTTTTAAAATAAGTTTCTGTTTATTTACGTAGTATTTCGTATCAACTGACGATATTGGTTGAATTTTTTTTTGTCGTTGACATTTATAAATATTTAAATAAATTTTTCCAGTATTCATTAGATAAGCATTTTCGTTGTCGTTGTTGTTGCTGCTTAAATTTAAGCGTTCTTATCTGGTATTGCAGTTTTGCTGGCACTAAGTACTTGTTTTATTTTATTTTTTAAGACGTCAAATACAGAGATGCTGTATAATTTAGTTGAATTTTTTGTATCTATTTAATAGGGGGTGGTGAATCCAGGGGGCAGTTCGTTTAATGGGGACGACGCGTGCAATAAAATTCTCATCAACAAGTGAATTTTTTGGTTGTTTTTTTTTTTTTCGAATAGAAAAAAAAACGTGACTTTGCTGCGCCTTTTAAATAGTCACGTAAATTGTTATTTGTTTTTTGCTTTCTGTTGTTGCTTTTTGTTTAATTTGAATTCAAATAAAACGATTGGAAAACAAAACATCAGCAACTAAAACAAAAATTACAAGTAAAAACTTAAGAAATACTTATTTAAAGCTTGCATTAAAAATGCCAACACGTTTTATTACTTACAATCTTACTTACTCACTCAGTCAGTGTCTTGCTTGTTTGCTTATTTATTGATTTACCCATCTACAATTGTTACAACTTCTGCTTCTACAACTTACTACATACTTACATACATATATATATATATATATATATATATATATATATATATCTGTCTCTGAGAGAATAGATATTTAGCGGTTTGTCAGAGCATTGGGTACTAACTATTCCAATCGAACAGATTTGAAAGTTGTGAGCAAACATTCGGAAAGTGTTCACCATTATTCATATTAACCCATTGGTAGTTTATGTGCCACATAGGTCATCAAAGTTGTGGCATTAAAATATCACAAAAACTCCAATGAGAAATGCATGAAATGTAGAACGTAAAGAACTCCTTATTTAAATCAACAGGATTTTAAGCATTAACTTAACGAAAGACTGACGGTAACTAAAATGATTTTGGATCCAAATCTAAGCCAAATATAAGCCTGCCAATGTCTGGAAAAATTACAATATTATAGTAATAATAAAAAACACAAAGAAATCCAAAAATCTTAAACAAACATATATGAACTTTTTGACGATTTTCCTCCCCCTAATCTAAATTAAAAGATATGAATTCATTAGAATTTGACGGGTAAATAAAACTATAAAAATATTAGGTGCATAAAAAAATAAAATAGATAGAAATTTAAAAATCCTTTAGGATTTGTGGGACGAATAGTTTTATAAGCAAGCAGAATTTTAATTTTCTATATCGTCTGGGAGTTTCAGTGTGTAGAAAATTATATATATATATATATATATATATATATATATATAAGATATAATAAAAGGCATATTTTTTAGGCGCATATTAAATGCCTTTAAAAGTACAAACTATATCCAAAACATTTTAAAAATATACGCATATTTTTTATATTTATTAAATTAAACAAAAATCTGTCCACAGTAAACTATGCAATGTAATGTATTTTCTATTTTAAACGTTAAAACTTAGTTTTTAAAATAATGGTGATATTTCTTTCTTTTAGATTTACTTTTTTAAAACTTAAATTACCTTGATACGTCAGAAGATGTAATAAATAGGAGGATATTGGAATAATTTTAGTTCATAGGGTGAGTGTTCTTCTGCACAAGAGATATGATCTAAATGTAGAATAATTGAGTTTAATTCTTTTTCATTTTATCAAATCATTTTATCTATCAAACTTTTTCAGCATAGGGCCTTTTACAGCTTGATTCTTCGATGGAAAATTATTTCGTGATTCACACTTTATTATTCAAAATCTTTCGTTTGTTCCTATCAACGTTGTGATCAAAAACTTCAAAAATTATAATGAATAAAATAAGTTTGATTACAACTTCTTTTGGTAAAATGTTCGTTTACTTTTTAAAATCCTTTTTGATCAGCTGTCATAGAATTCAAATCTGATACAATACTTTTTTTTAGCAAAAAAGTAAAAAAATTAAATAAAAAATGTAAAAAATATGTAAATTAATATGCATTATTATGAAAAATATGACAAAATATGCATTTTCCATTAAATATACAAAAATATGCACTAAAAAATCGATGTGTGGTTCGAGGATCATCCGTGCTGACATTGGGTATAACATAGGTAGCTCCTTACTGGCTAAAAACTATTGTCAGTTATTCAACTATGTGTTGACGACGTCTAAAGCAATGGCAGTAATTTAAAGCTGGATTACGTCCGTGAGTTTGTGGAGTTTGTGAACATTGCTTCATTTCAGTTTGTCTATATGTGGCTCTTTAGGCTCGGTCTTAGTTCCGCATGTCAGTGCTCATAAGCCAGACTGACGACTTACAACATAAAAAACAACTAGAAGTTTATGTGAGAGGCAGTTCAAACTAAATATTCAAAAAATTTATTTGTTTTTTTTTTTCAAAACAAAAAAAAAATATATGTGACTACATGTATTTTGTTGTTGCATGAATTAGGTTTTCGGCAACTGATTTAGGTTTTTTATCTCACATTAACTTCTAGTCTTATTCTATGACTTGCAACATGTTACAAAAACTAACCGTAAATTAATTTTCTGCACTTTATATTCCGACAAAATTTAATTATATTGTATTCAATTGGTTCCTGAGTTATTAATTAAAATGTTATGTAACAGGGTGAGGTGAGGGTGAGGATGGTTGTTGGAACTATGGTTGAAACCACAGAAACACACATAACTGTTCGTAAAGCTGATAATGATCTCTAATTCTATGGGAAAATATCTGACAGATTACCCAAAACAATTGATCCAGAAGAGTAAAAATTTTTTACATTTTCTTTTTTTAATCTCCTGCAGAATGTATCCATTTAGCTCTAAAGGGTTCTGCACTTCAATATGCGCGTCCGTAAAAATAGTGTTTGTTTCCATATAGAGTGGCAGCAGATGTAAAATGTAGTGGATTTATTGTCTGCAATGTCCGAAAAATCAAGCCCCACGTACACGGTCAAGGGTTTTATAATCTTCGACGGTAATACACTGTGAATAATAGAATGCGACTCTAATCCAAATTAATCAAGAGGTATTCACAAGCAACAATAAAAAAAGCGATAAGATGCTTAAACCAAGCACATCCAAAGCTTCAAAATCCTTAATCGACATCAACTCCTACTAAAAAGTAAATGACTAGTCGGCCTTCCATATACCTAGTTGTGCAAAAGGTAATGGTATTTTGAATTATTACGGTAAGGGTAACGGTAACGGCAGCGGTTGGTTAGTTGGTTTACGTGGTAGCCCGTAACCTTACGGTCAATCAAGATTAGATTCGTTAGACTCCGTTTTGATAGGACCACACTACTTGCCAGGTGAATGAGTTGGATTGAGTCTGTAGTGAGATAGAAGTATAGGGAAGAAAAATGAGAACATAAATTAATTAGATCCAGCCTGTATCATTGAGATATTTAATAATGTCTCTGATTCTAGTGTCAGATATCTCATAGAGGTTGTCTAATTGGTGCCTTCCCTTAGAAGATGCCTTCACATAGAAGATGATATACTTTCTCCTCCTTCTCGCGATTGTCACTACTACGACAGTATTCATTGTAAGGGAGACCAAGTCTGCTTGCATGTTTTCCGATCGTCCAGCGACCTGTAAATAATGCTATTAGTCTCGAGATGAGTTGCATTGAGCGTTTTTCGTTGCAGGTAGGCCACGTTTCCTTTGCGACTCTACATTTGTCCAGATTTCGCCATCTATTTTCCGCCTTCTCTAGATAGTGTTTTTTGATTCTGCTTTTGACTGATCCTAACGGGATTGCGACAGAAACCGATAAGGAGGCATTCATAGCAGAGCCTGCCCGGGCTAATTCGTCTGTTAATTACTATACTAATCCCTATGCTCAAGTACCCAGATTATAGTAATGTCATACAGTCGACTTAGTCCTAGCATTTCCTCTTTACACTGTCTGACTAGAATAGATGTAGTTTTAGGTGATTTGAGCGATAGAATTGCCGCTTGGCTGTCGACAAAATAAACCAACATTCCCTTGAATATTTCTATCTCGAATTAGTTTACACGCTTCCCTTACCGCTAATATTTCGGCTTGGAATACGCTTGCCTTTTCAGGGAGTCAATATGAGTATCTAATTAAAAGATCGTTAGAGAAGACACCAGAGCCGACACCGCAGTTCATCTTTTAGCCATCAGTGTATATCTTAGTTACATATTGTTCAAGAAGATTTCTCCTTCTGCATTCACTCCTGGTACAGAATAGGACTTTAATAGTATTTCTGAAGTCCATCCGGGGAATCATATAATCATTAGATTGATTGATTTGCTGGGGTATTAAACTTAATATCCTCGCGTGCCCATATGTTCTTGATCTCCAGCCTTCCATTGCAGATAATCTTAACGCAATATTAACTGATGATTCAATAATGTGTAGGTCTATGGGTGATAAATGCAATATAGTGTTCAGAGCTTCTGATGTACTAGTACGTAATGCACCTGCAATGCCAATGGAAGCGGATTTTTGTATCCTGCAAAGTTGATCCACCAGGGCAACAGTATTTTAGCGGTATTTAGGGATATTTTGGTAACGGGAATTTAGCGATAACGTTATTCGTAGTTATTTCGATAATGGTATTTTAAGGGTAATGGTTGTTTCAGAAATTTTGCAGATATCGGTTCACAACCATGATATATAAAGTGGTAAAATATTATAAAGTCGTGCTGGGATAACCGTAACATAAACATACAAGTTTTATTTTAATTTTATTAAAAATAATATATTTTTTTAAAACTTTATAAATACGGTAATGGTATTTTAGCGGAAACGATAATTTGTGTTATTTCGGTTATGGTATTTTAACAGTTATACTATTTTGGATTATTTCGGTATGGGTATTTAAGCGGTAACAGTATTTTGAGATATCGGTAAACATATTTTAGCGGTAACGGAATTCATTATTTCGCTAACAGTATCTTAGAAGTAACGGAGTCAAGGTGAATAAGCTTTTTATCGGTAAGGGTTTTTTGCAGTAATGGTGGCCAACATTGATTAAAAGTGGAAACCTCATCGAGTAGCAGAACGGTTCCTTGCAATTGAGTATGGCTCATATTGCAAGTCAAAATGATGCTCCTGCTTCAAATAGTGAAACAGTGACTAAATGCCAGCTTTCAGAGTTAGTGAAGTACCTAAAGATTATCTCGGAAGGGATATTCCATTTTAACCAAATTAAAATCTATTAATTGTCAAAATTTTATGAAAAACGTGATGCGGAAGTTTTAATGATATATGGATTCCTGGAATATACTCTATAGTTTACATGGCCTTGTAATTTAGGTCTATGTTTCCGGGATGCAGGCGGTTGACCAAGTTCTTTGTAATTTCTTAGTACTTTTTGTTCTGTTCTTAGATTAGCTTTCTTTTTTTCTTTTGAAGCAAACCTTTAAATGATAATCATATACGGAAGAGACGAATGAGTTGCTTTAGTAATCTAATGAACGATCCTGGAGGGGTCAAACCTCAACTCTCTCCAAAAGTATTATTAAAAGAACAAAGCATAATTTTCGTCTTTATCTTTCAATTTAAAGTTCAAATTTTTATACAGAGTGAAATCAGATTGACATCAATCCATAACAATAGATACATGTATATCCGTATAACTTTAATGTTAATGGAAATAAAATAATCAAATACTGTAAGAATGAGTTCATAATAGAGCCATATAAACTATGTGTTATTATATAATAAATATAATAAGAAAATTCAAATAAATTTCGAATTATTATCAGTTGTCAGAAGTTGGGAGAAATCCCCACATGTAGGTATATTTGTCGCTAAATGAGCATCGTAGGGAAAATCGAACAGATTTTCTATTTTCGTAAAAATGTACGTATTTTTTTCAAAATTCCTCTTTTTTAAATAAGAACTTAAAATAAATACTATATCAATAAAAACAAAGTATATATGCAAAATTTTTAATAAAGATTTGAATTCTTATATTTTATGATTCTATAGAAAATGATTCTGAAAACAAACATACTTAAATAGGTATTTCAAATGTTTAAATCTTTGTCAGATATTTTATTGTCAATGAACTATGGCAGAACGAAGTTTCTTAAAATCATAACATGTTTTTCGAGATAAATAGAAAACAGTTAAAATTGGAATATTTTAAAAGAGTTTTAATATAATCGATATTGTTAATATGTTTAAGCCATTTTTATTATTTTTATGCAGACTTTTGCTATAGTATAGACTAAAGCACTTATTTTAATTGTCATGATTAAACGTGAATCTGTTTACGTTCATAAAATTAAGATTTTAGATAAATATTATTATGGACTTAAGCTATAAGAAGATATAAAAATTATAAAAACTTAAACGCTATACTGAAAAAATTACGTCATAAATTATATAATAAATATAATAAGAAAATGTAAATGTAATTTATAACGTAGATTTATGCTGTCCAGTGTAAGTAAAATTCTCAAAAATGTTATTATTTTTCAAAAATTAAAACTAAGTTCTAATATACTTTGACCTGATGTGAAATTTCTGTTATGCCTTACATTGCGGCTTTAAAAAATTTTTCATATTGAGGTGAAGTGGTTCCTTCAGGAGAAATATAAAAAAATATATAAAATATATTCGGCTTGGCAAAATCTATATACCCACCATCTGCAACTTTTTAAAATTTCTTCGTATATGAGATGTGGGCGGTGAAGTGGCAGGGCAATGCCTATTTTCCGAGATTATATTGGTCCTTGGACTATTTTTACAAAGTTGATGTGTCACCTTATATGAGCGGACCAATCCCATTTTTGGTTTCTGAGCTTACATTGGTCTATTTTGTGAAAAATTTCGTTGATGAACATGCTTTTTTATACATGACGAAAAAATCATTTAAGACCCCATAAAGTATATATATGTATGTATATATATATGTACATATATATATATATATATATATATATATATATATATATATATATATATATATATATATATATATATATATATTGGTTGTCATTCCGTGTGTAATATATATATATTTATATTTCGACATATTACAGACGGAATGACATACCCAATATATCCCCCATCACTTTTTGAACTGCATAAATGTGGACAGTTAAATTTGCCAAAAATTCAAATAAGCTATGTTTATCTAATAAAATGCGGTTAATTCGGACTAATTAAAAAAAAATTCAGACATGCATATTCCTCTAGAAGGGTTAATGAACACGCTACCGATTAAATTATAAGAAATAAACACAAAATGTGCATTAAAAAGGGGTTTTTGACATGTTTTACGACTTGAGAAAAAAAAATCTAAAACAAAAATAAATTTCCAAAAACGCAAAAAATCAGAAATAAAAAAGATTGTTTTATTGGATTCAACACAAAATTCAATGAACTTTTGGGACTAACAAAGAATATCAATTGGGCGAGTTCATTATTTAAAATTTTTATTTTATTTTTTTATTTTTTTCAGTTTATTTCTGTTTTGTTGATTAAAATATTTGGGGCGGGTAAAATGGTAGAAAATTGTAAAAGCACAATAAATGTATAAAGAACAATAAAATACAGGCGTCAATGGTAATAAATATCACAAAACAAAAATCAAAAAATAAAAAATATGTTAATACAAAGGCTAATTCACATCAAACTGAAAATACATGACTCTTTTCAAAAATTGTTGAACAAAAAGAAAAAAAAAAATTCACAAGATTATAAATTGTTTACAACATGCAAGTGTGTTACAACTACTAAACACAATACAAAACCATTTTTAAGTCCAACAAGAAAAAAAAAAGATAATAAAACCTCAAGAAATAAAAAATGACATTATTTCTTACATCATATACATATGTACATACATGTACACAAATATTTATACTTATCCAGCAAACACAAATGTTTGATATCAAATTGAAAGTGATTTGAAATCAAGTCCTTTCTCAAATGTCAAACGTTTCAGAATTTTTTGAAAATAACTTGAAAATAATAGTTTTGTGGAATTAATTGTCAAATTGAGAAATGCTATTATTATCAAATCATTGTTAAGTGTAATTCTCAAACTTTTTTTTCAAATGTGGATTGTGGCCACATGTGAAACATATATAAAAGTAATTTGAATTTTTAGTTTTTTGTGCAATTTTCTTGTAATTTAAAAAAAATATACGTATTAGAAAATATTTGATTAAATAATTTTATTTATTAATTTATTTATTTTTATATAATATTTCAAATATTTATTTTTTTAATATATTTTTTCAAATATCTTTAAGAAAGGTTTAATAAAATTTGATATCAAATTGAGAAAATACCATTTTTTAAATATTTGTTAACTTGTCTCTTTAGATTTATGAATGATTTAATAATAACATTTAATCCAAAACTAAGAATATACTATTTTTCAAATATGATTCTCAGTTTGAAATCAAACTTAAAATCCAAACCTCTACCTACATTTGGAAAAAGTTCGAGAAACACGTTTGATATCAAACGTTAAAGTCATCATATTTCAAACGTTTGACATCGTGTTTGCTGGGTACATACATATGAACATGTATGCAAGTGCACTAAGAAAATAACAACAATAAAACTCAAGTTAAAAAAAAAAAACATTTACTAACAACTTTAGTTTTTGTTACTTACAATAACGATTTTTAACTGTAAAAAAAAAAACTAAAAATTATTACCAGCTAGCAAAGGAAATTGTTACGCATTTTGAGCCAATTATTTTTTGAAAATTTCTTTTCAACAATAAGATTTTCTGTATGAAATCTTTGTTTCTTCCTTTCCCCTCACTCTTTCTCACTCTCTAACAGTCACTCACTCTTTCTCTTTAACTTAAACACACTCCCTTGTTTACTTTCTTTTAATCTTTAACAGTAATCTGATAAATAGCTCTCTCCCTGTATTCGGCAATAGTATTCTGTACCAAAAAGTGTTTTTTTTTTTCAATTTTTCTTTTTGTTTAATTTCTAAACAAATCAATTTATTAAAATTTCTTATAATTGAACAGAAAATATATTATTTAATATTCTTTAATGTTTAGGTATATACCTACATATATTTTTTTATTATTAAACTAGAAAAATTCTTCAGTTGTTGTTTATAGATAATAGAAAATAATTAAATAAATGTTCCCTTGTGGAATTTTAAATTTCACTTAACTTACCTACATACTATTATTAACTCCCTAATTTATAAATAGATCATAAAATGTGTCCACTGAATTTAAAAATTAAATTTATTTTTATTAGGCTGGGATTTATGTATTTTTTTTTTTTTTTTTTTTTTTTTAATTAAATTATAAGTATGTTCTTTAAATTGATGAGAATGGAAACTTAAATTAATGAGAAATGATTTATCACATACATAGAATTAATACACACAATGGGATGCCAGATCGGCAAGACAATAAGAATTTGGTTACACCAAAAAGCGAAGCTTTAACAGCGACCCACAGTTCTAAACGCCATTCTTCTAGAAAAATTCTGTGAACGGTTGAAAATATCTGAATAAAATTTTTACAAGACTAGAGCTGATTTTTTCCTGTTTATTTAATGGAAAACAGGCCTCTAGTGAGTCAGTGGTTCACCTACATTTGGGTGCTAAAATATATATATATAAAAAATATTATTGGGATTTTGTTTTTAATTTACATTTGTTTTACATTATTTGCCCAATATAACTAAATTTGTTAAATTTTAAATTTTTTGGGTAATAGTCTAAAGAAATTAGACTGAATTAATTTATTTTTATAAATTATCTAAATATTAGGAACCCTTTTATTTGACATTACTGTTTCCAAACGTAATATTCATGATAGTCGATACACTTTTTGATACGTTTGAATCTACTTTCCACTTTGATCGGCACCTCAAAAATATATAATTTTTTTACAGTAACCGATTTTTCAGATGTCGAAACATGTTGCCCATGCAATTTATTTTGATACAGGGTAATGCAATGAGGTCGCTGGATATTAGCAGAGTTGCTTGACAGATACAAAGAAGTTTACACTGGTAATATATTATTTTTTTCAGCTAGCATTATCGTATTGGAAGACTTTTGGTAAAAAAATTATTGTGTACCACCCACTACGCTAGCTAAGTGTCCTGATTTCTGAAGAAACAAGCATTGAGGTTTTCTTGAAAAAGCTTCGGCCAGGTGTAACTTTTGTCGTGTTTGGCTCACTTTGAAATACTAGATTTCGTTATACAAGATTTCGTTACCTATTCAATTTCATAACCACCGTTCAATGCATAGATAATAATTTTTATTTATCTATCATACATAGCATTAATATTAAATTACGATTTGTTCCGAAATCATCAACATAAATGGTTATGTTCCAATCTTTTTCCAATCATCGTAGCATGTTGAAATTTACCCATGACGCTAAAAGTGTTATCCTATCATATAATTTCGGATACATTTAAATACATATATTCTATTTTTTTAGTTTTTTTCCATGCGATGTTGCACCACACTCATATACATATATACATACATACATACATACATACATAAATACATACAAAGAGTGTTGCGAGAAGAAAAATTTCAATAAAAATGATAACTTGCTTCGACCATTCATTTCCACCTATTTCTTTTTTTTTCAAAAGGTAAGGAGTGTTGAACCCGATGATTTGGCGTTTGGTCTGACAGTGTCCAGTGGAATTGATGTATGAGTTTATTGATAGCTTCCTTATACGGGATATCACCTATGGAGTACGTAATTTCATCGTATTCCTTCCTAGAGTTATACCTGCCTAATTTAGCCATAACCATGATTTTCTATCCGCATTTTTGGGAAATACTTTAACGAAGTCATTCAAAACATTTTCCATCGTTGCGAATTGCTTCGTTACATGTTTTTGTAATTCTTAGTATTATGCAGTCCTTCAGTGTAAGGGATTTAAAAGTTCGCCAGTGACTTTAGGAGGTAACCAGATATCTTAACATATTCGATCAACCTTAAAACAGGTCATGCAGACTTCTAGGTTCATTAAAATTATAACAGTTTCCGGTATTTTAATGCCAATGACAGTGTCTGATTCAAAGGAACTTCCATTTAAGCAACCACTTTGTTTCCAGTATATATCTGCCCTAACCCTCAATGTGATATTATTTACATTGAAGTCCAACTCGCCTGTTTGATCAAAATATAAATTATGCGATATTTTGAAAATAACCCTTAACAAATTTGTAAAATAGGATTTTCTGCACACATTATTTTTAGAATATCGTTATTTATTCCTTAAAAAAAACTACAACTTCGATTAGTATGGCAACCATAAATACCTACATAATACAGAGATTGAGCGGCAATCTACATTAGCTATTATTTAGCTCTCACTGTTAAATTTAAATATACGGATCTTTAGCCCAAGTGTTGATGTTATAGCATCTCTAAAACAGGTCCTAAAAAAGGATAAAAAATAATACCTACAAAAACTGGATACATATTGATTCAGAATCGGTTTTCAATTTGAAGTTCAAATAATAAATGCAATTATAATTTACTCTCTGTTGCTCATCGTATATCTTACTCTCATAGGGGAGAAATACAATTAAATACAAAAAAAAAGCTCATACAATAAATACGAATACACCAGCATCTTTGACGAAGATATTAAAAATGCCAGACCACAAACATGAACAAAAATTTTTCAAGACTTCATTCAGTCTCGTTTAGACGGTTTACGGCGGTGATCGTTCATAGTTCTGGTTTAGTTTCCAACACTCATATTGCAGCGCAACTTTGGCAAAGACTTGTTTTTCGTTTTATATAAAATTTTTCTTTATTTTTTTTTTATTTTTATATTTGTTTTTGTACTGCTGTGATTCATAAAGCACTTTTGTGTTGTAAAAAAAGTGCAAAGACCATAAAATTAAAACAAAATATAAAACTACAACAAAATAACTGGTTTTATATATTTAAAAAATTAAAGAAGAAAAATAAGTGCAAAAGAGCTCTACTAAACACAATAACAAAAAGAAAAAGAAAAATAAGTGTATATATAGAAGAAGTGTGATTGGAAAAATTATTCATTATAAAAAATAAAATATTTATTTAAAACGTAAATATAATTTAAAAAGAATTTAAAAATTACAAGGTTTATAATTGTTTTTTTGAAAAAGTAATTTTCATGCAATTCATGCTTTTTTAAATAAATTTATATAGAAAATAATTTGAAAATTTTTAAATTAATGAAAGCCAACTACAAAAACATCATCATCATCATTATTACGATCACTTAACTTGAACCAAAACCAATTTAATAATAATTACACAAATTATACTGACAAATAGAAAGAGAGCAACTCAGGTGTGTTTGTGTGTGTGCGAAAAAAGAAGAGAGTGTAAGTAAATTTTGTAAAAAGAATATTAAAAACTGTTAAATGAAAAGATATCTACTTTTTAAAAAGAAATAATGAAGTCGTGTTAATTGGGTACTAAAGGATACCTCATTAATGGAACAATTTAATAATAACAATTTAACCTAAGACAAAGTATAGCCTGATAATTATTCAGTTAAATTTTACTAAAAAAAATAGATAAAATAAATATTGACATTTTTTAAACAAAATTTTCATGCTGATTAATAGACTATATCATTAAAAATTATTTTGATTTGAGAAATTCGATGTTTTTAGATATGTACTTGGCAGTATGACTTCTTTCCAATGATTTACAGAAAACATTTGCTTTGTAATGTTGACATTGTAGTTTCTACAAAAAATAGGGTACCATTTCTCAAACAGTTGAGAAAAAATTTAAAATTGCTTATTTTTTTTTAACAAGGATAGTTCATACAATAGTTAGAATATTTATACTGAAGATACTTATATGTACAGAAAATTGTTGGATTTTAACAAACGAAGGAGTCTCGTTTTTATATTATTAGGAGAATCTGAGAAGTCAACAAAATTGTATAAAAAAATAACTTCAGAACAGATTTTATGGATTCAATGGAATGGATGGCTAACGGATGGTAGATCTTAACATACTATTAAGATTAGTAATGGAATCTTTATCCAGAAGAAATTCAGACTAAATATTTTCTAAAGAAGGATAATTATAAATGATATATTAGAAGCCGTTCTTCTACTGAAATTAGGCCATATTGGATAGCGACACCCCATTGGCCCTAGGAAATTTTAACACGTACCATCAACTCTGGCACTCAAATCTTGGGTATAACCAGAGAGGTTCGTCGTTAGTGGAGCAAATCGATGAATCCACATTTTGCACTATGAATGACGATACCCCCACACGAATTATGAACGTCGCTCGTATTTGATTCAAAAAAAGCTAACTAGCTTGGCTTCAGAGAATTTACCAACCGCCGCTTCGATGATCGACGTAAACCCTCCAACGTACACATTGTCGAGAGAAAGTTTCACGAAACCGTCACCGCAGCAGTCGCTCGCTTCGTCCCTGCCAATCAAATATCCGTAGTACACTCGTACTTCCCAACTTAAGCAGCGAGACTCGCAGATGTCCATGATGATATCCGTGGCATTTGACCTGTCGAAGGCCTTCGACACCGTCAGTTACGCTACTCTTATCCAGGACAGCGTCCGACAGCAACAATATTTACCACGAAGGAGGTAAGGAAAAAGATCCAGGGGGTCACTTTTTGATAGCCTCTATATCTTCTCAGCTCATACCACGCAATCATGAATAAATTACGAAGCCTTGGCCGGGAGCACTTGAGGTATAGAAAAAGAAACCTTATTGGCTGCATATAAGATGACTGGTCAGTCAGTGATATATTAGGCTGCTCCAGTGTAGAGCCCTTCAATGAGTGACAATCAGTGCAGAAATATTCAAAACTGTCAAAAATGCAGCCTTAAGAACTGTAACGGGCTGCCTACAAATTACCACACACTACCATCTACATGAGAAAATGAAGGTTATACCAGTTAAGGAACACATTACGTTGTGTTTCTTCTGAGATCTCATCGGAGAGGTCACCCAAACTTCAACATTACATGCCTCCGAGACATGTCGGGAAAGGCCTTCGCATATACGAGGAGAACATTCAGAGGTTTGTGCACAATCCGTTTAATCACAGCTCGTATAAGGCAGCTTTGAATGACATTCATAGAGACACCACAAATTCCGCGATTGCATGCTACCGTTGAATGTCGTATATGGAGGCTTCACAAGACTTTCGTAGACAATGAGAAGAACCATACATAACAAGAGGCAGAACTAAGATCGGGATGGAGCAATAGGCCTAATGCTTACTGGTCTCGCATAGACCGTGTCGTCCCCAATATATGGCCAGCATGTGGTTGGGGTCCTCACGGTTCCTAACCAGCTATATGGAAGCCATGGTCAATTATTTACCGATCTGTGGTTCTGAGTCGAACGGTACAAATTAAGTTCGAAATTTTTATGCGTTCACAACATCAGCACAAACACTTAATATAGTAACTTGTTGTTCAAAGGAGCTAATTAAATCCAATCCCATTTTAGAAATTTTGTATTGTTACGGAGCTTCAATATCACTGGTCAGCAAATTTTTTTTTTAATTTTCGCGACTAATTTTCGAATAATTCCGAAACCATGGAACATCTATTGGTGTTTTAATTTAAATGGGCAAACCGTTATCGATTTATATAGTATGATCACTTTAATAAGGAGTTCATGGTCAATTACTTACCGATCTGTGGTTCTGAGTCGAACAGTACAATTTAAGTTCAAAGATTTTTATGCGTTCACAACATCAGCACAAACACTTGATGTAGTAACTTGTTCAAAGGAGCTAATTAAATCCAATCCCTTTTTAGGAATTTTGTATTGTTACGGAACTTCAATATCACTTGTCGCCAATTTCTTTTTTAATTTCGCCACTAATTTTCGAACTCCGAAACCATGGAGCATCTATTGGTGTTTTAATTTATCGATTTATATAGCATGATCGATTTAATAAGGAGGTCATATTATTCGTGCATAAAAAAAAGTCAGTTCGTGATAGAAAAAGAAAGCAGATTCCTTATTAGTGCGACAAATTCCATCTATTCTTGTTTGCCGAATAGTGTTTTCTACCTAAACATCAATCTGGTATCTGGTATCTAATCTAATATCTTTTAAGTTAATTTAAAACTCTCTAATGGGGATTTAAATTAACAAAAAAAAAAAAAAAAACACCTGTAGATTATTTTTTTAATACCTATGCAACTGTTACTCTTCCTAATGAAAGTGACTCTTGGGAATTTTAATATATTACTCTAACGATTATATTAATAAATTGCTATTTTATGACACTCTACCAATGAAATAAAAAAGTCGACTTTTCGACCTTTCGACTTTTTTCGTTTATAAATTTCTATTTCTCGTCGTCTTTCAATTTTTTAAGCAGTCGACATTCAACTTTTTCCGACTTTATACTATATCATTTCACTTTATACGATATTTTATTAATAACTAAAGAAACATAAAATACATACATATATGCTTATAATGCAGTCAATTAAATTGATCTATCTATGCAATGAAGTGAATGCAATGAAATGAAAATTAAAATAAACAGAAACTGTTTCCTTTTTGAAAAAAAAAAAAAAAAAAAATTCGTCTTACTCTGGCTTTTCATAATTCTTTGATATTCCGGCAATCAGGCAATCGATTTTTCGACAATTTTCAAACAAATAAGTCAATTTCGACTTTTTTCAACAAAAAGTCTATTGTTCGATTTAAATAGGAGTTCGAGCTCGAAATTTCATAGTGAGAATCGAATTTTGATTCACTACAATTTTTATGTAAAAGTATTCAATGCACTTAAACCCCAATTAAAACCGTTGATCTTGTATAGTTAATTGAATAGCCAAAGCAGAAAAATATAGCGCTCTATATCCAGTTTTCTATTAAAAAAAAAAACTACAGTCTGTAGTCTAGATATTCTTCCACTTAAATCACGATTTTATAAAATAAGAATAGATACATTAGAGTGTTTTGGCACATCGACGATTGCTATTGAAGATGGAATGTTTTTCCCAAAGCCCCCATTTTGAAAAAAAAAATAATAAAAAAGTACCATCTGTGCGTCTGAATGTCCTTCTTTTATTTAAAGTATCGATTTTTCAAATGAACGTGAGAGTGCTTTGGTACATGGACGATTACTGCTAAAGATGGAATATTTTCCCCAAAAAATTAATGCATTTTACTATTCTTTATGAATAGACAAATCGAAACCGTTAAGCGTTAAAAAACATATAAAGAATTAAATTTGCATTGTTAAATCTTAAAATATTTTTTTTTTTTAATTTGTGTATTGAAGAAATGACCTTATGAAGTCACGGATCTGTGTAAAAAAGACACAGACTTTTTAAGCTTTCAAATAGAAAATATTCGACTAGAATTTCTAATTCCAAAGTTTTCCCCAGAATGATTAAAATTTTAGTGAAACGAACTTTGACCTTGATCGATATTAAAAAATGATGAAAAGGGGGTTTGTGCCACATATTTATTCCAGCTGAAACGAAATTGTTACAAGTTTCTAAAATAAAACCTCACCGAAATTGTTGGAAGTGTTTAAAATCTGTTACACGTTGAAATGTTCCTGACATTAGACATGGGATATTTAAACGCTTTCAATTATATTAATAATCTATTGAAAGATTGACTAGGGCTAATATATAATTAGTATTATCTATTTTCGTGTTATTTTTTCGGTTTACGCTAATTTAATTGAAAAATATATACAAAATGTTAAAAAAGTCATAATAAAAAATTATCAAAAATTACCCAGTGAATGCTGAAGAGAAAACAATTAAGAGCGAATTTTCTTATCACAAGTTCTCTTATTAACTATTATCTTTTATGTAAATGCTTTTCATTTTTTTCTTTTTTTTTTTTGCATTTACGTATATATTTTCTTTGTGTTGTTGTTTTTGTAATGACAGTGTCGATCGGTGCCAGTTTCGCCAGTCAACCAGCCAGCCATCCATTCCGTCAGCCCAGCTCTAACTTGCCAATCAAGTTTTTCTTTATTACTTTTGTATTTATATATGTATGTATATAAATATGTCTGCGTATGTGTTTATTTTTAATATCAAAGCTAAGCTTTTGTTAAGTCTCTACTAGTTAGCAGCTGTTCGTCATCAAAGTACGTTGCGACGTCGTCGTGTTGTTGTCTAAAAAAAAACAAGTATTGGAGAATAAAAAATAAATACACAAGTTGATGTTTTCAGTCAGGGCTGCCAGATAATTTTTTTGGCCAACCCCAAAACCAAAAAAATTAAAATATGTAATAATCATTATTTTTTCGCGTTTTAACAAGTATTTGTGCTTTCTATTTATAGAGATGATTTTTGAATGAATATTTTTGCATAACTAAACTATATTTCAAAAATACATGATCGGATTACATTCTTGGCAACAGATTTTATTTATATTAACATTGTAATGGCCAAGATAATATCCAGCGGAGTTATTTTTGCATAACATTTGTTTTACTATTGTTTATACTTGATGTATAAATATTAAAAGACCTTGAAAAAATATATTAGGCTCTCTGTGCGGTGAGTATACTTAAAAAATGCCAAATGACATGTTTTGCTCTTTTCCTGAAAAAGTGAAAATTTGTAATAAACTTTCTGATATATCATTAATATCCTCCAAATTTTTTATTACTTTTAAATCGATTTTTGACACTTATTTAAATAAGAAAATAAAAAACTGAAAATCTTTAAACTTTAAAAATTAGAGCCGATAATTCAGCTGTACTCATTCAGGAACAGTCGATATTAATGAGTTAGGATGCATGCCGAAGTTTATATTGCATGCTATCTCGAAGTTTGGATTTGTTAAACTCATACACGTGCGTGCGGGAGGGATTTGTTGGTATATTTTATATATCCCCAACAAATTCCCCAATCCCTAAACCGAAATTGTTATCCTTTTTTGCAACAAAAATTCCCCAAATGTGGGGTTAAAATCGCAAATCTGGCAACCCTGTTTTCAGTGGTGTTTTCGAGTAGACTCCACCAAACGAACGAACAGACCAAGCAAGTTACCCATCCAACCAGCCAGTCCGTTTGTTAGTCAGCCAGCAACTGATTTAGTAATGTTTGTATGTTTGTGGCCGCGAATACAACAATTGTTGTTTGTTTGTTTGTTTGTTTTTGAATTTTTAAGCCGCTATTATTTTTCGGAGATTTTTATATAAATAATTATACAAAGCAAATGTTTAAATAATTAAATAAAAAATAGATTCGATTTTTATATATAAAAAAAAATAAATTTGTTAATCAACAAACAAAAAAGAAAAAATTAAAATTAGAAAAAATATAACATAGTGTTTCTGTGTTTAATTAATTGTGCTAAATATCATATCATTTGCTAAATTAAAAAAATATATAAAATAAAACAACAAAATCATAAAATAAAATATAGACATACATACATGTAATACAATTTATAAAATATTGGCTTAAGCAACATTTTTTTTTTCAAATTTGGTTTACACAGTGTCTTAAACAAAAAGAAAGAAACGTCATTATACAACACTTCAGAAAAACGTAAGTGAATATACTCATACTTGTTTGCCATCCGTCTGTCTGTCCTTTCGTCTGTCCGTTCTTCCATACAACCATACATTAACTTGCCATTTTTGTATATCGTGTGAAAAACGTATTCAGTTTTAAAAATAGAAACATTTCAAAATTTATGGTGATCAGTTTGGAAAATAGTGCTCAACTTTAATTATTTCATTTTGAATTTATTTACAAGATTTAGTGCTGTGTGTGTATGTGTGTAATATACCTAGGTATTACTCGGTTACTCGATTTATGTGGTAATAGTAGTGATGAAACATGTCTTAAAAATGTTTCGTGTTAAACTACATTCTCATAAGGAGAAAATACGAATGACACAGTTTTAATAGCTTTATTTAAATAAATTTTTATATATTTACTTATGTGTGTTTATTCGATTACTCGATCAATGAGATAATAATAGTATAATCTGATTTTTGGTAAAAAAAAGAACATGTAAACGATTTTTTTTTTACATTTTCAAATATATGTTCAAAGTTATCAGTTCAAACCTATATGTCAAGGAAAAAAAATCTAAAAAATGTAAAAGTTCAGAAAAAAGTTTTGTACACTTTTTTTACACCATTTTTTAAAAACCTTTGCGTAAATTTTTATAAAAATAATAAATATTTATAATTTTCATGAAGTTTATATACGTATGTATGTATCTTTTTGATGCTATGTCAACAATAGAAGTTAAATTTTTTAACTGGGTTCAATTCATATTAATTTTTATGACATATTTAATTTGCCCGTAAAGTCCACATTTTTTGCAAACTGTTTGGAATACATTAGAGTTTTCGAAACTGCATTCGGTTTGCAGAACTAGCCTTTGGGATTTTAGAACATATAGGCTAAATTAAAATTTTTGATATAAAATAGGTCAAGTTCCGGAGGGTCTGCACTTAGTCTCTATGCAAATACCTTTTAGAAAAGTATAAAATTATTATATGATCTTAAAGAAAATTTTATTTTAGAGAAAAAAGTGTATACACCTTTTATTTGATAGATAATTTTGTTCTTTAATTAATTTTAGAAAACATTATAGAAAATCGGATAAAAATATTGGGTTATATATTGAAAAATTTGGACCAAAATTTGGTAAAATTGAGATAGTTGAAATTTAAACAAATAACTTCAAAACTATAAGAGATAAATCTCTTACATAGGATTATCGATTGCTTTAAGAAGACTAAAAATATTTGAAATCGGTTAAAAAGCAAAAATTTGATAAGCAGTTAGAAATTTTTTATGTCAGTGGTACCACAATAGCTCCGCTCCTGAAGGGTATGCATGTGAAATTTTATGTAAATCCAACCAGCAGATTAAAAGTTACAGATTTATTTCCAAAAATGTTTGATTTTGCCCCACTGTACAATGTATATTTTGAATTCATACCGTAAGATATAGCTCACTAAAAATTAACTTTTCCGTGGTATTTGTTGATTTTTTAAATAGTTATTAAATCTCTCTTGGAAAGTTTGTAATACGTCTAAAGTTATTTTAAAAAACTTGTAACATACAAGTTTCAATCCATTTGTTCCATTGTTTTCTGAAATTATAAATTTTCAAGACATGAGTCGGCTTACGTCGGTAGCCTAGCAATCTGTATGCAGATTCTGCCCTCTGTAGTTGCTTTGTTTACCAGCTAAAATTTAAATTGTTTTATTATTCAAATAAAGAGATCTGAACTAAAACTGTTTTATTTAAACTTTTATTACGACTTAAAAAATATATTTACGTAGAATTTTAAATTAACTTAATATTTCCGTCGGAGTACATAAATAAACAAAGATATTTCCATATATATGTATTAATATTTCTAAGAATAATTATATAATCTTCTACAAACACTTAAAATTTGCTTAATAAATATTGTATTTTTTTAAACAAACAAAAATACTTTACTTGGTATAATTTTATAAATTTGATGATAAATTAAAATTTATTCATGTGTAAAAAAAAGAAATTTTTTCCTATTAATTGTGTGATTATTATCTATATCGTTTTTCTCAAATTATTTTTAATAGTGATTTATAAAATAAGATTTTTTAACAAATTTTTATAAACAAAAGTGTAAGTGGTACATACAAGATAAAATTTGAATATTAAATAAAGTAGCTTTAACAGAAAAAAGCATAATAAAGAAAAAAAGATTAAATATTTAATAAATACAAAATTTATACATACATACATACACACATATCTTTATAAATATGTATTTATAAATACATAATTGTACATGCAGTACTGTGCAGAACAAAAGCAACAAAATTCGGGTTAACCTAAGATTTTTTTTTTATGTTTTACAATATTTACTTTACAACAAAAATACTTTTACGAAATTATATGCATATATATGAATTAATAAAAACACACTCTTTTAAAGGGCTTTAAAATTGCACCTGGCCATAGACAAAGTGTTTTCAAGTTGATTTTAAGGAGCACAGACTCCTAGCGGGTCAAGGGGAAGTGGGTAGACCTCTAAGGTTGGTAATTTCGGTTATAAATTTAAAAAAAAAAATTGACAAAAATTCATTTATGATTTGAAAAACATTTACATAAAGATAGTCCTTGTAAAACTCTACAAAAAATACGCTTACATGTGAAGGTTATCTCTTTTAATTTAAGAGATATTTATGTCGAAATAAAATTTTCACTCATTTTTAGATTCGTTTTTTTAGTTTTTTTTTTTTTTTTAACTTGGTTGGCTCAATATTGGCCGGAATTAGTGAAAATATATTAAACACAGTCAATTTTCTTTAGACCAAATTTTTCTTCAAATTTTAAAAAAAATTTTTGAAAACAATCTTAATATTTAGACCTAAATATAATTTAAACGAATATTCAAATGAAATTTTGACACAACATAGATAGACTTGCCTTAAAATCAAGAAATAAAAAGCACATCCACTGTTTTGTACCAAAATACCCAAAATCCCGGAAAAAACGTGTTTTTAAAATTGACTTTTTGCATTCAAATGGTATAAGAGGCGTCCGTCAGAAAATATTTTTTGTATGTTTATCCAATATATAGAGGTATTTAATTAATATAATTTTTCTTAGATTCCAGCTTTGCGATTTAAGAATTTTAAAAACAAATTTAAAAAAAATTTTAATTGACAAAGTTTGGATAAGGCTTGTGGGGAGATCGCTGCTCCTTGCGCAATCTAAGTTAAGATTCCTTTTGAAAACATTAAAAAATTATATGGCTCAGAACAAAAAACAAATTTTATAAATATAAATATAAATATATTGCCACCTTTTTTGAAAAATATTATGCTTAATCCAATCCTTTAAAATTTCTAAGATATATTTCGCATTTTACCCTTGAATTAAACAAGACATTTCTCTATGTAAAATGAAAATTTTGTTTTTTTTAACAACCTGTTAACAACCTGCTTTTACATACATTGAAGTCATAATTTTTTAAATTGTGTTTTCAAAATAAATTTCTAGACCTTAAATAAACAGTCTTCTATTATTTGTTCTATTCAAATAATACTGTATTCAGATATTTTTACTATAAAACTTCCATTAACTTTAGAAAAATTCCAACAAACTTTAAAATTTGTTGTATTTTTTACATTTTGAAATTTTGTTGCTTTTGTTATGCACACTTCTAAAGTACAAATTTTTATTAATAATGAAATATATGTATTAACAATTTTATAAAAGTGAATACTTTAAAAAATAAATCGGCTTTTAGAATAACTCCTATTTTGTTGCTTATATTTTGCACAGCACTGCAAATGTATATATATGTAGTAGTGTTTCTTGTAGCTACAACTAAATGCTAAGTAATAGTTATAGATCTGTTGTCCGACAATAATTTCCGTACATTTAAAAAAAGAGTACTTTACATATTATTATGAGTTAAGATTTATACAGAACTTATAATAGATAAAATTATTAATTACATTTTATCATTAATTATAATAAATTTGGTTTATTTTCGACTTAACGAATACAATAGTAATACATTTGTTGTTCCGTTTGATTTTACCTTGAATATTTTGGCTTAATTAATTCATTTAGAAAAATATGTCAAAAGGTTAAATAATTTAAAAAAGATAATTTATTAAGTATATATTAAAATTATGTATATAGTATCAATATTTTAAATTTAAAATTTTAAGGCCAGTAATAAGTAAATTTAATTCAGTATACATAAAATCTGCTGTATAAACCATCAATTAAGTATTTTATTTGCAAACAACTGCTGTATAAACGCATATTTATACGTTGTATTTGGTATTTAATATTTAGTTGTTATAACAGATTCATAGAAATTTTGAAATTAATTTTATGTAACTGAGGACACGTTCAATTTTTTTTTTTAGTTCCAGAATTATGAAATATAAATAGAAATAAATATATTGAGCTTTTTTAAGCACTGGTTAAGATATCGTAAATCTAAATGGTTTCAGCCGAGTGAACAGCGCTTGTCAGGAGAATGTAGCGAGGTTTTGATTCTAATAAAGATATTTAAATAAATCTTTTTTTCATATAATCGAGAATTATATTGGCAAGAATTTATTTAAAAAATTAGGGTCTATATCTTTTCAATATTTGAAAATTGAAAAAAAAGAAAAATTTGTAACATTAGATGAAAAAAATCCAAAATTTCTAAAAAGAACCCCAACGATAATGGAATTTTTCGCATATTGGCCTTAAAATCCACTTTACAAAAGACATTAGTCTTTCAGAAACCGCATTCCGTTTGTGAAACCTAGATTTGGGATTTTAGAATCTATGAGCTCTGAGGTACAAATTTGTATATAAAGTATGTCAAATTCGAAAGATTTACCTCTGTTAGATAATTGAATCTTTTTTCTCCATTAAAATTATCACCATAATGACATCTTTCAGAAATATATAAAATCTTTCATCAGTGCGCTAACGAAAAGTCATAATTTGAACAACTTTTTCAGGATTGTGAAAAAAATTGTGATCATTCTCGAGATATATTGCAATATATTGTGCAACTTCATTATTTTTCTGTATAACGGTTTATCTCGAGAACTAGACCCAATTTAAAAAAATGATTTATAGGCTTATGACCTATGACTTTATTATAACATATATAAATAACTTGAAAGATCCGGTGCGTAAAAAAATATTTTTGTCGCCCTGTGTAATCCTACGTCAATTTTATGCAAGGCAACAATTACTTTAGAGAGATCTCATAAATTGTGAATAAAACAATTTTTTAAGTTAGCTGGAATAAGGTTGAGATAAACATCTTCACTGACGGCTCTAAACTTGGTATAGGAGTCGGTGGTGGGCTTTACTTAGGGAACTTAATTTCCGTATATCCTTCCTATCACTCGATTCTTAGTAGGTAGGAACATTCCCCTCACGGATATTAATATCTTCTCGGATAGCCAAGCGGTCATCAAGGTCTCTGACCTTAGCAGACGAACTCGCGAAAGAAGGTACTTCCACACAAATCCTTCCGGATAAGAAAAATGTACCAACGGCTGCGAACAAGTTGCATGTAAGCCAAACGATCGTGTAAAGTTTGAAAACGTGCAAAGTTTCCAGAAGTCTCTGCCCACAGCTCAGTTCAATCCGATATAGAATCTTAACGTCTCTCTGGAGGGATAAACTCTCACAATTAGTAGCCTTTTCTTCGGGTCACTGTCTTATTGGTAAGCACGCTGTCAGACTCAGGGTCATACACAACGATTTCTGTAGGATCTGCTACAACGAGGAATCTGTCACTCACCTTCTTTGTTAATGTTTGGATCTGTCGGAGAGAAGGAGACGTTTTCTAGATGAACCCCTCTTTGATGGTCTTGACGATAATTTGGATGCTAATCGAATCTTGGACTTTATTAACATAGTGTCTACATTAGAGAATTTTTTATCAAGACAAACGTTAAACATAACCCGAATTTGTGGAAGGTGGCAACAGTTGCACAAAAACAACAATATGGCGCATTCATAATTGTTTTTTATATATGCAGTTTGACAACTGTATCAACCAAAATAATAATCAGCAGTTTAACTAAAGTTACCTTGTATATATTCGCACTGATTTTGACGTTTGTTTGATAAAAATTTGCCTAATGTAGACACTAGGTAAGAGTTCGGGACATTTCGCGGTATAAACTTGGAGTTTTCTTACTCTGTACTTGCGGTACTACAAAGGGTCCAATTGTTAGCTAAAATGAATTTAGACTTCGGTCCAATGACCGTTATAAACTAACCTAAACTTTAAATAAATATTTAATAACATAATCTCATTTGTAAATTAACTATAATATCATTTAAAATAATCACTTACACACACAAACAACTGTAATTGCTGTGGTTGTTTTCCCTTGCCTTGCGGTTGAATCGATTCTTTAGTAGTACTGACACTGGCACAACACAGTTGTGTTGTTGGTCTGAAATGAAACGCTATTACGCGCATTTCATACATCATTTATCTATGTGTAAATATCTCCATATACAGGGTGTTTCGTCACAATGTTTATATACGAGCATTAATAAAGGAGAATGTAGTATATTATCATACATTACCAGTAAGTACAAATATGCTACAATGTCTGCCTGCCTGTGTATGGACGTAGGAATGTTTGTCTACTCTATTAAATGACTAAAGTACACACTCTAGTATGTACTATGGAACGAGTGCACAGTAAATTTTCTATTATTATATTTACTTTTTTTCTTTTTGGTAAATAAATGTCTTTTATATTGTTGTTGTTGTATTATTGTTTTGTTTAATTTAATTTGTTTTTACTTTCGCTTATACTTGAAGCATTTTGCAATAACATTTAAGTTAATATTTGTAATTTATTGTTATTAAGTTTTGCTTGCGGTTTTACCTTTTCGTTGAATTGTATTTTATTGGTTTTTATCTTGATGTAGGGATTGTTTTACAAACTGTTTTTTTTTTATTTGGGTATTTTTTTAAGTTACGAAATAAAAACCAAACAATGAATTTAAAATTTATTGCTAAAAATCTTGATAGAATGAGCGTGTCAAATAAATGTATATGGAAAAAAACCAAACTTAAATGTTAAGCTTGAACAAATTGTGAATTTTTGACACTTAAGACTTAGTGCTTTTATACTGTAAGGGTTATTAATATCTAAGAAGACAGGTAAGCGGGAGTGTCTTTAGAGTACTAGTATTTTTTTTTTTTTTAACATTAGATTAAAAAAAACAAAACTCGTAGCAATAGAATATTATGATCAAGACTAAGAATTACAATATAGTAGAGCGGGTCCGATCTCCACACAAAAAATAAAAAAAATAAATAAATAATAAGTTATGCCAGTCACCCACTAGAATGAAAAAATAGTAAATGGCTTTCCTAAAATTCTAATATTATTTTTTGTTTTTGTGTTTAGCGTCGCCATTTTAAGTCCGATAGTATCACATGGCATATCAATGTTAATGGTTTCCCAACAGCATTATTTTTCTTTTTACTGATTTTTTAACCGCCATCAAATTCCACGAAAGGAAAGCCCTTTATAAATCTACTAACTCTAGCTTTGAAAACATTTAATTTTATTCATAAATAATAAATTTACAGAGGTTTTAAAAACTGTTTAAGTTTGAAGCAATTTTACTTTAAATAATATTTGTTTTTTACTTTGTTTCATAACTTCTACAATTATTAACCATAGTTAAGGCATAACCACAAATGAATAATAATTCTCATATAAGAGGATATTATTTTTTAATATCTTCACTACTTTAAAAATTTCGTTAATTGAAATAAACTTAAAGCTTAATCAGTTTTTTAAACTTTTTCAAATTTATTATTTATGCATAAAATTAAATGCTTTAAATGGTAGGATGGTACGTGATGACAGATCAAAAAATTAGCAAAAAGAAAAATGAGGCTAAAAATAAGCCATTAACAACGATATGCCACATGCTACAATCGGACTTAAAATTTCGAAGCTAAACACAAAAAACAAAAAGGGCGGTATTTTGGGCAATTTTTGAAACGCCATTGACTATTCTTTCATTCTATGGGGTGACTGGCACAACTTTTTTTGTCGATCCACCCTACTATACAACAATAAATGCACTTTACATGACATTACTACAGAAATAATTAATTTTTGGAAAATATGTATTAGAATATGTTAATTAACTGTTTAATACTTATGATGATTTTATAAGACCCTTATAAGTATAAAGTTTTAAAACTTGAGAATAATATGGAAATTATATTACACGGCAAAACGTTTTAGACTTAATTTCTTAATCATTAAATTGATCTGTACGGATCAGGGTATTTTTTTTTTTTTTGGAATTTTTAACAATAAAATACATAGGGTGACAAAATCGTGGTTTCTCAGACAATTTAGATATACGATCATGGAGTTCTAAGCCTATATAATACTTTTCTTAATTGACTAGTTCTCGAGAAAAATCGTCATATAGAAAATTATTTAAAATGTCATCATTACACCTTATGACATTTTCATATATTTTATCAAAATTATTTAAAACAAATTCAGAAAGTTGCCAATAGTACCGAAAAATTGTATTTTGTCTTAAATTCCAAATAGAAACTGAATGATGTAATATATTTCATTTATTAATAGTAACACTTTTACTAACGAAAACATTGTGATCCTGAACATATTACTATTTTTAATCAATCAATTGTATTGTATTGTAATTTGTCATTATCAAATGACTTGTCGATATGTCACAATTTCCAGCAGGGTAGTTTGGCAAATACTAAAAAAAATCTTAAAAAATTTAAATTTAAAAAGTCGAAAGTGACCAAAAATAATCCCTTCCCCACTTTGTTCATAAAGCTAAATAAAACCATCCCTATTTAAATGAAATTTATGCATAAATATTGACAATTAAGTTATGATATCTTATTAAAATGAAAACGACTTTCCTAACTCCTATTTTAATGTTTTTGTAAATAATTTTGAGTTAATTGTGAATAACTTATATGAATCTCAATATAAGCTTCATCTATTTGACAATCTAAGCTCTAAAAGTACAAAAAACGTCAGTTTCGAAAAATTACGGTATTTAGATCCTTCTTTTGAAATACACAGTGTCAATAGTGTATTGATACTAGGGTATTCATTTTATTCGATGTTTTCATTATTCGATTAAACAAATAATTCGAAAATGTTGTTTTTAAATTACTCGAGTTATTCGAATAAATAATTTTGCTCGCTTTTTCAATGTTTTATCAAAAAATTAAACAAGCTTTCTTTCTTGTCTTAATTGATTTTAATAAAATATAAAACAATCAAAAATATGTACATTAATTGAGATCACTTAATTTACAAGAAAGGCTTTAATCAGTCGCCTTTCTGAAAGTCTTTCACAATAATAATATGTAACTAAAATTAAAATCTATTTTTCTCTTTTGTTTTTATGAAGCTATTTTTTTCTCTATATTTACTTAATCTTTCAATAGGTTATGAGTATCACCTAAACTTGTTATTGTTTGGATTTTACTACCGAATATGTTGGTTCTTTTAACTGAATAAAATTTATTTAATACATTCCAAATTCTTGTGTCACTTGGCGTCATATAAAACCTTTAGATTTTAAACATTATATGCAGCAACTGTTTGCAACAGTTGTTTTCAAGCAAACTTTTTTAAAAAATTATATTTAAAAACATCTTTAAAACTAATTAAAAAAAATAAATTGTTAAAATATTTTTTTTACTCGAATTATTTGATTAATCGGTATAATCGGTATAATTTATTCGAATAAATTTTTACTCGAAATTATTGATTTTAATTTAATCGAACAATTATTTCATTTAAATTTGTCGATTAATCAAGCAAACATTATTCGAGTGAACACCATAATGGACACTGAATGGAGTCACTTTGTACACGGTCGATATCTCTGTAGATTTAGACTGGTTATTGACTGCCACAATTGAGAGCTTACATGCCAATAAATCACATACTGCTGTCAGCGACAATATGTGGCTCAATAGAGGAATCTTGACCCTTAACTGTAGCCTAATTAGAATTTAGTGCAATGATATCGTAATATTTGCTTATTCACTTGGTTATCGTTTCTCTATTACAACCGCTACAATTGCACTGTGAGATTCAAATGTGGCTTGCTGAAAGGCTAATGCTTTTGTAGAGAGTAGTAGTTTTTTTGAGGAGTTTTTTTTGAGGAGTTCGCGAAGGGTATGGCAGCAAGGAGTCTGCAGAGACTTAAGGAATTAGGACTATTAGGTTCATCAAGAGCAGGTCACTCCCGGTCATGGGGGCAGCAGATTACATGGCCGCTGAATCGGGTTTTGGGGTAAATCCTGTCGTGGTGATACCTGATAGGGAAATCTGTTCCGGCACTGAGAGACTGTACGAAGGTTGTGCTGTGTTCACGGACCAATCGAAGATGGACATAGATACTGGTGCGGGAGTCTATATTAAGGGCACGGATCTGAAAGACTCTTTTAGACTCCCTGATGAGTGCAGCGTTTTTCAGGCAGAGATTCTCGGCATCTTGAAGGCCGTAGAATTAATCAGGCAGAAACTTGTGAGGGTTACTGAAGTTACTCTCTATGTGGACAGTCAGGCGACTCTGAAGGCCTTGGGGACACTTCTGGTGAAATCCAGGCTAGTATCCAGGCCTGTAAGAAGTAACTGAGAGAGCTGATGGAAAACTACATGGTGAGACTCTGCTGGGTGCCTGGCCATTTTTTTTTAAATATCTAAAAATGTGTGCTAGTGCTAAATTTCAATCCATATACTTTCGTCTTTTTTTTAATTTTATAAAAAGAAAAAAACATTTAATTTTACTATTATTTTTTTTTTTATTAATTTTTTAAATTAATTTTTCTTGAAGACGTATTGTTTATATAAATCAGCGTCATTCTGCGATTGTTTGCTTAGGAGATATGGTTCAAAGAAAATTATTTTTGTTGATTTTTCAAACATTTTTTTACCTAATATGTCGCTTATACCAAAACAAAACTAATTGGTTTTTGAAAAACTAAATTTCAAAAACTACATCGTTTACATACGGTTACGGTTCTAAAATTTGCTAAACAGGATGTATCATAAATAGTTATTTTAGTGGTTTTCAATAAAAACTAGTTAAAAATGGTTTTTAATTTTTATGGAAAAACCACACAAATTTATGTAGTTTTTTATTAAAAAACAAAAAAAAAACTACTAGTTTTTGTTTGGTGTAAATGGCATATAAAATTAATTTAAATTTCAAATTGATTTTTAATTTTTTCAGAAGAATTACAGCCTTTTTACATTGATTTTCCCTGCTTGAAAATACTTCTTTAAAGATATTTCCAATGAATTTGTTAACTTTTTATATGTATCTTATTATTACTTTATAATAAAATTTTTAATGAAACTTACAAAATCGTTAATATTTTACTAAATTATTATTATTGTTAATTATTCAAATAATTCAAATAATTTTAAATACGCTATCGAATAATTCGCACAAAACTAAAATACCTTATTCGAATTATTCGTTTTATTCGAACAATAGTTAAACTGATCAATAGTAAAACTGAACAATTTTAATATCCTAATAACTACTGGCATTTGTTTGAATATATTAAAATAGAACTGGTTTATCAAGGTAGCCCACACGTCCCAGATTCCATTAAATACAGATCTAGATTTCTTACTATAGCAATCTCTGACTTTCGCTCTCTCAATCTTTGTTAAAATGCATTTTGACTCTGCGCTGATCTTTTGATCGTATGACTGAGAAATAAAATTTAATTTAAGCACTATCAAGAATATATATCTATATATATAAACTTTTAAAATTTGAATACTCCAAAAGGAAGAAAAAATTAAAAAAGCTCCCCTATGAAATTTAGGTTATCAACAATTGTTCCCAATTAATAAATATTTTTGACATTCAGGGGTTATTTTGTATTAGTGTCAGTGATATTTGGAACTGTATATCAAAATTATTGGTCAATAATATTGAAGACTTTTGAAGTGGAAATATCCCATTCTTTATACCCAATTCTATGCTTTATTAACTTATTGTAGCTTTTTTTGTTGCCACAGAATTATTAAATATTTATAAACTTTAAGTTCCAATTCGTAATTTTATTATTTTCTTTTTTTGTCCATATGATTAATTGTTTTTAAATATTTTTTTTATTTATCTACTAACTTCCTCTCAATACATATTAAAAAATGGTCTTAACACATGCTAAACAAAAAAAAAAAAAAAAAAATAAATAATTAATCTTTGTTTTTTTTAAATGTATTATTTTTTGTTTAAATTAACCGGAAATTGAATTTATCTTGGTATTTAGTTCAACAATCCGAATGCATTAAGATTTTTTTAAATTTTTGTGTAGATATTTTTTGTATTTCCTTTCACGATTTATTAATTTAAATTGTTTTAAGATCAATTTTAAAAAGTGTGTTTATTACTATTATTTTTTATAATCTTAGTAAGTATCAAAATATATGTGAAACAGAGTGGTTAGAAAAGATTGTATAAATAAACGAGCATTCAAATTAGTATTGCTCTTTTATGGACCCTACCAATTTTATTTGTTTAATATAAAATATATATGGGCCATTATCAAAAATTTTTGATTTAAGCCACATTAAAATCCATTTGTATAAATATAAAGTGACTCTAATGCATGTAAAATCAGTTCGCATTAATCATTTCGTGCATTGGGCTCGAAAGTTATAGCGGTTTTAAATTAAACTTTTACAACTTTTAATATTTTACAAACTAGCAGCCGCACTCAAAAAAAACTTAATACAGCTTTACTAATCATTGTTAAGCAAAATTCCTTAAAGTTGTGTTCACAACCGATTATCCGCTTAATGCACCTTTAGTAAACCATTGTTAAATATTTAAATATTTTAAATTAGGTTCGACCCTATTTCATAGCTACTTTAATATTGTTTCCGTTGCATACATATTTCAAGAAAAGAAATTTTGTACTCATGCATAAATTTTTGACAAAAAGGTCACATTTTTTAATTTCCGGATATTTAGATTCGTTCCTAAATAAAAAATGCGCCTATATAGCTATTTAAAAACGTATAAACTGAATTCTGGAAAAGTATAATATTTTTTGTACATATGTATGTTCAATTTAAGCTATTTTGTAATAAAATCATAAACTGTTTTGGATTAAAATAAATAATTCCGGCTGCCCGCATGTCAACCAAATGTTTGCCACAAACGCATTTGTTCGACTTTTACATTGTTTGCTGTTTTCTCGTAATTTCAAATGATACATTAATATGTGCAAGTCTTAGATTAAGATGCCTTTAATCTAATGCATCAACTCCTGGTTAAAAATTACGCATTTTAACAGAAAAAATGATTAAAATAAAAAAAAAAAAACAAAATCAAATATGGAATAGTGATGTTGATTTTATCACAGAAAATTCCTTATTCGGATACTTATAATTACAACAAACAAAAGTTAAATAAAAATATTTCATTTATACGTAATTATATTTATATAAGCTAAATAATGATTTTTTTCCAAAATAAAAAAGCCTATTTATCGCTAAAAACATACAAGAACATCAAAAATAATAATTGAATAAAACGGTTAACGAATAATTTATTCTAACTAAATATTCACAACACTGACAATATAAATGAGAGAAAAACTGAGAATGTAAACCGCAAAAAGTTTTCTGAATACGATTTTTTTAATAAAGACTTTAAATTGTATGTTAGCTAATTTGTGCTTTATATATAAATTTAATTTTTTAATGTATTCTAGTAAAAATTACGTGTAATATTGAAATCTACTGAGTTTTTCAAATAAAATTTATGATATTTTCAATGTTTAATGATATAAGTAATAAAATTAAATTTTAATAATAAAGAAAATTTTAAAAAATTTTCTTTATTTTAAAAATCGTGATTTTTCAAAAAGTCCATAAATTTTTTTTGTTAAATTTGTTTTTAATACTTCCTTCGTTTTTATTGTGTAAAATAAAATAACAAAAAACTAAATTCACGCAGTAATCCATGCTATTCCATTAGAAACTGTGAATGTGCCTTGCGTTGACTATTTCGGGTACATCAGCGAGATATAAAGCAAAATACGCATAATTACAACAAGTTTTTAAATTTGTATTCCATTGAGGGACACATAAACCCCGTCCAAAAAACCAAAAAAAAAAAAAAATTAAAAATTTCGTTATCAAAATTTTACTACTCTGTATGTAACTGTTGAAAGTCTACACAACAGCAAAGAAGGTGTAGAATTTATCCACAAAGTCCGATTAGTTTATACAAGATCGAATGAGATCAAAAAATATAAACGCGCGAAAAAAAAATATAGAAGAATGGTGAAAAGTTCAGTAATTTTTAGTCCTTTTTCTAAATTTTTGAACTTTGAACAAAAATCTAATTATAAAATGAAACCTATGGTGCTTAAATTTTGCACTCTATTAGTTTCAAGTCTTGTGAGTTCAGATCTGTAATCCGTTTGATTAAAATAGTATTACCAAAAAACTTATTACAGATTAAAATCAATTTCAGCCAAATTAAAAATTTTTGATAATGGCCCATATTTTTTTTAAATTAAAGTTAACTCCGGAGAAGAAAAATTATAAATAATTTCCAAAAAAGTTTTAAAATATTATATGTGATTTCAAATCCTAAATACTGGGCTTTTATTGTTTGGCCATAAACTTTACAATATACTTATGAAGTATTTATTTACATGTTTATCATATTTAATGTAAGAAAAAAATTATATTTTTAAACATAATTATATTATGTTTATATACATAATTATATTATGTTTAAAAATTAAACGGTAAAAATGTTAGAAAAAAACGTCGATTAAAAGAAATTATAATTAAAAGAATTAACATTTTATATACTTACTATCTACTGACATGTCTTTAAATTGCTATTTTACTTTGAAACTCATATTAATTTAGACTTGTTATAACGCCTGACTTTTTGTCTTATTCGTGAGGTCGTAAAAAGGAAATTAATTATATTTAAAATTACGACAATTCAATGCTGTTTTTACTGGATACTTTTGCAACATGTAATTACATAAGTTTGTGGGAAAGTTTCATCAAGTCACAAACTGGGAATAATTTATTTTAATTAAATTTATAATGAAATCTATGCACGTAGTTAACTACTACCATAATTAACAAATTAAAATAATTGTGCATATACAGAAAAAAATAATAAAATAAAAAAATAAATTAAAAATAATAAATAAATAACTAAGTCCGTCATTTAGTCGAGTCTGTTTTATAGTATGTATTTCCATTATTTTACAAATTAAAATAAAAATTTTGTATTATCACGCTTCCTTGATAATTTATTTAATCTCTTTTATAACGTATGTAAACAACTTTATAAATATTAAATAAAATTAAATGAATTGAATAGTAACTTGGATGATTTTATTCATTAGTTATTTTTTTAGTTAGTTTTTCTAATATGTAATTTATTAATGCACAATTTATTTTAAAAAAATAATAAAACATCATCATATAAATACAACAACGACAACAAGTTTATTTGTTGACAGTTTTGATGAGAATAGACTTCACGTCTGTGTCAGAATTATCACGTTATTAAACGGCACTCGTATTAAACATTTTCAAATTACCGAATACATAATCAACATTTGCAGTATAATTAATCATTTTTTTTTTTTTTTGCAAATCTTAATTATTTATTGTTCTTTTCTTTTTCGTTTTTTTTTATAAACTGTATACATAAACTATTTAATTGCTAAAATCTTCTAGTAAATATACGATTCATTTTTAGTAGAACTCCACATTAATTACCATAGACTCATATTTAAACAAAGCACTTTGAATTTGTCATTTTGAAAAATGATGTACCTCTAAAATAGCTCTAAAGTATTTTTTCCTAACTTTTTGATTAGTTATAATTAATTTGATTAAACAAAATATCTCTGATTCTAAACAATTACACACTGCTACAGTAAAAAAAATCACATGAGGAATGACATAACGTACGTTTTAAAAACTGTTTTCTGGCAGGTTCCTGTATAAATATGTCCCTAATTCTGATATTTCTTTCATGACATTGCCTATTTTAAACCTTTTTGTGTTTTAGTTAAATATTAAAAGCAAATCTTAAAAAAAAAAAAAAATTAAAAAAAATTTTTCCACAAATTTTTTCGAGTTCAATTGCAATTTATTATAATTTTTTCTATAAAAACCTATTCAAGGATGCAAAAATTTCTAAAGACGTTTTTGTTGTAAAGATAACAAGATTTAGTATTTTCAAATTGTATAAAAACTGTAGAATTTATTAAATTTTATTTAGAATAACATACTAAAACTTTCCATACAATTCAAACATCAAATAAAATACTTTGTCTTGAAATAGAAGTATAGAAAGCATTTAAAACTGTGTAGAAATATGTTGTTAAAAATAAAAAAATCCAAAAAATTTGCATCAAAAGAAAAGGAACGCAAATTAAAAAGTCTTATATAAATAATTACTTATTTGGATTATACATTAGACTGCTTTTGAATTTTGACCCTAACTCCCCCTTGAATCGTTCATTGGGTTGTAAAAATATATTTTGTGAAATATTAGTGAAATCGGATATCGCTGACCCGTGTCGCATTGGACCTGAAGTTTGTAGGATGCGCTTATTTGAACAAAATTTGGGATTTTTAAAATTTTTAGACAAATTATTACAATTTTCAGGAAAATTTGCTATGTAACTAAATATTAAAAAATCTTAATCTACACAAAATTATTTATTAAGCGAGATATAAAAACAAAAAATCGGTTAAAAATATTAAAGTTGTTACGAATTACCCAACCATTAATGTGTTTTAGACCACTTGTATAAGGAGTGTACAAACAAATTTTTACTTTTTTTGAAAAATGTTTAAATAAAATTCTATTATTAATTAAATTTGAACTATAATTATCGAAAAATAAGTTTTTGTTTCTGCAAAATAACCCTTTTCCATTAAAAAGTTTTGATTTTTGAAGGCTGCTTCCAATTTTAAACTTCTGTTAAACGAATTTCAAAAAAGTTCTAATAAAACTATGCAGGTTTATAGACAACACCACGGGAAATAAACATAAAAAAGAGTTGAGGCAAGGACTAAGCCATACCTGCGATTTGAATTTTGCGGATTTCGGCAAAAAGGTATTTTTTGCAGTTTTTTAGTTATAAAGTAAATTGTTTTTGAACTGATATTCAGACTAAACAGAATTATCACAGAATAAATAAACCATATCTCAAAACTATACTCTGAAGTTATTTTCTTTTTTGACAAGGATGAACTTTAAAACACGAATATCAAAGGTCAAAGTTCAGGTCTAATGCGGCACGGGTTCACTAATATTTCGCAAAATATTTTTTACAACCCAATGAACAATTCTAGGGGGAGTTACGGTCAAAATTCAAAAATCGGTAAATTTTGGTGCAGTCTAGTGAACATATATCAAAGATTTTTGTATAGTTAAAAAGCTACGTTCTTCAACTTTGTAAATCGATTAGAAAATCTAAAATTAACTTAAAATTTAGAGAGCTTCGATATTTTAAGTTCAACAGCTACCCTTAAAACGGTTTTTTTTTCGGAATATCTCAGAAGTTAGAGGGTTTTTCGAAAATTTTGAAATTGTCTTGTAATGTATTCAAAAAGATCTACAGCCCACATTACGTCATTTTTTTTTTTTTTTTTTTTTTTGAGCTAAAGTAAAAAGTACCATTGCTTAAATGTCATTTTAAAAACTTTGACCCACAAAAAGGTAGAATCAAAAATAATTCCATTAAATTAGCCAGCAAAAAATAATGAGTCATTCTTTACAAATGACATTTAAATCACATCAAAAGTATCCACTTAATATTTTGAACTCTTCTAGTAGTTATTTGTAACATCGTTATAAAAATGACGGTATTAAATCACTTCTTTGATCCAACTTTTCTTTGGTTTTTAACACTTCTTAAACATCTATTCAGAAACACAAAAAAAGTGAAAGAAACTGAGGACACTTATATAAATATTAAAAAAAATTATTAATTTTGAACTATCTACGATTTTAATTACTTTTTTCTTTTTGCCTTTTTTTAAATAAAAACTGAATTATATTCTACACTCGTATCTTTAATAACAACCGTAAGAAAATCATCTTTTGAGCCCAGATTTTCTTCAGTAGGAGTCGATTTTCTTCACATCTTAAATACAAAGATAATATAAGTAATGATATACTTAAAATAACTTCTAAGTTGTCAAAAATGAACAACATGCCACCAATGTCGTGCTAATGTTCAATTAATAGTTTTTTTCACTCGAATTTCAAGTGGTGCAGGTTACTAGTTGTGGTGATTTTATTACATCTTTTTCATCACTTTTTTTTTTTGCTGAATTAAAATTATATAAAATATCAATATATAAGAAAAATCTTTATTTCGCAAATTCATTTGGTTCTGCAATTGCTTAATTCGCTAAAGCTCCTGCGGCACTTTCTCAACAAAAAGTGGAATTGTTTCTCAAATTGAGAATAGTGTTTATTATCAAATCGCTCTCAAAGTTAATTCCCAAAGGGTTTGGTGGGACTACATATTGAACACAAATACTATATATATTTACATATTTTGGTTTAAATAATATAAAAAGTTATATTTTAAATGCACTTAAGAGTTTTTTGATTTTAGTTACAGTAATGTTCCATTTTTTACATTCTTTATCAATGAAGCTTTAATAAATTTTATATATTTTAAAATGTTATATTTTTAAGTTTAAAATTGTCTTTAGGTTTGGTAATGAAAACACCATTTTTCAAATATTTTCTCGGGAATATAAATGGTTTTTTTACGTTTAAGAATGATTTGAGAATTACATTTGAAATTAAGTTGAGAAAGTATCTTTTAATAAAACTTTATTCTCAAATGAATTTCAATTTGAATTTAAAGTTAAAATTCAAACCTCTGGTCTATATTGGAAAATAGTTTGAGAAACAAGTTTAATATCAAACTTTAAAATCATCATATTTCAAATGTTTGTCATTGTGTTTGCTGGTAAAGACGGTATTCTTTCGAACACGCTTAAACATTTTTGCGTATGTTGAAATCTCAGTTGATTTTTTTATTACTTGTTTTGCTTCTTATTTGATTCCTAGTAATTAAATATGTATTCAACTAGTTGCTTGCTAAGAAATATGTAAGTAAGACTCAGAAATACTGGTACAAAAGTAATGAGTTTTTCCCCTGAATTGTAAGTAGTTACTAGTTAGCAGCAATGTAAATTTCTACAAAGATACCATGATATGCGGTGAATAATATCGATAAAGTCCTTTTCAAGACAATCTAGTTGAGCGGTAGCAACTGTCGTGTCCGTATGAAATTTCCCATTGGTAATCGTTTTCCTTAGACTAAGTTACGAATTATGTATATTAGTATAACACAGTGCTACCAAAAGCCTTATTTTATGTAAATCTGTAACTTGGGAACCGCCAGAGATTGATAAATAATAAAAATAAATTAAGTGCGAATTCTTTAGACCATTTAAATTAAAATTTTGCTTTTAAGTTTCTTTTAAGAAATAATGTCTTGGTCTGAAAAAAAAAATTAAACAAATATATGCTTTTTGAAGATATCCTATTGAAATGTAGGTTTAATTTTTTGGAAGTAAAAAAATATTAGCAACTGAACTACAAAATATTAAGTTTTTTTTTTCAAGTATCAATTTCAGATTTATTTAACTTTTTATCGAAACTATAATATATTTATATGATTCTTGCTGCTCTGCAACGAGATATATGCTCTATAAAAGTATTTTATGCGCATAAAAATGCTCTTACAACCGGAAAATATGTCCTTAAAATTTAAAAATATGCTCTTAAGATATTATTCTTTCTGGCCAAATTTTAAATTATATGCTACTCATTTTAAAAATAACTCAATTTCTTTTAGCAGTTTGCTAAAAATATTTTCTTTTTGCACTTAAAAAATATTCAAAACTAATATTATCAATTTATAAGATTAAAATTATTAGGGAATCGGATTTGAAAAACAGTAAAAAGAAAATTTCACTAATGGTAAATTATGTAAAAAATTCGATTGTGTGCAAAATATGCAAAATTATTTTCTTAAGTATATAGGGAGACGGACAAAATTATTCACACACATGATTGATTTACATTCCCAAAGAATATCTTCTAAACGAATGAATTAAACGTCATATTTTATTCACATAATTTGTGGGTATATTTGTAGGTAAATCAAAAATAATAAAAAAATTAACATAATTATATCCGTTATAAAGTAATGAAGAAAAATTAACAATTGAATTAATTTTAATGGGGACAAAATTATTCGCACAGCCATTTAAATTTTGCAATCATATATTGTAGATCAATCTTTTCTCTTTTAAACTTCTTTTAACCTATTTGGTATTGAGTCAAATAAGTTTTTCGTTGTTTCCCCGCCAATGTTTTCCCATTCCTGTTGAAGGATTTCTTGCTCGAAATGCTTCGTTTTGCCATTCTTCTACTGAGTTCATCCCAAAGATGTTCGATCGGATTCATGTCGGACGATTGTAGGGGGGGGGGGGTGGAGTTGGTAGGATATGTGAGGCATGGGATCATTATCCTGTTGAAAGTAAAATTTATCATCAAGACCTTGTTTTTCAACGCTTTTGTGAAGATATTCCTTCAAAATATTAAGGTATATTGACTTGAATGAATGAATACCAAGCTACCAACACCCGCTGCAGACATACACCCCCACACCATAACTCCTGCACCATATTGCTTTACATTTTTAACTGTGTTATTTGCACCTAGTTCACGGTTGGGTTTTCTCCATACTCGTATTCGCCCATCAAATTGGAAAATATTAAATTTGCTTTCATTTGTGAACAGCATGGGATAAATTTTTTTGGTCATCTCTTCTCTAACTACTGCTGCTACCTGGGTTGAAGTGATTTTTGGGTTTTGTTTGACTTTTCTTATAATTTTTCTTTCCTCTTTTGCGGAAAGCTTTCGAGATCATTCAGTATGAGTATGGCTTTTTAGACTCCCATCATTTTTGAAAATTTTTATAATTTGATTAGATTTGCTTCTTTCTCGAATTTCACCAATTTCTGTACGACTTTTATTTTTTATGCAATTATAATATCATTTTTCTTTCCGCTTCCGTGATTTCCTTTTGCTTACGTCTTTTTATAGTTTTCACGAATTAATATTGATTGATAAAATTAAATAACGGGAATTCATAACTATCGTTTTTTACAAAAAAATGTTACCATATTAATCAAAGATTTAAATTTAGGACAGTGTCTTGCCACTGTGTGAGTAATTTTGTTCGTACTAAATTAGTTTAAATTTGTAATTTAATTGTTTTAAATATATTACTAATAAATGCACATTTGGTATAAATAAATCATATCTCTAAATTTATTCCACTAGAAAATATAAACTCACAAATATGTAACAACGATGTATGTGAATAATTTTGCCCGCCTCTGTATAAAATATGCAAAATTATGCTCTTTAGAGAAATATTTGCCAAGTTATACTCTTAAGTATAAAATATGTAAAAATATGTCATTTAAATTGCTAAAATACGCTCTAAATTAAGGATTTTTTTATGAAAATATGACAAAATAAGCAGCTAAGCACAAAATTTTCAAAAATATGCTGTAACAACTCGATGCCAAAATTCTTAAAGTTGTCTGAAATGGAAAAAATATGATTTTGAATATTTCTGGTTGTAAGGAATCCAGTTAAAAAATATTAAAAAAATAGGACCCAAATTAAACCCGCCAAGTTTTAACCAGGCTAAAAACAAGAGAAAAATTAGTTGTATTCATTGAAATTTGATAAGCATCCATATGTAATAGTTCCGCTGCTGAAAAATGCTTACAAAGGATTTAGTGTTGTAGGCAGAAGGCAGTTTCTTTCTTCCGAATAGCTTTTCCAGAAAAGTTCTATCATATATTATCCATTAAAGTTCGTATCAAAAAAAAAAAAAAAAAATGCAATCGATTCGGTTAAATATTTTTCTGGAAAACTAAATTGATGTTAGTCGAATAACGATTAGTGATAATATTCATTAAACACTACACTTTCCCAACATTCACTTTTCAGAAATGGCCTTTTCGTCTAAATAATTGTATAATTTATACTTTAATGAATTATTTGAAGAAATCTGAATATTTTAAAAATCTGAGTCACAAAGTTTCAGGTTCACTTTCCAATTGAATGTGAAATTAATTCCATATTTTCGGAATAAAAGCACTTACAGTATTCAAAGTGGAATTGATTATCGATTGCATTTTTTTGTATTTCTCAAATTTTTTTGAATGAATTTTTCTCTTAAATCATTTTTTGTGTTTTGTTTTGCATAAAAAAATATAACTTAGCCCGAAAATAACAATTTGTTAATTGAATTAACAAATTTGAACAGAATCTGAAGAAGCAAAACCAAACTCTATCGGAACTTATGTAAACTATGGATTTAAAACCGTTTCGTTCGGAATTTGTTATAGTCCTGTTTATCTCATACATTCAAAAGATATCTTTAGTGAATTGAGAGTCTGGTCACGATGTCAACTTAAATGTAATTATGTCTGCAAGGCATAAAACACATGATCATTCACCTTGACAAATTATCATTTATATATTGACAAATAATAAAGAGTATCATTTCGTTGAAAATTGAAAAAAAAATATTTTCCTTACATTAAGATTTTTTTTTATAAAATTGTGATCTTATTCTAAAAATGACTTTCAATAGTAAAGAACCTAATAAGTAAACAAGTTGTTCCAATGTAGACATTTACGAGAGACTTAATAATATATGTATGTATGCATGTATGTATATATGAATATATATATATATATATATATATATATATATATTTTTTTTTTTTTTGCGAATAAAATAAGCTTTTTATGATTTACAATTCTTAGGAAGGAAACTTGATTTTTGAGCGTTTAACTATAAAAAGATGCTATTAAAATTGAGTGCAATAAATATTGTTGCAGTTCATTAAAACATTAATTATTTTATTTTTATTATTTTCTTTTAAGTGCATAATTAATAATCTTTATTATTATTTTTTTAACATTTTTTTTTTTACAGATTTCTTTTAAAACTAAACAGAAAAGTAATTTTGTTGTATTGATTGTCGCATTCAAGGCAGACGGACAACGAACATCATGTCACAGCTAAAGTTTTGGAACAAACAGAATAGTACTAGTAAAACCGATACAAGCGAGAGTTCAGAAAATAAAAATAGCACCGCTAACAAGGAAGATACCAAGGGCGGTAAACGTAACTGGTTGCATACACCAGAAGCCTTAATCAATGGTCATGTAGTCTATCTAGTCAAGGTAAAATATTAAAAAATATTTAGCTAATAATTTTAAATTTAACTTATAAAATATTTTTTTTATTATTCAATATAGTTCTTTGGCAATGTACCAGTGGATCAGCCAAAGGGTATTGAAGTTGTTAAGGACACCATACGTAAATTACAATTTGCCCAGCAAATGAAAAAGGCCGAAACGGGAACTCAAGAAAAATGCAAAAAAGTTGAAATCACTATTAGTGTGGATGGTGTGGCTGTACAGGAGCCTAGAACACAGAAAATTCTACACCAATTCCCCTTGCATAATATATCATATTGTGCCGATGAAAAGGGTGTGAAGAAGTTTTTCAGTTTTATTGCTAAAACAGTTAAGACAAATAGTGAAAATATGACCAATGGTAGAGGCAGTAGCCCAAATGGCTCTACTCAGTCTACGACGGAAGAAACACATGAATGTTTCGTTTTTATTTCTAACAAATTGGCCGCCGATATAACTTTGACTATTGGCCAAGCCTTTGAATTGGCTTTTAGGTAAGTTAAATTGTTTTGTAACAATTTTTCAATGAGTATTTTTTAAAAAACTTCGACTGTTTTTTTTTTTAAATTCCAGAAAATACATTAATACCACAGAAAAGTCAGAATTGAGCAAAGCTCAACAACAAATCACAGACTTAGAGAAAATCATTACTATTTATAAGAATCGCCTGCGTGAATTGGCTTTAAAAATTCCCAAAAATGAAATGGATACCTATTTATTCCGGGAGGGCATTAAAGATATTGTTGAGGTGCCTGCATCTTTAACGCATACCACAACGGATACGACTAATTCATCTTCAATTACCAATGGTACTAATGGTCTTAGCGACAATAATGACAGGGCTTTATTAATCGATACAAATTCCTGTAATACATCTTCGAAAATGTCCACAACATCATCAACATCTTCAACATCATTTTTACCTGCAGTACCACCGCGTAATTCAATGTCAACTCAGTTACTTTCGAAAACAATGAACAATAATAATCAGAAAATGGATGAATTGTTATTGAATTCAGATTCGGATAGTGATTTTGATCCACGTGCCGAAGAGTCGAATACAGATGGCAATAGTACAGGCAGTGGTGGTAAAGCAATGACCAATGATTTGTTTGGTTTTGAACCTTCAAAATCGTTTGGTCAACAATTATTCTACAATAATAATGATAATAAATTTCTCAATAACAATAATGCCAGCATAATTAGCAATAATTCGAATAACAGTTTTAGTGAATTGACCATAACGCCACCATTGTGTAAGTATCAGTTAAATGAAAATTATTTATACATTTTGTTTATGAAGAAGGCCTGTCACAAAATTCCATTTCGATTGAAATTGCAATCAATTTTACAGTTACTTTATCAATATTATTTTCATACAGCATTAAATTTCAATTTTGAATCTGAAAAATAATATTTATTAAAATGTATTTGAATTAACAAAATTTTATTTAATCTGAATTTGAAAAAATAATAATAAAACTGATTGGAATGTGGGATAGGCCTGATGAAAAGGTTTTAAATTTTGAATAAAATACTGTAAGTTAAAAATGTACATCTCCCTGGTTTAATTATGTATGTATGTATGTATATATGTATGTATGTACAGTCAGTCCCACGGTATCGAACGAAAAATTTGTCGAAAACATTTGTATGGAACAATTATTTTTAAAATTATTATCGAATGATTTACATGCAAATTCTTTCGAATCATTTTTCGTTCAACATTATGAGAATGACAGATACATATTTATTTAATACTATTATAAATTGTGTTTGAATATAGTATTTTTGACACACTAATAATGATTTTTGATACATTTGACCTATCCTCACTTTTCCCAAAATTAATCATCGTTTTAATTCTTGCTACGTAAAAAATATAGAATTTAATATTTAATTTTTATCGCATTTCAGTGGCTCCACCACCAAAAATGTCAGCTTCTCGCCGTAGCACCTCGGTCACTACACCCACAGCTGCCATCAACAACAATAACAACCTCGTTAGCAATGGCAATATGGCTGATCTCTTTGGTTCCGATCCATTTGATACGACTGCTACTACAAATGGCACCAATATTTTCCAAAAACAAGTTAGTAAAATATCCGTAGATGATTTCACTTTGGAAAGTTTGGATCCCTTAAGAAAGTAATTGTCGAAAACAAATGTTATGTTATTTAAATAAAAAGCCAATTTTCCTCTATCTTCTTTATCATTGAATCGAAATTATATTATATAAGAATTATTTAAAAAACCTAAATGAACATGTAATAAATGCTTTAAATGCTAAACTTTTTATAACAAAACAAATATTATTATAATTTATATATAAAAAAATTTAATGTATGTAGAAAAAAATATATATAATAAAAATAATTGTGAATTAGTTAAATTTAGTATTCTATCCATAATAGTGAGTGTTCAGATAAGTGAAAAATTTGGTGTTACGCTGAAATTTTTGTAAAAAATGTTGTTTTGGAATAGAGAATCAAGACAGTAACAATCATTCAGTTATGAAAAAAGGTTTTTAGATTCTCAATTCTTAAAATATCTTTGAGTTTTTTTTATAAAGTTTTTCGAAATAATTAAATGTTTTAATAAAATAAAAACATTTACAAATTATACAGTTTATTTATTGTCTTCCAATTTTTTAGCTACTGCACCGAAAATTATCGTTTATAAATCGTACCAGATTTATAATGGTACCAGATTTATAATGAGCGTCTATAAATTAAGGAGCATTTGCTTTTTCTTTTGTCTTTTTTTTTTTATTAAAAAATCATTAAAAATATTTCCAACCTAATGTCTCTTGGAATTGTTAATTAAAGTCAGTTTAACGTGTTGTTAAATTAAACCCGAAATTTATTTTGACGAGATTTAAATGTGAATTAAAACTCTTAATTTCAATATTCCCAAAATAAAAGAGATTTTATCTAAAATTTTTTCAAATATATACGGGCAATACTTTAAATTGTATAAACTGAAAAATCAAACAGGTCGATATAAAAGGTTAATTTTTTATTAGAAAAATAATTATTAAATTTTAATAAATATTCGCTGTTAGAGAATGTATTTCTATTTCGCATAAAAGAAATATTGTAGGTTTACCCATAAATCACAAATAGTGGAACTTAATTGACATCACGGAAATCGAATACAGGATCCCTAAAGCAATACGAAAGTGAAGTGTTTTTTTTTTTCAAATAAGTTTTCTACTTACGAGTATTTGAAAAAAATGTGTCTCATCATTGAAACTCATTGGTAAGCCATACAGAAGTCTTTATAAAAATTATGAACTATTCCTACACCCTTTAACTCGTATACAAACAAGTATTAAAAAATTATAAAAATTTTAAAAAATGAACCTTAATTCCTTCAAAAAAAAAAGTGTGCATTATTTATTACGTGATGTAAATAAAAAAAATTAAAAAAAAATAAAATATTTTAATAATAAACATATTTAATAAAAATAAAGTGTTATTAAAGTTATTTATCTAAAAAATCAAAATCTAATTATTAAATATAAAAACAAAATAAAAATTGGAATTTAATTTAATAATAAATAAACAAATGAAAAAAAAATGTATTAACTTATTTTTTAAATGAAATAAATTTAAATGAATTAATTAAATTTCTTTTAAAATTGTAATTGAAATTAAATGCTTAAAATTATTTATATATAAATGTATCTATCAAAAAATACAATTACATATAAATATATATATACATGTATAAAATACACACTTGATATATATATTAATCATAATAATAATTATTATTAATATTATTATTTCTGTTTAACTGTATAAATGTTATTTAGTTTAGTGATTTATTATAATTGTATATCTTTATTATATATTATATTATTATTTTTGCTTGTTTCTATATTTTTATTAATAAACAAATAAATAAATAAATAAAAAACCCAACTAAATATAAATTGATTTATTTAGTTTTATTGTTTTATTTTCAAATTTTATATTACATGTAAGTATTTTTCTTTATTTTGCAAAATTAATTATTAACAAATGCCATACGGCATTATTTTTTTATTTTTCTTAAAAATAGTTAATCAACTTACTAATATAACAAATCTGTAAGAACTTATAATACTGAGATTATTAATAAAGCAAATGAATAAATGTTACATTTGTTAAGTAAATATTTTACAAACTTTTATGGAAAAATTAAAATTTTTAATATTTTTTTTTTTAGAATTTTGTTAAATAGGATTAACAGTTTAATTTCTTGTTTTAATGTCAAATAATTTAGCATTTCAATATTTAATAAAAGTTTGAAAATCAAACCCTCTTTTTTAATTTAATAAAATATTTTGTATAACATTTAAACAGCTTTTAATAAAATAGAAAGAAATAAAAATCACTTAGCCCTATTAACTTATAAGCCTTAAATAAATTCAATAATGTTAATTTAAGATTAAAAATGTTAACAGTCTTTAAATTTATAAGTGAATGAAATTAAATACATTGGACCATATTCGGTATATTGAAAGCTTTTGAAAGAATAACAAAAAAAAAAAAAAAATTAAATTATCTCTAAATCAATCAAAGATTTGAGAGTTTTTAAGCTAATGTATAATGAAATTTGTAGCATTGTTAAAATCTCTATCAAATGCATTTTCACTCGAATTAATTGATGTAAGAGGTTTTGTTTATTGTTCCTTTGTTTTAAAATAGATTGCACAGTGGGGCAGAATCGAAATTTTTTGGAAATAAATCTGTAACTTCTGATCGGCTGGTTTGATTTTCATGAAATTTGGTATAGGCGTAGCGAAGGAGTGTATAAATATATAAATTTTTAACCATCACGAATAGATAAATACATTTAGGTAAACACCATAAATGTAAACTAATAAAATACTTATTGATTAATTTAAAATAGACATTTTTTGTTTGTTTTGTTATTTTAAATTCATTAATAGAAATATATGAATGCTTAGAAAAGAATAAAGATTTAGTTAAATTTTTATTAATTATTTTTATAAAAATATTTTGTGTACAGATATTATTAAAAGTATACAGAAATATTCATAATTTTCTAAGTAATCATTCACGCAAAGCTAAAGGCAAAAGTAGCAAGTTTGTAAAAATATAGTCATATATACAATAAATTCGAAATATAAAAGTTTAAAGGCGTATATTTCTGAAATGAGGCATGATATTGATTTGAATCTTTTTGCAAAAGATCGGAAATTATATATGCTAAAGGATAAGCTTAATTCGGAATACATATTTTTAAAATTTCTTTCGCTATTTAGAAATAAACCAAACAAAAGGCCCAATTTGGGGTTTTTGGAGAAAATACAAATTTTTTAATTGTAATAACATATTTGTTTATAAAGATATCTTAATGAAATTTGCAGAAAATGTGGATCTTATTAATATAAATAAAAGCGCGTTAACCAAATTTCAATCATGAATTCCCAAAAAACTAATCAAAATTCCCAAAAACGGGATTTTTTACATTTATGGCTATAGAATCCACATTTTTCCGAAGGCCCGTAGATTTTGATTTAAAACTTTTAACAACGTATTGAGGATTCTTAAAATACATTCCGCTTGTCGATTCGTGCTTTGGGATTTGAGAAAAAATGGTCTAAAGTCAAAACTTTCATATAAAATGGGTCTAATTCGGGAGGGTGTGTACCATGACCAATTGAGTTATTGGGCCTGTTTTTTATCTTAAAGTCATCTCTGTGAAGTTACCTTTCAGAAAAGTGTAAAATTATTATATGTTGCTAAAGAAAATTTTATTTTAGATAAAAAAGAGTGTAGATACTTTTTCGGCTAAAAAAACACAAGAAGTGTTTTTTTGCAAATTTTCAAATTCAAAATCGATTATTTTTGGACTTGGTAAAGATATTGACTTCAGTTTTTTTTATTCAATAGATAATTTTGTTCTTTAACTAGATAGGAAAAAAACTAATAAAATCGGCCGGAATTACGAGGATATATATGAAAAAAACTGGACCAAGAACATACAAAATTATGGTGCTTAAAAATTCAAACGCAAATAACTTGAAAACTATAAGAGATAAATAGGAGATGTAAGCATGTTTTTATAGGTCTTATCAGGGCCTACAACAATATATAAAAATCGGACGAGAAACAAAAATTTGGTAAGCGATTAAACATTTTTTATGTCAGAGGTACCTAACTTTGAGCCCCCTTAGCTCCGCCCCTGAGGGGTTTGTTGTGCCCCCCTTCCAAACTTAACATTGTGCACTACTCCGCTACGCCCAAATTCATGAAAATCCAACCAGCCGATCAGAAGTTACAGATTTATTTCCAAAAAATTTCGATTCTGCTCCACTGTGGATTGGTGAACTATAGTTTGTTTCCCAAAAGTGTTTGCAGAATTTAAAAACTTAAAACTTAAAAAGAAATCGATTTATTGTTTTTTTCAAAATCAGCTCTATTATGAATAAAAATTCTGTGTTAAAAATTTTCCTTTTTCTCATTCTTCCTATTGTGAATTAAAATTTTCCTGGAATTGTTACCTTTTTCTCTTTCCTCCAATTCTAATTACAATTTAAAAAAGATAATAATTCCGACGAGAAAAAAGTGAACCAGATGAACTCGGTCAATATTATCCTTATCCCTGGAAGATTTTTTGCTTTTTAAATTATGTTTTTATTAAGAAATGTATATTTTATTAAAGTGAGGCGAAGATTGTTTCACTTGAATCCAATACAAACAAATTTTTTTCAGGAAACTTCAGTAATATGTCATTATACATTATATGTCAATGGTAAAAAAATTAATTTAGACATATGTTTAATATGTTGGGCATAGACACTCACATTTTTATAAATTTCTATAGTTTTGAATCAATTTTTAATTGATCAACGCCTATAAAAACGGACTTTATCAGAAGAAAATGTTAGCATTTGCATGAAAGATGGGTATGGCAATTGTCTAATTCCGCCCATTTTGTTGGATCTACATAAAATTTATCATAGCCGTAGCATGTTTGAAAGGAGGATCCTACAGACCCCTCAGTAGCGGAGCTATTGGGACTCAAAATAGGGTATCTCCGACATAGAAAATTTTTAACCATTTGCTAAATTTTTGTTTCTTTACCGATTTAAAATATTTTTACATCTTCTTAAACCTCTCGGTAAGGCCTATGTTATGCTTGACCATGACTATGCTTGATTGTGCAATTTATCCCTTATAGTTTTCAAGTTATTTGAATTTGAAATTTCAACAATCTCAATTTTGCAAAATCTTGGTCCAGGTTTATAAATATATAGCCCCAATATTTTCACCCGATTTTGTATTTTTCCTTTTTTTTTAGTTAATTAGTTAAAGAACAAAATGATCTATCGTATAAAAGAAATTTGAAGTCGATATCTTTTTCGTGTTCAAAAATAAACGGTTCACAGAAATGATTTTAAAATTAAAAACCAGCCTAATCACCGAATAGGTTAAGTACAGACCCTCCCGAATTCGACCTATTTTGTATCAAAATTTTGACTTTTATGATTTCGATTTCCGTCGCTATATACAGCATATTTTTTCTCTGGACGTTAGAGTAACTTAAGTAACTGTGTATGAAAAGTTTGTTAATTCATTGCTTTTTAATAAAAAAAATCTCTGTTTTTAGTTAGAAAATCAAAATAGAATTCATATAAGTATTTTAATTTCACCACTTTGTATAAAAATACTCCTTTCTCATTAAAGATTAACTCCTTTCTGTTCAAATATTTTTATCCTTGAACCAGTTATTAAAAAAATACATAGAAAATAGTGATTCGATTTGTGTCGTTTCAGTTTGCGTTCTCCGATTACCATTAACGAGACAGACCGTGTTCTCAGTCTATGTTCTAAAATTCCAAAGGATTTTTGCTCTTTTTCTCGGAATTGTATGATTCTTTTTACAAAAATCTTAAACTTTTTTGCACTTTATTATTTTAAATTAAAGTCTATAGTCACCGTAAACTTGGTTAAGTTATTTTAACTAACAAAGATTTTATTATAGATAAATATTTATAGTTTACTCAAAAACCAAATTTTTTAATTAAAAAAAGTATGAACTCGATTTTTTTCAACTAACTTTTGTTACCTAGCTGACATAATTCTTAATTGTATTCAAAAAGATTGATGTCAATATATTTTATAGAACTTTGCTACTTCATATTTTAATATATCAAGAAAAATTGCACTTTTTGCGTATCTCAGCAAAAACACACCTATTTCATATCCATGATAGTACAATGTTCTTTAGCTAATTGGACAAAAAATTGCAAAATGGAATGAAAATATTGGGCTATATTTTTAAAAAACCAAGATTTTTCAAAATTGAGATAGTTAAAACTTCAAATGTAAATATCTTGAAAACTATAAAGATAAATTGTACATTCAAGCATATTTTAGGCCTTACCGAGAGCTTTACCTAGTGTCTACATTAGGCAAATTTATATCAAAACAAACGTCAAAATCAGTGCGAATATATACAACGTAACATTAGTTAAACAGTTGATTATTATTTTGGTTGTTACAGTTGTCAAACTGCATATATAAAAAACAATAATGAATACACCATATTGTTGTTTTTGTGCAACTGTTGCCACCTTCAACAAATTCGCGTTAAGTTTGACGTTTATCTTGATAAAAAAATCTCTAATGTAGACACTATGTTAATAAGATCTAAAAATATATGAAATCGGATAGGAAACAAAAATTTGTCAAGCGGTTAAAAATTTTACATGTCGGAGTTACCCTATTTTGAGACCCAATAGCTCCGCTATTCAAGAATTTCTGCAAGTACTTTACTGAAGATTAGTTGATCCTTAATAAATAAAGTAAAGCAAATTTGTCGCACATGTAATATTTTTGAAACCTATTATACGTGCAATGATTGGGTTAACTCAAGCGAATTTAGTGCATTGCGCTTTTGCCTTTTTGCAAACTTTCGCTTCTCTTCCTCAGAATGAATTTCCTCCCCAAGCATTTGGAAGGCTATACTGTACATTTTACTTTTTTTGCAAGATAATTAAAAAAAAAAACAAAATGTTTAATTATTGAACAATTTTTAAAACTAACCTAGTTCAAAAGTTTGCATGGAAAAAACATATAATTTAACATGGGCTGTGTAGAAATATTGAACACCGTTCAGACTTAGGTTGTTTTCCACTGTAAATTTTTTTTGCTGGTCCATAAATGTCGACAATATTTTAGAAAATTTGTGATATTTTGGCCAAAGTTACACAATTTTTTCACAGTATAAAAGTAAATATTTCACATTTTAATTTGTAATATTGTTCCTTGTGGGATTTTTAATATATATAATTAATAAAAATAGCTCAGTATCCAAAACCGATTTTTTGCGAATTTTTTTCTAAACCATTTTTTGTTACCTAAAATTATAAAAATACTTCAAAAATTCCTCAACTTTAGAGTCGCCTTATTTTATGCAGACTAATTGCACAATAAAAAACGAGACATATCTTGAGTGCTGAAAGTTTTAGCTATCATTTAATGTAGAGTAAATTTTAATTAAATTTTTTTCCACTAGATTATGAGTCGACTCGATTTTTAGAACAGGGAGGATTATTCCGTTATACTATTCAAAAAGAATATCTTTCCAATTTGTACAGTATGAATAGAATAGTGTAATGTTTTCGTTGAATTATATGGTGACCAAGAAGTATATAGAGGTGACGTTTGAGAAGTTATACTTAACTTAACGTACGCGGAATAAAATTGCAACAATACTTTCGGAGCAGGTTAAAACAGTGTACTTATGATAGAGACTTTTATCATAAATTTTGGATGACCGTATGTCTTTTAATATTATTGTGAAAATTTTATGTATGAATTTATCATACTTCTAATATCTTCAAAATGTTAATAAAAGACGAACTATCTCGAAAAAATATTTGTAATTTTTTATATTATTTCTATATATACATTACCATAAAATAATTTATATTTTAACTCAACTGACGAGAGTAAAAAAAAAATCGGTAGATATAAACCCATTGATAGAAAAAAATAGACAAATTATGGCCAAAAGCTTTTGAAATAAAAAAACTATGTATGGGTCAAATTCAATTTGAGGCGAAAATATTTTTGCAACAATTATAAATTCTAATTTTATTTTCACGTTTTAATAACAATTTACTTATGATAAAAATTTTATTATTTATTTTTGATGGTTACATATTTTCTCGGAGTTCTAGTTTCTTCAACATGTTAAACAAAAAAAAAAATTACCTTGAACAAAAAATTTGTATTTTTTTGAATTATTTTTATATTTACCTCACATAAAATGATTTATATTTTAACTCAGATGGCAATAATATATATAAAGCCATTGATAGAAAAAGTACAAAAATTAAAGTAAAAAATTTATCGAAGAAAAAAATTTTTTGGATCAAATTTTTAACTTTTCGAAATTCTGATTCATAAAATTAAAAATCTGCAAATAATTTTAAATTAAAATCGTTTAATAAGTTTTGGACCAATTTAAACAGAAGAACGCTTTTATATTATATTTTATAATAACCGAATATCAAGTTCGGAACGTTCCAACATCGTGTTTTTAAACGTATGATAAAAAAAGTCCTTCAAAAGTACTCCAAAAGTGCTCAAAAGGATATTAGATATATAAAAACAACATAATAATAATCTTAAAAAAAAGTAATATAACATTTATGTTAAGTTTTGGAGAAATTAGAACATTTTTAATTTTATTGAAATTTTATTTCGCATACGTTATTCCACGAAGGAACACATAAAAAAATACAATTTATTACCTCATGTCTTTAAATTTTCTTCAAATTCACTAAATATGTTTTTTTGGAGAAGCTAACAAAATTTTTCCAAATTTTGTTAAAAAAGAAATAAAAAAAATCAAAAACCGTGTTTTAACAAAATCAAAAAAGGTATGTTATTTTAAAAGACGATATTTTCTATATTTCTTCTTGGATTTTCTTATTGAAAATGCACTATATTTCTACATTTTTCCTCTTTTAGATGCAAAAGCATTTTTCAGATGCCTTTTTGCAATTGTTCTTATTTTTATACCTTTCACTACAGATGTAAAAAATATATAAGTTTGTCATTCCGTTTGTAATTTCTACAATATTCATCTAAGACCCCGAAATGTATATATTTTTTGGATGCTTATTGATAGGGAAATCGATATAACGATGTATGTCTGTCCGACTGTCTGTTGAATCACAATCATGTATTATACATCAAATGATAGGGAATATTCCTTAGAATGACACTAGTAAAATCAACAAAATCTATCCTTTAATGGCCGAGATATCGCCAAAAAACCTAAAAAGCGTCTAAAAACGTATTTGTTTTTGACTTTGTGTTTACACAGAAAATTCTAAATCTTTTTTGGAAAGTTTTTACGGAAGAAATGAACAAAATCGGTTCATTAGTAATTAAGATATCGGTCAATTTGTTCAGACTTTGTGAAGCTTCTATAAAAGCTTCGGAATTCGTTTTTGTACAAATCTGTTGTAAATATATTTGTAAAATTTGTGTTTTTTGAATTAACCATATCGGTCAATAAACAACCTAGTTATATTTACACACACAAACATAAGCAATGACTTTCAGTGTTGTAGTTTTTTATATAAGTAACAGTCCCAGCCAGAAAAAGGAAGGGCAAAGAGGCGTTCTAAAATGCTTTATTTAGTATTCACTAGGCATGCCACTCGCATTCCAATACTATTTCATTGTCATTGGAGGCAAGTTCTTTCCTTCTACCTTCTAAAAAGAAGCGAGAAGGCAAGAACGCTTAAATAAATAAATATGCTCTCTAATGTGAAATGCTATAACACAAGAAAAAAGACATGCGGACTACCTTCATTAACGCCTCTTAAAATAAGACTAAATAATAATTAAAAATATTTCTGTTTGTAATGAGAAAGTTAATAAGTGAGTTATACACCTTCTGTTTTGCATCTAATGAAAGGAAAACAAGAATTATTACCATAGAAGGCAAAGTGGAATGCGTTTAAATTTTTTTTTTTTTTTTCGGAAAGGTGTGGAGGCATTCAAAAAGACCTGCATTGATGAAGCACAAACATATTTTCCTCCTGGGTTAGTTGGAAACAGAAGCATTGCAATGACACAGTGTTGTTGTTGTTTTTTTTTTTTTTTTTTTTTTTGTATAAGCATATATCTACATACTACATATCTATATCTATATGTATATAAATTTAGTAGTCATCAGAAGCTATCAGTGTTGTTTTTTTAAGGTAGTAAAGCTTGCTATGATATGAAAGCATACTTTAAGGCGTGAATTTTATTATTTATAAGGTGGCGAACCGGACCACACAACGGGACCAAATTGGATCCAAGTGAGCTGTCTCTTATTGACTAGACAGCTGCCCTAATAACCTAACCTAAGGTGGTGAAGGGTATAAAACTTGTTTTTATTTCATATTTAAAAGTGATTTATTGGTTAAACAATTAAACTTAGATTTTTTTGTGACGGAAATATTTACTATTAATAATTTTTTTTTTTTAATTTTACTTTTTTTAAAATATTTTAGTGTTTTGTACGATTTACGCAAAAGGTGTATAACTTAAAATATATAATTTGTATTCATATTTGCTTTAAGTTAAATAAAATAATTAAAAAATAAAATTTTAGTTATAAATTGCATTTGCAATTTATCAAATACATTTTTTGCAGAATTTCTTTAACAAAACCTTGTTAAAAAGATATTTTATTAAAATTTTACTAATTATTCATACATAATTTTATTTGGATACATATTTTCTCAATTTTTTGCAAATAAACGAAAAAAAATTAGTTAAAAAATTATGTGTTTTTTCCAAAATACAAGTTTTGGTATGGAAAAATTTGTTGATGTTTTTTAGAAAAAAGTTTTAAAAATATTACAGCCTCTCGTCACAAAAAAAGAAAAAAAATTAATTGTTAGTCAATATATCAAGTTTTACGTCTATTTAAGAAAATAAAAAATCGAAGGGGGGAGAATATTTTCAAGCATGCAGTTTTTAATGAACTATTTTTTTTTCTTAGTTATGCTATAAAAAAAGGAATTAATTGCCTTTATAATGACATTTAAATCAATGAAATCGGACTTAAACTTCCAATACGTGTAATTAAAATTGATATTTTTTTTTTGAAATTAAAAAAAATAAAATAGATATGTCAATGTGGTTTTACAAAGGATACAAGTAACAAGTATGAACCAAATCTGAGAACTAAGGTGTTTTTCATGCGTGATGTCTCATGGAATTCATGATATAGTGAATTCTTTTAACACATTTTCTTCTTTGTAATAGTAACCAAACAGAATTGTATAGCACAATTTAATATGGCTATACAACTATTATCTCAATAAACGTAAAAAATAAAACTATTAATCCATATTTTATTAACTTCACTTGACTAATAAGTAATATATATTAGTGAAGTTATTACGATTAATTTATTTCAATAAAAGGTCTTGTTAAAACACTTGTAAGTATTGCTTAAAAGGCTAAAATTTGAAAAGGAATGATAAGAATGATAAAAAAAATGACTCTAATTAACCTAAATTAGTGTTTTAAAACAATTATGAATTTTCTTAAAATACATATGTATTTAAATCCTTGTAGCTGACTAATACTTATTAACTAATAAAAATAAATATGTTTTTTTTTTGTGCCGTTTCCACTATATCTATACCAATTAGTATGTGTATAAAAGGAGCTCTTTCTTCAGTTGCTGTTGCTTTCAGATTGATTAATTAATTTAAGTTTGATTACTTAATTGTACTTTTATGAATGTGCTGGTTGTTCGTTATTACTGTTGCTGTTGTTAGGGCTGACTATTATGGTGTTGTGTTGTTGTTGCTGCTGCTGTTGACGATTCCATTATAATCCTTAAAATGTTGTTGTTAACTTCTGCGTCAATGTTTGGTTGATGATGATGATGATGGTGGTAGTATTTTTCATAGAAAATCATTGAAACGTTTCGGTGCTGATGCATTCATTTGACGAGAACTCATATCGGAACTCTAAAATTTTATAAATTTATAAAAGGTTTAATTAAAAAATATATGTAATAAATGTGAACAGATTTTTAATATGTGCATGATTTTTAAAACATTTGTGTAGATTTACCAGTATTCCGTTATGTTATAATTTTGATATGAAAATGATTTTTATCTTCTACTACATACTGAAAAATGCACAGTAAGGTAGAACCACCCATTTAAAATTAATTAATTCGAAATAAACAATGTAATCATTTAAATTAAATTGCTTTACATGTAATTGTAATTGTTTTCAATTACAGTTACAAGTAATTATAATTGCTATTTTTCAATTACAATTATAGTAATTGTAAATGAAAATTTTCAATTAAATGTTCAATAATCTGGAAAACATACGTTATTGATGACTTTTCTCAAGTTCCAAGGTATACCGGATAATCGAGAAAATGGTCCTGAATAGTAACGAACTAAAAATGCAACAAGATATGTGATTGTTTTGCTTCTTTAGTCTGAATAAACTCGAATAATCATAAAAAAGGTTGTCAAAAAGACTTTAATGACACTCGTCACATGCAACAGTGTTTTTAACATTTTATGGCCAGATTTAGAATTTTGTCGTTACAGCAGCAGCACCCGGAATTGGGAATGTTATTTTAGTTTCACTGAGTATTAGTTATTCAAACTACCCAGAATTTTGGTAATTGTAAAGGAATTGGATCCAATTTAAAAGCGAATTAAAGAAGGCCCAAGTTTGCTTATGTAAATAAAAGTCTAACTTACTAAGTTGGTGTCAAACTCAGTTTAATGAATATGTATTAGTTTTAAAAAAGTGACGGCCTTTCCCACGATGTCGAACGAAAAATTCGTTCGAGTAATTTTTTATTATTATTTATGGAATATGGAATAATAAATTAAATTTTAAGAGAAATACGTTATAAAGTTGGCGTTGATTCCCCAAGAGTTTCCAAAATACTACCACTAGCTGTCATTGATAAAATCTCTATGACGATGTCCGGAAGACTTATTACCTCTGGAATACTTGGAACTAAAAAATATATTAAATTAAATATATTAATTTTCCAAATTATTATAGTTTTTTATGTTTCTTTCAAATTATATGTACATGTATACTTTGCAGTCACCATCTGTTTGTATGTGTATATATGAATATTATGCCACAAGTTTAAACTCCCAACACTGGCCGTTTAAACTAGCAAATAAAACAAGATGATCGGCAACTCAAAAACAACATTCAGCGACTAAATTTAATTTCTTTAAATTTAATCTAAAAAAGTATATACATAGAATTACATATGACCGTTTAAAAGCATTCCAGATAATTGCTAAGACGAACCTTATTGTATATCCGGTTTATATCTGGATGTCAGGGATGTAAAAATTGGTACAATTGTACTTTCTTTGGTACAATTTGGTATACATTTTTATATAAATTTTTCTCCAATTTTAGTATTTAATAGACTTGTTATGAGAAATCATCTTATTTGGAAACTTAAGTAAAGAGAATATGTTTTAAAAAGAATTCGGTTTATTTAAAGGATAGGCGCCTTTTAAGTATGATATTCTTACGGCAACATGAAACTGCGAAGTTAATGGCGCTCCTATGACTGCCATTTTAAAGCTGTCATATGCAAGGTGCAATGAAGTGGATCCAGTACATATCTTTGTATACGAAGGTCTTTCGTGTAATGCTTTAGTGGTGACTCGAACTGTATGAGTTTATACCGGTGACAATTCAGAAACAACTTCTTAGCTTGGGTTTCTTTGATTTTGTGGTATGGTAATTTATATGCAACCTGTTACGGTCCATAAGACAGCATTTTGAAAACTGGATGACACTCAACAAAGAAATCAATCCCGTTTAAGTAACCAACATAATGCTTCGAGGAGGTTATTTCAAATTTGACAATTTGTGCGTGTTTTTTGTCGTGTGATCTGTTGAGGTTGAAGAGAATGGAAGAGGAGACAACTAAAAACTTCGGTTGGTTGAAAGTCAGAATTTGTATTCCATCAACTACGACTTCAATGTTAAACTTTAACTTTTTCGTCCAGATTGCACGCAATAAAGAAATTATGATTTTTTGTATTTTTTATATATATATTTTTTTTTTGAGATTAAATGATGATGATGTTTAATCTAAAGACAAGTCTTGTCAGTGATCATCAGACAATCTAAAATTAAAATCCTAAGTATCGGTAGTTAAATATTATGTGATATTACATTCCGGATATGTATAAATTGATTGCAATCTTCTTCCACGTGTATCCAAAGAAAGCTAGATTTGTATAATCTTGGTACATATGAGATCTCTTTTTAATCTTATGTTAGCAATGAGATGTAGTTTCTGAGCCATTGGCAATTTGACTCCTTTCAGAGAAACACCAATGTCAGAACTATTCACACTACTATCGAGAATAGTTCCGATATTAGCAAAATTATCTGCCTAATAATTACCTTCGAAACTCCTATATATATAATACAAGGGTAACTGTTGAATATCTCTTTATCTACTCAATAGGCAAACAATTTTCGAAGTGGTGTATATACATATTCTCAAGGGATTTAATAGCCGCCTTTCTTTTCTTTACTGAATGTGCTGCTATCTTTCATTCATTTTAATGTTCAAGTTGTCTGAGCAGATACGTGAGCCCTCTACACGTTGTGATCCTTCCCACAACAACTGGATCTACGCTACGGAACGACCCGAGTTTAACTCGGCCAAAGATTTTCAACTCAGCAACAGCTGTATCAACCGGAAGTTTTCACCCCAAGTGAACAATTTATGCCAGAAATTTTGCTAAAAACTCTTATAATTATAGCCGGCGTCGAACATAATCCAGGTCCCGATATTTGGTTCTCTTCTATATGCCATGAACGCATTAAGCCTAACAACACCTCGGTCAGATGTGCGGTTTGTTATAAATAGTGTCACCTGAAAAGGTACTCAGGTCTCATCAGCTACCGCGACTGGTCCCCTAACTTCGTGGCGAGTTGTTTTAGTTTACATCCTCAAAAAATTAGCACTTTTTTTCGAATACGATTTTACAACATGATGCCCAATCACCACCCTAAGGATATATCAGAACCCGAACATCCCAAACGTTGTGTTCTGTTTTCCAAGGCGTGATCAGGAGAAATGTAACATCTGCAAAGTGCAATGTCTGTAATAAATGATAGACGATGCACAAATATACGTATACACAGAGACTGGAATGAGAGTTTCATAGCTGAAAGTTGCTGAAACAGAATTCCCAATAATGGACCAAATTATCCATCTCAAGCAGCACGTTTAGCTCAACAACGTGATCTCTTACGTGCTACTAACCCAGTTGTTGAGCGAATTGATGAACTAAGCAAAGAGATCGATGATCTCGTTAATGAACACCGTCGTAGTAAATGATTAAAAAACCTCAACCATTGCTCAATTGACTCTAAAAACTCTGGTCGATAGTAAAGTTTGCCTGGTAACAAACAAAATAAAAACCTTGCAGCTATCGCATTCAATAACACCGAACATACAGATGCCGAGAAATGCGAAACTCAATTCTGTAGACAATCTATTAAACATCCCGTATTGCAGAACCGAACCAAAAGAGTCATAAACAGGAGAACCAAGAATCTCACTCGAGATTCTGAGCCCATCTCCTTCACACCCAAAGAAGTTGAGAAGCAAAACCATAGAAAGCTCTTGGTCCAGATGATATCTCTATGCTAATGTTCAACAAACTTGGTCCAGTAGCATTGGAATATCTTACGCAGTTTGTGATCTCTCAATTCAGCAATTAGTGGTTTAAAATACTGCCCAATTTCTCTCCTGTATCCTGTAGCTAAGGTTTTAGAATCCCTACTACTACCATTCCTAAATGAGCATTTCCCACTCGCCTCACACCAACTTGGCTTTAATAACCACTCAGATCGCTAATGGCCTTAATCAGCAAAGACCGTACCAACTCACAATAGTCGCTGCTTTTTACTTATGAAAAGCCTTTGACACGATTGATCACTCAATGCTGATAAATGACATCGTGAATTCTACACTTTCCAACAACATAAAACGCTGGATTGCCAACTACCTCTCTAGTAGACAAGCGTTTGTTAAGTTCAAAGTACAAAAATTGAGATATCGCTAGATAAAAATGAGCGTGCCACAAAGAGTACTTTGACCAATGCTCTTCAACATTTATCTTGCTAAGCTTCCTGTACCACTTCAAGATGTCTCAATGGTGTCGTATGCTGATGATTGCACAGTATTTTCATCTAGTGTAAACATAGATGACATAAGTACCAAAATTTCCCAATACATGGCCACCATTTCAGGTTTTCTGCAAGAACGTTATCTCAGGTTATCAACTTCCAAATTAACGGTGTCCCTTTTCACCTCTTGGTAAAGAGGATTCTCTACATCTCAGTCGAAGCAAGGTGAGAAACAGAAGTAAGGTCCTAAAAGCACTCGCTGGCACCTCTTGGGAACACTTGTAGCTACATACAAGGCGATTGATCGCCCCCTCCTTAAATATGCAGCTCCAGTATGGAGCTCATTCCTCAGCGACACCCAATGGGAAGGTTTACAAACGATCCAGAATAATGCACTCCGAATTGAAACCAGACTTCTCAAAATGACGAACGAGGATCACTTACATGAGGAGACTAGGATGCTGTCAGTCAGGTAAAATAATGTGTTGCTGACCAGACAATTCCTGATGTCATGTCACCAGCCCGGTCAACCCACCCATCAAATTTTGATGCGAGATCCACTTCCCCGACACATCTGGACGGACTTCCATCGCTATTGCAATGACATCCAGGTTGTCGTCTCATCCGACCTCGACCGATTGTCCTTGGCGAATGCACGGAAAGAATTGCATCAATAGGCGGCCTCAAAAGCCATTAATGACTATAGATGCAACAGAGTCCCAAATGAACACCACCTGTAATTTCGGATATTGAGAAACAACTTCCCAGGCAAACAAGATCACTACTAGCACAATTAAGAGCCGGTTGGAGCAGAATTCTTAACTGCTATCGCTAACGCACTGTTCTCGGCACTTTAAACCGCTGTCCTGCCTGCTTCCAAAGCCCTCATGAGACAGTGCATTTACTTAACTTTCCTAATAGGTCAAGCGATCTTCGCTTAACCTATGGTTAAGACCTATCGAGGCTGCAAATTTTATCCAGCTTCCAACTCTACCCAATGGGATATCATAAATAATTAAAATTTAAATCTATATTTTCAAGGAGTAACTTTCGATCACAGTAGAGCTTTTACAACAACAACTCATTTTAAGTATATACTCAGCGTTACCGTTGAGAATTTTGAAAAAGTGTCAAAAAAAATAAAATAAAAAATAAAGTCGCCAAAAATGTGGTAAAAACAAAAAATATTGTATTTTAAGAAAATCTACAAAATTCAATTTTTTTAATAACAACATAATTTATAATAATTTTTATTATTGCAAAAATAAAGATTTATTTGTAAAAATAGTTAAAATCAAATTCGATTTTTATTAAATAAACATGTACTTTTGTACGAAGTTTTCAATCGGATTTCAGCCTTACAAATCCCTGTCTAAAAAATTTAGGACTGCAAGCATGAATTCATGAATGTTGACCTTAAATCTGTTGGACAATTTATTTTTCATTAGCGATAATTTAGAAAAAAGACGTTCCGCCGAGGCACTGTTATAAGCTAAAGTAAAAATATAAATTAGGATATACATAAATAAGTATTCATCAAATCTATTTTTTTAATTTTACCAATCCGATTCAAAAAGATTTGGAATTTGATGTTTTTTTAAATAGTTGTTCTAAAACTTTATCATTAGCTTTAGTTTTTAACAGTTTCAGTTTATTTTCTTCGGAATTTTTACATCACTATATTGTGAAAGAATCTAAAAATAATTAATTTCTTCGTTGGAATTAATTTATAATGGGTCATGATATTTCAAACAACTTAGTTTCTCGCTATTTAGTATATAGTCTTAAAGTCGCCATTTAGTTCCATTTCAAAAAAAGTGGCCAGTGTTTGAAAAAGAGGCAATTGGCGACTAAAGTTGCCAAACGGTAACGCTGTATATACTTATGAACAGCAGTTTCCATTCATTCATACCACTCTCTTTCGTCAGCCATTTTTGTCGAAAAAAACTAGGATCAAATAGTGGTACTGGGATTGTGTAGTCCCCAAGTAGAGTTTATTGAAAATGTGAAAAGTTTATAATCTTTAATCTTTGGCCGAGTCGTTCCGGAACGGAGATTCTTTGGTACGCTTTGGTTGTATTAACACTTCACCGCAATCTTAGATAATATGTAGAGTAAAGATTCCAAAGTCTCTAACAGTAAGTTGATGTCATCGCAATATAACAAATAAGTAATATAATAAATTTCCAATGATTGTAGAAATAAATTAAAATTGTAATTTCATTTTAAATACCTAAAATAACTTTATTCTAGAAAACACGAAATTAAAATTCAATTAAAAAAATTAAATTTGGTTTCTAACTAACAGACATTTACAAATTTAATTTATTTATTTTTTTATTTTTATTTTTTTAATTCCACCCTACTGTGCTTTACCAGTGTTTCTGATCTTACTACATACATATAAATAAAAACTTAAAAAAGTGCTTATAATTAAATGTTATTACATTAATTTTATTTAAATCCTAAATAAAAATAAAATTAATCTAAAGTAAACATGTATGTATGTATTAACTAAAAATCTAAAAAAAAAAAATAAATTTAAATCGATTATTGACAAACTTAACTAAAGTGCTGTAAACTAATGTCTTTTGGAGCCTATAAGACTGTATAAATAACGCCAACGATTCATAAAATTCTGTAAATGAAATCAAATTTTTAAAAATGAATTTTATATATATATATAAACCACCAAAAAAAATTAACACATATACACACAGTAATTTCCCAGCAAACACCCAAGCAGTTTATAAAAAAAAATTAAAATTTCACACAAAAGGATAAATAAGCTACGTTTTGAAAATAATAGAGAGATTGACAAAATCAAAAATATTTTTTAAAGCAATGTTTTATTTTATTTTAAAAATATATTGTGCTTTAAATAAGTATAATTTAAATTAATTTCCAATTATTTTTGTTATTGTAATTATGATAAAATGTAATAAACTAAAACTTAATCAACTAAATAAAAAAACAAAATTAAAAATATATTTTAAATATATTTTTTACCAATTACATGTGTCAATGAGTGACAATAGTTATTGGTAATAAAGCAATCAACATTTGTTTGTTTTTTATATTGTTAGTTTTTTTTTTTCTAAATACTATAAATGTACATATTTTTATTATTTACTATTTACAATAAACAAAACATAATTTTGTGAAAATAAGAAACATATGTAAATGCTTTATAAACAAATATGTGGATGTCTATTAATTAAAAGAAAATTTCGTTAATTTTCGATATGTTAAATATAATAAATATATTTGCTGCATGTACTTATATTTTTTGTATCATTTGATTAAATAAATTCAATTTAAGGATTTTAACAATTTTATTTATTTTAAATATTAAAATCTTTGTCAAGGCACATTTTGTTAAATTTTACTTAAAACACTCTGTCGTTTCAATAATTAAATTCTGAAGATAAGACCAATATTGACTATAAATTTAAAAACAATTGACGGATTATTATTATTATTATTATTATTATTGTTATTATTATTATTATTATTATTATTATTATTATTATTATTATTATTATTATTGTTATTATTATTATTATTATTATTATTATTGTTATTATTATTACAATTTACAAAAGGAAATACTTTTCCTGACGTACTTGACAAAAAATATTCTTCAAATGCAACAAAAAGTATAAGTTCGTTTATGCACTTTATTCTGTTTAGTTTCTAAACAAATAAATAGTGTTTTATGTATTTTTTCGTAAACTTTTTATTTTTATATTGATACGTTTTTGGAATGTAAACCTAAAATATCAAATTTTAAGAAGAATTTTTATAAACTTTTTGTTTATGGTTTCAACTCCAATAATTATGAACATGCATTGTACAAATTTTGAAAATTAACTAAACTATAAATTTCAACAAAATATTAATTAAAGCTCTACACTATAACAAGGCAACTATAAAACTTATTAAACAATAAATCAACAAAAAATGGTTAATATCAGTAAAAACTAAAATTTTTAAATTTAAATAAAAAACAATAACTAATCACTGCTAAAAGGGAAAACGCATAAAAAGTTAAATCAACTTAAAATAAAGGAGATATTAATGTATAACAGCACAGAGTTTTTTTTTCCACTATTTTTGCTTTCGTAAAATGAATTTAATATAAAAGGGTAGTCTGTTTTTTAGGTTTCAGTTTTCTTTCATTTTTTTGAAATTAGAATTTCGCAACACAGTTTGTCTTTTTCAAATTGTTTGTTTCAAATAGATGCATGTATTATGTCCGTCTTCTTTTTCGTATGTTTTACCTGATTCGACCAATCACCGGTGGGTACTGTGGCACGATAGAATTTCGAGCTGGTCTTGTTGAAGATGGGCAACAATTCATTGGCTTCATCGGATAATGCCTAAAAAATAAAACGTATAGAATGTAGATATTATTTAGTTTAATAATTACATTTAAATAATATTTACCTTCAAATAAATGATTGCTTCTGTGCCATATCCTTCACAGGACAAGAGTACAATGTCCCCATGGAAATAGCGAGCATATAAACGTGATATGGGTAAACCATAACCATATCCGGCTAATGGAACAGTATGTAAATCAGATTTAGATGGCTGAGGAGCCGTACTGTACATATATTTGAATAGTTGATCGGTTTGTGAACGAGGAATGCCGCCACCTTGATCGGAGACCTAATAGAAAAAAATTAGAAAAAAAAATAATTTTGAAGTCATATAAAAAATTATTTTTATTTAATAAACATTAAATACAATCAATGCATGTTATAAAGATTTTAGATATAAAATTTTAACTTTAATAAAACTACTACAAAGAAGGAAATGCTATATATGTAATTTCAAAAGTAAATTTTGCTGATATGACACTTTTAAAGGCATTATTAAAAAAATAATCTGGTGAAGCCATAAAATTTACTTAATTAAACTACATATTTATTTACATATGGACCATATCAAAAATTTTTTATTTTAGGCCTTCAAAAAACAAAAATTCTTTTTTTGACAGCACAATAAAATCTATTTGTTTATATATAAAGTGACTCAAATGCATGTAGCATCAGTTTGCGTTATTAGTGTGGCATATTTCAGGGTCTTAGTAAAATTAAAAAAAAAAAAAATCATTATATTAAAAATCACGACTTTTAAAAATTTAGCAAAAAATGCGGGTTGAATCTAAGTTATTTCTCTATATATTATACGAAAATATATTTTAAAGAAAAGCTATTTAATATTGGATCCTATTTTAAACCAAGTGATTTTTTTTTGGGTCCATAAAATTTTTATTTTTCGAAATAAAAATTTTTATTTTATTTTTTTAAGCTAATTATGGTCAATTTCGTACTTCCCATGCGATGTGCCTTAGCAAAATGTGTTTTGACAAGTGTCCCGTTTTTAAATATCAACGACATTTATGGTACCGATCAATTATATTTATGGCCTATATCTACATATATAAGATTTGTACAAATTGCAATTTGCTATAAGTGAAATTTTTGCGTAATTTTCAAAAAGTCAATAAAATTTTTATTAAATTTATTTTTAATACTCATTAGATTTTATTGTGTAAAATAATAAAAAACTAAGTTCACGCAGTAATTCATGCTATTCAATTAGAAATTGTTAAGTGCTTCGGGAAAAGCTGACTTTTTTAAACATTTTCGCTCTTGCTTTCCAAACATTGACTCACGTTGACTGAATCGGGCACATCAACGAGATATAGCGAAAAATACGCAAAATTACAGCAAGTACAAATCCCTATTTCAAAATATGTATTTCGTTGAGGGGCGCACACACCCCGTCCAGAAAACCAAAACATTTAAAAAATTTTAAAATTTTGTCATCAATATTCTCGAAAGTCTGCACAACAACTAAGAAGGTGTAGAGTTTATCCACAAAGTCCGATCAGTTTATATAAGATCTCCTGAAATCAAAAAGTATAAACTGGCCAACAAAAAGTGTAGAAGAGTGGAAAAAAGTTAAGAAATTTGTAACCCTTTTTCTATGTTTTGAACTTTAACAACAGTCATGATTATAAAATAAACCTATGGTGCTAAAATTTTGCACTCTATTAGTTTCAAGTCTTGTGAGTTCAGATCTGTAACCCATTTGTTTAAAATAGTATTACCACAAAACTTATTACAGATTAAAATCAGTTTCAGTCAGGTTTAAAATTTTTGATAATGGCCCATATGTATGTACGACACATTAAAAATCTTATGAATGTGACATAGAAAAATATGTTTATATTTCCATATATTTCCGCCTTTTATAGCAGCCGTAAGATCAATATTCTACACAATGAGTATTTTGAAAAGTATATATTGTCATTTAAATAATTATATGAACTAAAATTTGTATTATTTCATACAACCACAAATTAATATATTATCTTTCTTTGATGTGCATGTATGTATGTATATATGTATGTATGTATATAAAACAATCTTATTACAGCACTTTACTTACCTTTACACAAATATCTTCTTTACCACGCACAATCAACACTTTAATGGGTGGTAATTTATCACAATTTTCATTATCATGTGTCTCAACAACAGCACGCATTGAATTTTTAAACAATTCGAAGAGCATGTGATATAAATGCGATGGTACATAAACCGTACGTATGGGCAATGATTCGCCAGAGACTTGATCATGTTCAACAATTTCCAATTCGGGACTAGTTAAATAATATTGATCGCACAGAAAGCGGGCATTTTCATAGGCATCAGCAACAACAGCTGATATCTGACAAGCAGGATCCAAACAACCTATATGACGACCTTGATCACTGGTAAATTGGCCAAACAAAAGTGCTTGAAAAACGAAAGATTTTATTAATAATTTTTTCAACTAATAATAAACAAGAATAAATATTACTTACTATGCTGATTGATTAACATGCGTATGCTGATACGTGACATATAGAGACGATCTAAAAAGTATTGTATTGATGTTTCCATCGATGAATCAACATTGTTGCCCTGAGTTTCTTTCATTTCAATGACGCCCTGCGCCATTGTTTGCACCACATCATTGTGACGATTTCGTATGTGTTCTAAAGAACGACAGAATCTGTAAACCAAAGTAAATTAATTGTTATATTTTTATTACTTTTAGGTTACATATGTAAAACTTACTCTTGTAGATTATCATGAGTTGGATCAGCCTTTTCAAATTCTAAAACGTCTTCGAAACTTTTTACATACCAAGAACTAACTTGGCTAACGGAACGAGTATTGAGCAGGTTGTCAGGCAGTAAAGCAATCTCTTTCATTATATTCGCCAAACGTACCGGAAGTTCTTTACGTAAGAATATAAATGATTTTTTTTCACAAGCATTTTGACCTTAAAATATACAGAAAACAAAATATTTACATAAATATTTAATTAATTTATATATTATTTATTAAAATAATTATATAATATGACGTAAGCAAGTTTAAAAATAGAACAGAAGAAAAAATAATAATACGTAATTATCAGTTCCAAATTTATACATTTTTGTTGTTATATTTATATATAAAATTTGTTTAGTCACTTCATCTAGACAATGTAGTAGATAAGGATTTGTGAATCCATTTGTAACAGCAAAGTAAAATTAATTTATTTTATTTAACTAATTACACTTGAAATAAGTGAAGTGGGATTAATTAAAAAAGTTAAATTGAATTTTGAAATTATTAATAAATTTATAGGAGAAACATTTTGAAAATTAATTAAAAATAATTAAATTAAAATTACACCGGTCAACACCAAAAAAATATAGTGAAAGATACGTTGCGGATAGTCATTCCAATCACCAGAAACATTTCGATTTCTTTCCATCACGTCACACTTTTAATCCATTGACGACCAACGAAAATATGTTTCTCCAAGAAGTTTTTAGGTTATATAATTTTCTATGTAATAGATGCAGCAAATTAGTCATTCATGTTTTTTAAAGTTGTCTAAATCAAGAATCTTTCAATTAACCCTAATTAAACCATGGAACAATTAGGCTTAAGGAGAATGGTGTGAAGGGGAAATTTGTATTTGATATAACTATAACATGAGCGTAGATCTCAAAAATGATAAAATTATCTTAAAAACTATTACAGCAAAAGTGTAGAAATTTTGTGGGAATAACGTTCTCATCAACCTCCATAATTTATGTAAGAGGGACGGGTGGGGCCAGGGGGAATGGTACCCCCCATACAAAGCAAATATTCTTAATAGTTTATCTAAAGAACTATTATGATGACAGCCCCCAAATTTTGTGGAAACTACTTTCTTATCATATTACATTGATGAATAGGACGGATAGGACCAGGAGGAAGGGTAGACCCTATCAAAAGCAAATGTTAATTTTCGCACATCTAAAGTAGTAATTTATTGAAGGTCTTAAAAAGTTGGAGAACAATTTTCCATATTAAATTTTTAATAGTAGAGCGATACATTTTTTACTCTTTTGTTGACTTTGTTATTCAAATTTTAATTTGTATTCTTTTTTTTAACTTTTGATGTCCACACATTTTATGACATTTTGATTTTAATAATTTTACATATTTCCTTATATAGGATTAAAAAAAAATACTATTTTTTCTCATACTAAGAAGCAGCAATAATAGACTGTCAGCATATTAGAATTCCATTTGTCTTGATATAGTCTCTCAATAACAACTATATCTTGGTGAAAATGCTTCCCGTGGTCATCACTTACCGCTCAAATATTTTCGTAAATTTTGAAAATTTTAAAGACTTTTAAGTGGATATTTAGGGAAAGTTGGAGGGTGGCTTGAAATACATTTTTATAGCATTATTTCTTCTCTATAAAAGGTGAACAAATATGTAGCTTAAAAACTCTTTAGAGAAGCATATTTCATTTGGTCGTCAATGGGTTAAAAGTGTGACGTGATGGAAATGTTTCATTTCTTCGCGATATTTCTTATACTCTTATGTTGACCTGTGATATATTGGCTTCCATAGAAATAGGAAAAGTAAATAAAAAATTATTTAGATTTTGATAACAAAATCTATTAAAATATTCTATATATATTAGGACGCCTCACTCTCTATTGGAAAAAAGTCTTTTGTTACCCCCTGAAAATAAACCTTGGTATGTTTTAGAATGTTTCCTGAAATATTTGAGATCTACTGCTGATCATTCGTGAGCTGGACTGTTAAAAAAAAGCAATTTATAAAAAAATTTGGTATCATTAATGGTATATAAAACATATTCAAGACCGACTTCAGTATTTCGACATTCCATAAAAAATATTATTTTTCGCAGTTTATCAGACAATCAATTTGATTTAAAATTTTATATAAAGATAGTCAATATACATATAAACATATAAAACGATAATATTTCTTTTTGAAAACGTCATTATTGTTTACTAGAGTACTATTCATGACAGTCAATACCATTTCTGAAACGTTTGAACTAAGTCTTAAACCAGTTTTCTCACTTTGACTTGTTACAACTTTTATGGGATTGGGCAAACTTTAAAGGTGTAATATGCTGACTGATCTTTTGTTTTGGAATCATACGCATAGATCCAGATTTTGCTACCTGTAATATTCTCATAAACACGTTTTCAAGAACAAAGCCGAATATTTTCTTCTTTTTCTTGCAAAAATCAACGCGCATCTTTTTTAACGATTGTAAACTTACATGAGGTTAAAAGAGAGGCACAAATATTTATGCAATACTGAATACTTTCTAGTGGAATTACTACCCAGGAATTTCTCGGTCTCACGATATGTCATATGTTGGTAATGCTTAATCAGCGCACAGTATTACTGTTTTTTTTTTTAGCAAAACAACCGATTTTAGAAGGCTTTCACAAAATTTACTCTGGAGCCAATAGTGTCCATGATTGGATTCCGCATATCAGCGATATAAGGTAGGTCGCTATGGAGCTTCATTTCTTAAGGTTGCTTAGAATTTATATTGTTTTTCAATAAATCCACATCGAAAATTATAGAAAATCATTTCTTGAAAATGTTTTATTGTAAAATTAAATTTTTTGATGAAGACATTTATACAATGTTAATTTTTTATTGATATACCGGAACTTACAAAATTTTATTATTGCTAAAAAAAAGTTTGCTCGACGAATAAGAATAGGAGAAAGTCCCTGAGTCCGGCAAAAAGCCGGCTATATGTAAAAACCTTTATTAAGGTTAAAAAGAAAATATTTTTATTTTAACTGGGTCGGTAATCTTAATTCGTTCCTATTTTTCAAATTTTATATAATATAGACCAATGCTGGAAATGTATTTAATAAACAAATAGTTTCAAAACTTAGCATTATTATTATTTTTTTTTAATATGAACATAAAGAAGCTAAACTTTCCAATTTTTTGACGATTTCAAAAATATTATGCCGATTTTGCCAATTTTTACGTCGATTTTTGACGATTTTATACTATAATTATCTGGCAATAGTGACAACAACTGGCTTGGTTTGCTTTGACGACAGTGAGAGAGAACGAATGAAGTCACACGAAGTAGTTTATAGTGTACGTGTGACAGAACGCGAGATACGAAATTTGCAAATCGTCCCACACTGCTTTAAAACGATGACAATATTTATAGAGATCAAATATAACATGATTTATTTGCTCTATTAATTAAATTTATATTTGCTAAATGCTTGCATACAATACCAGTAATATTTTGATTAGCTTTAAGTGTTTTTCGCATATGAATGATTATCAGCTGAAACAGAATAGACAATTTGGGTCAAAGATATGATATCGTCCAGACAAAGTAAATGATTTTATTTTAATTTCTAAACAATTATTTTTCAAATGTTAAATGTTAAAAATGTTAAAAATTTAGAATTTGGTAAAGAAAACAGTGTTTAAAAATTGCGTAATTCAAAAAATTGCAACTAGTGTCAGATTCTTGTAGCTTCAAGAGTTCTTCAAAATATTTACGAAATATTTTCTATTGCATTTTAAGGTTTATTAATTGTTTTCTAAGAGATAATGCTAATTATTAAAGCTTGCATAAATTGACAGTAGGAATAACTTAAATCTGCACGACACATTTTATACGTTTCCACGATCTTATAAAATATTAAAAGCTGTTCCAATAATTCAGCTTGAACAATTTTTTTATACAAAATTTCAAATTTAAAACAACTATTTATTTATCATCTTGGCTAAGAAAATTTTTATCGGATCTATGGCTAATTATGGACCGATCCTCCCTTAATAATGATTACTTTTCTATAATAAGATTTATATTTTCCCCTGGCTTATTTTTATAATTATTATTTTCGGGAGTAATAATCAATTATGGACTAATCTTACATGAATATTTTATATTTTGCCCAAATATGGACATTATTGATATCAAAAAGATTATTTCCAATAAATAAAGTTAGGATCAATTTATTTAATATATTTCATTAAACAATTTCAGAAAAAAAAAACAAAATTATGCTTATGGTATGTTTTAATATCGTCAAAAAAGTTTCACCGAGTACTGAAATCAGGAACCAAATAGGTGGAAAGTGAATATCTACAATTTTGCAAGAGAAACACGTCAAGAACTAAAATTATCGAGAAAAAAGTAGCACTAACAACATTATAAAGAGAAACAAAATTATTCCGGCAAAAATAATCCACTACGTAACTACGACAAAAAAAAAAATTCAAGTCATAGTGCCTGGACCAGGAATAATAAAAATACATGAAGACAGCTATTATTGAACTTACTGTATGTTCCCGTTTGAAAAAAAATACAGATTATATACATTTTGACTAGAAAAACACCATAGTAAACTAGGACAATGAAAAAAAATATACAAACTAAAGGAAATTATATTTAAAATTATTTTTTGTTATGATTATAGTAATATACATGTATTCTTTCAAACAGGGGTGAATAATACTTCCAATAACAGTTATCTGCATGCCGTTTTTACAATCCAGTTCCATGGTGTTCTGTGTTAAAGAGGGGTTCTTTAAAAGCCCTGCACTATGCCTTAAACTTTTTTTGCCCTAGTTGCTTTGTTTGGCTCTGCAGATGGATTACTTTTAATGGAGTAATTTTGTTTTTATTTATTATGTTGTTAGTGCTCCTTTTGTTTCGATAATTTGAGTTCCTGACGTGTTTATCTTAAATAAATTGCAGATTTGCACTTTCCACCTGTTGGGCACCTTTTTTCAGAATTTGTTGTAACTTTTTTTACCATTTTAGACTAAAACTAATCACATGCCATAAACATAATTTTGATATTATTTATTCATAAATTATATTAGAAATTGTTCCATTAAACATACTAAATAAATTGGTCAAAATACTTATGACAAATACTAAAACGTTTTTTGACTAATATTGAATAATTTTGGGAATAAAGTATATAATTAATATTATTAATTAGACACTTTAAAAAAAATATATATAAATTTAGTTGAATTATATTTTATAGTTGTCAAAATATATATGCAGAGGACTGTATTTTCTGCTTTATAAAATCATATATTATATGTTAATATTTGTTCCGGCATTGACATTTAGTATGTTTTAAGTCATTTATTTTTAAAATTTAATTGATGTTGGCATTCTTAGGATAACAACTGAAGATTTATAAATTTTTTTATTAGATATTTTTAATATATGTACATATTGACTTCAATCCACCATTTCCTAAATTTTTTTTTTGATATATTGTAAGAAAATCTAAGTCCTACTTTTAATTGAAAGAAATTCAAAACTTGTGGTTCCATGTAGAGCAAGACAAAAATGCGATGGGTGAATAATGCAAACCCAAGAATACAAATTATTCGTTATAAACACGCCATACTGTTAACACTTCATAAAGTGTGTTATAGTCTGCGCAATATTCGTCAACATGAAAAAGCAAAGAAAAAAATAAACAAAATACAACCAGAAAAATCTGGTAATTTGATTTTTTTATATGATCATTAATTGTAATGACAAAAAAAAACAAAGTCACAAACGCCTCATGCGATTTAGATAAGTAACAATATATATATTTTTTATGTACACAAAAAATCTCTTCAAGATTTCTAGAAAAGAGACCCTACAACATGAGAGCGATAAGGGGGCTTGTGCGTAAAGAAAAACAACAAAAATAAATATTATGGACAGGCCTTTGAAATGTTAAGAATAGTAAACAAAACAAAAACAAGTGTATGTGTGTCTGAGCAAAGTGAGGTTAGTTGTGATTGTTATTTTTTTTTTTTGCTCTATTTATTTTGTTATAATTTTTTAATAAAGTTAAAAAAATAATAATAAAACACTCATACAAAAATACATAAGAAAATTTTATTTTGGAGGTTTTTGCTTTTTACTATTTTTTTGTCTTCTTTTTTAAGATGGTGTAAAATTTCCAATATGGCAAGCAAACACGTTTAGATTTGGACTTTGATATTGTTTTGGTTTTTTTTAGTTTTTGTTTTTTTTTTTTTGCATTTTAATTTCCAGACACTAGCTATATTCAGATAAAATTAACAAATTAATTGAAAAACGTAAAGTTCTTTTTGTTTGCATTAAATGTTTATTTCTGTTTTTAGCAATTATATATATTAAACAGAATCACGAAAAAAAGTTAATGAAGATTGTGGCCTGTTCTTGTATGATTCCCACGTTTAAATTTACTTCAGATAGAACATTTTCAAAACACCACCTAAAAATACGTATTATCAAAATTTTCGTTAAAAGAAAAATGTATATTAAGATTAAATTAGCAAATTTTGTACAAATAAGTCATATGGAAGTATTTATTACACTTAAATATAGATGAATTTATAAAAAATATAAGATTCTTTAAAACTGCGATAATTATCGAATTAAAGAGATTTTTGAAATTTAGTTTACACGAATTCATAGTTTTTATGATAATTATATACTTTTGGTGACATTTATTTTCTTAACTAACCTTAATTATGGACCAGAAATTCCAAAATATTACTTGTGCGACTAAAGGGTTAAATGAATATGTACATCAATAGTATTGAATAGAACCTTTCAAGGATGCCCTAAAATATAAATTACGATGGAAAATGTCCAAAATATTCAAAATAATAATAATAATAATAATAATAATAATAAATAAAAGAGTATTTAAAATAAAATCATAGATATTTTTACAAAAATTTTAATTTCGCGAGAATAAAAACAAATTAAAAAATTTTTTTTTTACTCATTATGTATTAAACGTCATTTGTCTTCATATGTTGTAATTTTTTTGACAAAAAGTTAAAAATTATATACACTATTGACTGAAAACTATATTTTTGTGAGTATTTTAAAACGTTAACGAAATAATCAAACTGAAATATTTTGGGGATTAGTTTAAAACATATCAATATTTAATTTTATATGAGGTACATTTGCAAGAATTTTTAACTCCATACAAATCAATGCACTTTAATATACATACATAAGTTATTTAGGAAAAAATAACTAAATACAAATATAAATGAGTGTTAAATTAGCGATGTCAATGACTAACAGTTTTGAAGAAGGATCGAACGTACTTTAAAATATTTAAAGTTAACAATACCTTACTAAACGTATATTAAGCGAATCATCGTTTTTGAACATAACTTTTTAAGAATTTTTCTTAACAATGGTTGGTAAAGCTGTATTAAGCTTTTTTTTTGAATGCGGCTGTAAATATGTAGTTGAGTTAGTTAGCGTGAAAAAAATGCACTCAATGAAATGTTGGGTTTAGTAAATTTAAAACTATAATTTTACAGGGTGCTTTGTTATATAAATTATAATTTTTATCAGTTTTTTCTTTATACTTAAATTTATTAACATTGCCATAAAAATATAATTCACATTGCTACAACTTTATCTTAAAACATTAATATTAAAGAAACTGATTGCCAAACAAAATTTTCCATACATTTTTTCTAGTGCATTTTGTACTCTTTGCACTCTTAGCAACGACTAAATGAAAGAACGTAAGAATACGTGAGAACTTAGCCAGCAAAATTGCGCTATGAAATTGATATCCCTATCTTAAATGTACTTGCTTTCATAGTATAACTTTTTTTGCACAAAAAATTAAAATTAAACAAAAATAACATACATACATAACTACTAATTTAATTGTTGCATTTGTGAACTATAATTCTTCAAAACAGCCTTCAATTCAATACATCAAGGATAATCTTAGAAGTTCTAAATATTTTATTGTCTATCAGTCTATTTATTTTAAAAAATTATTAAAGTTTTGAATCGTTTTCTTTAATAAATTTTAATTATGTTATAACTAAATACATATTAAAAACGTATTGTCTTTCGATATTTTTTCGCATCGAAATTATCACAATTTTATCTGCATACATACATACGAGTACATACATACATATAAGTTGCTTCCACTACTCATCCTCTTGTAGGGTGTATTTCAATTATATTGGGTAATTTAATATGTCGTGACTGTATAATTTAATATTCTTTGTTTTTTTTTTTTAAGCAAGAACATGATTATTATATGATCAATGTATAGTTTAATTAATAATTCATTAATTATTTTGTTGACTAACGTCCTCATTTTATTTATAAGGCTTTATTAAATAATAAATAAATTTTTGTTCAAGTACAATTATATGGAATATATAAATATAAATTAGTCCGAGAAAATAAGTCATTTCACCTCGGAATTTAATGGAGGGAAGCGAATGTTTGTTATATAGCTTATATAACGTGTACGCTACGCGAGTTGTTCGCGGTTAAAGGCCACAAAAATCATTTTTTTTTAACTATCTCGCTTAGTATTCATCGCTCGTGTTATGATGCTATTACAACATTTATAGAGTATTAAATTGCCAAAAAATTTTCTTAAATACATTTTTATTTACCATCATTAGTTTCGGAATTATAGCACAGCTTATGTTCGATTTAGTATTTAATTGAATCCATTATATTTCAGGACGAAATAATAAAATAGTACGGAAAATTATACCACCTATTATTTAAAGATGTATGTATTTAACTTTTGTAGCACATATTCTAGAGAAAATGATTCCTGGTCCTTGTTAAGGTACCCGCAAGTGTAAATTTTTCAATGGGGCTACAAGCTAAAATTACAATCGCAAACTGAAAATATTTCGGGCACATAATTTAGCAAGTAAGGGGACTGCCCCTACAAATTTTCATTAAAATCCATCAAATTCCGAGGTTGGGTAATTTGTTTGCATTATTTTCCTGGAATAATTGTACTTTATTAATTACATAAAAACATAAATCAATTAATTTTATTTTAATTCAAGTTTTTGAAGGTAACAATTTTGTGTTTGTTTTTTCCAGTTTTAATATTGTGTATTTCTCCTTGGCACTAGCCTGTGCTGGAAAAAGTGGTTGAAACTAAAAAGTGAAATTGAGAACATTCTACATAAAATTGAGAAAATTCCAAATAAAATTAAGATTTTCTATTTGATATTGAGAAAATTGCAATTGAATTTCAAGTTAATATTGAAAAAATTCCAAATAAAATTGAGATTTTCAATTGTACTTAATATTGAGAAAATTTCAAATGTAAATTTAATATTTAATTTGATATTGAGAAAATTACAAATAAAATTAAGGATTTCGATATGATATTGAGAAAATTTCAAATAATATTTAGAAAATTCCAAATGAATGTGCAAAATTTCTGAATTAAATTAGGAAAAAAAAATAAATAAATGGGATTATTAATATAAATTGTATTGAATATTTATATTTATATTCATGTGCTACTTTAACATTACTGACATGGCTAAAGATAATACTCATCCAAGAGAAGTACCCTCATTCCTACTGTTCAAAAAATAGTGTGTTAAATACATGTTATGCCAATTTTTGACAAAAATATATGCAATAAAATGATTAAACAGAATGGCGCATATGTTATAGTTTAGTAGTATAAATCACGTGACAGAGATTGGTCCGTAATACATATCAATGTTAAAAATTCGGAAGAAAAATTGAAAATAATCATCATTATTTTGAAGAAAGCTTATGAGTTCGTTCGGGTATCAGCATGGATCTAAAGTAAACCGGTAAATGAGCGATTCCTGACCAATTTAACCACCGAATCGAAATCATTATGGAAACTTTCAGGAAAATCTAAAAAGAAAAATTACAAAAACATTCGCCACAATAAACCTGAAATTTTGGGAAAAAATGCAATATTTCTGGTGCAATACATCTGGAGAAGATTTCTCAATTATATGGCTTATAAAATAATAAAAATATCTCAGAAAGAGGAAGTTACATAGAAAACTATGTAATTATAACATATAAAGCGTATAATAACTAAAGTCCGCACCAAAAGAAACGGAATTTACATTATTATTACTATTATTATTATTATTATTATTATTATTATTATTATTATTATTATTATTTTCACTGAAAACTCAAGATTTTTTTAAAAAAGTTCTTTAAGAAATGAAAACAGAAAAAATGTTCAGTTTTTTATATTATAGCAAAAAAAAAAATTCATGAATTTTGCTCCTTAACTCCGAAAATATTGAGCGGATAAAAAAGTTATATTAAGATAACTTGAAAGATAATTTTAATCGGCATGTATATGAGTTTTGTTTATCTAAGATGGACAAACCGTTCTCGAGTTATACTAGTATTTTGGCCTAATAAGGTTGACATATTAGTCATCCCCATTAAAAAAAAAAAGATCGAGATCTGATTAAAAAAAAAAAAAAAAAACTGAAAGCACGCCAAATTCCATATTTCTTGTTCACCTAGTTCACCTATTTTTATTTAAAGGAGGCCAAAAAATTTTTTGCTGACCAGTGTAATCATTGAAAAATTCAATCTACATATACAGTGAGCAAAGAAACAACTTGCACACCAAGCACTTTCGTCTTTAAATCTGCGTATCTCTCTAACGCCTCAAGCTTTTAAGTTGAAACAAAATATTATTAAAGCACATATTAATCAGATTCCTGCTCCATTTTTCAGAACAAAAATATAAGTTAATTAACTGATGAGGTCTGGAATGCAGTATTTTTCACAGATGAATTCAAAATACAATATTCTTTCGAATCCGTATGTGAAAATAACTATATTCCAGACCTCATCAGTGAATTGATGTAATATTTTTATTTGGAAAGTGTGGCTCATTTCTAGCTTTGTAAGCTCTAAAATTGAGTGAATATTAGAAGTTCCGCAAGTTCTGAGGAAAGAAATTAAAAATTTTAGCTTTCTTATACTGTTTATCGATAGCCAGAGAGGATATTTTGGGATCATTTTTGAAAAACATTTATTTATTCTTATCTGAGATGGGCATACATGTTCTGATCAGTCGCTTTCGTCTGATTTTTCAACATTTTAATTTTTGTGCACATTGGATAGATAACGTGCTTTGTAATAATTTTTGTTTTATTTTTTAATTTTCTAGTTTTGTTAGCACTTTTTAAACTTTTTCCTAGTAGTGAATAAATTAAATATGGCAAATGTTATACTAATCGCTTTTTGAAAAATTTTACAAAAAATTTGGATCCAAATTAAGAATGTTTTTAAAAATTCCACTTAGGCGTTTGATTTAGTGGGATTAAAATATTACCAGCGCAAGCAACACTTATTTTTTGTTCTAAAAAAATTTATTTATTTTCAGATATTATTTATTTTAAACTACTAAGGAAAATTGTTTAAAAAAATTAAACATAATAAATAGAAAGCTAATTAATTTATGCTTTAATAACATTTTGTTTCAACCCAGCAAAAACTTTTTGGTTTTCGGTAATAACAACTACTTATTAAAGTAGTTTTTTGGTAATGAGGCGTCATTATTATTTGCCTACTCTGTATTACATTAATAAGTACTCAGTAGTACAATAGCACAGTAATACTGCAATCACGTTGAGTTGGCTAGAGCGCCGGAATAACAACCAGAAGGTTGTTGGTTCAACCCCATTCTGAAGCTGTTAGTTTTTTATAACAAAATGTCTAAAAAGATATTTTAAACTAAATAGAGTTTCTGTCGCTTAGGATGCTATGTGCGAGATGGTGTACTGAGTAAGACGTTAGTCATTAAAAACGAATGGTTAGTGTGTATCCAAGTTCGAGTCTCACTGACGGCAAAATTTTTTTGTTTTTTTTTATTTTTGTTGTCGGTTAGGTACATATTTTTTAGTACCCCTGGAGTCAAAAAATAACTACATGAATTTGTGGACAAGTATACCTGCTAGCTTACCAGGAAAGCAAAGTTTTTGCTGGGAACTTACAAGCTTAAGACGTTAGAGGGATACACTAATTTAAAGATGGAATTTAATTTCTTTATTTTTTATAATCTAATAGTTTAATCGTTAAAAATATGGTGGTTAAATTCAAAAATGTAAATAGATTTGCGATTATTTAGGAATATTTTAAATAAGCGCTTCAGTTCAGACAGAAAAAGTCAGCGTAGACTATTCTGCGATTTTTTGTTTTTTTTTTTTTATGTGGAAAGATTAAAATTGTTGTATTACGAATTAAATTAAGCCGTTTTTCATAATAAATTAAAAAAAAAATAATTTATCCTTACAGAAAGAAAAATAATATTTTTTATGAGGATGAAAAGAAAAACTTTTCGAAATCTTTAAAGAGAAACATTTATCTATCTAAAAAGTAATAAAGTTTCACCAAAATAAGACGGTCAAGTTTTCAACGAATTTAGATCATTGAAGGAAAAGAAATAATAATACGGTCATCCTGTACGTAAAACAATCGATATAAGCTTTATAGCTGCTGAATGAAATGTGATAATCGAATAAAGTAAAAGTATTATATATGAAATTGTAAAAAGATATTTATTACGCGTGGTATAGTAGTGCCTAAAAAAACTTAGATATATGTTATGCATGAATTGAAAACAATCAGTTTTTTTATAATATGGCATTTTTATTAATCCCATTTTTCTATTATATTGTGTTACAACCACCTTATTTATATAGTACCATATTTACTATCATATTCTCTTATTTGGAATTATATTAATTTTTTTGTCGGTTTTCTGCAGCGAATATATTTTTTATTTATATTTTTTTAAGAATATGACCTAATAGGTGGTAAAATACACCCAATATTTAGTAGTATCTTTTTACCAATATCATAAAAAAATACCCCTTCGATTTAAACTGATCTTTATATTCCAGTAAATTTTATAACTATTTATCCCGAATTTTTAGGTACAAAATTTCCTTAAGTATGATATAAATCCGGTGAAAATGTGCTTAAAGTGATTGGCACCCTCTTATTTTTGTGAAACTTTATTACTCTTTAGATGGATAAATGTTTCCCCTTAAAGATTTCAAAAAGTTTTTCCTTGCATCCTTAAAAAATTATTTTTTTCTTTTTGTAAGAATAAGTTCAATTATTATTTAATTTATTATAAAAAGCGGCTTAAACTATATTGCAAAATTTGGGATAATAATTAAATAAGCAAATTCAATTTATAGTGCAACAATTTTAATCTTCTTACATAAAAAAAATCGCAAAAAACAAAGTTCTTTCATAGTGTACGTAGACTTTTACTGTCTGAACTAAACTCTTACTTGAAATATTCTTGAATAATATTTACCTTTTGAAGTTAATTTTTTAACCATCATAAGGATTTAAGCTATTAGACAGATTATAAAAATTAGAAAAAAACTTAAAGGATATAGTAGAATGCAAAAATTCGTCAATAATGTTTTTTATATTTTCGTACGTATACTTCTGCTTCCTAGTGTATATCTAAATTCCATTGGATTTTAAGTGTTTCTGGACAATCAACTGATTAAAAAATATGTATTCTTAATATCTAATCATATTTTGTTTTCGTTAATTTAATTATCAAATAACAAAAATAGTAATAAATACCATACATACATGCATACATACATACATACATACATACATACATATATCATTGCATTATCAAGTTGTTGATTAAATTTATCAGTATTTATTATTAAATATTTATTATTGTTTTTTTTTACAAAGAATTATTGCAATATTGTGTTATTCTTAATAATACTATGATAAAATTTGTGAAAAATCAATAAGAAACTAATAACATGACAGAAACATAACACATTTTATTGACCTTGTAAACAGTCTAAGTACATTGACCGTTTACAAGGTCATTGATTGCAAGAAAGTGAAGGGAACGTGTGAGTGAGAGTGGTTTGTTTACGGTATAATAAAAGTAAAAGTAATAAAAGTTTAATCGGGAAACACTCACACAAAAATAAAAACAAAAACAACACAAATACCCCAAATAAACACGATAAGATGATACAACAAACAAAAAATATAACCTCTAAATGAACTTTAGAAGAAAATTCAATATTAAAGTTTAAAAGAAAAATTTTTTTAGCCAACTACCATACGAGGGTGGTATGGTGATTAATAAAATAATACATAGTAACGATACACATTAATGAATCTTTTTCTTTTCAAACTAATATAACTAACTAGCTTTAAACAAATTTGAGAATAGAAAACAAACAGTAGAACAAAATATGGATACGGTAATTCCAACCTTAAATTATAATACAATTTCTATTACTGTTCAAAATGTATACATATTAATATACATTTAAATTTTGTTCTATATTTAATTTGAAAAATATTTATATGGTCAAGTAAAATTATGAAATATTTAAATATATTATTAACAATATAAATAATACGTGGGTTGTTTAAGAACTCATTAAATGATGGTAAATTTGTGCTGAAATTTGTAAACTATATTAAATATACATATTATACAGATCGATCAACTGCTATTATTTTAAGAGCTTTTTTAATATTGATTTCGGAAAAAACATAGCTAATATTAGACTTTAGTTGTCTAAGGTGTTGTATTGAAAAATTACTCTTATTTTTAAAATATATCCCGACTTTATTAGAGACTTATCAAACAACCTTCTCGAATTTATTTAGTATTGAATAATACGCGCGAAGTCCAAAAAATAAAAACAAAATTAGCATGGGACGCAAAGTAAGAACAAAAGTAGAAAAAAAAAAACAAAAAAAATCATTCTCTGACGTATTTACATGCTTAATAGAAAATATTTTTTTTTTTTAAATATTTTTATATCTCATGACTAAAATTATATTGTATATTATATATTCTTAAAACATATTAAAAATTAAAGACAATTTTCTAGATAAGTGATGATACATATTTATTAAGCGGCCGGTATATCACATATGAATATTATATGAATAAATCTTTGTACATAATTATGTTATGTTTGTTTAGCCAACATTCTTGTTTTTTTTTTTTTTTGCGTTAACGATATTAAAAAGAGAACAAAAAATATTTTAAAAGAAATTAATGGAATTCGATATTATAAGTTTTAAAAGGATTTCGGTAATGAAATTTTATAGCTTAAAGTAATATTAGCTTAGATAGATATTCCCGCCTAACACGATATGTTAAGATCTAAAACTAAACTGGATCACATGCGCACGTGCATATATTATACATTCTTATAAGTGCAAAAAGCCCTTAATAAGAATGTATAATGTATATATGTTTACGTTCGGGGGTTTCTTCTCCAGGCCTTAGTTCTACTACTTTCTCTTTTTTATGAGTGCTAACTGCATTTCGCCTTTGATTATTTCTGGGTTGTAGTTGTTAAATATTGTTGGAACTTCTCATCAGAATTACCTTCTGCTTCGTCTTTTATCTCGTCTTCTTCATTGAGAGAATTTTCTTCTAAATTTGTTTGTTCTTTTCCTCTTCTTTTTGCTTTATTTTCAAATTACTTTCTTTAGGTTTGTCATCAGCTTTTTCTTCTGCTTTGTTGTTTGCTTCTTCATCGAAATCTTCTTCGTACCCTGCTTCATCCAAATATTCTTCATTATATTCTACCTGATCGAAATCCTTTTCACTGCATTCTGCTTGATCGAAATCATTTTCGCCATAATCAATCTCACCAAAATCTTTTTCTTCTCCTTTTGAGTTATCTTTGTCCATATTCTGATCATATTCTCCATCGCATACTTTTTTATCGATATCGTCTTCAAATAAATCTTCTTCTTTCATAGGTTGATCATTATAGCTTTCCCCAGTACCAGAGCTGTTATCATATACAATAATTTTAAAATCTTTCATCGCCATGTGCACATCAATAATTTCATGTCCTTGCGGCTGGATCTGCTGCTCCCAGAATTTATTCCACCGTTGCCTCTGCTGCTCCCAAAACTTATTATTTCACTGTTACGGGTGTTTCAAAAATTCTTTCAAGTCTTCTTGAAGGACTAAAGTATTTAGACTAACCGGCAGAGTATCTGGTTATATACTCACCGAATGTAAAACAAAACACTCGCGGTGAAAGCTCATTTAACTAACACTAATTTATAAAATGAAATAAAAACCTTAAGTACTAAATATTAAAATCTAAAATTAGAACACATGCGCACGTGAGTATCAACAGTGTTTTTTCTTAAGTGTAAAAAACCCTTGATAAGAATGTGTTCTCTTATCTTAAACAAGGGTTGTTTGTGCACATATGTGAAAAACCATTGCATACATGCGCACTTAGGAAAAATAAGTCAATTTATTTTATATAAGCAATTTCAAACTAAATAACGAAATAATAAAAAAGACATGTTTAAGAAATTTCAACACCAAACATATTTTGATTATTTATTATTACAAAAGCAATAACATTAAAAGTGGCCTACATGCAATGAAAAACCTTCAACACAACTTTCAACTTACAACCGAAAATACAATTCCACACTGATGGAATTCTCTGGGTCTTTTTTTCTTAGATATCTTAAAGCTCCAAATTGGATCTAATCTTTTATGCCATTGAACTAGTATTTTTGGTAATATAATAAATATACAATCCTAGCCCCAAATCTATGTCAAACCAATCAGACGCATGTATGAACCCTTATTAAATATATTCTCTAAGGTATGCACGAAAGGACTACCAAAAATTGCAGTCCCAATTCTCGTATTTATATACCTTTACCAAGAATTATCTGTAAAGAAATTCATTCAAACCGTTACATGTCCGTAATACCGGCTTCCATGCGCCTATAGTATTAAACCTAATCGAAGAAATAGTGGCGATTTGTCTATCATTCTGTTTGTAATTTCCACAATTTTCATCGGTTTTCGATTTCCTGAAGACTATACAAGCTAGGGCCAAAAACTGTTAAAAACATACACACACAAACATTTATGCTCAAGCATTACAATGAGTATTATTGTTTTAGCAGTTTAGTTGACAACACCAGTATTAGAATGATTATCAGTGTAGTTGTGCTTTGTGTATGCAGTCAGTTAGCTCGTATTTATGTATAAGTTGTTGTCGCGAAAATCGTGCACGATTGACGATTGTCGTTAGTAAAATAACGATAAAATTAAGGAAATGTTTATTTATATATTCGTCAACGATATGTTTAATTATTAGTTCCCTAATGTTGTCGATAACAATTACATAGGGGACTATGTCGTCTCTTTTGTCATCAGCGATTACAAGCGAATACAATGTCCTTAGTTTTGTCGTCAATGACCATATAAATATATGCTAATATCGTCTATTTTATCGTTAATGGTTATACCGATGACAACCTCTTGATCTTTGCCGCCAACGATCACATGGATGACAATGTCATCCACTTAATCGTCTACGATTACATCAGTGACAAATGAAATAATAATTTTATAATTAAAATTAAAATATTAAATTAAATTACAATTTAAAAAAATAATTATAGAAAATGTTGAAGATCTCGAAAAAAATTGTATCCATTTTTAAGTTTCCGCTTATACGAGTATACGTTTTATTGATGCCATCTGGAAGTATGTACATTTAAAAAAAATAATTTTAGTATTTACTTTGCTTAATGTTTACAAATTTTATTATTTTAATATTAGAAAATATTATATCAGTTTATTAACATATAAAAAATTCCCGGGATAAATTTCCCGGTAATTTTGGTAATTTTTAATTTCCCGATTCCCGGAACTTTTTGTCGGGAATCCTGGTAATTACAAAATAAAAAAAATGTGCACTTTTGCAATTTTTGAAAATAAGAAAAAATCTATAAAAAACATTGTTTAACCATAATGAAGCAAATATACGGTTAGATGATTACATTGGTTTTGCACCCAGTTCGATGTAATTAACCCTACACGCAGAGAAAAAACATGGTTACAGCATTATCACTACAACAATATTATGTTCCCATTGTCAATTTTATTGATCTTTCATCTTCATTATGATGTTCTGTGCTGTGACGAACGATATTCAGGATTCTTTCTTAAAGTTTTTATTGTCGATGATGAAGAAGCAGATACTTAAGTAAAACATTTCTTTTAAATAGATGTAGGTATGAATGTATTTTTTAATATAAAAATGAATTTGCAAATAAGCATTTTAAAAATATTAACACCCGTATTCACAAACAACTTTTAAATTTAAATAAAAAAAATAATATAAATTTTTAAATTTAAAATAAATTTTAAAGGATAAATGTATTTTAAATTTATTGTTTATGAATAGGAGTATAAATGTATCCCTGCAAGCAAATAGGAGATATCTTCTTGGGTGATAATATGACAATGTCCTTAGTTTTTCATCCGAGAGAAAGTAATCAAAGTAATATTTTGTATTTTCATCTTATCATTTCTGAGAAATGTCCGCAATATTAAATAAAAAATAGCAAACATTTTAACGTTTTGTTATTTTGTATTTGCTTATTTTTTAAAAATTTGTTTAAAATATTTTGTAATTATATTTATCAATTGTGGATTTTTCATTCTGTTGTCTTAAAAAAGTGTACATGAAATCCTGAAGGTAGATTAAGGACGACCTAATAAATTATATTAAAAATGATTTGTGTATTGAATAAATAGAATTTAATTAAAAATAATTAAAATAAAAATGTAAAATATATAATTTAGGGGATGTGTTCTTCGCAGAATCATCTTTCATCATTTTAGCGATATCGTCTAATTATCTTCAAAACGGTTATCTGGCGATATTTCCAGATTATCATGTAGAAGAATCGCCTTCATATTGTTTAGAAGTATTGCTGTCGGGACACGTTTTCTCCCGAAGGAAGTTTCTTTCGCAATACAAATTCAATTAATTCGATTAAAAACCACACAGCACAGCCGAATATAGCGCTCTAACTTATTTATTATCGTACTTTAATCCTTCATATTTAAAAACTATATTACTGGGTTTTGTAATAAATAATAAATAAAAAATTTGAATGTTAGTACTTTGAGTACGATTTAAATATCTTTTTCATACCAAAAATGTTTTCGTTTTCCATGCCTGTGCTATACGTAAGAAATTTATGAGTATTGAAACACTATTCTGGGAGGAAACTTGTACGGGGCAACGTGAAATAATCGGCCAATCGTAACCAATTTTAATAACCTTTGTTGGTATAACCTAAATAAAATACTACATTGACAGCTAGTCAGCCAACCAAACGGACATCCATGTGGTCATAAATCAACTCAGAATGTGATTCTGAGTTGATTGGTATATTTATGATACTGTATCAACTCTTAACTCTTAATTAGTCAAAATATGTACTTAATATGTATGTATGTGTGTATGTATGCATGCATGTATGCATGCATGTATGTATGTAAGGATAATTATCCTAAAAAAAATTGCGAATTTAAAGAATAATAAGTAAACACACTATTTAAAAAAGTTTAAAAATAATTACAAATTTGTACACAATTTTTTTAGCTTCTTAGTATGAAAATATAAAATAACAAAAATTATTTTTTTTAATAATTTCTTGTTTCGTTTTTGAGCCACAAATATGTACATCTGGTATTAGGATGTTGTTTTCTCCTTTTTTCCATTTTCACCCAACAAAACGTTGAAAATATCATGTGTCTACTTTGTTGCTTCACAAGTATTAGCACAATGGAAATTTCCTGATATGTATGTCTTTGAAACGTCCTTGACTCTACTTTACTACACACGTTCTAAGTAAAAATTATGCCACATGATGCATATATAACTATATATGTGTGTAACTGTATAAAATTGTATATAAATTACAATTGCGTTTTGACTGACTGACGGACTGATATTTGATTAGACATTTTTATGCAGTATGTAAGTATTTGGTGCATTCATATAATGATTTAAAATAACAGTAATAATGTCAATACAAATAAAATGTCTGAGAATAAACGAAATTTGTCTCATACTCATACACTCTCGTTATCGTCCTACTCGATATTTAATTTTACTATTAGTAGTCAGTGTTGCCGTTTTGATTATTTTTAACCAAAATTGGTTATTTTATTTTCCAATGTGGAAATGGTGAAATTTTATCCATTTTGGCAATTTTTTTTTTACAAATTAGTTTTAAAGTATTATTCAGATTAGTCTGTAAATCTTGTATATATATGCCAAAAATATGGTAAAATGCCATCATAATTGTTAAAAACATAGTCAATATAAGTACCAATATTCTTCTTTTGAAAAGAACTAACCGTTTGAATTCAAATATTTACGAAAATTTCAAAAATGTTAATAATAAAAACAAAAATATTAACAGGGAATATAAAAAACATATTTAAGTAATTTTTAACAAAAAATGTTTTTGTGCTTGTGCAATTTAAATTTATTTGCTATATAGGCTAAATAATCTAAATTGAAACCTTTAAAAACTCATAAATATTCTTTACCCAGTATTTGATTAATTTCATTAGAATCATAGGGCTTTTTCAACGCTGGCTAGAATCAATCAATCAATGAACATTTTCAGTACATTAATTTATCATACTTTTAATCCTTCTTGTAATTGTTATATTCACTGTTAATGTTATTTATTCCTTTTAATAGTGTTTTTTGCAATTTTCGTAAATATTTTAATTCAAATTGGTTATGTTTATGAACAATTTTATATCAAATTAAATGTCTGATAAACCGTGAAATTTCAAGAATATTAAAATAAAAATTAATCAGACACCAACAACTTATCTTTATAAGCAAGTAGAATTTCTTAAATCTGAATTTTTGTTAAAAATAACAGAACAATATTTTGAAAAAAAAAAACCCTAAAAAATAAGCTTTAATAACAATAAGCGCAGCTTCCAAAAACCTTTCAAATGACACCACATTTTCTATGCTTTGGAATAAAAATTTAAAAAATTTGATGTCTGAAATGGCATTGCCATGTTGTGCAAAGATCGATGATAGCTTTTAAAGCTTATAAAAATAGAAGTATTATAACCAAATGTATCTACATAATTGACTAAGTCCCTTTAAAAAAACTTGTTTACATTCATTTTCAACCTGTACTTGTACAGATTATTGAAAAAGTCTACCATATTTTTTATTACTCCTTGAATCAATTGTTTTGTAATTATCAATTTATTACAATTTAGTTTGAAATCAACACTCTTAACGTAGAAGATCTTTTAACGCTTTGTAATATGAATAATTAAATTTGTATTATTAGCTATAAATTATAAATATCTAAAATTGATATGTATAACCCAGCAAAAAAACCCAGAAAGTGCTTTCAAAAAAGAGCATTTTCACCACTTCAAAAGTGTATACTTTGTGCTTCCAAATAAGTGAAAACTAATGCATTTTTATCAGAAAAAAAGTTAACAATTTGTAAGAAAATTAAAATTTCACAAATTTAAAAGTGTTTTTATTATCTTTTAACAAGCTATATAAACTATTTTTCTAAACATAGTTTTAAGAGTAGAACTTCAAAAGCAATGAACATGAATCATTAAAATAGAACATGCTACCAATGGCAACTTCTGCAGCTTTTTTTCAGCTAAGTACTTACTTCAATGACGACACAATGTTAAAATCAGGACTTTTTCATTTTTTTTTTTTTTTTTTTTTTTTTGGGGGGGGACTGTTGTTCTAAATAGTTTAATTTTACATTTTTTTTCTCTTTGAACATTTTCGACACATTTAAAAGAAACTTAAGATTAATTAAATATTATTAAACAAAAAAATATTTTAAACCTGAATATATAAAAATTACATCAACTTTTATATAAATAACTTCAACATTTTTAATTTTGGTTATTTTATTTTTAATTTGGTTACTTTCTTTTAATAAAATTATGCTTACAAAAAATGTATTGCCGTGGCAACACTGTTAGTAGTATAAAAACAAAGTTTTTACTTTGTTTACGAATGTTTCTACAAATAAATAATTGCATGATGATCGTATGAGCAGTTAAATAAAGCTTCCGTTTGAATAATAACAAAGCAAAAAATAAAACAAAGCAAAAAATTAAACAAAACAAAAGTAAACAGAGAGAAACCTACATACATTTATACATAGAGATGTATGTATGTATGCATCTTTGTATATATATATATATATATATCTATATCAACATTCAAACAAAAAATAAAATTGTATTAAGAGGTTTGTTATTGAATATGACAGCACCTATTCAGTTATACGCTCCAAAAATCTAGAATATATATTCTAGATAGTGCATGTGAATATTTTATATAGAACCCTGCAGTTTTGGTTAGAATGTTTCTGTAAATAAATTTTACGGCCGATTTAAATAAAAAATATACCGTTTGAAAGATACATATATTAAATGATATTAAATGCAATAAAATTATGTTAAAAAAATTTAAAATCTTTAAGTATTTATTTAAAATAAAAATATAAACTTGTGTAAAAACAGCGATTTACTAATTTACTACATTTATCAAAATAGTTTGTACTTTTCTAATTTATTTTACCTTGTACTGTATATGTTCCTACAAGGGTTTCTCAAATTCTAAGAGCTCCCTTTTAAGAAAGAGGTTTTGAAAATTTTCTCTCAATTCCAGTTTCATTTCAATAAGTTTTCTAGTGCAACACCTTATCTATGGAGATCATCATATGTATTTTAATAATTACTTATTCCTAATAAAAATAGACAAATGAATAAATCGCGCAAACCAATACGATACGTATCGGTATTAAATATCTTGGAATCGTATTTTAAGTTATTGTTAATCGTTATTAATAATTCTTAACTAAAATAATGAACATCAACAAAATTTTATCAGTTGTTGTTTAGAAATCGGGAAATAAAAAATATTTGCTGGTTAAAGAATAAAAGAGTTCATATGTCGCTCTGTTTTTAAAAGTACATTCTCAATTGCTACAAATATTGGTTTTGTTGTAAACAGAACATCTTATAGAAATTTTAAGCCATTTGCAATGTTTCTGTTATTGAATTTGGCTAAACTTTGGTAATTTTTGTAATTCGAAACGTATCCACTTCAAAAGATTTTCTAAAAAATCGAAAAAGGAAACAGATTACAAAATTACTTTTTAGTAAAATTGTAATTCCCGAAAATTCCCGATGTAAATTTCCTGGGATTTAAAGATTAGAAACCCTAGTTCCTACTAAATACATATATAAAAAGTTTATTTAAGAAAGCTGTGTTTATTTAGGAAATTATCTGTTAAAACAAAAGAAAAAATTAAACAGAAAATTAAATTGTGTACCATATAACAACAATCAAAATAAAAAAGTACAACAAATCCTTTTTTTAAATTCTTTTTATTTGTAAATCATATTGTAGCATGCCTTTGTTAAATGGCATATTCTTATCTAAAGGGTATAAAAAATAGGAGGTGTTATTGTTGATTATATGCCATATAAGTATTATAAATCTGATTAAAATTGAATCATAGGTATAAATTTATCTTAAAGTAAACGGTATGGAAAATTATGGTTCTTTTTTAATTTAATTTTATTAGTGAAGTTTACTAATTGTTAAAAATTAAGTTAAAATAGCAAAACATAACTAAGATGTGTATTATAATACAAATATTTTAAGGCTTAAAAAATTATATTAAAAAATCTATGACTTTAAAACAACAAATAACTTTCTTCCTGATTTCCCGAGTTTTTGTATTTTTTTTTCATATTTGTGAGAAGTATTGAAACGAAAATTACGATCCCAGATGTTAACCCTATAAACAACATTATATAGATTTTTGAACCACTTCAGTTTAATTTCAGTAAAAGTACAGTTATGAAACCATAATATGAGTCAGCAATTCCCTGTCTTTAATATTAAAAAGTAAAAAATCTGTTGACAACATCGTCCACAAATAAATAAAAAATAGCACAGCAATTGTCTTTTCAACCATTGTAAAATTGTGAAACGTGTTGAAATGTTTTCACATTTATTTAAACTATTTTCATTTATTTGTAGCAATACAGGTAGGTGGTAAAACTGAAAACAAAGTCATATAAATTTAAATGATAAGTTGTTTTTTTTTTTGTTTTTCAAATAAAAATAAAAAACTGATTAAATTTGTTATTGAATGCAATAATAACAAAAAATAATTATATTCACTAGTATTAAGTAATAAATAATATAAGTAAAATATAATATAACAATAACAATACACTTTACAATTTAAGATATAATATACTACTATTAAATAATATCAATTATATTTAAGTGTAAAAATAAATTAGCAATTTGTTATTTAGTGAAATGAATAGACACACGTAAATAAATGTTAGAATATTTATATTAAAAAAAAAAAAAACCTTAGAATATTTATTACAAAACATTTAAATTATCAGTTACACAATTTCCCATTGTGGAATTTGGAAATGAATAATTAACGAAAAAATATATAAAACCATTAACAATTAAGTTAATAATTTCAAAAAAATTTTGAAAATGATGTTGAACATTATTTAAATTTTATTTTTTATATAATTACAATCACTAATTAACTTTATAGTATTAATAACAAGTACATATAATTTCTAAATTATTGTTTTTATTGTTTTAAAAAATACTTAAAATCATTTCCAATATAAAAACTTTTATCTCAAAAACTGTTAATATAAAATTATAAATACAACCCTTTAATTAAATATATTATTATATTATTACATATTTTATATAAAATTATTTGTTTTATATTAAAAAAAAAGTTATATAAATTTAAAATTATTTCGATTTAAACACAAACTTTGTTGACCAAAGTTCATGAAAAAATAAAATACATGTCTAAGTAATATGTAGTTACTAAATAGTTTATCCTTTTATATATAACATATAATAATATAAAATGTATATAATAATATAAAATATTAAGATTCTGAAACTAAACGTTAATTAAATAATAATTTCATTTAAATTAATATTGTGTTGTTTAATGGATTCTTATGGTATATATTATATAATTGTATTTTATCTAAAAAAAATACAACTGTTCGAGAAAAATTGTAATGATTTTGAAGTTCAAAGTTAACAACAGCAATAGCTTGAATCTATTAAATTCTTCCTAATGATAATATTTGGAAATGCTTGAAATATTATAATTACAAAAAAGATTTTAATTCCTAAAAAACATAAAATAAATGTAAGGAACATTTTATGATTTTATTAATTTTGATTATCATGTCGTTTATTTAAAAATAGTTAAATGACTGAAGATTTAAATTTATTGTTCACAATTTTGGCAATTTCAACTTTCAGTTATGAAACCAACAAAAAGGAAGAAATCTTAATATTTTCACCACTTCAAAAGTAGTTTCTAAAAAATTCATAATTTTACCAATTTAAACGTATTTTTTTATCTTTTAACCTATAAACTTGGTTTACTTTAAAGGCTGAACATCAAAACCAGTGGATAAGAATCATAAAAAAAATTTCTTTTAACGACAACCATGGGTTAAAATCTATACAGAGGTCATAAACTTTTTGAAAATCTTCGCATTTTATTTAATTTATAAGGGCTTACGAAGTGAACCTATTTATTGGCTCGCAACTATATATGTAAATATTTAAACTACTTTTTAGATTTGAAAAATCTCGTATGTATGACCTTTCTTTAAGCCCGATGCTGGATGCTGGAGGCAGGGTGTAACTATTAATGAAATCTCCAAAAAACAATACGGCGAATTCATTATATTTTATACATGGAGTATGACACTTCAGCGGGTAAACAAAAATTGTGCTTATATGGAGTTTAAGAGTTCTAAGTACTAAAAAAATAATCAGCAGATTAAGTGAGATCACCTGTTTAAATTCGCCTTGGTTCACACTACGCTAATATTTGACACATTTTGCAAATATTTACTTTGCGTAACCCCAGGTCTACAACTGAGATTAACGCTGATATAATATGTGAAATAACGCCGGCAGAGAAGAGTAACCATTTTGTTTATAATATTTTAAATCTTAAATAAGGGGTAACACGTATTCTAATAAATACTATAAGATATTATTATTTTCAATCAGTTACAGAGTAAACATGTCCTTTTTATTTAAGCAATTCGCACTTTTTTAAGACATTTTTTATAAAAATGATTTTTAACATGTAAAACAAACGCTAAAAGGAAACAATTTTACAAAATAACATTGTTTTCCAATAATTTCCAAAATACACATGCACACACACAAACGTATATGTGTACTTTTTTAACAGTTCGTCTTATAAGATGTTTGTGTAGAGAAATCTCATCACATCGCTCTCTGAGAGAATTATTTCACGTGTAGATTCAAATATTAGTATTATAAGATGTATTATGAAACTGTTGTGATGAGATTTCTCTACACAACCATCTTATAAGATGAACTGTCAAAAAAATACATATACGAAAGTTTGTTTGTGTGTGTGCATGTGTATTTTGGAAATTATTGAAAAACAATGTTATTTTGTAAAATTGTTTCCTTTCATTGTTTGTTTTACATGTTAAGAAGTGCGAATTGCTTAAATAAAAAGGACATGTTTACTCTGTAACTGATTGAAAATAATAATAATATCTTATAGGATTTATTCGAATACGTGTACCCCTTATTTAAGATTTAACATAATATAAACAAAATGGTTACTCTCCTCTGCCGGCGTTATCTCACATATTATATCAGCGTTAATCTCAGTTGTAGTCCTGGGGTTATTTACATCAAACACAAATGTTTGATGTAAATGTCAAACGTTTGACATTTATATCAAACGTTTGAAAATTATTTGATAACTTGAAAATAATAGCTTTCTCAACAAAAAGGGGAATTCATTGTCAAATTGAGAAATGCTATTATTATCAAATCATTGTTAAATGTAATTTTCAATTTATTTTTTTTTTCAAATGTGGTCACACATGTGAAACATAGATAAAAGTAATTTGCATTTTTAATTTTTAGTGAAGTTTTCTTTTGTATAGACTTTTTATTTTGTCCTATCAACACAGAAAAAGTTTGTACATACTCGTAAATATAAAAATGTTCTTTCATTGATTTCAGTTCATAATATTTAAGAATAATTTCTTAAGCATTAAAACGTTTTTTTATATTTTTTCAAATGAATCAAGACAAGATGACTGAAAAAATTGTTTAAATTTTCATTTATAATTTCAATTTGTAAAAATATGTGAAATTTTCTTCGGAAATTTTAAAGTTTTTAATGATTTTTAGCTACATTTTAGGAACTTAAAGAAGTGCTTTTAATCAAAATTATGTGTTGCAGAATTTTTAAATTTATTTATTTGTATGTATTTCAAACATATTTTTTTTTTAATATATTGTTTCAAATGTCTTTAAGAATGATTTGATAATAGCATCTGATATCAAATGGAGAAAATACCTTTTTTCAAATATTTGCTAACTTTAGATTTATGAATGATTTAATAATAACATTAAATATCAAATTTACAATATACAGCGACGGACTTAAGTATAGGCACAAGCGTAATTTTAAAAGAAACCGCTGTTTTATTTATAAAAGGAAACACGAAATATTTATTTTATGAATTAATTATAGGTATAAAGCTTATACATTTAAATTATAAACATGAAAATTAAATAAATTCTCTTTGCAAAAAAAGTTATTTAAAAAAAAAAAAACATTAAAAAATTCATTATTTTACTGGACAAAAGTATAGACACAACTATTTCTACAATAACAAAAACTTCTTAGAACATTTAGTTGGCAGTCCCTTTTGCTTAATAACGGCCTTAAGTGTATTTGGCATGGAGTGGATTAACTTTATTTTCGCCTATGTTTTGGCATCCTTCTCTCTAATTCCTCCCACAAATGCTCAATGGGGTTTAGATCTGGGGACTGCGGGGGGTGTGGCAGAATGTATGGGCTGTGTGGTTCGGGTCGTTGTCTTGCTGGAGTGTAAACGACTCAGGTAAGTTGAGCTTTTCTGCACTTTTTTTACATTTTCCTTTAAAATGTTAAAGTAAACTTTCTCGTCCATTATCCCCTCAATAAATAAGAGCTCTCCCATACCCGAAAAAGACATACAGCCCTATACCAAAACACCTCCGCCACCATACTTTACTGTTGGTAAAAGATTTTTTGCTTCATATGCAGTGTTACACTTTTGGCAAACCCTAGTGTGTCCATCAGATCGGAAAATATTAAATTTACTTTCGTCTGTGAACAATACCTGATCCCAAAAATCGCATTGCCTATTTTCAAATTGTATGGCATAGCCCACTCTTCTTTTTTGATTAACAGTAGATATCCACGGTTTGCGTCTAGCGACACGAGAGTTATACCCAGCTTCATGTAAAGTTCTCCTAACAGTTTCCGTATGATTTGAGCACGTACACTCTCAGTTAATTTGCGAGGACGACCACAGCGACTTGCATTTTCAAAGTTTATTTCGCCTTTGAACCGATTTACAATGGTCCGTATGGTAAAACGGCTGCAGCTCATCAATTCTCCAATCGCAGAATATAACAGCATGTGTCAAATGTAAAATTGTTGCCAGATTATTAAATTTAAAATAAAGAGATAGATGCCTAAAAAAGTGTGCCTACTTTTGTCCATTGTATTTTAGAACTTTCTGTACATTTTATCTGCTAACGGACTAACTCATCTTTCTACACGAATAAAACTGCTACTGTCTTAAAATCCTGTAATGGATTAATAGTAAAATAAATATAAAAAAAAATTCCTTCTGATTTTAATGCAATCTTTAAATGCTATATGGCTGTTGTGCCTATACTTAAGTCCATGACTGTACCATTTTTCAAATATTTTTAAAGTTATCGTTAGGTTTGATAATGATTCAATAATAACATTTTATATCAATTTGAGAATGTACAATTTTTTAAACGTTTTTTCTCAAATGATTTTCAATTTGAAATCTTAATTCAAAATTCGCACCTCCATCTACATTTTACACAAGTTTGAGATACACTTTAACATCAAATGTTAAAGTCAAACGTTTGACATCGTGTTTGCTGGGAATGTCAACAAAAAGACATCAAATGAAAATTGTGATTTACTGTCATTCCCTTGTCGGTGTTATGAAAAGTAAAGCAAAATCATATGTATGTTGGTATGTGTGTATGTCAATGCTTTTGCTAAACGACCACCTACAATATACATTTTAAATATTTAAATAAATAAATAAACAAGATAAAAAAAATAAAAGATAAAATTAAAAATTAAATTAAATAAAGTTAATATCATAGAGAGAAAAAAATACATTTTAAAATTTTTTTATAAATATTATGAATTGAACATGACTTTTTTTCCCAAACTTTTTTCATAAAAAATAAAATTTTGTTCATAAATATTATTATGAAAGTTTTATGAAGTTTGCAAAAATCTTGTTAAATCTTTGATTTAGTTTTATTATATTTTATAGCAAATGGTAATTGAAAATAGTTTAACATAAAAATAATAATAAAAAAAAAACGCCTTAAAAAAGCAAAATTCCAATGAAAATCTCTAAAAAAATAATGTTTAGAATTTTGCATAACTTCTCTCGCATTCTGCAGCACATTATTTTAATAAAAAGCGCTTCTGTTCTATTCCAAAATGTAGCTAAAAATCATTAAAAACTTAAAATTTTCCGAAGAAAATTTCAAACATTTTTTTTACAAATTGAAAATATAAATGAAAATTTAAACAATTTTTCCAGTTTTCTTGACTTTTGATGCATTTGAAAAAATATAAAAAAGGTTTTAATGCTTAAGAAATTATGCTTAAATATTATGAACTGAAATCAATGAAAGCATATTTTTATATTTATGTACAAACTTTTTTCTGTATACAGTAAATAAAATAAAAAATAATATATATATTTTTTTTTTTCAAATGAATCAAAAGTCAAGAAGACTGATAAAATTTGTCAAATTTTGGTGTATATTTTCATTTGGAAATTTTTAAGTTTTTAATAATTTTTAGCTACATTTTGGGAACAGAAGAGTAGAATAGAAGCGCTTTTTATCAAAATGATAAATTTTTTGAAAATATTTTCCTTGGAAATTTGTCATTTTAAGGCATTTGTATTTAATAATTCATATATAAATATTTTCATTTAGCATTTGCAATCAAAACTAATAAATCTTAATCAAAATTTTAACAAAATTTTTGCAATATTCCTAAAATTTTCATTATGTACAATTTAATAATATCTATGAACAAGATTTTATTTTTTTATGAAAAAAGTTTGGGGAAAAGTCGTGTTCAATTCATAATATTTATGAAAAAAAATTTCAAATATATTATTTTTTCTCTGTGTAGTAAACAAAACAAATTAAATAGAATGAACATAATAATAAAATATATAAAATAAAAATTATTTTAAATAAAATGAAGTTTATTTTTCCTTTTATTTATTTTTTATTTTTCTATTATTTTAAAACTTTAATATTCTCTTTAATTTTTATATTTTGTAAACAACATAAACACAAGTAACAGTGTTCATATAATTCAATTCAATACAATTCAAAATGATATGTTGATTCTCTGCAAAACTGTATTTGTTTCATTTTGTTTTGTTTCTCCTGCCTTTTCAATACATATGCACTCACAATGAATTTATTTGTGAGATCAAAAATCAAAAGCAGTTAACAATTGAAAAGAAAGAGAGTGAATTGAAATAAGTTACAAATGAATTGATGCAGATGTCTAATATCCACATATTCCGAAATTCTCTCAGAAGACTGTTCTAAACTGATTAAAATATAATAAAATATAAGATTTTCCTATAACTTCATTTAATAATTTATGTCAAATAAATTTATCGTAGTTGTGTGTTTAATCAAATAATTTCGGGTAAATAAGTCTGAACAGGCTTAAAATATTTTTAACCTTCTAGTATTTTACGATATTTGATAGCTAATTCATCAAACAAAAATCGTCAAGTAAATGAGGATAATGGTAACAAAAATTCAACTCTGTATTTATTAGGGAAATAATTTGAGAAAAAACCAAAAAAGTAAAGGCACAAAAAGGGAAAATTCCAAAATTCAAGCGTAAATATCTATTATTATATTACTCAAAACCTATGATCAATCTGAATATTATATATTCTCTTGTGAAATTCTTAAGAAAATTGCATTCGACCCTACTAGAGCACCTTTTTAATTTTTACCCATTTATTGATAGTCAATGGGATCCTCATATAAAGATTTTTTGGGAAATAAAAATTTTTAAAAGTATTTATTTTAAGTACATATTTCTGAAATATAAGGTAGAACATTTTTAAAATCATAATTATATTTTTTTTTTTTTTTTTTGTTTTATTCAAACATTTAATGAAAAATATTACGAAAATGCTATTAAGATTTTTAAAAATTTTAACAAATGTGCAGATAAATCTATTCTGTAAAAATAAAAGTCATTAACATTTTTAAATATATTATTAAGATTGAAAATAATTAAATTCTGTTAACTTAATAGTCTTTGAGTAAAATGTTAGTTAACATAAAATTTAAAAACCTAGCTAACTTTCGTAACTATCTTCACACCCTTATTATTTCTAGAATTAAGAAACTTTGAAGCGATTCTGAGGAAATTAATTTATAAAAGCTATAGACTAAAATATGACCCGATCTTATTTCTACTCAATATGTTGACTACTGAGTATAAAATATATTTTATTTTATATTTTGGCCAGCTAATTTAGCAAAATCTCAGACTGTGGTGGTTAACTTTAAGCTTATCTCGTTTTCCTTTACAACTATCCCATACATTTCAATTCGATCCGGCCTGTAGTTTAGGCCCCACTGTGTCTATCTATACCATTTATAATGGTTGTAGTATGTTGGCTTAATTGATGGAAATACACACAGAGGCACAAAGTTTATCAAATAGAAAGATACAACAGACAAGACAAACCAATAAAGTGGCACACATTTGTAAAACATCTAAGAGAATTATTCCATGTAAATATTTTTTATTAATAACTGCTTGGAACAAAAAGTTGTTTACTATAACATAAAGTTTATATATTATTATTTATTTATTTATTTATTTTTTTATTATCAAATTTGCACAAAGTAAACTACAATTTACAAGTATTAACAACTAATAAACAAATCTAACAAATAAGCAAAAATACAAAAATAGCAGCAAAGCTTTTATTTAAATTAATATTATAAAGACGTAGTAAATAAAAATTATTAACTTTAACAATGAAGTAGAAAATAATTAATTAAAGTGAACACTTACCAAAATCCATAAATTGTTTTATAGAGAGCGGTGATGGATTAAATTGTGAATAAATATCAAGCATTTTCGGGATGTTAGAGTAACGCACTGGAAATAACCGCATCCTGATGTTTTTTCGTTTTGTATTTTTGTCGACGTTTTAAAATTGAAATCAATGATTCAACCTTAATGTAGGGTGGGTTGGTTTGGTGTCGATGGTGGTGTCTGCCTGTTTGTGCAAAATGTAAATTTTGAAGAGAATTATTGTAAAAAAAAACTTTGTGTAGTTCTTTCTTTATTTTTGTATTTTTCAATTATTTGCTTTTATTCTTTCCAGCTTACAAAAACAAAAAATTATAATATAAATATTAAAAATAAAAACAAACTGCTATAGGCAATCGTCAGACGTCTATACACTTTAACCGACCGTTTGATTCTATGAGCGATGAGGTATATGAACGACCTTATTATTAAACGTTTTTTGTTCTATAGAGCTTTATTCATACATATAGATTTTGAATTTTATATTTTTCGTATTTGTTTCTAGCATATAATAGAATCTTCTTTATAATTTTATATTATTATAAAATTAATTGTAGGAGAATATTTATTTCCATTTGCTTGTCCCGGTGTTAGAATTTCGAAAATGTAGTAACCGTATAATTTTGAGAACACTTAATTAAACATACTTATACTATGCGTTTTCCTTTTTCTAAGTTAACAACAGCTGTTTAATAAAATGCTTAATTTTTGTTTTCTTTGAACAATTTCGAATATTTTTTTATTAAATTAAAAAATTGTTCACTTTGATATAATTTTAACACTCAATTGGCGAACGTAATTAGCACTACCAGTTACAATATTTATTGTTTTTTGCTATCTAATCACGATTTATTAAATTCTCTTTTTTTAAATAATGACATTTACCATATAATACGACGTTAATCTATGGAATACAAAACATTTACTCTCTCTCTCTCTATCTTTTTTGCAAAAGCACATTTATTTTCAATACCCTTATTATTTAGGGGGTAAGTTGGGGCGTCGAGTTTTTGTTTTTTACACCAAATATTTTTTATTCTTTATTTAATTTTATTTTTACGTATGTTTCTCTGTTGCTTTTGGTGTTTTTATTGAAACTGCTTAATTCAAATTCATGGGATTTGTGTATATTGGTAGAGAACAACTAATAATTTTAATTCCAGACTTACAGATTGGTTTATTAATGAATTAATTCTGTGTTTGTTCCATAACAATCTAGTGTTTGTTAGTGGTTGGCGTACGTGATAATGGAATTTGTTGTTTTTTTTTTTTTCTTTATTCACTCTTTTTATGACATTTTTACTTTTATTTGTTCACATATGATTTTGGTGTTTTTCAGTGTTGGTATTTCAACAACTATCTGTTAAATTCTAGCGATTTTAAACAAAAGTAATCTTATAAATTTTTCTAGTGATTTTGAAAAAAAAACGTTATTACAACATTGACATCATGGCATAATTATGTATAAGGTAGTATTAAAAACACATCTGATTATTTTTTTGTTGGTTAAAACTGCCACTCTATGTAACAAGAAATATTTTTTTCTCTTACGTGGTGTCTATATTAGACAATTTTTTATCAAGGCAAACGTTAAAATTAACGCGAATTTATGGATGGTGGCAACAGTTGCACAAAAACACTAATAAGAGTGATTTAAAGAGGCAAGTTTCTTAGCAGTTTATTTCAACATCATCTAATGTTATGTTCACATATAGAGGCTTTTTGAAAAACGAGTCGTTTTCTCAAAAAACTCATACAAATTGATTTGTTTTTTCATATATTTCAACAAGTAAAAAATTAATGTGTGTGAACATAATATAACTGTTGAAAATAAATATTTTTGTGTGTAACAGCACTTTTATTGCATAGATTATCTGTTAATACTTACTCTACGTCTACACGAAGACATTTTTATTTCTTAACATTAGAAATAACGTCGGCTGAATAACGGGAAAACAATTTTATTTCCAACTTTGTGTTAAGGGGTGGAGAAGACGTACGTAAAAATGAGGTGTAAGTTTCCTGCAAACATTTCCTATTGCGGAAGTTACTAAGAAAAGTGTTCCATAAGTTGAAATTAATCGCCAAAACTGTTGCCAAAGTATTATTAAAATCATCTTCCATCGGGAGGATCTGTCCTCGTGGGAGAATCTTTCATGCGACTCTAAGAAGACATTTGTAGAAGTGTCGTAGAAGAGTCTTCCAGTAGCGTTGAAAAAAACTTTTCTTGACGAGACCCGGACGATTCTCAAAGAAGTGTCGCCTTAGTCTCTTCTGGAAGATGATTTTGTATAATTTTTGTATTTAGAATTAATGGGTGTGTGTGTTAAAGGTTTTTTTAACATTTCATAAAAATTTTTATTTTGCAATTAAATATCTACATTACAAAATAAACAACTCACATAAAAATTAAAACTTCTGGTGAATTCTGATATCTTTAAAAGACGAAAAGAATAATAATAATAATAATAATTTTGTTTAATTAAATTGTATTTAGATTACCTTTTGTGTAATGAATACGGCAAGACACTTTTATAAGCAAAGTTTTGGAATTTTTTGTCTGTTTGATAGAGTTTTTCCTAAAATAAATTTAAATTGTGAGAAAAGTACAATATTACTAGATAAAAGTTTACGAAGATTTACTTACTTTTTTAAAATTTCCTTTGTTGATGATTTCCAAAATATGACTTTATTAACAATAAAACCGTATCTAAGTTAAATTTACTGAAATGCATACATGATTTTACCTGCCATTCTATTGTGTTGTTTTCTTTTCATAAAAAGCTGACAAGCCAAGAAGATTATTGGGCAATAGTAATGTATTTGGTTTTTGTTAAATTCTAATTATCGTCTTATTATCTTCCAGAAGTGACTTCAAAGTATTCTTTTCGAAGATTAAAGGACGATTTTGTTTTTGAAAACTTTGTACACACTTCTGACAATCATCTAGAAGTAGCTGATAAGTGACGCCTGGACGATTAATGTTTTTGTATTTTTCGAACAATCATCTAGAAGTCTCTAAGAAGTGTCTTCTGGAAAATTGGCAATATATTTTTCTTCCAAATGTTTGAAGGGTTTGTTTGTTTATTTGTTTGTGTATCAATCACGTCTAAACGCCGTAACCGACTTTCACGAAATTTAACACACAGATAGTACCATCACGATATGTTAGATTTTAATTGGATTTCACGCCCACATTTTACGTCTAATAAAGATATTTACATGAAATTTGACAAACAGGAGAATGTTATAGGTCTATGTCGCGCCTACATTTTACGCCCACTTTTTAAAACTTTCAAACGGTTGAACCGATTTGTATCATCCTGGGTATCCTTAAACTTAAATATGATATTTTATTTTTCGATCGGAGCAGGGGTAGTGTACCCCCCATACAAAGCAAATATTCATAATGGCACATCTAAAGAACTATTATAAAGAGAGGCCTCAAACTTCGTGTGAAGCACTATTTTATCATATCGCATTGATGAAATGAAAATAGGATGGATAGGTACAGGGAAGACATAGCACTCATACAAAGCAAATATTAATTTTCGCATATCTAAATGAGTGCTACAGTGAAAGTATAAATAATTTTCATATCAAATTTCGAATAGGGCGGATAGATCCTGGGGGAATAATAGCTCCCAAATAAAGCAAATATTCGTTACCACATCAAAAGAGGAAAATCTAATTTATCAATGTATATTTATCTGTATTGTATAACTTTTATATATTTAAAGTTTGTCGGATACACAGCGAAGGAAACTCGCGAAGATGCACTGACACACAGTGTGCGATTAAAAAAATGAAATGAAAATAATTATGCAGTCTCGGAACGGCTGGTACGATTTAAATGAAATTTCATTTTTGGACATTATAGACCTACCGAGGGCGGGTCCACAGAGTCCCAAAGTAGGACACCTCGGGTATGAAAATTTTCAAAACGATCCTATTATATGAAAGGATTCTTTTACTGGTCGAGATCTACAAAAAAAAAAACATCGTCATATCCCAATAAGCATTTTTGCTGGAATTCAAGTTGAAACCAAATGTATTTCAAGCCTTGAACCCAGTGCCAAGCATGGAATTAAACTTTTATTACACTTTATTTCAATAGAGTTCTCCAGCAAAAAGGAAATTTAAAATCAATTAATATTTATTTTACTTGAATATTTTTTTATTTTTTCAATCATATTTCATGTTTAAAATATTTTTGTATTTGAATTCATGTCGGATTCCAGCAAAATTTTCCAAGACTTGAATTTTCGAAATTTGCGTGCTTATTGGAATGCATATTCTTTTGATTTACAGATATCGGATTTCAAAGATTAAAATTTTTATTTTTTAACGTATCTTGGTGAAGTTTTTTTCGGTAAAGCGGTGCAAATTTCGTTCGACTTTTTTGAAATTTTATTTATTTTATTAACAACAAATAGCAACATCGTGTAAAGAAAGAATTTTTATTCTATAATTACAAAGTCAGAAGTTATAGGCATTTAAATTTGAACTTTAAAAAAAGCCGATTTTTACCTTTTTTTGTCAAAAATGTGACCACCTTTTCTGTTATATACAAATTTTCTTAAGTAACAAATATGGAATTTATATTTTTCTAAAATATAAGTCAATGGAAAATATTTGAAAGGAAAAAAAAAATAAGAAAGTTAATTCCCTCGAGGACCAGGATCTCCTAAACTGGACTTATTTCTTCCATAAATTTCCCATTTTCGCCTTAGTTTCTCAAATCGCAAAGCTAGAATCAAAAAAAAACTTGATACTTTTATAAGATCTAATATGTGTTTGATTTTTTGGTAATAGAAATTTTTGCTTCCCGATATCGGTTGGGAAGATATAGCAAAAAATAATAAAAAAACAGTTTTGGAAATTCTTTAATCTTTTGGGAATTGCGGGATTTCTGTTAAATTTAAAAAAGTGAATAATATTTGAAATTAAGCATCAAAAAATCTGCTCAGCCGTAAAATTTAAGTAAAAAATATACACTAACAAAAATTTTGTTGCATAGTTAAAAATCAATAATATATATATGTATATATAATATGTTTAGATATATTTGAAAAGAATACAAAATTTCGTGAACAAAGATATATTATATGCATTTCTTATCTCTCTGACGGATCTAACTAAAGGATGTGAATTTGGCAATATGCTGAAAAAAAACAAATTATTGAGCTTTATTAAAATATTTCTTGTTAAGGCATTTCCAATCATATAAAAATGAAGCAAAATTAACCAAATTACTTCTTTTTTTTTCAAATTGTCTATTTTTGAACAACGAATAAACCGAATAATTTTTGTTGAATAACCGATTAACCGAAATTTTGTTTTCTCGAGTTATACATTTAGAACATTTTTAATTTTAAAATAAATTTATGTTAACTATATCTTTTTTTAAATCTCTGTTATATCCCACCAAAAATTAATAAAAGTAATTTTTGGGGAAGTACTTTTTTATTACTTCCAAAGTTTCAATATCTGTACGTTTTCTTGTGCTTAAGAATCAATACAAATAGCAAAAAAAAAACTGAAAAGAGATTCAAATAAATTGTTCTGCTGTAAAACATTTACATTCGGTTATTATGAAAATACTTGTTACTAAAAAGAACTGTTTTAAACAAATAAAAAATAATGTTACGCATAATATTTTTTTTTATCAAAAAATATGTTTCTTTATATAAAAATTAAAACTTATTTCCTTGCGCCTATAAAAAAGAATTTTGATGTTCATTTCAATTTTGCATGAAATCGTGAACATGACTTCCTTCTCAGTGAATAGGTATCAAAAAGAGAATATATTCTAATGACAAGCCTATGATTAATAAATCTTTTTTTGTTGGGATAGAATTTTTAATAAAATGCGACATGATTATAACTTCATAAATACTTAAACTTTGACAATAAAAATTTTGAAAAATACCAATATTAATTTTGAATTTTATGGCAAAAATCATTCGCAGACAGAAAATAAAGAGAGTTACATTAAAAAGATTGATTTATCAAATAAAACTGAATTAGCAGAATGTTTTGTAGCATTAGGGCAAAAAATTAAATTTTTCCAAACAAATGGGAGAAAGAACTGATAAGATTAACCCTTTTTGAAAGAATTTGATGATATTATGTTTCTAAAAAACTATTTATATGTTTTACATGTATTACTAGGACTATTAGGTTAATCGAATAATTTGCTAATAATCAGTTATTAACCGATCAACTTCTAACCTCGAATAATTATTTGTCGAATTAACCGATTAATATGAAACCCCGAATAATCGGATACCCTAAGAACGGGGGTCCTCCAATAGAAGTAATGAGTTCCAGAAGAGTGTCTTGATGATGAAGTTAGCATCACAACCATGTGCTAGCACCCACAAAAAAACTAGCAAATGGTATATCCTCTTCTTGAGAAGGCGCTAAACTGGAGCTTGTGAAAAGGAAGGATATCGTAACACTAACAAAGCTGTCTTTTTACGTGAAAGGATGGGATAGTAAGTTCACATCGAGGAAATTGGTTGTCGTCCACAGGGAAGAAGAACCAAAGGGTACTCTACTTATGATGGCCAAAGGCCAGGACTCTATGACCAATTTTATCAAGATGAAGGGAATGGCTTTCTTTCTGTCTAGGGCTGTCTTCTTCAAAATCGGTAAAAATCCGATCGGTAGTATTGTTATATTGGTTTGTTTACTAACACATACATAAAGGGAACCGCAGAGATGGCCACCAAAGAAAATAAATAGGAGACATCCGGCCAACTGCCATCAAATGAGAAGAAAACGACTGGCAGCACCAATGCCAACAATGACTGAGGTCATCTGGATAATATAAAACTAAGATACACGTAGCTTTAATCCAGGATACTTTGACGAACAGAAATAGGGTTTCTGGACTAAACCATAAAAATTACCAAGTTTTTATGATTGTACAGGGATTCGCTCAAGAACCTGTATCCTATGCCATAAAAACTTATGTTTTCTTTTCTCTCCAGATTTGTCAACATTGGATGCAACTGTGCTGAGATAGGTCAATGGTAACATATATCTAGTGTCAGTATACTTGCGCTTTGATTCCCCGACATTACCACCTACTTCGGAACTACAACAACTGGTAAGGGAGGCCAAACAAACAGGTAAAGAATTTTGCATTGCAACCTATAAGTTTGCGATGCAAACGCGCATCATATTACATGGGGTAGTATTAACTGTAATCGTAGAGGGATAGCCCTAATTGAATATTTGAAAACACCTAACATAGGCTACTTAACGTAAGAAACGTAGTGAGTACAACAAAATCATACGTAAGGTAAAACGAAACTCCTGGGAGCTATGGATAGCGTCAATGACATATCAAAAGTTAAGAAATTATTACCTAAAACTCACATCCAAGCCGAAACGCTGATAGACGATATGGATAAAAAGATAGAAAAAATATAAGAAACCCTACAACTTTTGATGACCACCCACTTTCCAACCGGATTAGCATAACCTATAGAGGTATAGCAGGCGGAAAGAGATGTGAGACAGGATAGGCCACAAATTACCGTTGGATGAAATTTTGTGGATTTAACATCAACTCATCTTGTTGGTATATATAACGCATACCAAATACAAGCATATACACCGAAATGTTGACAGAAAGCAAGGATAGTCTTTATACCTAAACCTGGGGTATTAAGCGACACTAAAGGCTTTTCGACTGATTAGCCTAACTTTTTTCGTGTAGCGGATAGCGGATAACTTGGTAAAAGGCAGAATACTAGAGGAAAGCAATAAGTCTATATCAAAGATCAGTGGAAACGGCTCTACTTGAAGTCACTCACTATATAGAAAAATTCTTGAAGGACAAAGTATATTCGCTCGCAGCATACATTTACATAGAAGGAGCATTCAATAATGTAAAATCCAATACAATTATCGAATCCTTAGACCAGCTTCAGGTTAACCGGGCGTTCAGAGACTGAATCGATCACATGCTAAGGAACAGATAGATTAATTCCGGTTTATATGACACAAACTTTAGAGATAATATACAACGTGAAACATCACAGTGAGACATACCATGTGTTATCACAATTCATAGTCTCTTAAACAATGAAGGACTTGAACCAGTCTGTTACGCGGATGACGTCGTAATACTTCTAAGGGGAAATAATCCAAATCAATTATGCAGAAGAGAGAAAGAGACTTTAAACCCTCGGTTTCTTGATAAGGAAATTAAAATATCCAACCAGGTAAAATATTTAGGTATTGTCCTGGATCGGAAATAAAGATGGAGTCAATACATAGAAGAGCCAAAAAAGTCCACAAATGTTGGTCAATATGTAGAAGAGCCATAGGCTCTAAATAGGATCTTAATCCAAAAATGATATACTGGTTCTATAGGAGCGTAATTATAGCTTCACTAACCTATGTTTCAGTAGTAAGGTGGACATCTAGGAATAAGTGGCGTAATCAGAACACCTACAATTCTATTTTTACAACCGATAGAGATTCGAGTACGATATGCAGAGCTTACGTCAAATCGTTTTCAAACGATGATGGAATGGATGAACATGGTATTACCAATACATAATAAAGACATTAGACGAATATACGCACATGCAGAAATATCGGGTAAGACGCCTAATAGTTAGACCATAATGCTATTATGGTCTAACGGAACCCTACGGGACTGGGACTCTGTATAGAAGAAATAGTATCCAGACTATGCTTCCGACTGCCTAAACACAATACGGATTTTCAATCGGAAGTACGTGAAATCAGAGAATATATAAACTGTAAAATTCAATGGATACAAATATTTTCACGGAAAGACACCATGGAGTGGTTAGAAATGAGGAGGGAATGATCTGACTTTTTGAAGCAATAAAAACCGAGTTGAAAGAGTGGGTTAAATGGACCATAGAACACTACGGAATAATGATGCAGTGGGAAGTATAACCAAAATATTCTGGGAAGACCCAGATGAGAATATAACTATGAGTCTATTAAGATTAAATAAAATAGATCTAAGTAAGATATTGTTAATGGTGCACTTAAACTTATAAGTGCATTTAAACCGCATTGGTGTTACGAGTAGCAACGAATGTAGAATGTATAGGGAGGACATTGAATTGATTTAATATTTTCTATATCACTATCCAACCTTTGCACGATTAAGATAACAACTTTTAACGAATGACATATTAAAACATCTAACTCATCTCCCAGGAGTGGAATAGAAAAAGTTAAGGAAATTCATACATGATACAGATTTTCTATAAATAGTATTTGGTTTGCATTCTATTGGATTAATTAGAGACGCGCCACAAGCCGATGTGCTGGCTTAGGTATATGCCGATATGACATGAGATCATTTAGGTCTCCTCAAACTATCTACTTACCTAAGTTTTTGTAATACAAATAATAAAAACTAGTCGAAAGAGACGACCTCGAAAATGTCGTATAAAATCGAAAAGTCGGAAAAACTTGATAATAGTTGAAAGTCGACTATTCCAAAATTAAGAAAAGTCAAAAAGTCGACTTTTTGTTCCAGCTATAGAACCTTAGTAGGTAGATCGTTTGTGAAAACAAATTAATTTTACAAATCGACAAAGAAATTATAAAATTGTGCTTGGTAATTAACGTTGATTTTAAAGTTAACGTTTTTATTTATTTTATGTTTTATATAAATTTATAAAATTTCATGCTTATTGGTAAATTATATATTGAAGGGAACCCACCAAACATTTGGAAGATAATATTGTTGTCTATCTTCAAGACGCCACATATTTGTGTCTTCTGGAAGATTTTGGGATGATTTAGAGAGACAAAATACATTGTTATCGTACATTCATCATCAAGACGTATACTTTGTAGTCACTTCTAGAAGATAATTCCAATTTAACAACAACAAAATACGTTACTATTGCGGATGAATCTTTTTGGCGTATGTTAGGAGGATTATATTTTTTTTTTTTTTTAAAGAAACAAAGAGGAAGAAAAATCACGTACAAGATGGCTTCAGTAATAATTCGACTTAAGTACACTTCCGCTGCAATAAGTATTTAATATGAGAACACATTTGTTGCATGAGAACACATTTAATTATAATTTGCTAAATTTGTATTTCATAAAGGATCGTCAAACTTTTTTAAAAATGTAAGTAAATCTTGTTTTAATTTCACTAATTGGTATCGAAAAGTTTTAATAATTTAAGTGAAAATTTTGTAAATAAACTGTAAATTCAAAGTTTTGTTTGTAAATTTTAGGATAAATCTCAAAGGTAATCTATAAACAATTAAAAAAATTACCTACATACATATATACCTGTATATAATTTTATTTTCCCTTTAAAGATATCTGGAATTCACGTAAAGCTTTCCAGGTTGTCAGAAGTTCTTTAATGTTTTGTACAGAATGCAGTGTTTTATACAGATACCACAAGTGTTATAAGTTTTAAAAAAATAAATCAAATTTTAATTGTTATTTTTGATTTTTTTATTGTTTGAAAAATTAAGATTTCTTATAATTTTTATTTTATCTTACAAAATAAAAAAAAAATACTTGATTAAAAAAAAAATTCAAAAATAAAAATCAGTGTGATTTTTAAAATACAAATGAAAAATAAAAATCAAACAATGAGTTTTATACTATGTTCACATATAGAGGTTTTTTTATTTTTTAGTATTTTTAGTACAGACAAATTTATTGAAAAAAGAGTTTGTAAAAATTGCCAAACAGTTTAAAAGCAAACTTTATACTTTATTAATATCTAGACGAGTTTAAAATTTTAAATTTTGACTATTACACGATTTGTTGAAGATATCTTAATTTCTCGATGGGATTTCGCATGCAAAAAAAAAATATATATATAATTCATCCAACTACAAAATATTTTGGTACATTAATTGCACTGGTCGGCAAAAAAATCATCCCCAAAAGATGAATAGTTTAACTTGATAACTTTTGATAACTCAAGAACGGTGTGTACGATTTATATAAATGATACACCAAAAGGCGCGGACTAAAAGCGTCTTCAAGCCATCCTAGCATATTTTTTATATGCTCAATATTTTCTTAGTTATTTAGAAATTAGTGTCTAGTCTAGATGGAATTTGAAGAGCAAAACAAGAGTTTGCCACGTACTGATTTTTTTATTGGCATTGCGAATATGACCACCATATTCAGCGATCACACTTTTATAACTCGAGAACGGTTTTTCAAATTTATATAGATAAAACTGCTATAGATTATCTTCAGGTATCTTCACGTAAAATTCTTCCAATTTTTTACGAAAAGTTTATATTTTTTTCGTTACTAATTTTCAAATAACTCCGAAAATATTAAACAGATAAAAAATAATGTTAAGATGATTTGAATACAATTTTCGTCTGCATCTTTTGGTGTTTCAATCGAACAACTTGTTCTCGAGTTATAATAAAATAAACTCCTGTAACTGCCTTATTAATGGGGAAATATGCATATAAAAAATCAAGATTTTTCTAGAGCGCAGGATTAACAAACAGAAGGTTATTAGTTCAACACCATTCTATTATTTTTTTTTTTTAACAAAATATCTCAAAAAGATATTTTATACTAAAAACGTTGTTGTCACTTAGAAAATTAAGTGCGAGACATTGTACTGAGTAATACATTAGTCATTAAAAATTGTGCTCAAGTTCAAATCTCACTGACGGCAATTTCTTTTTGTTTCCCATTATACCTGCTAGCTTACCAGGAAAGCAAACAGAAGGTTATTAGCTGGGTAGTAATACAAACTTTATGATAATAGATTAAAAACTGTACATTTTTGCCAGCTTCCTTTCTTAAAAAAAAATTCAAGAAAAAAATTCTTCAATTTTACATGAAAAATAGTTTTTTCCAACATTTATTTTTTGAATAACTCAGAAACTGGTTAGTAGATAAATATAATATACCTATTACGTAAATATAATTACTCTCTATACCACCATACGTCTTAGGGGTATTATGCGTTTGTGCTGATGTTTGTAACGCAGAAAAAAAAGTATACCGTTTGACTTGAATCACTTTCTGACTCGATTTAACGATGTCTGATCGGCTGGCTGTCTGTCAACGTAAATTTTGTGAATAAATTACAGATCGCAATTTTAAAGATATTTTGAGGAATTTTGGTCGATTCTTTCACCTATCCCTCATACAAATGTCCTTCCGAATAGGGGTTTAACGATCATAAATACATTAAATTCGACTCAATAAGGTATGCATAAGTATCAATCTTTATGCTAAATTTCATGAAGATCGGTCCATAATTGTCCTTAGCTCCCATATAAAACCCCTCTTCCTAAAAAACTATTTAACGTGCATAAATCCCATACAAATGTCAGTATCAATTTAATATTCGATAAAAATAAGTTTTATATAAGTAAGCATCACATAGGTTAATAATTTACCGTATCTCCCATATAAGGCCCACTTTCGGGAAACATTCTAAAGTGCATAAATTCATATTAATATTAGTATCAACGTAGCGATCCAGAATTGACCATGCACATGCACATGCACAATAGTGTAGGGCATCATATGGTCGGGATTAACCAACTATATGTTTCTTACTTGTTTTCATCTGCAATGTTATATTAAAATACACTCGTATATTTGCGTTGTTAAGGGAGAGATATTAGACATGCCCATAAAAAAATGGAAAAAACTGAATAATGTTTTGCAGATCAAATCTAGTCCAATTATTATTATTATTATTATTATTATTATTTTCTTTGAAGGACGAATTTTTTTGCCGACCAGTGTGGCCTTTATATTATCATTTTAGATACATTTTACTTAGTTCCAATAAATCTTCAGATACTCCTTGAAAACCTGTTTCTCTAGCCACTACTTTATGATACTAGTAGCACTAAAAACATTATTACAATTTTCTATGAGGAGAACATAGTCAAATGGATCATTTATGCTTTTCGTAAGACGCTCGAAATTTCTTGAAGTTAATTTTGAACAGAATAACACTCTAATTGATTCCATTTTATTTTTAGGTCAAATGTAAAAAAAAAATCACAACTAACTACACTTTTATTTTTATTTATCATTAACAGATTACTTAGCACATACTCCTGATCAGGAACACATAAACTTTATACGTTTATCAATTACAATATTGTAGATAAATGCAAAATAATTTAATGCCACAAAATATTAAAAATCATTTTATGATTTTTATATTTTGTTCAAAAAATAAAAATCATACTGATTTTTACTATTTGAATTTTAATTAGTGTATTCAAAAACCAAAACCGGAAACCGGTTAACCGGTGTTTACTTTTTAAAAAACCGACCGGTTTCGAATAATTTTTATTTTCGAAAAATTCGAGAGGCCGGTTTTTTACTTCCATTTTTTATATTTGCTAATTGGCCTTATGCATTGAAAGTATCGAATTGTTTAAAAATAAAATTTTTATGAAAATTTAAAATGTTTTGAGTAATTTACATAATTATTTGAAACTATTTTTCTTTTTTATTATGAATTAATAAAGCTTTAAGACTAGTTTTTTTTAATTTCTAATTTGAGATTTGAGTAGCACCAGACGTACTGAGAACTGAGTTTTTTATATTTTTTAATAGATTTAAACTATTTTCTTTTTAAAGAATCTAGGTAAGAATTAAATTTTAGTTTTATAGTTTGTCATAAGAATAAGGTAAATTTCAATAAATAGATATACAAGTAAAGTTAGATCAGAAGAAGCATGATCAGAATTCAATTAAAAAAATACATAATTTGACCAATACACGATATGACTTTTTATTATTATATTACTTGTCATTAAAAATGACATATATTATAAGTGTACTTACTTTAGTAAAAATAATTTTTTAAATATTTGTATTTTTAATAAAACCCGGTTAAACGTTTTTTGCGTAATGAAAATGGTTCTTGAAATTGGAATCACTCTATTTCCGCACGAGTCTTTTTCTTGTTCGCACAAGAACAAAACGTCGGCAGAGCAACGCTCACATTTTTTTCATTTTGTTTTAACTGGGCATAGCATTTGTCCAACAAATCATAATTTTTTGTTTGCCGTCAGTGTCGCTTCTATACTTTTTTATGCAGCGCCTCTTCTTCCGCATAAAAAATTACTTTTGATTGCAGACATAGTTGGTTGAAAAATTGTGTAAACATGAACATGAGTTTGGTATTGCGGAATAAAACCTCACTTCATCACCAGATAATTTTTTCTTATTGGTATCTTATTGTCATTCGGTACATCTGTCAAAAGTTGTTTTTGTATCCGTTAATTTAAAATTTGTTATGTTAAAAATGAACGAATGAAAATGAATTAATATTAATAGAAAATAATAAATTCATTAATTATTTAATTTACAAGAATTGCATTTCGTTGATTTAAAGAATTGTATTACTATTGTAAGCAATAACCGGAAATGCCAAAAGATGTCAAAACAATATTGTAGAAATGCTTCAACCCACTGTGTAGAATGTAGAAATACTGCCACTTTTTTGAATGCGCTTTGGCCCACACCATAGCAAAATGAAACATGTAGCAGCAATTCTACAAAAACAACAATACGTCGAATTCATTAATTTTTTTATACATGGAATTTGACACTTCAGGGGGTAAGCAAAAATGTTGCTTATATGAAGTTTGACAATTCTAAGTACTAAAAAAATTATGTAATTAAGTGAGGTCACCTGTTTCAATTCGCTCACTAAACAATTTGTGTGATTCGTATGTTGCAGTGTGCTTATATTCGCTTTAGAGTCCGTTAATAAAGCAATCTGGGTAGGATTTATTTCCGTAGCGTAATCGATCGTGATTTCAATTGCCAGTAATTTGGTTGTAGTGGATGATGTGATTCTATGGGTGTATGCTGACGATGAGAAATTGATTGATTGATGAAAGAACGCAAATCCCGAGAAGTTAGACGAGACTGAGCTATTCATAAAAATGATTTAATAACCCGAAGCAATGAGTTCATTAATTTTCTCTGCATACAATGATCGGGAAATATCCATCTTTCTTTCTGTTGTGCCCCAGAAAAAATTCGAGTCAAGTTGTAGAGCCTCCAGTGTCAAATAGACCTCTTCTCATTTGCCAATATCAGAGAAAATGTAGTGGTATAGACTGGTATTTATCCATTGAGAGTCTTCGAAATAATCAAAGATTGACAAGTTGAATGACATTGATTTAAGTATTTCTTTGGCGGTGCAGATTATGGCTCTGTTTTACATCGGTAATTCGGCTGCCATATGTTGCAAAATGTGGGTGGCCCAGCCCCCTTCTGAGAAAATCATTCGTCATGACCTGAACGATGTTAAGAGACTTACGGCTCGTGTGGGCAAAGGTCGATATGACATATTCTATCTTAGCCTTACCATAGCCTTGTAAAACTGAATGATCCTGATAGGGCTGATACGGCTGATGCCGCATCTTTAGTGATTCAGGATGTAATAAAAACGCATATCCACTTACTCTCGTTTACGATGCGATTGCCGTGATCTGTGGTGGAATTGTTAGCTGCTACAATTCTACCGAGATATTTGGTACTGTGGACTTCTGGGATTGTTACGGAGTTGACTGATAATCCCAAACACCTGGGTCTAATGCTTTATACATAGCTTTAGTTTTCTCTGGTTGTGTGATTGGTTGTCCCTAATGTCACCAAATGATTTATCTGCACTGATGATAAAAAAGCCATCGGCAGATTGAAAGACAGTGGTGTTTGCATCTGAAATGTCGTGTAATTCGGCCGTAAAGATATTGAAAAGTACGGAAGATAGGGCGCTAAACCTTTTTGCTTTGCTGGTGTGGATGCTTTGATCACGGAGAATTATAGTCCTATCAGAAAGAAACTTTCGCAACCATTCAACCATTTTGGTGTAGAGTAGATTCGGGTCCGTGTTATCATAGGCTTTATCTATATCCAGACAGATTCCAAGTATATTCAGGCCTTTACCCTTGAGTTTATAAACTGTGTTGATGACATGGTTTACACAGTGGGTTGAAGGTCTGCCTTTTCTAAAATCGTAGGACCTGGATGGTAGAATGTTGTGCTGTGTGATGTATTTCTCAATGTGGATTTGAATAGCACGGAAAGTAGTCAGATCGGCCTCGAATCTTTTAACAATGAAGGGTCCTTTTAATTTTTTGGAATTGGGCAAACTATTATCCTCCATGCGTCTGAAATTTTACTCGTAAACCAGAAATCCTCAATGAATTTGTAGATTTTTCTCTTCTCCCTATTATCGAGATGCATGATAGTCCTATAGGAGATCCCATCAATACCCTGGCTAGAGTCAGAGTAATGATGGGATCCAGGATTGACCTGGATGTATCTCATGTTGCTAACGAAGGCGTACCAGTATGCCGCGAGATTCCAGTAGAGTTTCCCGCAAGATTTTTCAAATATCTCTTATTTGTTCTTGGTCCCAAGTGTTGTTAGGTTTCTTATATTGTTGGTGCCTCTTATTGAGTGCCATCTTCCTCCACATTTCCTTAGAGGATGTAGGGTTTGAGATTTGATCTATCAGTTCGCTGAAAGCAAATGTCTTTCTTTCTCCCATTCGATATTGGCCTCTATTCAAGATCTGTGGTCGTCTAGTATTTTTAATTTACTATATTTGTAACTCGCCCAATTTCTTTTGTCGAAAAAAAGTTTGGGCTTTTCGTCCCACCAGTATTTGGGGATGTACTTTTTTTCTCAGTTCAGCGACAAGTTTTCACCTGCCATCATATCGCCCACATCTTGTATAAAATTCTTTTTCAAGAGGCGTTTGCAAGTTTTTCTGACACGGTTTTATGGGTTCAAATCTACGATTATGGGGTGATGATTGCTGTTAGTGATTCTGCAGTTTGGGCTCTTCCATGAAATGTTAGACAATCTAAAATTAGTGAACGTTACGTGTATAGAGGATGGTTGTGAATTTTCGTTCTCATATGACTTGGAGCTATCATTTAAGCAACAAAAATCGAAGTATTTGGCTATGACCCTTTCTAGTTGGAGCCAAGTCGCGTAAACAATTGCTGTATCGATGTTGCATGATATCATATAGAATTCCAATTATACCGTAACAGCTTCATATTGCCGGTTGTTGATCCGCTTTAGTATCTCTCTTCAATGAGAAATTTACTAATCCTCTCTGCATCATGAAAACTTATTTTATTGACATCGTCCCTTACTTTCATAAGTAATTTTCGCACTTCCTCGCTATCAATAGCGCCATTGGCCCAGTTAATAATGGCCATAGTGGTGGCACTGGACGCCTTGGCCAGTTATTGCATATCCTTATGTTGTTAATCTAATTTGGTTGTATATTGTTGAGCAAAATAATGAACTCGATGCATTGCCCAAGGGTGTATATCTGAACTGAATCGCATGCTTAGCAAGAATTTTCCTGCGCTGTGCCATCTTTTCTTTCGCCTTGTCTTCTTCTCTTACACGCATTAATTTTGGACCACCTTGGCATAAGGTAAGATTCTATGTGTTCTCTTACTGGTTTCTGGTGGTTATTAACGTTGGCCACTCTACCCGTTGAGTTCCTCGATGTGTTGATTTCAGGGAAGCCCTCGTTCTCTCCCCAGTATAGAGAATCTGTTTGAGAACGCTGAGCTGAAACGTTGTATCGCCGCCTTGATTGTCAAGTTTTCAATAGTTATCAGTTTTTTGTTGGCACTTGCAATTAACTCATTGGAATTCCAAGTAATTTTCCTCGATTTTATAACTGTTGTATTAGTTGCGGCAGAGTTCATAGTTCTCTTTGCAGTGTTAAGCCAAGTGGTTATATATAAAATAGCAATAACACTGAGGCAATGAGATAAAGTGCTTAACTCTAATCTAAGTCATTTCGCTCGAGATTGCATTTCCTTTATAAATAATTTTCATGCTGTTGATCGATCTCATAATGACCTGGTTATCGAGTCCCTTTTGTCCGCATCACCCTGATTACACAAGGTCTGCCAAAAATTCTTCTGCCAGAATGTCTGAAGAGATGTCGAATATAATGCCAACTTTGGATACAAAGTGTGCGAAGATTTTAGATATAAGGTTGAGTTCCTTGAATCTGAAGTCCTTACTAGCGAGTTTACAGACTGTGCGTTCTTGAGAGTGATTTTGCCTCATCCAAAACCAATTTTGGACACTTCTAGCACATTCTTAATATTCAATTTCATTAGTACTTTGCTCACTGAAACAGCTTAAGCGCCCATATACTCAATGTATGGGCCTTTGTGATCCTCATTATAAAAGTACTCAACTGTATGCTTCGTATTTATTTCCGGATTGTCAGAAGTTTCAGCCAACGGGTGGATGCCCGCAGCTTGTAAAGCATGTTCTAAAAGATTTCGAGAAAAGCTAATTCCAAAGATAAAGTACAGGTAGATTCACTGATCGATGCCGAAAATTCTCGGAGTTTCGCAAAATACATTAAAATAATGGTATTTCGCTATTAATAATAATATCCCGTTAGAAAATTTCTCTAACAGAACATTCGAGAACGACTATCGTTGACTATGAGAACCTTCAGTCGACCTCGAAGATTCATCTATTGTATTAATAGTAAACCTTTAGCGATATCAATACCGAAATGTAAAAATATTCGTTAGTGATTTGTTAACAATATCAAGAAATTATTAATATTATTCGATATTGATATTTCTAACGGCTTGTGCTTATTAAAATTGACAATAGTTCGAAAACAATAGTTTTCTATTTTGTTTCATTTCCATTTTGTTCAAAATCTAAAATTAATTTAATAATATATCAAATAATAAAAAATTATAGGTACATAATAAATTATATTTCAAAAATGAAAACGCGCAAAACCCACGTAAACTGTGTGAGTTTGAACTCTCGCAAATGAGCTGTCAAAAATTGTATGGAAAATCATTTGCACAAGACTTATAAGTTTGCGCGACTATTTAGTCTCATATAAAATATGAAACTAAATGTTCGATATTTTCTCGAACATTCAGTTTCGAAAATTTTTCGTTTTTAGCGAACATTCACTAATACCGAAACTCAGGTCAGGCGGGTGAAAACAAAATTCGCAATGAAAATAACCACCGCGAGTATGTCAGACTAGATCAGCAGCTCTCACTAAAATGTATATGCTTTGTTGTTCTTTTTAACAATTATTTTGCTGCAGAGTTTGTTTTGTTAGGTTGGTACCGTTTCTTATAATGTGTTCTATTTTGTTATACACATATATACATAAGAAAATATTTTTGTAATTGAAATCAGTTCATGAAACTAGGAGTATTTCCAAAAAATTTGAAAACTTCTCTCAAAGGATTCTACTATAACATATTCATATAAACGTATTAGCTTACTTTCTTGCTTATCGAAACTGTTCGAAAAAGTATTTCAAAAGGAAATTCTACCATTTTTGAACAATGGATATATCGTCCCAATTCACCAGTTTGGTTTTCGTGAAAAACAGGGAACCATAAAACAAGTGAATCATCTAACTCGAGAGATAAGGAAATGTTTCGAATTAAAGAAATATTGTATAGCTATTTTCTTAGATGTCGCACAAGCATTCGACAATGTTTGGCACAAGGGCTTAATCTATAAAATTAATTGTTTATTACCACCATGTACCCAGAAATTGCTGGAATCCTATTTATCGAACTGTATATTTAGGATAAAGTATAATGACTTTGTGATAGAAGAATTTGGAATAAAATCCGGTGTTCCCCAGGGAAGTGTTCTTGGACTTATTCTATATCTATTCTGACTATTGAAACATTTGCTGATTATACTGCAATACTCAGTTCTAATGAAAACTCACAAATGGCATCTAGCCAACTAGATATTTAACTCCGACGTGTGGAGACATGGTTGAAAAACTGGCGTATTCGCGTAAATGAAGTGAAAAGTAACCAGTTACATTTAATGATATATATATACTTATATCATTAAGTGTCAGATCATGTTACATACCTTGGTATTCATTTATATAGGCGACTAACTTAGTGTTGTCATATAGAAGCCAGGAGAATTTATATGAAGTTAAAATCTTCCAGTTTTCACTGGTTAATTAATAGTCATTCAAAACTAAACCTTGACAATAAAGTTATCCTGTATAAAACCGTTTTAAAGCCAATACGATTATCGATACATAAGAAAAGAGAATATCCATAGGAATTTAGAGGTACCAGTTTAGGAAGCTCTATGAAAAACACATTTTCAAATTATAGACTCATCCCAACCTACTCGCAAGGCTTCTTGCTGAAGTCCAAACAGATACAAGGCTTCGCAGAGCCGACTTCCCACCCCGTTAATAGTAGGAGTATAGAAGACTGATTCAATATACAAAAAAAAACGTATAAAAAGCGAGCAGAAAGATATGAACAGTCAAGACCGACTATATGATACCCTACACCATTGTGTACGAGCATAAAAATTCGGGAAGGGGACTTATATTACACCTGTGACCAATTTTACTAAATGTAAAATAAAATATACAAATGCAAAATAATGCGTTGATACTAATATCTAGTTGATTTTATGCACTTTAGGGCGATTCCTGGAAGTGGGTTTATATGGGAGCTATGTTAAATTATGGACCGATTGTTTCTACTTACATAAAACTTATTTGTGTCGATACTAACATTCCTATGGGATTTAAAGTGTTAAAGTGATTTTCGGAAGAGGGGTTTATTTAGGTTTCAACGAAACCAAAATGGATAAGACACTACGAATGCTGATGAAGAAAATACGTATTCTACTGGTGTCTAATTATAGTCCACAGACTCTGCTCTGGTATCGCCAAACTTGTTTATTGTTTATATATGGGAGCTATGGTCAATTGTGGACCGATCTTCATAAAATTTGGTACAAAGATTGATACTTGTACAGAACTTACTTGCACCGAATTTAATTAAAATATCTTATTTTTAAGGCATTTTTAAATGCTTAAACTCTATTCCGGGGGGACATTTGTATGGGGGCTAGGTGAAATAATGGACCGATCACAACCAATTTCTCCTTGTATCATAAAAGTCCCACATGCCAAATGAATTATCTTTAAAATTACTACCTGTACTTTACATGGACAGCCAGCATCCCAGCACTGTACCTTTATATTATTATATTATAAATAAATGAACCGCACTGGAACTAACACAAGGTTTTGTTTGATTTTGATGGTGTAGTATTGTCAAATTCGCACCTTAAGGACAACCGCCGCAGCTACCGACACCTGTAAATAATATTCTATTGATTCTCCAATTGTACGAAAAGTTCATCGCCATTTCGGAATGATTTATTACCGATATTACGTTTTGCAATCAACCCTATGTTTTCAATCGGGTTGAGATCAGGAATAGTGGTGGTCACAACACTAAATTTATTTGTTTTTCTTCCGATCTTCTTGGAATCTGTGTAGTGTCGGAATGACTATTGAAGTGGCATTTCCCATTCAGCGCATTAGCAAACTAATAAGATAAATTGGACCAGTTCCAATTTCAACTCCCTGGATTTCTTGCAAAAAAGTAACGTTTGACTATGCCGTGAGTTTCCAAATTGATTAAAGTGTTAAATGAAGACTTAACGGTTGGGATTATACCTGTATCGGGCCCTTAAAAAATTCAAGGCAAAAAAGGGTACATCTACTAGTTATTGACATTCAGATTTGCATGAGCTTTGATAAAATGTAAAGTTATGAAAATTCCATCAGAAGTAAATGATGTAAAAAAGAAAAGCTCATATAAAAGTTGTGTATGTCTTTTCAAAAATGATAACATTTATATCTTAGAATGTCTAAATGATTCAAAATTTTTGTGTATAAATTTAATTGCTCTTAAAGCAAATTTTATTTAATATTCTAAAATGATTTTAAAGAAATCCAAATTCGTCTGAAGAACTTTTATTTTAAATCACTTAATAATTTTTTTAGGAAAGTAAAATGTATCATCCCTGGGATGAGGACCACCTAGTAATTTTGCTCTCTACCAAAAGGTTGGCTGTAAATCGCGGAAAGGGACCATTGGTTACAATTATAGAAACTGCACAACGGGCATGTAGTCTTTACAGATGGTTCAAAAACGGATGTAGGTACGGGTGCAGCTGTCTACATTATGGGAACAAGCAACAAAAAATCTTATAAGTTTCCTGAGAACTGTAGTGTGTTTTACGACTTCGAAGGAACAATATCTATGTTAGGTAGGCAGGTCGACGATTATAAAAGGGCTCTAAAGAAGCTTATGATGTATGTCCGGATCACTGCAATATCGCAGGCAATCAAATTGCTTTTGAATTAGCTCGAAACGACTCGTCAACTGATAGGGTAGAGATTGAGGTGAAGCCACCGATAGGCTTCAGGTTTTTAAAGAAGTGGATCTTGAACAAAACTAATCGTGTATGGAAAAGTAGAACAGACTGCTCACCAACGTTATTTAGTATCAGCATGGAAATTTCGTAGGAGCCAATCGCCTTGAAAGGCTTCGCATTGTTGATGGTCTCTGCAAATTTAGCTGGAGTGAAAAGTTGTCGCTTGTGACTTCTTTCTTGATGCTCAATAAACATTCGAAGCATTCCTTAGGGTCGGTCATGGCGGTGGCTGGAAACTTAAGAGCAACTCTATCATCTTTCTTTTTCACTTATGAGAGAAACCAAACAGTCATGCGTTTTATACGGGTCCACATGCCTTGCGTACACATGTTTCTTGCTTGGTTTATGTTTTTGCACTTTTAACAATGTTTAATTTTCGACTGTTTGACTTGCACTTATTTGGGCAAGCATCCGGACACCCTGCAGCTGACTACAAAATGATTTTTCTGAAAGCTTTGGTCTCTACTACCCATTAAAAAAAATTTGTGCACTGTTGCATATTAGAAGTATCAGAAAATCGTTTTATTACAATCCTCGATAGGAACATTCGACTAAAACAGCAAAACGATCACACATCTTTTCGTATTTAGAGTAAATTTGTCATACGACAAATTGTTTTATAAATAAACATTTATAAAACATTTTTTTTAATACGATATTATTAAGGATTATTCGGCATATATAACTTATAGGATACGAAGAACAAAAAAGTCAGCAATAACGTATGTTTTGCAGGCTATTGCATAACATAAAAAAAATTATTTTTCCATTATTGAGAAGCTTTGATTATTCTGGACCTCAGAGCTCTTCTTAGCATTGTTATTTAAAACTTTCTTAGTTTTCATTTATTAAGGCACTTGGCCCATATTGGATTTTGGAAAAAGTACACAACGAGCCATTACGCACCCAAACATATTTGTCATAACTCTTTGGTGCTTTTCCACTTTTTGGTCTTGGAATTCGTTCGTGTGTCTTCTTTTTCTAGACCGAGCTTCGGCTCATTCGTTAAGTCTTTATTAAAGAACCACTACGCGACCGAACATGTTTCGCATAGCTCTTTAGAGCTTTTCTACTTTTTGTTTTTGGAATCTATTCTTGTGTCTTCTTCTTTTTCTAAACCGAGTTACATTCCATTCGTGAAGTCTTTATTAAGATTTTTGATTGGTCTGAAATCTAATTCCTTGATCAAATGATACTTAATTGACATTTTCTAATAAGTTCAAAATAAAAATTCAAAATTGATTAATTGATTTGACTGACCTCTGCAAGCGGAAAAAAGAACGGATTTAAGATATTCGATCTGTTGTCAAATCTGGCATATCTCTCGAATATATTGTGATCAATAAAAAAAGTATTTAAAATTAACAGCGTTATTACGTAACTTTTATGTTATATTTTTTTTAATATCACACCTTACTATCAATGGGTAAATTTCTAGTCACTGTATCTGATTTTTTGAGTAATTCTCTAAAAATGCTTTCAATGTTGGCAAGAAAAAGTGGTCTCAATATGGATCCTGCTAAAACCAAAATAGTACTTTTTATGCGATAAAGAAAAATACCCAGGTTTGATCTACCTAAGCTAAAAGGAGTCAGTCTTTCGTTTTTAAGCTCTACGTAATTTCTGGGGATATCCCTGGATCAAACCTGGGTATTTTTCTTTATCGCATAAAAAGTACTATTTTGGACAGCAGATTAAAAAAGCGTATGTTGCACTGTATTTATGTCAGAAACTTATTGACATAAAATGTGGAATAAAACCAATTTTGATTCTAATGGTTTTATGCAGCTGTTGTAAGTCCAGTTACAACATATGGCTGTCATGTGTTGGTGTCCAATTATTGCCAAAATGTACTAAAAAGACTTAATAGGATAGCACTGCTGAGACTTACAGGATATTATATTAAAAATATTACGCCTTTAGACATACACGCTAAACAGTTAGCAAGAATAACTTTTAGTAGACTAAAGTATACAGATTCATTGAAAAATAGAATGGTCAGAGATATAGAAGGAGATTTATTTAAAGGAAATAAACCACAGTTTTTAAAAAGTAAAAACGTAACGATATAAAAGTATAGAACCATTTATATGATTAAAAAAATTTAAATATTTTATACAAATAAAATTAGTACCTTTCGTAATTTATGATAAAAACTATGCCTCAGATTTTTACGCTATTGTGTTTTTGATGCTAAAACTTTTTAAAAATATACAGTAATTTATTGCATAAATTACATTACAAATAGCTTGCCGTTTATTTCCACTTTATTTCTCTTACATTATCTTTTTTTTTTAATAATTCTTACTAAATTAAACATAAATCTGGAATATAATAAAAATTGATTTGCAACAATGTTTTTCGGATCAATCATAGTGTTCAGAAATCTGGTGAAAATAATCTCATATACGTATGAATACACCATGAGATTAATTTTTTAATTTTGAAGTTATAAAATAGTTATTACATATCCATCGCTTGGATAAGAGATGTTGTTTCAAAAGAAAATGTGGTGTTAGAATGAAAAATCCCCCAAGTATTTTTTATAATAGTGTGTATTTTTGAAGTTCAAGTTATTTAATATTAATTTCAACAAATATATAATAAAACTAAAGTATCTAAAATTTGAACATGACAAAAGTTACAAATATTTATACTTTAAACAATTATATTTTATATTTAAAATTTAGAAACTTTTTATGTTGCATTGATTAAAAAAAAAAACAAAAAAAAAACAATATACTATAATTCAATTTGAAAACATAGAATATAGTGATTTATAATTTTGTCGAAGAACTCAAAACACTAAAATTTTGAAGTTACAATATAAATAAATTATTTTACGCTCATTATTAAAAGTTTTTTACTACAACCAAAATAAAGTTGATTTACTCGTAAAATTTCTTGTGAAACAATTTGTAAGTAAATTCGTTAAACCATAGATATTTGATAGAAAAAAAAACCTAATTCATGCAACATTAACGTTTCCCTCAGATAACGTTCTAGTTGTACTATATGCTTTAAAATCTTGAAAGTACCATGTTTAGAGAAACGTCAATCTTTCATTGATATAAGGTGTTAAAAATAGCTACTTGTGTGCAATAGAATTTCCATGAATTCCCGCGAGTATTTTACGGCAAATCCCGGGATTTCCCGGACCCAAACCCTGGAAGTCAACGTGTAGAATTACACATGTTAACTTTAACGTCGATAAAAGTGCTGCCAATTTATGAATAAAGATACAATTATGAATTTATAAATGTCAAGAAACGAAAAAATATAAAATAAAAATTAATTACAAAAAAGGGGTTTAAATTATTTTTTTTTTTATCAAGAAATATTTAAATATTTCAATTACAAAAGAAATTTTTTCAACAAACAGACGTAAATATATAATAAAATTTATATGTATATAATTTCATAATTGAAAAAATATCTATCCAATGAATAAATATGCATACCAGTGTTGCGATTTTAGCATTTTTTCTGCTAGATTTAGCAGAATGGTGTGGCAAATTGTATATTTATTTTTTTAATATTAAAAAAATTTAATATTAGATAATTTACTGAGAAATCTAGATCAGAGAAAAAAAACTTATGTTTAATGTTTCTTAAATGAGGTAATATAATTTTTCAATGATTGTATCTTTAAAGATTCAGTGTGCATTTAAGGGTTAAAACCTAATCCTCCCTTTTCCGAATTTTAATAACAGAAAGGGATAAATATATGATTTCGTAATTACTATGCATGCTTAGGGTTATCAGAAACAAATTGTTTTTAAATTCTTAGTCTAGGAATTAGGCAACAACAAAAATTCTAAACTATCTCCCAGTGCTAAACTATTTTTCACACGGTTATGGGAGTAATGGTAAATAATAGAACAATTTTTATAAAATTTGTTAGATCAATTTTTACTTCTATGATTTATACTTCAAATAAGCGTGTAACGCAAATTAAATCACTATATTCTATGTTTTCTTAATAATTGGTTCCAGAATAAAAATATATGAACAGAAAAGAAGTTAATTTTTAATAAAAAAGGAGTATTTTTTGTAAAAAGAGATTAAATTAGGATACTTTATAAATTCTGCCTTGATTTTCTAATTTAACGCAGATAATACCTTCAACACCTTTACACCTGTTATTAATAATTATGAAACTCCTTATATAGCGTCGCAAATCGAAGTTATAGTGACGCAAATCAAAACGACTCAAATCGAGGCCTGAGTGTATCAAAATATAAAATACAAAATACAATACAATACAATACAAACGTTTTGAAAACGTTCGTTACTGTTCATTCAGTTCTTAGGACCAAACACTGGTCAAAAATCCATTTTTTCATTGTGTCTTTTTGAGGTTGTATCGAAGTCGTTTTATCTAAAATCATCAATAATATATATTAAACCCGATTTTTGCTTACACCTATATAATACATAATTTGACTACAGACTACAAGAGTTTGCCGAAAAATGCCCGAATTGTCTAGATTGCTCCATAAAATTGACGATTTGTAGAACACTCACGTTTTTAAATTCGTGCAAGTTCATGCACAAACATAATTTTTCGTCTTCAAAATTATATGTTATCTTGATATAACCACAAAACTCAAAAATAACAACAGATACACGACTAATATAAAATTTGATGTAAAGTTCTTAAAATACATCTCCTAGGCTGCAATTTCCATAATACAACATTGTTGTATATTTTTATGATAATGGGATACAACTTTTGTAATTCTAACTCTATTTAAACAAAAATTATAACAATAATATAAAACTACCAACTTATGGCATTTCAAACTGTCAAAGTTGCTGCATTATATTTATTAATATATGCCCTTGATTACTTGGTCTATTATAAATTATAAAATACATTAACTTTTTCCAATTTCTTAAATTATTATTTTGTAATTTCTGCCAAAAAAAAAAATGGATTTTTGACCAGTGTAGACCGTAAAGAATGACATTAATACCCATTCCCCAATAGCAAATAAAAACTATTACTACATGCAACATTTATATAATGTTTTTATTTTATTAAACGCATTTAAAAATTGATTTTTGTTGTTTTTTTTATTTTTTCTTAAATCATTACCAAATCTCTTAGGTCCAATTTTGGTTTTTATATACCAGTCTTTTTTATAATTTCCACATTCAATTTTTTTAAACCAATTCTTTTGTTACATTATTTAAAAATAAATGTTAAATTTCATTTATAAAAAAAAGAACAATATGTAATATTTTAATGTAAACAAATTACTTTTTTTTAACATCAATAAATAAAAATGTTTTTTTTTTAACTTATAATTACATTTAGATGTTTGTTTTAAATGAAGGATTTATATAGTTACTGTTATTTTATGCATGGTATTATGTATATTCATGTAGTTATGATTTATACATTTGTACATACATGTTTATATATTTTTAGAAATGTTGAAAATATCGTATTTAAAATGAAATTTGTGGTTGTCCAGTTTAATACCATTTATTGAGATTCATTCAAGTGTAGAATTTTTTTTAACTAATTAGTTATAAAGAAAATTCCAAACATAACGAAAACGACATTTAATAAAGGCTTGTAAAAATAAAACTCCATCAAGGAATGTGGCAAAATGAAAGCCAACAATTATGTACTAAACCCTATATTATTAATAAGCTAATTCAAGTGAACAACTTTGGAATCCATATAAGTCCTTTAAAGAATATTTTAAGAACTTCTGTCATTATGGAAACTATTTTTTCATGATACTTTAATTAGTAATTAGTTATGCGATCAAAAATCCTTTTGCATATCTCACAAAAAGTAGAGGGAATGGTAGTACCTATGTTAGCAAAAATACATATATATATATGTATATGTATATGTATTGAGAAGTACTTCATAAACATGCAATTAATGATGAATTATTTTTGCCCTCATAAACTAATCCTCAAATGGCTTTCAGTCTTGGTAGCTTCATTAGTTCCATGGAGGGTACTTTTTTGATGAAAATCTTGCGTTAGCAATTACACCATCTTAAAGTATTCCACTTCTTTTCTACAAATAAAAAACTCTACAAATGTAGGATTACATAACACTAATAAATAGTATTTATATTTTTCAATTTATTTCATTATACTTTGAAAGAATATGAAATCACTAGACCTAAAATTATTATTGATTTAATTTTACTAAATTTAAACTGATTTAAATTACTAAATTTTTATATACACATGTATGTTCTAACATATAAATCTTTTATATATGTAATATTTTTTAATAGTATGTGGATAGTGTTTAATATTTTATTTGTATAATAATTGTATTGTAAGTAATAAAAGTATTACAATTTTATTGTAATACTTATTTAGATGTAAATTATGTTTTTTTAATTTCTTTTTTAATAATTTCAAAATTAAATTTAATATTAATTTTATTTTGCTGTATATTAATTCCTGTTTTACACACAAATATTTATTTAAAATTTTTTAATGTATTATTATTATTATTATTATTATTATTATTATTATTATTTTATATATATTATTTTTTTAAATCTAACTACTAAAACCTAAATTTGAACAAAATAAAATAATATCATTTAGGAATAGTTTAAAAAAGGATGATGTGGTGTTAGAGTAGAGGAAAGGTGTAAGAAAATTTTGGAAAGTTTTGGTATTTTGTAGATATTTAAATATGCTGTATATATTAATATTAATAATGTATAATAGAATAAAATGTCTAAAACATAAAGTGTTTACGAAATTTTGTTTGTATTTCTATATTTTTCTTAGTTTTTTTTTCGTTACATTTTTTTTATAAAATATCATCGTTGCGCTGGCGAAGAGTCGAAGATTATGTGTAACTTTCTGATTTTTTTAATCATTGTTAGCTATACGTTCAACCACCAAAGCGTTTTCAATTATCTCAACGGTTTTCGAAATTATAAAAAGTCTTATGTGCAGATTTCCTTGAGAAAAAAACTTTTTGTTTTTTACTACACATAGAACTTTTTTAAGAAAAAAAAAAAAAAAAAAAACACAAAAAATAAATAAAAGTTTCTTATACAAAAAATCCTATGTGTAGATTTCTTTAAATTTCTATTGCCATTCGCGAACGCAAAAATATATCGATTTTTTGCAAAGTATACAACTTTGAAATATCTTAACGGAAAATAAAAAAATCTAAAATAAAAAAAATATTGCGAATTGAAAAAAAGTAATAGAAAAAACACAAGACTATTCGTCAGCGCACCGACAATGTGTTTTTCAGAAGTCTTCCTATGGCTTGACTTCAGAGTACTGAAATAATAAACATAATATGTATGTAATCCTAAAAACACATTATTGTACAAAAGGCATTTGAATTTGTGTTAAAAGTATATATAATGTTTTTTGTTTCGCGCATTTACTAAATGAACGTTTTCATTTTTAAAATAATTTTTTTTTTTTGTTAATGCTTACGATTTTTTAAAAACTCACTTTGAAAATAAAATCTTATTTTTGTTTTTTGTTTTTTCTTTTTTTTTAAATTACAAAAGACAATTGTGAAAATATTGAAGAAGAATAAAAAAATACAAGATTACAAGACGAAAAAAAATGTATGTGTGTATGTAAATAGTTCTTAAATTTAATAAACAAACCTATTCATATTTATGTTCATAGCATTACCACCACAACCACTGGCCGGCGGTGGTTGTTCATCATCATCTTCAAAACTGTCTCGTCGTTGACCTTTTGTTTTCATTGCATTTGCATTTAGACTACTGGCATTTTTATAACGTCTCATTTTAAGTTCTTCACTGAAAGCATAATTATCATGTGTCACCATGTCACGCAGTTCTCGCGGCAATTCTTCTAGGGTAAGCGGTGTGGGTACATCGACTTTAATGACTTTTGTAGAGGCCGATGTTTCCGGTGTTTCATTTGATCGGGCTCCCATTTGATAGAACAGTATGTAGGGTGTATTTGGTGGTGTTAGATTGTGTAGTTCCTCGGTTTTCGATGGTGTAACAATACTATCATTAAATTTATACCATTTATTCGTGGCGTCGGCAGCATAGGTGTAATAATGTCCAGAATCCATGCTGAAACCAGAATGGACTACGCCGGCGTATAGATCATAATGAACAGTAGCGATTTCTTCTAGATTTTCTGGAGAGCAAACTTTAAGGGAAACCTATAAAAGTAATATAAATATTATTATTTTAATTATTATTATTACTTTAATTCACTGTATTTAAAATTATAACATTTTATAGCTTTCTTGTAAAATTAAATAATTATTTAATTCTTACGTGACCTTTCGTAACTCTACCCGAACATTCGCTAGTGTATGTTTCACATTAGGTAGTTTTGTATACTGCGACCGTCGCGCTTTCGCAAAATGTCTAAAAAGTCTGTAAATTTAAAAATAACTAGTGAATCGAATATATTATCGCAAGCCCCAAAATTTTCAAGGAGTCGTAACTTGTCTTCAGTTACATTGTAGTTTTTATTTCTAATATTTTAAGTCTCTAAATTTCTCCTTTTAAAGTCTCTGGAAAATATGAGTTATATTTAAATGATGTCAATTTATCTCTACTTAATATTATGAGCCTATACAAGAGAAAGTGTCCAGTGGCATATTACGATATTTAAGGAGCATTGATAATGACACAACAGAAGCAACACCACTGATTTTGGAGAGATTTGTAATTGTAAATCAGTCCCCTGCAAATTTCACAGAAAATATATATTTTGTTTTTAAATTAAGTTTAGATCTCCTGTTGAGTAAGAGGTAAAGAGCACGATCACACTTAATTGCTTTATCACATATATATTTTATGTGTTGTTTAAAACTCCCATAGAATATAAGTGTTTCTGCGACCTATTATATTGAAATATAATAGCTTGTGTTTTACTAATATTAAATTTTGTCTTCCATTTATCAAAGTATCTGTGGGTAAATTTTAAACTATCTTTCATTTTTTTTATTTTTTATTTATTATTATTATTGCATTAGACACCTTACCGCAGCAAATGAAACCACTATCGTCTGCGTAAAAAGCTACTTCAATCAGAAATATATATTGAATAAAGAGTAGATGATAATACCGACCGACTGCAGACCCGCAGGTATTTGTCTATCATTAGATAGCATGTTATCGATATATAAAACAAATGAGCGTTGATCTAAAAAAAAATTTTATCTTTCCTGGCTTATGAATTAAAAATTCTATTAAACAAGGATTGAAGAGTTTATTTAAAATTTCAAAAAAGTAATCGGCATATTTTTTAAGAATAAAGCTATTAACGCCATCTAACCCAGGGGCTTTATTATTTTTCAATAAAAGTACAAAGGAGTTACTTCATCTAAATTGGTAAGTTCCACGTTATCGTTAATATCATGAATGAATATTGAAACAGATGTGTCCATACGTGAATAATTATATAAAGTAATGGTATATGAATTACCAATTACATCTGCTATTGAATTTGCCTTTTCAGTGCCAATTTTTAAAACTTCACCATTTACATGAAGATCAATAAATGACATTCTGTTTTCTTTAAGAGATTTTGTTACTTTCCAAAATTTATTAGAGACCAAAGGCAAATTTGCAATAAATTTTGACCAGGATTCATTTCGGTCTTTGATTTTTAGAGTTAAAATCCCTAGAAATAAAATCTTTGAAATTTTCGTTTGTATTTATTTCTCTGGCTGATTAACATTTTACTAATATCAAAGATTTCTCATTGCTATGATTTTGACGAATGAAAGGTATTTTCTCAAAAGCTTCTTTAACTATGGATATTAATTTATTGAAATAAAAATATAAATTTCCTAAATTTGTAACAGGTTGGTCAATGTTCTGACTCCTAATTTCATTTTCAATCTTGTTTCGTATTGCTGATCAGTCTGCTCGATAAAACAAGGGAAGTGAATATGTCATATCTTGAATATACATAGTCCGATTGTAAAACATTTTGATGTGTCTCAAGGTCTGAAAAATGGAGACACGAGTTTGCCAAAAGAATGTCTACTGTAGACGGTTGGACGGGGTTAATATTTTGTCCAAAGCGAGTAAATTCAATTGGGTAATATATAGATGGATAATAGATGGATTGAGGGCAATGGCCGTGGAGCTTCTTAACATCCGAATTATTAGACACATAATTCCAAAGTGTATGTTGGGTATTCAGATCACCGAATATAATAAAGTCTTTAGAAAAAGATATTAATTTATATGCAGATAAATCTGCACCATTGTGAAACGGCCTCGACCGAATTAATAACCTACCTCAGTGAGACCAATGTGGATGTGGCCCTAATCCAAGAGCCTTGGTTAAATAACAACCAGGTCTGTGGTCTTAGGGCTAAAGGATACAAACTGTTCGTACCGTCAACTGAGGATAAGGTTAGAACTTGTATCCTAGTGAGGAATGAACTCCAGTTAATTCTTCTTTATTCTTTTAGTTATGGAGACCTAACGGTAGTTCAGGGAGAGGCGTTAGGAGGTAATAAACTGGCCTTGTCCTCTGTAAACATGCCCTATGAGGCGACGGAACCACCGGATGATAGGGTGTGGACCGAGTATGCAAGACGGAATAGAGTACGTCTATTGCTCGGTTGCGATACTAATGCACACCACAGTCAATGAGGTAGCAGGGACATTAATAAGAGAGGTGAGTCAATATTTGATTTCATTATTGCAAATGATCTTTTAATCTGTAATAGGGGAGATACCCCTACGTTCAGGACGAAGGATAGGAAATCAGTAATAGATATCACATTGACTAACTCTAGGGACCTAGTTGAGGATTGGAGGGTGGCTATAGGGTGCACTTTTTCTGACCATGGCAGGATAACCTTTAGTCTGAACTTTCTGGGCTCAGAGGGGAAACCTTTTAGGAATCCTAGAAGGACTGATTGGGACGCTTTCGGGCGTGATCTGGGGTCAAGACTGGCTGGAACTCCGATGGAGTTTATGTCTAGAGATAATCTTGACGAAGTGGTAGGGAAGGTAACGGGGTCTATTATCAGTAGCTATGAGCTCAACTGACCGGTGAGCTATCCGGTTAAGAGGAAACAGCCGGTCAGAGTAGTTGAGAGCTCAACGAACCACAGTTGGCAAGTTGTATAACAGGGCCCATGGAACTGGTAAGGACGAAGATTGGGGCACCTATAGAGTGTGTTTTAATAATTACAAAAAGGACATTAGAAGAGCTAAAAGGTCCTCGTGGATTAAGTTCAGCGAGACCATTGACTCTGTCAATGAACTATCCAGATTCAAAAAGATACTGTCAAAGGATCCTAATGTTCCGGGGAGTATCCAGAGATCAGATGGTTCATGGACGGAGCCTAGTTCTGAGTCACTTGATGTGCTTTTAGAAACCCATTTTCCGGGTTGTAAGGATCCATTGATGGAAGGATCAGGTGAGGAAGAGCACTTCTTCACAGAATCCGCATAGGGATAGGTGAAACAGTAGTGAGAGACTTGATTACGGTTGAGAAAGTTGCATGAGCGGTAAATTCATTCCAGCCTTACAAGTCACCAGGCCCGGATGGTATTTTTTCCGGCCATGTTGCAGAACGAACCGTTGACGGTTCGTCTACTACTACTTGATATTTTTAAAGGGTGTCTGCTACATAGACACATACCGAGGGGGTGGAGAGAGGTAAGTCATATTCATACCTAAAGGTGGTAGGACTTGTCACTCGAAACCTAAGAATTATAAACCTATCAGCCTATCGTCTTTTCTTTTGAAGACATTAGAGAGACTGATAAATCTATATCTAAGATCATCTATTGGCACCAACAGCATAAGTAGTGCTCAGCATGCTTATATAGAACAAGGACGTCGGTACAGGGAATTTACCATGGCCGCGTTCTTGGATATTGAAGGAGCGTTCAACAATATCAAGATTGACACTATAAACCAGGCGCTGGTGGATCTTAAAGTACATGACTTCTTGATCGAATGGATAATCCTCATGCTGAGCAACAGGATTGTCAACTCGAGCTTGGGTGGAGTATGTTTAAGGAAACTGGTGACTAGGGAGACACCGCAAGGGGGAGTGCTCTCACCCCTACTGTGGCTATTGGCTGTCGACGTGATTCTGCGTCAATATGACAGCAGGGGACGGAAGATCGTGGCATATGCTGATGATGTGGTCATATTGGTAAAGGGAAAATTTCTTCCCACTATCAGTGAGATCATGCAGTCCGCGCTGGGTGAGCTGTCATCTTGAGCCGCTGATAGGGGGCTGGGAGTGAATCCGGAAAAGTCAGAGTTGGATCTGTTTACTAGAAGGTACAAGGTAGTGAATTTTAGATTACCGGTACTATGTGTATTCCTCGATAGTAAGCTGAACTGGAAGAGGAATGTTCAAGAGAGACTCAAACGGGGCCTTAATGCCTACTATACTTGTAGAGGCTCCATAGGTAAGAATTGGGGGCTCAAACCAAAAGTTTTAAATTGGATTTACACCTCAGTGGTGAGACCAATTCTTGCTTATGGTTGTTATGTTTGGTGGCAGACACTGGAACGTAAGAGTAATAGGAACCTTTTGTCGAAGGCACAGAGGTGTGCTTCAACTGGCATTACAGGTGCAATGAGAAGTACACCACAAGCAGCTCTGGATGTCATACTTCATCTCTTACCCATTGAGGAGTTTGTGAAGGGTATGGCAGCAAGGAGTCTACTGAGACTTAAGGAATTATTACTATTAGGTTCATCGAGAGCAGGTCACTCCTGGGTCATATACGAGATCAGTTATGGTGAAGTTAATCTGAACTCCATGGGGGCATCAAATTACATGGCCGCTGAATCGGACTTTGGGGCAAATCCTGTCGTGGTGATACCTGATAGGGAGATTTGGTTCGGCAATGAGAGACTGTATGAGGGTTGTGCAGTGTTCACGGACGGGTCGAAAATGGACATAGGTACTGGTGCGGGAGTCTATATTATGGACACGGATCTGAAAGGCTCTTTTAGACTCCCTGATGAGTGCAGCGTTTTTCAGGCTGAGATTCTCGGCATCATGAAGGCCGCAGAATTAATCAGGCGAAACGTTGTGAAGGGTACCGAGATTACTCTCTATGTGGACAGTCAGGTTGTTCTGAAGGCCTTGGGGACACATATGGTGAAATCCAGTCTAGTTGTTGCCTGTAGGAGGTCACTGAGAGAACTGATGGAAAACTACATGGTGAGACTCTGCTGGGTGCCTGGCCACTGCAATATATCAGGCAATGAATTGGCTGATAAACTGGCAAGGCGCAGCAAAGAATGTCTCGGAAGCAGAAACCATTGTGAAACCCACGCTAAGTTTCTTCTTTGGGAAGATCAATGATTGGATTTTGGTCAGAACCAATTCGGCTTGGGAGAGTAGAGAGGACTGTAAGGTGTCGAGGGCGATGTGGCCGGCACTCTACTGGGCTCGATTAAGAGGAGCTTAAGAATGATGATAGGGGCCATAACGTGTCACTGTTTGATAGGGAAGATGAGGTCTAGATGGGACGCTAGCAATTCTGATTTTTGTAGAATGTGTGGAGACGTCGACGAGACCGAGTCTATTGAGCACATTATGTGCCTTTGTCCACGATTGCAGCATCGTAGGATGAAGTGGCTGTGCAGTAAATTCCTCGGTGGGCTAAGTAACGTTCGGACGTGGAGCTTGTAGACGTCATAGGATACGTCATGGGCATCGACTGTCTAAGGGAGGGTCAGAGGTAAGCCCCTAGGGGGATTGCCAACATTGTTAATCCTCTTATATGATTCTGTTTTATTCCCAGCCTTTTTCTCTTCGTATTCCTATTTTTCTATTTTCTGTATTCTGTTTCTTATATTCTATATTCTATAGCTTTCAATGAAGGGACTCACAATGGACCTAGATCGCTGGTATCACGTCAACCTTCTCTATCCATCTATCTATCTAACATATTTTCGATTTTTCTGCAGCATAAAAGGCCTCCACCGAAATTGCGTTTCGACACACGAATTTCGTTTGACCTCAAATCATGCCAATAGCAAGAATATGAATCGGGGCCATCCAAATTGAATTTCTTTTCATCATAAAAGATTACTTTATTCCACTCATCTATCCATTTCATGTATTTGCGCGCAAATTTTACATTTTGGTTTCTTCCATTTTATGTTACCATCTATTCGCAAAATGTGTGTAACATGTTTGGAAATGACAGGAAGGTCAAGTTTATTTTTTATTTTTATAGCATTAAATTATTGCAGGTGACTTCTTCTTTTATTTTATTAATTTGCCTTTTTGTTAATTATATTTTGTTGGTTTCAAAAAATTGAATTTGAATCTTTTCCTGGTCTATAAGAAAAATTTCTTTGGGCATCCTTTAAACTGATGAAATTTCCCAATTAAAACAAAAATATTTCCAGGAAACGGAGATGTTATCATCAGAAATTACCTTAAGTGAAACAAACAACTAAAACTGTTAAACATTTTTAACATGCGTTTATAGGAATATTCTACTGAAATGATCACCAATATGTTCTGATTGTTAAATTAAAGAAAACAACAAAAGCAAGAAAGTAGAAAGTAGAATTATATCGCGAGTAATTGTACCAAAACAACATTGTTTTTGGTTAAGAAAACGAGTATAGCTCAAAGAAAAAATTTTTGACATTCCAATATGATTTCTGAAGACTATTTACACTCATATTTCGAATAATCGTATGCATCACATTAATTACAGGTGTCGGAGAGCAGAAAAGTTTATATTTTCTGTATCCTTGTAAAAAATAATAAAAATTGCATATGGAGACTATTTTATACCATATCAATGTTCACAAAATTTATAAAAAATATTTATATATGTGGTATATTTTTCATACCACTGCCACGAAAAGAGTTAAACGATTCAAAGTCTATTGTATCATGAGCGTTAAAATTAGTAGCATTAGCAAAGTAACCATTGACGTCATCAACATAAAAATTAGAATTATCCTTTCGGAACAAATACATAGTGATTTAATCAAAGAATTAATAAGACCTGCGATCTCAACATCATCTGAACTATAAAAAGAAGCAAAGTCAAAGCCAGATATGAAGGAAAAGTTTCTGTTCCAAATTATTTACGACGATTTAAGAAATAGCAAAGATATGAAAAAATTAAAATGATATGAACATTTTTTCCACAAATATAAGACTTTTGCTGTAATAGTTCTTTAGATATATGATTATAAATATTTAGTTTGTATGGTGGTTTCGACTCCCCTGGGCCTACCTGTCCCATATTCATCTCAATTGTGGAACTTTAAAAGAAAATTATTTCCACAAAATCTTTAGTACCCTGAAATAGTTCTTTAGACATGAGATAAATAATATTTGCTTTTTATAGGAGGTATCATTTCACCTGCTCCGATCGAAAAACATAACAGTCTACTTCTTTTTTTACCCTAAAAATTTAGTAGTCTACATGCTTTTGTTTCCTTTTTATGACTTGTAAACTTTAAAAATGCTTAGATTCACACTGAGAACTATATTAATTTTATATATATATATTAATTTTAATAAAAAATAGTTGTGTAAATTTTTTTTCCATCTGGACTGATGCGTTCAAGAGATATAAGCGAAAATTTATAACGGGAGTTACGACGGACACCGATATCTTCTTGTTTTTTGTCCATAACTTCGTTTAGGAACCGATTTTACCCATTTACAATAACAAACAAACCTTATATAAGACGCCACTATCCCTACCGTGCTTTCAACAGACGGACGGACATAGCTAGATCGTCTCAGATTTTCCCGAGGATCAAGAATATATATATGTATATACTTTATGGAGTTTTAGACGAATATGTTACAAACGAAATTACAAACTCAATATGGTGGGTATAAAAATCATATAAATAATTTTAAATATTGTTCTTTAAAATACCTTATAATTAAATTTCAAAGGACCATCAAACAAAAAATCTTACCTTTTCATCATGGAATACTTTGTGCATTAATTTGGCACGCATATGATATTTCTGATCATATTTGAAATGTTTTAGTGTAAGTATTAAATTCTTTGGTGCACTTATTACATTTATGTAACGTTCGGCGTCAGAAAGTTTTTTGCAGCGTTCACAGAAATATTGATTATCACCATAGAGTTTTTCGGATGAACAATAGTATTCGATGAGATCTTGTACCGAATAGTTGGAAGCACAATCATTCTTGACATCGGGAAAAGAAAGTTGTAAATCGCGAAAACTATCAATGTTGCAACTTTTCCAACCGCATGTTAAGCATTTATAAGTGGTGGCCAACTTGCCAGTGAATGTCTTTTCGATTGTCGAGTAGTTTTGAGAATTTGATGTAATAGACGTTGTCTTTGTTGTTGTGGAAGATGTTGTTGTGGCTAATGTTGATGATGACGATGAAGAAGAAGATTTATTAGTCAGTAGTAAATTTGTGCTGTTAGTAGAATCGGCGGCAGCTATTATGTTAGATATGTTTGAATTTATTGTTGTATTTCCAACCTCAGCTTCGACTTCATCATTATCAGCATCTTCATCATCTCGGTACAAAGCAGAGGCACCTGTTTCTTGGGCATTTTCCACTTTATTTATGATTTTACTTGTTGTCTCTTTAACATCACCATAATATTCTAATGTTTTTGTTGATTTTTTACGAAAAGCTACTTCCTGCTCATGTAATGTTTCCAACAAATAACCCAAAAATTCAGAACTATCTTGCTGTAAACCAGGGGAAAAGCCGGGTGGTCTTGTAGCATTTAGCACTTTTGAAGGTGTTAATTCTTGACGAGTAGAATACAACATGAACGCTATCTGTTGTTGCATTTTAATTAACAAAGGAGATTTACTTTCAGACAATAGAATCTCACGAGAAAACCTAAAACAAATTTAAAATACAAAAAATGGTATTATAACTTTAATCATATGTACATATATTTTAAAACCTACTCTTTGGTCATGGCCAAAGCCTGCAACACACTGTTCATATAACAAGTATTACCCAAATTAACCAAACCCACTTTGGCGTTGGCATTTTGTGCAGATGATGTAGAATCTATTGTGGAATCAAATTGATTTGAACCATAAACATAGTTCATATAGTTATTCGATGGCTGAAAACCTTTTAAGGCCAATTCCTTAAATATAAATTTTTTTTATTAAAATATGGATTTAAACAAAATAGTATAAGGTAAAAAAAAAACTTACTATTTGTTCATATTTATCATCGTAGCGATAGAATCGTGCCATTAATTGACTTGTTCGATCAACCAATTGTTGTAGTATTTTTTTGGTACTATCGGCATATTCTTCACTGCTATTCGATTGTTGTTTGAGCATATTAATAACAAGGGGAAAACGTTGTAAAATCTGCAAGATAATTTCAATTTATTATTAATTTATTTACTTTAATAGTGTAAGAATAGATTATTGAGTATAGAAGAAAACAATCACCCTTTTTACGAGTGTCGTGGTCGTGACGAAAACTTGTCGTTTTCTTTTACATACAGTTACGAGCACTTAGTAAGCCTTAGAAATTCAAGAAATAAAAAAGAAAGATTTCAAAAAAGTTTGAGACTTCTGTTGCTATGAAAAGGAGAGATATATTTAAAATATAAAAAAAAAAATAATATTTGTCGAGCAAATAAATAGGTACATTAGAGATATGTTTAGAGTCATTATCTCAGATATCGTCAGTTGAGAAGCATTTCTCATTCTAAGGTACAGAAGACATAAAAATACTTCTACTTGAATATATCAATACGATCTACATCCTTTTTTGAAGTTTTTATTGATTGACCTCTTTTTGAGGTCATATACCGTCATATCGTCAGTTTTCCGATATTTATATATATATATATATATATATATATGCCTAAATATTGATAAAAATTAATATGAGGAATAAACAATCAATAAAATTAATTTTTATTTCCTCATATTCATTTTTTCGCAGATTTTAAGATGTTTTTGAATAAATAGAATGCAATTCATTATTATAATGACACATAAACTTTAGATTATGGAAATTTATATTATATTTACTCATATTGCAAAAACAATTCTTATCTTGCTAGTTTTAATGCATCAAACTAAGGACAAGTAAAAAGGCGTATATCCATTATTTAAATAATATAATGAAATGACACTTTGATGTGATTTTATTAACAATTCCAGCAAATTCATTCGAAAAAACAAGTAAACAAAAAATAGTGAGTCAAATCCGAACCCTACACACTTGCTCCGAATTTTAATGAAATCGTGACCAATATAAAGCATTTATGAACATCTATTATTACTACTATTCTTTTATAAAAATATATTTTCAGCCCAAAATTTGGTATGTTTTGATCCGATTTTTTAGCAATACTTTACAGATAAAAGCCTAAGAAATCTTACTAAATATCTAAAAAAAAGATCAGAATACCATTAATTTGTATGTATCATCTCCTGTAATATTTTCTTTATAGCTTAAACGTCACTATACGCGTCCATACTTCGTTTATATAATTTAGAAATATGGAAAAAGACTATTTAATATCTTTTCAAGATAATAAAGAAGTTCAAAAATTTTGTACTTAATTCTAAATTTCAATATTTTAAAACATATAAAATAATACTATATTTCTTATAAACTTCTTACCTTATGAAAAACTTCAGGACTCTGGTCGATAGAAGACAGCATATGAAATACAATGGGTGCTACTTTAGGTCTTAAAACCGGTACTATTAGCGAGGCAAACAATTGTTCAATATTTTCTAATGCGATTTGTTCAACCAAAGCACTTTTGTTGCGTTTTTGTAGACCATTTAAAATTACCATAATCCAAACATGCAAATTCTGACAAAAATTACACATACGCAACCATTCACAGAGTAAACACACGGTCTTGCGTATATTTTGATCGGGCACTTCATGTTCCAGCAATGATTGTACAGCCTCCACAACCATATCAGAGTTGAAGAGTTGAAAAATGACAGCCAAAGCACAAGATGGCGTTTCACCCTCAGCCATGGTAATAAGTTGGCAAACAAGAGGCAAATATGAGTAAAAGTATATACTTTTCTCTGTGCTTTTGGCAAAGAATGCACCCACTTTCGCCATATCTTCCTTGAAACGTTTTAAATCCTCAGGAGATTGTCGTGGAAATTGTACATGTGCCAGCTTGACAATGAGATGGTGATAGATTTTTATCATTTCTTTGCTCAAATCTACTTGCTGTTGCTTCATTTCCACCAAATTAATCACTTGCAAAATATAAGAAATGTCAATATTTTGTGCCGCTGCATTGACGGCGCCAGGTCCAATATTTGATGCTGACATTATTTTAGTTTTAGATGATGCTCCTGTATTGCCACTACAGCCAGGGAGCTCGGCATTACCGCCTGGACCCAAACCAATACCTGCTGCCAAAGCTCCTGCGCCAACATCACCATTGGGACCGTTAGGATTCATTTTTTTGGATTTAGTAATGGTTCCGGTCGATTTTACACCATTGCCACCATTCACTTGATTAGCATCCGCTGAAGAACTATTCCCCTCGGTATTGTTCTGTTTAACAGCCATATCCGAAAGCCCTTTCCTAAACTCGCCCAAACAAAGAGACGAGTATTGAAAAGTTATCTATTGGCTTCAAAGGTTTGTAAACACTACTTATTTTTTAATATACTCTGATTTTCTCTTCCCGTTAAACAACTATCCACAAAAAGTAATGAGAAAATTGTTGTCTGCGTTCACCGTCAACGCTAACGACGACGAGGTCGTTAAGTGTCCTTGATTTTTGTCTATTTTTTGTTGCAAAATGTATACGTTTGTTGCACTTTTAGAGTTTTAATAAGAGCAATGATCTTTTTATTTCGTTTCTTCCTCTATTTTTTTAATAAAATTTATAATAATTACTAGAAATTTTATAGGAAATCTCTCTATTATCTTGTTAAAAAAAAATATGTGTATATATTTTTTACGCCTTTCGTTTTTTCTTCGAATTTTTTTCTTTTTGCTACTGGCTGCTTGCCGTCTGTATTTTATTTTTTCATCAGTGGTTTCTCACTTTTATAAATATTGTAGTTTTTTCGTTTATATTATAATTTCAGTGTTTTGTGTCGCAAATTTTTTCGAAAAAATTGTTTATTTTTAATATTTCTTTAGAAAAACTATGTAATTTTTTCGTTTTTGTGAAAACTTTTTGTATCGTAAAATGTTAAGAAGAACAATAGGAATGACGAAATATTGACAATTGTTTTTTTTTTTTTTTTTTGTTTTGCTTTCACTGTACAAAAGAAAATCAACAAAGACATGTTGCCAGACTAATATTTTTTGAAACGAAGACTGTAATGTCATTTTTAAAGTAAATTACGTGAGACATAAGACCTTTTCGTTGAGAATTTTTGTGTTATTGGCGATAATTAAGATCACCGGCTCCCGTGATTTTTAAACAATTTTTATAACGATTCAGTAGCACTTTTACTTATGATTAAAGTAATGTAAACAATTTTTCTCGATTTTTTCTCAATATCTTCATTAAAACATATGTGATTTAAATAATATTAATGTGGTTTAAAATTACGTTTTTATACGTTTATAATGCTATAATATATTGTTACGAAATTGTACTTGAATTCAAATATGACGGTTTTAACGGCCGGTTTAAATCTTTCTCAATGCTTCCAGACATTTCCGTTTATGTTAACAGCAGTTAACATAGCTGTAAAAATTATTAACATAGTTCTAAACGTACAACATTGAATAAAAAGCTTTCACCATTGTTTTTAAGTATGGCAACACTAAATGTTTAAGCTGCTAACATTAACATCAAAAGCTGTAGTTTGTCCGTTAAGAACATTGTAGAAAGAAATAGAGCTTTCAAGAAGCATCTAGTAGGTAATACAGTGTATATAAATTGGCCGTGAAAACACCATTCAGTCAGTCTAATTGGAAGCATCGTTAAGTAAAGACATATTAACTGCCTTGGCTGTATAATCTTGTACATTATTAAAGTGTGCTGTATAAAGCGTGTAATTTAAGTGTGTGTTTATATTAGAACACAAAGTGAATATTTAAACTGTATTGTTGTACATTTTTAAATAAAATAAAGAGTCGTTACAATTTTTAAACTACTAAACTGCTGTTATTTGCAATCAAAGTACAAGTTTATTTAAAGGAAATAAACAACCGTTTTTAAAAGGTAAAAACGTATCATATTCATTAAATCCTTGAGAGGAAAAATTACATTTTTTTATTGATAAACCGGAACTTACAAATTTTTTTCCAAAAAATTTGTTTAGCGAAGCCGGCGTTAGAACATAACCTAAGGCCAGCTACATCAATGATCCTTTGTTAACGCCAAAAAGAAAATATTTTTATTACAACTGGAGTAAAAAGTGCAAAAAGCTTTTCAATTTTGTTTAATTTTCTCTTGTTTGGCAATGCTTGTTCAAAAGAAAAGAAGGCATTGGGGCAATAGCCCTAAATTAAAAGTCTAAAAACACAAGTGCCAACAGATTTCAGCTACTATCTGAAGACGAAGGAAAAGCAGTTGCTTTTAACGTAGTGTCTATAGCAGACAAATTTTTATCAAAACAAACGTCAAAATCAGTGCGAATCTATACAAGGTAACCTCATTTAAACAGCTGATTATTAATTTTGGTTGTTACATCTTTCAAACTGCATATACAAAAAACATTAATGAATTCGCCTTATTTTTGTTTTTTCGCAACTATTGTCACCCTCCATAAATTCGCGTTAATTCTGACGTTTATCTTGATAAAAAAAATTGTCTAATATACACACTATGTAAAGAAAAGATTCCTCCTATAATTGTGGATTCTACACACAGTTTTGCAACTGTGATTGGGTTGATTGGCAACAAGTATACATATAAACGAATGACTATTGGTACGAAGATTTTATCCAGCTCGCTGTCTCTGTACAATGAAGCTTTGAGTGTTCTAAAGGACAAAAAATTTCAGTTTTATACGCATGAGATGAAGAACACAAAAAGTTTTAAATTGGTTTTATTTGGCCTACCAAGACTGGATACAAACATAATCGGCGAAGAATTTGTCAGCTTGCTCAATATAAAACCTGTAAGCGTAAAGGAGCTAGAAACAAATATAAATAAAATTTTACCAGCCGAATTACTTAACGCACAATTCCAAAATCATTTGAAAACAAAGTTAGTTTATCCAAATCAGTCTTGAAATTGGAAGTGTAAACTGGATTACAAGCTGAAGTAAATATAACTGGTCTTCTATTAATCATAACTTGAAATGAAATGCTCTCTACATCTTCGGCAAAAACAAATGCTTAATATTACCCTTTATTGCAATTAGGACTTCTCCTCCATGCGTAGATCGATCCTCTCTACAAATTTTATAGCCACCAAGTTGAAATTTGTGGTACGGTTTCAGAAAAGTTTCATTTGAAAGGAGAATATCGATTTTTCTTTTGTGCAAAACATATTCCAGCTGAGCAGCTGCTGATTGATAGTCGTTGATAGTTGTTATGACTTGAGCATTCCAGTGCACAACATGAACATTGTGAATACAAGTTAAATTATATGGCATGTTGATGTATCATATCCAAACCTCGTAGCTTGTCGCACTTATTCTGACATCATTGCAAAGCATCTACAGCATCAAAAAATATTTGCATAAGTCTTTCGTTTGAAATGTCATCGTTATTATCCTTTTCGTAGCTTTTGTTGTTCACTATGTCAGAATACAAATTACCATAAGGGCGGGAATTACATGCATCATTTTGGGGTACTTATCTTGGCAATGCAGGAAAATCGTAATCGTCTTAGTTAAAACACGAAACAGTTCTTCTGGTGATCGCCCTAGATCTAGATGTTACTCGATGTCAGATCTCTAAATATTCTTGTCGACTTGGGTACTTTGGGTCATCAGCTCTATGATTAATGTTCTTTAGGTTCCCTTTTATGCAGTTGTAGCACTTATAAATTATACTACTATCACAATTACCTCTGTTAAGTGAGCAAACTGCATAATCGTGATTTCCGAAGCATGCTGAACATACTACGATATGCTTACAATTTTTAGCACCATGTCCATACATAGCACAATTGGAACATACATAACCTCTCTTTTCTAAACATGTTGACGATCAAATTCGATAAGATAGAGTGCGTCATCTACACTAGATTTCTTTGGAAAGTAACAAAAGTTCTTAAAAATAGCAATAAGTAGTTTATTAACCTTCATGTGAAGTTTTAAAAACTGGCACTTGAAAAGCTAATTCAATAACATCATTACTTTAAATAATTATTCACCTATGGACACAACAGTCTCAAAATTCATTTATGATCTTAGCGATACAATTCTTGATAGATCTAACGTAAAGCTTACCAATTGAGATGAAGTTAAATCATTTGTACTTTTGTTGAAAAATAATTAAGCCCCCGATTTAGATAACATTAACATCGGGCATCCTTAAAAATATGCCCGATTGTTTTTTTTTTTAACTCTAAACTTTTCAATTCTTGTTTAATAGAAAGCTATTTTCCAAAGATTTTTAAGAAGGCAAAAATTATACCAATTCCTAAGCCAGGAAAAGAACCTAAATTATCGTCTAGCTATAGACCAATCATCATCCTAAGCCTATTGGATAAAGTATTTGAGAAAATAATAAATAAGAGAATTTTAGACTTTTCCAACTAAAATAATATTATTAACCCTTAACAGTTTGGATTCCGCAAAGAGCACTCTAAAGTACATCAACTAAAAAGAGTCGTTAATTTTATTGAAGCAAACAAAAGAAATCGTAAGAGCATATACATTATTTTTCTTAACATTGAAAACGCCTTCGATTCATTATGACATGAACCCCTCGTTTTTAAACTAAATTCCTTCAATTATCCAACGTACCTGCAAAAGATAATAAAGAGTTTTTTAGATCAACGCTCATTTGTTGTATCTATAGATAACACGCTATCTAGTGATAGATAAATTCCGCAAGGCTCGGTATTATCACCTACTCTTTATTCAATATAAATACGGTAAGGTATCAAACGCAATAATCAAAAAAATGAAAGATAGTTTAAAATCTAGCCACAAATACTTTATAAATGGAAGATAAGATATTTCCATATAATAGATCATGAATATCAGCCGTTCAGCCGTTTAGACGCGGTTGATACACAAAACAAACAAACTTATACCTCATTTTTATAATATATATATAAAGATATATAAGGATTTTTTAATGTAAAAAATAATTAAAAGAAAACAATTTTACAAAAGGTATTGTTTATAAGTAATTTTAAAAATATACATACATACCATAGCTGTTACTTGTGAATAAAGTAAAAAATTAAAATGTTTTTTATTTTATTTCCACTTTTTATTTCTAATTTAAAATATTTGTTAATCAATTTATTAATTTTTAAATAAAAATAATAAGGATTTCTATTTATACTAAACCGCATGAATTTTTATATAATTTTGTATCTGATTGAACCAAATATATTAAAAAAAAATATTTTATTTAATCAAAAGTAAAACATATATTATTTACAATAAGATAACCAAACTTTTTTATATTTCAATATTCCAACCAAAATACATACAAGTAGTCCGAATCTTTTTTGGTGAATTGTAGGAGAACTAATACATAGAAAATAACACCGAAATTTTACCACTAAATTTTGAAATTATTAAGCATTTTTTCACTGTATTTCACTTGCGCAGACAATTTTACAATTTTTTTCTAGCAACATTTGTCGATTTTTATTTTTGAAAATGGTAAATAAAAATCATAAATTTAAATAGAAAAATTTCAAATAAATATTTTGATGTTTTTATTAAAAAAAAAATCCAAAGAAATAAAATTATTCAGCCACAAAAGGTTTGAATAAAAAATTCATATAATGTTTTAAATTATTTAAATTAAAAATAGCGAAACAATTGTTCAAGAAGTTTTTTCAGAAAATAATGTTCCTTTTGGTTTAAAATACTCTGTGCTGAAGAATCTAATGACTAGTCGGGTAATAAATAGTCATCGAAGTAAACTTACAAATGTATTAAATATTTGCAGTATTAAACAAATAATACTTCTCTTTTTTCCAAACAAATTTAAAATTATTTAAACAAATTTATGTTTAATAAAAATATTAAAAAATTTTCTATAAAGAAAAAAAATAAAGGTTTTAAAACAGATGTTATTTAATATTTAAAACAGGAAATAAAATAAAGAGTAATAGTATTCAAGCTAAAGAAATAAAATGTATTTTCAAATTAGTTGAATAATGGAGTTTTATTTAAATTTTATAAATGTATATTCGAATACTTCTGTTGAATTTTTTAAATGGTAAATTGAGTAATATTTAAATAACTTTGTTCCAAATTAATTTCAAGTAATTGAAAATTGTATTATAGAGTACAAAATGATTGGAAACTATTTTATTTCTAAAAATATAAATTGAATATAAAAATAATTTATTTTTAACAAATATTTTGAATTAAAATATTCACAATGAACAGCTATGATACATACTAGGTTGGCCCTCATTTCATTTCAAAAGTTGTCCAGATTCTTGTTCTCACCCTCTATAAGTATGTGAATAGCCTAAATACTAAGGAATACAAAGTTTTAGATTGTTTAGAAAATATTTAGAGTTGGCTCAAAGAGAGCGAAGGGACCATGTCAAAATCTGTTTTTTTTTTTGCAGATTTCGATCGATTGACATTATGACATACAAAAAAGTTCCATAATGTCCATTGAATACCTTTTTTCCTCCATACAAAAAGAGGGCCACTCTAATGAACATATAAACTTCCGTAAAAAAGCATTTTTTATTTTGACAGTTCGCCTTATAAAACAGTTGTGTAGAGAAATCTCATCTCAACAGTCTGATTATACTTCTTATAATACTAATATTTAAATACACACGTGAGATAAATAATTCTCTCAGTGAGAACATATTTTATTGCGTGTGATACCCTGTAAACATTCACACATTTAACATTAACATCTACTCAAGCTGTCTACATTTACTATTAATATGATGTTAGTGTTATTGTTAAATGTTTTATGTTGCATAGTGTCTACATTAGACAATTTTTTATCAAGACAAACGTCAAACTTAACGCGAATTTATGGAAGGTGGCAACAGTTGCACAAAAACAACAATATGGCGTATTCCTTATTGTTTTTTATATATGCAGTTTAACAACTGTAACAACCAAAATAATAATCTGCTGTTTAACTAAGGTTACCTTGTATATATTCGCACTGATTTTGACGTTTGTTTTGATAAAAATTTGTCTAATGTAGGTACTAGGTTAACGTCGAGTCTATAGATAAGATAAATTTTTATCAAGATTTGTCAGTATTATTGCAACGTCAAAACAAAGTTGTCAGAACTCGAATGTTGACAACTTTCTCTTGACGTTGTTTGATACTTTTTACATGACTTATTATGACATACGCTTTTTCCTGTAATTGATAAAGATAAAAAATTATCTGTAATGCAGACAAAAATTTGACTTTTGGCTTGATAAAAAATTTACGTGTATAGATACAGCGGAAATTTTTCTATCATAACAAGAGAAATTTTTCTATCATAACAAGTAACAAAACGTCGGCGGAGATGCTGCAATTTTTTTTATTAGCATATATGGGAACATGTGGATAAAATTTTATTATAATAAATCACTTTTTGTGGCTTTCTGTCGAGATATGTTTAATAGTAATTATTTTTAATTTCATTGCCTTTTGTTTTACTTTTGCTCCAAATAATTAAATTATTAAGATTTCTGTCTGTGGGAAATAAAAAAATTATTTCATGTGGTGGAGAAGAGGAAGAATAAAAAACACGGGTATTTAATTAATTCCAAAAAACACTTTATTATATGCCAAGTTGAACTTGCCTTAAAGAGGAAGTTTAGTGAACTAAAAAAACAAATTGATCGATCACTCGATGGTTGATCTCAAAATCAATGAAAAAAATAAATAATTATAATGGATGTAGTTTCTCTTGTAGCAAGAGACAACGGCATATATAATTACACTCAAGTGCATAATTATAGATATGTATTGCAATTAGAGTTCACCTCAATATGCCGCCCCCTTGCAGGAGGGCAAACATTTCAAGGGAGGGGGTGCTTATAAAAACTTTACATTTAAATTATTAGATAATAATTCAATAGATATACAAATTCAATATGTACAAGAAATTTAAGAAATATTAATTAGCAATGATGCGATGTCGTACATGTATGATGGAAAACTAGAAGAGTTGGTTCCGGTAGGCGTATTTACTGTGTAGTTATTATTAGGACCTTGCAATGTTTGAAGTAGGTTTCCTTCGTGTAGTGGTTGATGTTTTTGACGACTATTTTTCCTTGTCTGTTGCTGCCTTTTCTTGCGTTTCTTCTTCTGTGTGGGCATATGGAGGAGAGTGTGATGCTCACAAAGGCACTCTTTAAACCTATCGCGTCAACGACAATCCTTTAGAAGATGCGCGAGGCAGTTTATGCAATATCGATATTTGCGCACGAACTTCAACCTATCTCTCACCGAAAGTCTTTTGAAGCGTAAGAAGCATTTCTGTGATGGCTGTTGACATCGTCGGTGTTTGTGTTGCGATTAGTCCTCAATCGGCGGGATGGAATAGACATTTTAGCTGAAAAGGTAAAGTGGTGTAGTTATTGTTCATCATAAGGGGATAATAAAATTAAATTAACAATTCGACGAATAACAAGGTCACTAGATGTACGCACTTCGCATACTCTCACGCGACCTAGTTTCCATTGGTTTGGGGGTAAATTATCACGTCTAATTACTACAAGGTCATTAATTGCGAAATCTCTTTGAGGGTACTTCCATTTTACACGCCTATGTAGCTCTTTAAGGTATTCTTCTTTCCACCTGAGCGCAAAGGTGAAGAATTTTAAGTTTTTGCCATCTACGTGCAATAACTTAATGATTGTTGGGTTAGCAGGAGCTAAAAGAGGAGCGCCAATAAAAAAGTGACCAGGTGTGAGAGCGATAACATCGGAAGGATTTTCAGCCATAGGGGTAAGGGGTCTCGAGTTGAGGCAGGCTTCGATTCTAATGAGCATAGTATGTAAATTTTTGAGCATGTGTCACCCTTTTGAGATAAGTTTTGAAGCTTTTTACGACTGCTTCCCATAATCCACCCATGTGAGGGGCACCAGGGGGAATAAAAAACCATTTTATTGACTCAAAAGCATACTGGGATAAAAAGTTTTGCTTTACCAAGAGAAGAAATTTGGTTTGGTCTCTACAAGAGCATTGGCGTGTGGATAGCCTCGACGTAAAAAGAAACGTGAGAATGCTGCCATAAACGACGGGGTACAAATTTCGCTAGTTATTTCCAAATGTATATCCTTCGTTGCAAAGCAAATAAAAACAAGTACATAAAATTTCGTTAACTTACAGCCAGGTCCCGCATAAGACTTTATGTCAAAGGGACCTGTATTAAAAAATGGGCGTGATAGGGCAGTCTTCTCAGGGGGGAGGCAACCCATAATTTGCTTAATTCGCATATGCCTGTGCAACACACAGTCCTTGCAATTACGACCAATAGACTTTGTCAAATTTTTCAACCTCGGGACCCAAAATTCGAGTCTCATTAAGCGTAATAAAAGAGAGTTTTGACCATGTACCGAAGATTTGTGAATCATTTCAAGGTATAGGCGGGTAAATTTCTCATTATAGGGCAAAATTTTAGGAAATCGTTCCTCATATCGAAGTGCTGGTGATTGAGAGAGTCTACCATTTATAATGATGAATATTTCATGGTCTATAAAAGGTTTTAGTGACAAAAGATCACTTTTTCGTGGCAGACGTAAACCTTGTGAAAGTAGGTCATATTCTGGAAAATGAATTTTTTTACACATTATGATTAAGCGATTTTTTACATGATTAATTTTCGAATGTTGAGGATCTTTTGTTTCAAAACGAAAATTATAGCGAAGAGATAGATGATGATTAAATCGAAAAACGTAGCAGAATACTCTCATAACTCGTGCGAGGTCCGAAAAGCGACTTAAAATATCAGGTGAAACAACTTGATTGACATGTGCTCTAAGGGGTCTAGTTTCTTCTTGAATCTCGAGGATAGGAGGGTTAGAAGGCCATAATAAATGGGGTAGTTTTAACCACGGGGAGCCATACCACCACAAAGAGGTAGATGATAATTCACTAGCTGTGATTCCACGAGTAGCTAGATCAGCGGGGTTATCTTTCGAGTTGACGTGAAACCAAACATCCTTTTCTAAGCCTTCAACTATCGACGTGACACGGTTTGCAACGAACGTGGTCCAATGGTTCGGAGACTTCTGAAGCCATGAAAGTACGATAGTGGAGTCACTCCACATAAATACACTATTACTTCCAAAATTCATTTGTGTTCGAATGGTTTTTAACATTTTTGCCATTAAATTAACAGCACTTAGTTCTTTCGGGGGAGTGTTATAAATTTGATAAGAGCAACTTTCGTCTTTGCAGTCAAAAGATGGGTGTAATTTCTTCAATGTTTGGATAATCTTCAAGAAACATTTGCCATTACCTCAAATTTAAGGGAGAAATGATTTCGTCCCAGTCTGTTTTATCCTTCCATATTTGTTGCATGATCATTTTAGCAACTATTATCTTGGGAGCTAGCCAACCGGCAGGATCAAAAAGTTTTGCAATGTCGGATAGAACAGCTCTTTTAGTGAACACATTTTCAATGGGAAATTTAAGGGGTTTGAAATAAAAATAATCTTTCCCAGCATTCCATCTTAAACCTAATGTTTTTGAAGTACTAGAATCGAACAACTTTAGAAATGTTGAATCTAGGAGGTACTCGGGGGTAGATCCTTTAAAATGTATTCGTTATTTGCTGTCTCCTTTCTAAGGGAAAAATCCGGCTGTGTTTAAAACGTCAATAAGGTCTTTAAGAGCTTAAGTTGCCTTATTCAAATAATGGGAACTAAAAAGCACGTCATCAACGTACATATAACATCATAGAATCTCTGAAACTACGGGAAAATCAGCTTGGCATTGCTTCGCCAATTTTAGCAAAGTTCTAATAGCCAGATAAGGGAAACAATTTACTCTAAAATTAAGAGTGCGCATTTCAAAATTGCTTAATGGCTCGTAGGGCGAGTTTCAAAATATAGTTCGCTGAAATGGGGTATGTGTGTCATTAACCAATATTTGCCGATACATTTTCTCAATATCGGCATTAAATACATATCGAAAGAACCACCACCTTAGAATGAGAATCGTAAGATCAGCTTGTAAAACGGGGCCTGCATAGAAGATGTCGTTAAGACTCACGCCATTTGACGAAGGATTTGAGGCATTAAATACGACTCGAAGTTTAATCGTGGCGCTATCAGGTTTCACGACAGCATGATGAGGTAGGTAATAAAACTTATTGGGGCTTGATGATGTAACAGGGTGAATGCTCGCCATGTGGTAGAGAGTTAAATATTTCCTTATGACTTGATCGAAGTTAGCCTTTGCGGTGGGTTGTTTTAAAGAACGGGCTTCATTACGTAGATATTATGCAATAGCAAAATTACGCGAGTTGCCTAAATTGAAACTAACCGGAAATTCTTTCTTAAACGGAAGCGAGATAACGAACCTTTTTTATTTCGATAAGTTGTTTTTTGGTATAGATCCTCACAATAAAGGTCGTCATCTGAAAAACGACGAGCTTCCTGAATTTCCTCAACTTCATTGTAAAATGAAGAAACAGTTTGGGACTGATTTGAAGAAGTGATAGGGCCTGTCACAATCCACAGAAAAACGGTACCCTGAGCGACCAAATTGTGATCCTTCTCCCATTAAAACCATCACGAAGAACATGGGGATATATATCACCACCTAACAATATGTCAGTTTGTATACATCTTTTACTGCCAAAATCTGCTAACTGCAAATTTCTAAAGGTAGTTTTGAGAGAGGAGAACCATGAGTGGTATGGTAGTTGACCGGTTAGTTTTCTAACAACAAATGCTTCAACGTTCATAGAGAACTGTTTGTTAATGGGGGAGCTGATTGTTGTTGAACATACTTGACTGGATGTAGCTGTCACAGACCCGTTTGGACTGGTTGGGTGGACTGTAACCGGGTCAAATAAGATTGATGAATTCGGGAGGTTGTTGAAGTATCATCGGGGCTTATTACTGGGTGAGAGTTTGTTGTGCGGGGTTGGATCTTCTGACTACTATTAAGGGCTTGATTACTGTTCGAAGTAGGTAGAATCCGATGAAGAAGCGTATGGTGTTTTTGTTTGCAAAAAGAACAGAGATATTTACTTTGACATTTTCTGAACTCGTGTGAGTTTGCTAAACGATTTGTACAGCGTTTCTAACGTAGATAAACGCTCATCTAACGACATTTTTAGAAATATTGGACATTGTCAAAGTGAGTGAACATCAGAACAAAGTGAACACATTTGGGTTTTATTAGACGATTCGTTCGTGTGGTAAGTATTCAATTTCTTAACATCGCGATAATTTTGGGGTTTTGTTGGGGTGTTACTCTTAACTGAGTTAAAAGAGGGTTTAGAGGATCTGAGGTCTGCTAAGTTTGATATCTGGAAGTTATAAATTCATTCATTTGTTTCTAGGTGGGTATGCCAGTAATAGCTCTATGATGTTATTTCCATATATCGAGAGTAGCATCTGGAAGGCAAGTGGAACACAGATACACAAAAATCACGTCCCATTGATCTGTTTCTATATTGAGTATCGATAGGTTAGTTATACAGTCATTTATGGTACGTTGAAGAGTTTTTAGGTTGGGTTCTGATTCTTTGGAGATGGGGTTTAAACTAAAAAGACTTTTTAACAGAGCATTAAGAAGCACTTCTTTATTCTCGTATCTTTCAACAAGATTGTTCCAGGCCATCTCAAAACCTGCATTTGTGAGCTTCGTTTTGAGTCTTTTTAAGCAAATGATAAGGTTTCTCTATAGAAGATAAATGCGGATTGTTCTTGTACAGAGCAGAGAACATGTAGCCAGGAGACGTAATCTCCATAAAAGATATCTGTGTCACAGGGGGGTAATGAGATGTTGGGAGTTTGTAAATTACGGAATTCTTAATTTTCAACTGAGAGATTTGGTTTGGTAGATAGTTTATCGACGAGTTCATTTGCTTTAGACAGGCATTTTAAATGTGCCTCATACGCAACATAAAATTTATTCTGAACCTTAGATAACGTCACTTCAGAATCCTCAGACTCGACCTCGACTAAGAGGGAATCATAAATGTTACGTAGAGTTGGCCACAGATGAATAATTTCATCTTTTTGAACCTCTAAGATGTGTATAGTATGATTGTCTTGAGGAATTGCCGAAAAATATGCATGAAACTGAACAACACGATCAGATGCTCTTATAAAAGCGTTTAATTCTGACATTTGAATTTAAATTTTATATATAACCAAAAAAATAAAAATAAGATACAGAGAGCAGAATGTAGAGCGGTTTACAACAATAAAATTAAATATTGAAATCTGTAGTGATCTTGCAAAAGGGAAAAAAACAATATTTCAAATTTTCGTATAGCTGAAAAATTAAAGAGAATTGTTCGCTGGGTTATGCTATCTATAATAATAGATGTTCAAAAAATAAATGTAACAATCTCTTTTGTAGCAAACAGTTAAAAAAAGATTACGTTCTTTTTTTCCCCCTTTTTTTTATAAGCTTCTACGTTATTTTATGTAAATCGTTTAGGAATTTAAGAGAGCATTTATGTATACGTTATGGAATAATTTTTAATATACATTTTTAATTTGACAAATTTATAACAACTTTTAAAATTTAATTATTTCCCAAATTTTATCAGATGAGGAAAGTACATATTTTTTTTTTTTTTTTTTTTTTGTTAGAGATTTTGTTTCATTAAGAAATTTATTAACTGGTGTAAAATATTAAGGAAATATAAATATGTTGTACATGAGTACTGTATGTATCTTCTCTTAAGTAAAGAATATAAAAATTATAAAAACTTTGTCTTATTCTCTTTTAATTACATACAATATTCAAACAACTCTTAAGACTCTTTAAACGATTGACAATTGTATTTAAAACACTTTTAAATTTCACTTGTATTGTGTAAAAATGTTGAGCAACATTTAGAAATAATCTTTCAAAGTTAAATTCATCTGCAAGATCTGGTAAATATTAAATTTTTTAATGTTAATAATTGGAGTGGACCTCGTTTAATTTATGTGTGGGATTTTTGTTCGGCGAAAATAAAATAACTGTTTTACAAAGTATGTACATAAGCGACCAATAGTTATTTTGTGTATATAAATTTATATATATATATATATATATATATATATATATATATATATATATATATATATATTTAAGAAATTAATGAGAAATCACACATACCTTGTAACTTGGTTTCTTAATTTAATATTACTTGCTTGTAACACTTTATTTATGGGGTGTAAAATTTTTATTTAATCCAAGGGTGTAGGGGGGTTTATGGTTTTAAATTTAAAAACACTCACAAATCTGTTCGCGAACAATCTGAAAATATATATTCCACAATAAATAATTTTTATATCTGGTTCGAAGAACCAACAAATGTCTGCGAGAAATAAAAGAATTATTTCATGTGGTGGGGAAGATAAAGAATAAAAAAATACGGGTATGTAATTAATTCCAAAAAACACTTTATTATACGTCAAGATGAACTTGCCTTAAGGAGGGTTTAGTGAACTAAAAAAAACAAATTGATCGATCACTTGATGGTTGATCTCAAAATCAATGATAAAAATAAATAATGATAATGAATGTAGTTTCTCTTGTAGCGAGAGACAACGGCATATATAATTACACTCAAGTGCATAATTATAGATACGTATTACAATTAGAGTTCACCTCAACAATTTCCATGAAGAATTGTTCTTCTTTTTAAAAAAGAAATAGGTGTAAAAAAAACAACAACAAAAAATGAGAATTAAAAACACGTTTGATATCAAAACTAATTTATCTTCACTTTAGATCTGACAATTACATCATAACGTCGAGTCTACACTAGAGAAACTTTTATCAAGAAAAACGTCTGCAACTGAGATTAACGCTGATATAATATGTGAGATTACACCGGTGGAAGAAAATAACCATTCTGATTAGGTTAGGTTAAAAAAGGTGGCGTCTTCACGCCTCCACCCAGAGACCATTCGGTCCATTGTGATCCCTTTATAGACAATAGAGAAAGCTGACCGATAAAGAATGAGGAAAATCGTAGTAGAATATAATAACAGATTGAAAAGAAAAATAGCTAAATATAAGAAAAATAAGAAAGGTGTAGAACCCAAGACCCATCAAATCAACCCTGACTACCTTTAAGCCACTTTATTCTCATCACAAATCCTATAAGGTTGCCGAGTTCTTCACTCGCAACCACCTCTAGATCGTGCAGAATACGGCCCCCAAACCACCTCAGTCCATTTCGGTGAAGCCCTACACAGTGACAGCGTATATGCCCCACTATCTCTTCCACATCATCACGCGTCCTGCAAAAATCTGACGCGCCAGTGTCCCACTTACTGATCATATTCCCTATTGCGAGGTGACCAGTAATCATGCCAACAATGATCCTTAGGTTTACACGACTCATGCCTAGAAGATGCATCGAATCTGCTGGTTTAAGACTAGGCCATATCGCTCTAGATACCCTGCAGTCCGATCTAAACCCCCAAGCATCATTCGTTCTACCTATGGTCCATTCCCTTATGGCCATGAAATATGACCCAATCGGAATACTAAGCGATACCTTCACAAAAGACCTGTCCGAGCCCTTACAAGCTAAATCATCATCTATTTCATTGCCGAGAATATCGCAGTGACCAGGAACCCAAAAAAGTCTTATTCTGTAGGCGCCCATTAGCCTCCTAAATTCCTTCCTACACTCCAGCACTAACCTGGACCTGACATAGTAATTTGTCATTGCCATCAGTACTACCTGACTATCCATATAAATAGTTACCTCAGTTTGCCTCTCAACATTCTCCTCCAGCAATCTTAGGGCCTTGTAAATGCCTAGAATTTCTGTCTGGAAAACGCTCAACTATCAGACAATTTAAAAAATCGCTTGATATCTGTTGCCATGAAGTAGACACCCGCCCCTGTGCCTACTTCCATCTTCTAGCCATCCGTAGACTAAATGTCTCAACCTTATATTTCCTGGTAAACAGAACTAGTTCAGTCCTTTCAGGGTTGACTCCCAATCTTACTATTTACTCATTGGATTGCATGACAGATCGATCAGACTTTATATTTTCTTGAGTAGAAAAGACGATAGGCTGATCGGTCTATAGTCCTTGGGCTTCGAGTGAGTCGTACTAGACGCTTTGGGTATGAAAATGACCCTTACCTCTCTCCACCCCCTGGGGATATATCTCACTTTAAGACACTCCCTAAATATTTTCAAGAGTAGTAAGATGACCCTGTCATTGATATTCTGTAACATGGCCGGAAAAATTGCATCTAGGCCCGGTGACTTACATAGCCCAAATGAGTTTGCGGCCTATCTTACCCTGTCTCCAGTGATCATCTCCACTATCGCATCGATATCTCTCTCCTCTGGTTCGGAATATAGGTTATCAGTGATACTACCTGTACTCCCATCAGATTCGACGTCCTTACAGCCAGGGAAGTGAGTCTCCATCAGGGTGAAGGACGCCAGTATCACCTCAAATTTCGCCCCCGGATGGAGAGATCTCTTCAATATGCTTGTCTTCAATCTGTCGCCATTGCTCAACGCTGATCCTTCCATCTGGATCAACTTTGTTAATGACAGCAGCTTGAAGTTCTGCAGCGCTGAATCCTTCGCCTTTTTCGATATTGAGGGCTGTTCGCTTCCTGACCCAGCTCTTTTAATAACCTCCTTATGGGGGCACTTAACAAAGCTGGAAGGGATGTGAGCAGCCTTCTTGGCCATTGAGGTTTACTGGTCATCCCCAGATCTGGCCCTTTTAGTGACCGCCTTTTGGAGACCCTTAGAAGAGCATCGTGGGATTTGATCAGCAGCACTCGCAGAAGAAGGTCGCTTGTCAGAGATGTTAGCCACCCCACCAGTAGTGTCCTTATGGCTTCCACTGGTTGAGCTGGCCAGCCTTTGTCCTACTGCCTTCTTGCTTGTTGATGGCTGATCATGTCCAGGCCTAGAGAGCGTAGAGCCTCTCTTAGCTATCTTATGCAGATAGATAAGAGAAGCTCTTGCGCCACTCCGAGCCTTTTCTTCTTTAGTACGGCATGTGACATCGGTTGTCGCATCTTGCATTACCATGTCTTGCCAAACTAATTTGGCGCTAGACGTAAAACATCCTGAGCCAGTCGAAACATCCACCCGCTCCGACGTCGCCTCGACGCTCCGGTTCCTCTCTTGACTCTGAGCGCGAGCTGAGATCACAGTGATCTCGTGCTCATCTTCAGATCCAAGAGAAAGATCCCCGAGCTTCTGTGTGGCACTGGTCCCATCAAAGGAATCCCTCGAGATGCCCAGAAACTCATCCGTCTCTGATAGTAGTCCCAACAACTGACTTTCCTGTTCTAGAAAGTCCCGTTGGACCCCCATCAACACTAAATCGTCGTCCGTGTCGCTTTGCGCCCGTTCGTCATCTGTCTAAAATGAGTTTAAATTTACATTGTCTATTATGTCCCACGAGTATGCCAGTAAAAGAAGGACCATCTAGCGCAGTGACGGCGTGCGCGGACTAGGCTAGAGCTTACAACCAACCCGTGCCATAGGCGTTGGAAGGGAGCTGTTAGTTTATTTAAGCACTAACTAACCATTCAGGACCTCGGCACTGCTGCCAACCACCTTGACCTTAAAGTGCAATGCATTTGGTCCGCGAGAAACTCTAAGGAACTCTAAGACCAGCGATAATACACATGATCTGAACACTCAAGTTGGGGTCTTTAAGCACCCTGTAGCAGAATGTGCAGGTCATGTGCCTTATAACCAGTCCCCCCTATCAGCCACCTGTGGACACGTTCGATATGAGTAAATGCAGCAAAATACTCCACACGAAACCATTCTGATTATATTATGTTAAATTTTAACAAGGGGTACACGTATTCTAATAAATTCTATAAGATATCATTATTGTCCTTTTTATTTAAGAAATTCGCACTTTTTTATCACAATTTTTATAAAAATGTTTTTAAAATGTAAAACAATCATTAGAAGGAAACAATTTTACAAAAAATATTGTTTTTTAGTAATTCCCAAAAAAAAAAACACATGCACACACACAAAAAAACTTTCGTCTTTTTTTTTTTTGATAGTTTATCTTATAAGATATTTGTGTAGAGAAATCTCATTACACTTCTTATAATACTAATATTTAAATCTACACGTGTGATAATTCTTTGAGAGAACGAATTTGACACTCTCTGACAAAAAAATCTTACATATTACGTTACCTCAGGTCTACAACTGAGATTAACGCTAATATATAATGAGATAATGTCGGTAGAAGAAAGTAAAAATTTTGTTTATCTTACGTAGTCTCTACATTAGACAATTTTTTATCAAAGCAAATGTCAAACTCAACGCGAATTTGTGGAAGGTGGCAACAGTTGCACAAAAACAACAATATCCATTGTTACGGACCGTTTTGCTGGCAAGGCTTCCCACTAGCTCTTTGCATGTTTATCTCTAGGAAGGTTCCAACCCTTCCTCACCAGCCTCGTACCCGCACACTAAAATTTGAACAACAACACAAAAACTAACTGACATTACAAACAACCATACCACAAGAAGAATTTATGAGAAATATGAATATGAGATTGTCTCTTTTGCCCTCCCAACCTTGTCGTAGCAGCATCCACTCTCATTTTGAATCTACGACCCAAGGTTGGGAGGGCAAAAGAGACAATCACCTGTCTCATAAATTCTTCTTGTGGAATGGTTGTTTGTAATGTCAGTTAGTTTTTGTGTTGTTGTTCAAATTTTAGTGTGCGGGTACGAGGCTGGTGAGGAAGGGTTGGAACCTTCCTAGAGATAAATATGCAAAGAGCCTTGCCAGCAAAACGGTCCGTAACAATATGGCGCCCAAATAAATGTATATCTGAACATGTGATGCCATCTATACATGTAGAAATAGTCTAATAATTTGTTTTAGCAATAGTCCAAATGTAACCGTAAATCATGTTGTGGTAGTTAGTCATGTAGCCGTTCTAGGACGATCTGGAATGTTGTATGTGATTGTAACTAGATGATGTGGTGATCGGTGGTGAATGTTCCCTGTGGATTGTAATACAGTAGCTTGCGAGTGATATGGTGTGTCCCCAAATGTATTGTATTCGTTTCCATTTTTGTTCTAATTAGTTTTAAAATTCAGTTGTTTTAAGATCGATCTTTAGTGGTGAATGTGGTCTAATGCCTGATAGCCTGTCCGATCATGTGTATCGAGAAGTGTGATGTATCAGCTTTATTCATGTTCGTCCTAAAATTGATTGTTTAGTATTTGTTAGTAGTTTTGTTTTATATACCTCATGAAGAATAAAAAAAAAAAAAAAAAATTGGTTTACCGCTTTGACCTCCGCGTCCGTATATCATTGCCAAAACCAAATTAAAATTTTTTTTATTATTATGATTAATTTCTTATTTTATCTTTTTGCATAATCAATTGTATTTTTATTATTTATTTGTTAAATTATTTTTGCTTTTATTTAAATTTTTTATATAGTTATTGTTTTAGCTCATAATTTGTATTATTTCATGCATGTTTTATTTTTGATTTTATATCTTGACATATTATTTATTTTATTTTTAAATTTCTAGTTTATTGTGATTTTTATAGTTATTTGCATATTTATTTAAATTACTATTTATTTATTTTGATTATTTATTTATATTAGTATTTATTCATTTAAGTGTTTCTATTTATTTTATTTATATTTGACTATTTCTATGTTTTTTTATTATATTTAATTTAATTATTTATACATTTGCATGTTGTATTTTTAACTTTTTAAATTTTGTTTATCGTATTTTAAGTTTTTAATGAGTATGATAATTTATTATATTAGTATTATTCTTATTATTTATTTAATTGCATGATTTTTATTTAAATAGTCAGTTATAATAATTTAATTTAAAATTATTTTTTTGTTTATCAATAACTATTATTTCCATTCTTGTCTCGAATTGAAAAATGTTGCAAAAAGAAAAAAAAATACATTTTTGAAGATTGCAAAACAAAAATTGCCAAAATTTAAATGCTTATCTTTGAATCACTATTCGAAAGTTTTTGCCACACATTTTTTTTTTTTTTTTTTGCAGCACACATTCCTATAATTTTGATTAAATATCAAAATACAAATATAAATGACAAAAAAAAAATTTTTTTTTATGTACAAATTTATTTTAGTCCTTAATATTGTTTATGGAAACACTTGATCTGTGATAACAATATACTTGGTACCTGATAGTAAAATCTGTGATTACCCAGCAAACAATTCTTGCGCAAATTCGTTAGGTTAATCCACTACTGCAATATAGTATGGTAAGCTGTGATATAGTTGTAAGATCTGTGATTAATTCTGTGATATAGACGTTTAAGTTGTGATGTTTCTTTTGTGTTTTTTGTAAGATTTGTGCAATATAGAATGAGTATCTATGTTGAACTGTCTAATCTTCATATACAGAGAAAAAGATTCACAAAATAAACGTTTTGTTCTAGATTTTCGGGAATGCATTCCGTACGATATAGGAGGGAATAAAAGGAAAATATTTCGAGATTCTGAGTCTTTTATCATTTAAAGAACTTAAGAATTCAGCGGCTTAACTTAGACCTTAGGTATCTGGTCCAGGTAAATAGGTATAGAGGTGAGACCCGAGTTTTAGTTTGTAGATTTAGCTTTTAAGATTACTTTTAGCCTCAAAGAGGCGTTCGATTTAATTTGTGCCCTGCCAGCTATATGCCGGTAAGAAGAAAATATATAATTTTTTTTTGTTTAAGTGGTTTGCCTCTACGACTTCTTTTACCAAAAGCAAGATTTCGGAAGAGTGCTTAGGTTTGAGTTGCCGTAGGAAATATACTTTTGTCTCCAGATATTATCGAGTCGGATTTACAGAATAGATTCCTGTAATAAATTGCAGTATAATAATAATTTTATTGTCCGGCTATCTTATTAAGTAGAGTATGAGACTCTGTTCTCAAGGTGTGAGAGTTCCCCACGTTGGGCTCTTAATTGAAAATATTACCCGCACACCGTTCCCTCTGGCTGTCGCCAGCGAAACCGGAGTTTTGTTGCGGGCGGGCAAAATTCGGGCTAGAATTTTATTTCTTTCATTAAATTGTTTGTTGGAATAAGTCGTTCTTATTTTCATGTTGCCTCTATTCTGTTTTGTTTTATGAAAGTTGCTTATTTTTTTTATGTATTATATATTTTGACTTGTTTGTTATCTTTTTTAATTGTGTTATTGTTTTAGGTTGCTTGTTTTCCAGTTTTTGTTTGTTCTGCGTTTGGATGTACATATGTATGCTGGAATGTCCCATTCTTCTTATCCTTATTGTGTTGTCCGCTTAAAAAAAATATATATCAATTAACATATCTTTATAATTATATACAAAAAATTACCTTTTTACATGTATTTTATTGTCCAATGTGTCTGGAAATAGAAATAAAACAAGAAATTAATTAATTTACTTACCTCTGTTGTGTAGTCATATTGGATGTCTGCCTGTAGTAATGTAGTAAAATAGTGTTGTGTTTTGTACTTGATATACGTCAAGTTGGCAACGTACAATAGTGATTTTTTGTATACAGTGTTGTATTTTCATTCATAAATACAAAATATTAAAATTGTGAAAATTTAAAAAAATGAATATAAAACTAATTATGAATGAAAATTCAATACGTGTGAAAAATTCTGCGAGCCTGGTATCGGCAAAATTGAAGATAGGTACATTTATAGGTGGAATTAATTAATAATTTTAAGCAGCTAAAAACGAAGCGAGTAAATTATTCGGGAAAATATAAATAATATATATATAATAAGCAAGTTTATTTGTTTTTGGCACATGGAAAATTTATATAAAAACTTAAATTATAAATATAATTTATATATTTATAAAAACTTAAATTATAAATATAATTTATATATTTGAAATAAATAGAAAAGTGGCAACAGCTAATTTTCCAATAAATAAAAAAAATAAAACCGTTACTAAATATGATAAATTACAACTTTGCAAACAGACAAATGATAGGATATAGGTCAGAAACAAATTATAGAAGTAATAATAAGGACGTGTCAACAATTAAATGTGATAAATGTGTGTGCGATATTTTAACGAAAAATTTTTATTAAATGGTTAAATTAAGTTAAATTAAAATATAAAAAAATAATAATAAACGTAAGTGCAAATCGAAGAAATAAAAATGAGTGCATAATAAAATTGTGTTAAATTTTTATAGCTGGCTATATTCTCCAACGACCATCCTGAATACCAAACATAGGAGAGAATTAGCCAGGTAACCTAATTTTTAGTTATATAAAAAAAAGATATACATGCAAAAAAGAAACGTTTTAGCAGATAAATATTAAAAACAAAAAAAAAAAATGGCAAATTAAATTAAATGCAAAAAGCGAAAATAAATAGATGAATAAAAGATAGGAAGAATGAAGATACTAACTAAATTATATACTAGCTAAGAAATATATATATGTATAAGTAATACTAATATGCTTGATTAGAGTAAATAAAGATTTAAAATTAGAAGATTACTAACAAATCATCCAAAAGTGTAATATAAATAAATTAACATAAAATAAAATATAAAAAAAATAATAAGTATATGCAAATTAAATAAACATATATTAAGCTAAGATCAATAAAATAGTGATAAGTTTAAAATAAGTTAATATTAAGTTTAGTGTGTTAAGTCGAAAATGTTAAACGAGTGTCAATTGTATTAGTTTGTGTGTATGTCCTATATGTTTCCGCGGTGTCACATATTTACAGCTGACCCTCGAATGCCAAGAAAAGAATAAATTAAATTTTTTATATGTAACTTTTGGTACAGAAGTAGAAAAAAAATTATAGGTATATTTTAGGGAGCTCCTTCAAATATAAAAAAGAACATTTATAGATAAAAAAAAGAAAAAAAAGAGCGTACGTTAAGAATAAAAAAAGGGGAAAAGTATATGTATATAGGGAAGTTTAAATAAAAGAAGAAATAATAGAAATAAAAGAAAACCTGAGTATAAAATTATAAGAAAAAAGAAATAAAAAAAATGTGAATAAAATGGCAAAACAGATATATAATAAAAAAAAAGGAAATTTAAAGGGGGAAATTTAAATTGTGTAAATATTTGTGCTTACTGCTTTCTTTTACTGTAAATATTATCGTGTATTATTCAATTGTTGGTTTTATTATATTGTTTTATTATATTGTTATTATTATTATTATTATTATTATTATTATTATTATTATTATTATTATTATTATTTATTATTATTATTATTATCATTATTATTGTTATTATTAATATTGCTATTGTTATTTCTATTATTATAATTGTTGTTATGGTCGTTGTTAAGAACATTATTGTCATTATTTTTGGATAGATAGATAGATAGATAGATAGAGAAGGTAGATGTGATACCAGATAGTACCACATCTCCACCCAGAGACCGATCCCGGTCCATTGTGAGTCCCTTCAATAGAATAGCTGCGAAATAAAGAGTATAGAATACAGAAAATACAGAGAGTACAGAAAAAGTAGAGTAGAAGATAAAAAGGAATAGAAATGTGACGAATCATATAGGGGGACCAGCAATGTTACCAATCCCCCTAGGGTTATATCCCTGATTCTCCCTTAAGTAGCCGATTCCCATGACGAAGCCTATGATGTCAACAAGATCTGCGTCCCGAACGTCACTCAGCCCGTCGAGGAACTGGCTACCCAGCCACTTCATCCTACGATGCTGCAATCGTGGACAATGGCACACAATGTGCTCAATAGACTCGGTCTCGTCGACGTATCCACACATTCTGCAAAAATCGGAACTGTTAGCGTCCAATCTAGACCTCATCTTCCCTATCAAACAGTGACCCGTTATGACCCCTATCATGATCCTCAAGCTCTTCCTATTCATGCCTAGGAGAGTGCTAGTGCCTGCATTGTTCAGTACCGGCTATATCGCCCTCGAAACTCTGCAGTCCTCTCTACTCTCCCAAGCCAAATTGGTTCTGACCAAGATCCAATCATTGATCTTCCCATAGAAGAAACTTAGTGGTGGTTTCACATATGTCTCCCTCTTCGAGACGTTCCCTGCCGCACCTTGCTTTGCCAGTTCATCAGCCAATTCATTGCCTGAAATATTGCAGTGGCCAGGCACCCAGCAGAGTCTCACCATGTAGTCCTCCATCAGCTCTCTCAGTGTCTTCTTACAGGCAGCTACTAGCCTGGATCTCACCAAATGTGTCCCCAAGGCCTTCAGAGCCGCCTGACTGTCCACATATAGAGTGACCTCGGTACCTCTCGCAACATTCTGCCTGATTATTTCTGCGGCCTTCAGGATGCCGAGAATCTCAGCCTGAAAAACGCTGCACTCATCAGGGAGTCTAAAAGAGCCTTTCAAATCCGTGCCCATAATATAGACCCCCGCCCCGGTACCTTCGTCCAACTTTGATCCGTCCGTGAACACTGCACAACCTTCATATAGTCTCTCAGTGCTGGACCAGATCTCCCTATCAGGTATCACCACGACAGGATTTACTCCAAAGTCTGATTCTGATTCTCCTGAACATTCCTCTTCCAGGTCAGTTTACTATCAAGGAATACCCCCAGATATTTCGCTGAGTCTGAAAGCCTCAGTTCAGTTCCACACAGTACCGGTAGTCCGAAATTCTCTACCTTGTACCTCCTGGTAAACAGAACCAACTCTGTCTTTTCCGGGTTCACTCCCAACCCCTTATCAGCGGCCCACGAGGACAGCTCACCCAGCGCGGACTGCATGATCTCACTGATTGTGGGAAGAAATTTTCCCTTTACCAGTATGACCACATCATCAGCATAAGCCACGATCTTCCGCCCTCTGCTGTCGAATTGACGCAAAATCACATCGACAGCTATTAGCCACAGCAGGGATGAGAGTACTCCCCCTTGCGGAGTCCGCCTAGTCACTAGTTTTCTTAAGCATACTCCACCCAAGCTTGAATTGACAATCCTGCTGCTTAGCATGAGGATTATCCATTCGATCAAGAAGTCATGTACCTTAAGATCCACCAGCGCCTGCTTGATAGCGTCAATCTCAATATTGTTGAACGCTCCCTCAATATCCAAGAACGTGGCCATGGTGTATTCCCTATATCGAAGTCCTTGTTCTATATAACCCACCACATCACTCAGCGCACTCTCCACAGATTTACCCTTAAGGTAAGCATGTTGAGCGCTACTCATGATGCTGGAGCTACCAGACGATCTTAAATATAGATCTATCAGTCTCTCTGAAGTCTTCAAAAGGAAAGACGATAGGCTGATAGGTCTATAATCCTTGGGTTTCGAGTGACAAGTCCTTCCACCTTTCGGTATGAATATGACCCTTACCTCTCTCCACCCCCTTGGAATATGTCTATGTATCAGACACCCCTTAAAAATCTCAACCAGTAGTAGACGAACCACCAACGGTGCATTCTGCAGCATGGCCGGAAAAATACCATCCGGGCCTGGTGACTTATAAGACTCGAATGAATTCACCGCCCATGTGACCTTCTCCACCGTTATTAGGTCTCTTACCACTGTTCCAATTATCCCACTGGTGGACTCCGTGAAGAAGTGCTCTCCCTCACCTGATTCCTCCATCAATGAATCTCTGCAACCCGGAAAGTGGGTTTCCAAAAGCACATTAAGTGACTCAGAACTAGACTCCGTCCATGAACCATCTGATCTCTTGATACTCCCAGGAACACTAGGGTCCTTTGACAGTATCTTTCTGAATCTAGAAAGTTCATTGACCGAGTCAATGACCTCGCTAAACTTAATCCACGAGGCTCTTTTAGCTCTTCTAATGTCCTTTTTGTACTTATTGAAACACACTCTATAGATGCCCCAGTCTTCGTCCCTACCAGACCTATGGGCTTTGTTGTACAGCCTGTCAACTGTGGTCCGTTGAGCCTTCAACTCCTCCGACCACCAGACCGGCTGTTTCCTCTTACCCGGATAGCTCACCGGGCAGTTAAGCTCATAGCTTCTGTTAATAGACCCCGTTACCTTCTCTACCACTTCGTCAAGATTTTCCCTCAACAAGAACTCCATCGGAGTTCCAGTCAATCTTGACCCCAGATCCCGCCCGAAGGCGTCCCAATCCGTCCTCCTAGGATTCCTAAAAGGTTTCCCCTCAGAACCTAGGAAGTTCAGACTAAAGGTTATCATACCATGGTCAGAGAAAGTGCACCCCATGGCCACCCTCCAGTCCTCAACTAGGTCCCTAGAGTTAGTCAATGTGATGTCTATTACCGAATTCCTGTCCTTCGTCCTGAACGTAGGAGTATTACCCCTATTACAGATTAAAAGATCATTCGCAATAATAAACTCAAATGTTGACTCACCTCTCCTATTGGTATCCCTGCTACCCCATTGACTGTGGTGTGCATTAGCATCGCAACCGAGCAATAGACGTACTCCATTCCGTCTTGCGTACTCGGCTAAGGCCCACACCCTGTCATCTGGTGGTTCCAGCTCCTCATAGAGCATGTACACCGAGGCCAAGGCCAGTTTACCGCCTCCCAATGCCTCTCCTTGAACGACCGTTAGATCACCATAACTGAAAGAGTTAAGAAGAATTACCTGAAGATCATTCTTCACCAGAATACAAGTCCTCACCTTATCCTCAGTGGACGGCTTGAACAATTTGTATCCTTTGGCCCTTAAACCACAGACCTGGTTATTATTTAGCCAAGGCTCCTGGATTAGGGCCACGTCCACATTTGTCTCACTGAGGTAGGTTATTAATTCGGTCGAGGCCGCTTCACAATGGTGCAGATTTATCTGCACCATCCGCAACCTCTTTGGCTTTATCATTTTTCGCGTAGCGAAATTTGATGTAGCCAAGCCCGAACGTAACAACCCCCCCCCCCCAATGAGTCCAATTTCTTAATAGATTCCCGATCCACTGCGAATCGGAAATCTTTTCCCTGGTTCTCTTTACAAGTCAATGAAGAGACAAGTTTCCATTGACTTGTATTGATCCCCCTATTTTGTCCTTCCAATATTCCCAGTATGACTTCCACCGGCTTAATGGGTGGTGGAATCCATACCATTACTATTGGCCGCAGAGGCAATTCCGACGCTGGTATAACCTCCAGTTGCGCATCTGGACAGAGATTGCCACATCTGTCAATCGCGGCTTTCAGGAATTCAAAAGTTCCTTTGTTGCCGCAACCAACAGTCTTGACGCCCCTTGTCCAGTCTGCACCCATGAAGGCTATTTCACCAGGCCTGTGCCTTGCCTGGAAGATTTCGTCCATAAGTTTGTCCTCAATCAGCAGCCACATTTCCGTACTGTTTCTCCCATCTGGATCAGCAGGGTCAATGACTGCTGCTTGAAGAATATCCGACTTGGACGAATCCTTCCCCTTTTTGAACGATGAATGTTGTACGTCACCAGATACTACCCGCTTCACTACTCCCTTATGAGAGTTTTTAAGCGGGCCACTTGGTGCATTACCAACCTTCTTCGCAGATGGAATCTGCTGGTCATCCCCCGACCTCACTCTTTTTATGGTCCCCTTAGGAGGACCCTTAAAAGAGTTATGCGGAACATGACCTGCTTTCTTGGAGGTAGAGGGTATCTCATCTCCAGGCAGAGCTCCCCTAATTGACCTCATTTGAGATCCTTTAGTTGGGCTCGCAAGAGCTTGGTTTACCCTCTCTACTCTCTTCTCAATGTGTTTTTTTCCCACTACCAATCCTTGCTGACCTGTCACTTCCCTTGAGAGAACCTACAGGACTGCTGGATGGCTTGTGAGCACCACAATGTGTACCAGCGTCGACTTGTGGTTCCAAAGTGTTGGTAGACACGGACTCTTTACCCTTGCGAGCAATTTGCGGACCTTCCTCTACTTCTACTTTAAAACCATCGGGATAAGACAATCCCAGGATGTCACCGATGGAGCCATAGGTCCGTTCAAACCTGTCGATGCTCTTTCGGTATTTCCTGCGAACATGCCTATCCCGCCCGTCTAACAGCGATGGGTCCTTCCTAGCCAACTTATTTAGTGCAGCTATAGAGGCACTAACACCGTTCTTCGCCTTTTCAAAATTCGTTCGACTGTCGGTTGCGGCTTGCTCATCCATTGGATATGCTACCGCTTCCTGCCGAACAATAGATTTGGCCATAGGCCTTGGCGTGCCTGATGCCCCCGTCGAGCTCACCTGCTTCCTACCCGGTGTTGACGCAGTGACTGCAGTTCCGCTTTCTTTGCCCCGATCAAGAGCAGAGACAAATGTTGTCTCATTCTCTTCATCGGATAAAAGAGACAGGTCCTCCAGTCCCTCCGTCGCACCAGATCCTACAGGGTCCTCCGCCGAGTCCAGCAGGCTGTCCTCCTCCGTCAGTTGGGTCATTAGTTGTCCGTGTTGTATGAGGATGTTCGTATGCAGTCTTAGCAAGTCCATGTCATCGTCCCCATCCTCATTTTCCCCCCCCCCTTTCCCGACGTCGTTCTTGTTATCCCCTACCCTATCCCTGACTCTTATGTCAGCGTCCGTCCCTTCCACTTCCCTGACGCAGTCTTCTTTGTCCGTTGTCCCTTTGTCCCGTTCATCTCTTAACCTACTTGTTTCCATATTTTCCTCTATTTGGTCCCACGAGTATGCTCGTAAAAAATAGACCATCTCGCGCAGTGACGGCGTACGCGGACTAGGCTGTAATACAACTGACCCTTGCCATCAGCATCAGAGGGGAGCTGTTCACTATTAGTTTCTTTTAGCACTAACTAATCATTCAGATCCTCGGCACTGCTACCAACCACCTTGATCTTAAAAGTGCATGATACCCATTTATTTGGTCCACGGAAAACGTATGGCACCAAGACCGTACCCAGTGCCAGAGATGTATTCATTTCGGCGGAAACACCAAATAGAATACATCAATGCATCGCATCCAGTCCAGCAAGCCTTCCGTTTTCAGGACTGGGTGTGATACAAAGGATGCAATAATGTCGGCAAGGGGAGAGGGCTCCAGCACCGTACATTAGTGCATCCAGTGTCTCTCGCCCAAACCCCCCTATCCGCCACCTGGGGACGCGTCCGATGGAAGTAAACAGGTAAAGACTCCACACGGAAGGATTTTGTAAAAAAATAAAATAATGTAGTTTTAAATTTTGAAAATAACAATTTTCATTATGTTTTAGTTTGGCAAATGTATAGGCAATGATGGAGAGATGGGTGGAGAGATGAGTCGAGTGGGTTTTGGGTCGTAGATTCAAAATGAGAGTGGATGCTGCTACGACAAGGTTGGGAGGGCAAAAGAGACAATCTCATATTCATATTTCTCATAAATTCTTCTTGTGGTATGGTTGTTTGTAATGTCAGTTAGTTTTTGTGTTGTTGTTCAAATTTTAGTGTGCGGGTACGAGGCTGGTGAGGAAGGGTTGGAACCTTCCTAGAGATAAACATGCAAAGAGCTAGTAGGAAGCCTTGCCAGCAAAACGGTCCGTAACACCATTATTGTTTTTTATATATGCAGTTTGGCAACTGTAACAACCAAAATAATAATCAGATGTTTAACAAAGGTTGCCGTGTATATATTCGTACTGATTTTGACGTTTGTTTTGATAAAAATTTGCCTAATGTAGACGCTAAGTTATAACACTCAATATTTTCAATCAGTTAGCTAGTGTCTACATTAGGCAAATTTTTACCAAAACAAACGTCAAAATCAGTGCGAATATATACAAGGTAACCTTAGTTAAACAGCTGTTTATTATTTTGGTTGTTATAGTTGTCAAACTGCATATATAAAAAACAATAATGAATACGCCATATTGTTGTTTTTGTGCAACTGTTGCCACCTTCCACAAATTCGCGTTAAGTTTGACGTTTGTCTTGATAAAAAAAAAAATCTCTAATGTAGACACTATGTTACAGAGTAAACATATACAATTTATTTAAAGAATTCGCACTTTTTTAGCACAATTTTTATAAAAATATATTTTTAAATGTATTAATTAAAACATGACAATATCCAATTTATTTAAAGAATTCGCACTTTTTTAGCACAATTTTTATAAAAATATATTTTTAAATGTATTAATTAAAACATGACAATTTTACGAAAAAACATTAACTTACGAAATACACATGAACGCACACGTATAAATGTTCGTATACGTGTATTTTTTAACAGTTCATCTTTTAAGATTATTGTGTAGAGAAATCTCAACACAACAATCTCCTAAGACATCTTATAATACTAATATTTGAATCTACACATGAATTAATTCTCTCAGAGAGCGAATTTGACACTGACAGAAAAATCTTACATATTATGTTACGTCTAGATGGGCTGTGAGATATGATTACGAGTAATTTTTAACTCTTTACATTTATTAAAGAACGGCAGCTCTAATATTATTATTTACTTTTCCTTGTTTCCTATTTTCTTTGTTTAGTTTCCCTCTCTTCTTTATGAACTATTTACATTTGTTTTGTTTTATTCTTATAATTCATTCTATGTGAGCGTTTTTTGTTTGTTTTCATTTTGCTCGTTCAAAAAACGCAACCAAGTTGAATTATTACTATTTCCAAATAAAATAAATTTTCTACCGAAAACATGACAATCGATCCAAATATGATAGAAGTCAATGAGATCACAGATTATTGGTCATTTCTAATGAGCGTAAGTGGAAACATAAAATTAATATGGAAGTAGGAAATCAATAATGATTATTTATTTATAGATTGATTGGAGAGATCCTTGGTTAATTGGTTTGATTATATTGCATATCCTGACAACAACCACAACCTTGATGACGCGAAACAATACAAATTTCCAAATATTTCTTTTCCTAATATTGCGTAAGTATTTATTCTAAAGGAAAATATGTAATTTTAAATATTTACGGGTTAATGTGTTGGGCTGTTTGTGAATTTACATACACACACTCATGAGGTGCAATGTTTTTTATTTTTTAATGGGTTTTATAAACCATCAGTGACAATAAGTGCTAAACATTTAAATTAAAAAAAAAAAAAAAAAAATACTAAAACATATGTAAATTTAAGTAAATTTTTTCGTTGGTAACGAATAAATGAACTTAGTATTGTATTCTGGGCCCTATAAAGATTAAAGTACAATAGAGCTAATTGCATTTGCCCTCACACTTTTTATATGTTGTATATTACTTTACGTATAATTAAAAAAAATTCTACCTTTTTATTCGTTTAAATAAGTAATGCAACTGGTGTAAAATACACACAGTGTCGCATTAAGTATTGAAATGTTTAAATTTTATTAGATGATTTAAAGGAATACTTCTTAGGTTTATTAATTGAAATTTGGGAACAAATCAAGATTACCAGCACAGTTGAAATTAAACAATATTTTTAATGTTATTAAAGGTTTTTCTGTGTAACTCGTAAACTTTAATCACGAATTAAAATGCTACAAAATTATTATAAAAATTATTAAAAAATCAAGTGTGCTGGTAATCTTAATTTATGCCGAAATTTGTTAACTTCATAATGCAAAAAACTAAAATCAAAAATATTGCTTATCCCCACAACAATAAATTTAAATATTATTCCACCTTAATTTTTAATTAAGCCCTGGAAATAAAAGCGCGTTTTTTAGAAAATATATTCCCATAATTTAAAACTAAAGAAATTTGCAAGCGCCCGTGCAGAATGGTGAAAAATTTATAAAATTTTTTCATATCAAGCTTAAAATTGCGTGTTTTTTGAGACCCATTTCGGGAAAAAAATTTTAACTTTTTCTTTGACTAAACGTGATACTTATGATTTTTTCATTGCTAGGAGGGAACTAATTTAAAATTGGGAAATAATTTTATTCATTTTATTTTTCCACATTTAGGACATAAATACACATCATTAAAGTGGTCTTCCTATATCAGAATCGTAAATAAGGTGTTTCTCAAGATATTTTTCAATGCATTTTTTTAAATACGTCAAATTAAAATCTATCTCTCCGGGGGAGCTATGTTCTAATTTTAAACCCCTAGTTTCTGAGCGTATTTTTTTAGAATTTTGCGAAGATTTCGTTTTTGCAACGTTCTTTCTTATATATACGTTCTTTCTATATATATATATATATCCTTCGACCCGCCCTAATGTATATGTTTAATTTCAGTTAATTTTTATTGATATAAAATTATTTGCTATTTTATGTTTATAACTATAATTATAAATATATTTTTTATTATGTATCTACATTTACAGAAAATTGTCACACTTTTACTCATAATCATATATTTACTTTCAGTATCTGCTGTTTACTTTTCAGAGTCTATTAATGAATATGCTGCTTTAAATTGGCGTTCCTTTTCAAAACAACAATACTTTGATAGTAATGGTCTATTTATATCGACTGTATTTTCTATACCCATTTTACTCAATTGCATGCTGCTGATTGTAAGTTGTTTCTAAAGAATTTTTGAACTTTAACAAACTTATATATTATCTTTTAAGGGTGCCTGGTTGTATAATTCTACCAAAATGATGGCTACATTAAAGATTGCTCAATTAAAAGATAAAGTAAGACGAGAACACTTGAAGAAACAAGCCGAAGCAAACCTAAAAGAGGAATAAATTAACAAAGACTAGACACAACATATAGTTTTCTTTAGTTTGTTTTTTCCCACACATAATTTTAGTATATAAACTATTGTTTAAAAATAATCCGAGATTATTTTCTATACAAAGTTTGCCTTTATATAAAATATTTTCTTAGCTGTAATCATTGAAATCATATTTTGCTTGTAAGAATTAGAGGAAATTTAAATTTTTTATAAAGTGCATTTCATTAAGATTTCGTACGTTTTTATTATTAGTATTTTAAGATTTTAACGTTTTGTATAGTTTATTAAAGAAAATGCTATTTTTACAAAATACCAGAAGCTAATGCAATAATGAACTATAAAAATATCAGTGGTCTAAATAAATAGTAGTAGTATAGCGGATTCTATTAAATATGTGTATTAATAGTAATTTGTTTGAAATACTTCATATATTTTACTGTGAAAGTTATAATATTTTTGTTTGTAGGGGAACAGTCATGAGATTCCGAGTACAGTTAAAACTATTTTTTAAGTATCTGTCTCACTACGTTCACACGATGATTTTTAAGACGTCATTTTATTTTAATTCTCTTTTGAAGTTGCTACTAAAAATCATTTGCGTTCACATGATGATTTTTTTTTATATTTTCTCTTTTCCCTTACAAGAAGGGTTGATTTTTCTTGTTTATAGCGATACTAAAAGTTCAAAAGAGAAAAACGAATAAAAAGTAATGAGAAGAATACCAATGAGTGTGAAGAGAAATAAAAAAAAAAAAAAATCATGAAACAGAAAACATGATTTTTTCTCAATCCCTCTTTCAACTCTACCCCGCTCATTTCCAAACAAAAATAACATAATTTAAAATCATGTTTTTAAATCATCGTCTGAACTTAGTGTTTCTTACATTTTTGATATAAAAATGTGAGCCGATGACAAGCCTTATGTATCGAAATTTTTTTGAACATCCATTTTCATTGTTAAACATATATACATTAGGGTGGCTCCGTTGGGTTAGATTAAAAAGGGTGGCGTCTTCACGCCTCCATCCAGAGACGGTTCGGTCCATTGTGATCCCTTTATAAATAACAGAGAAAGCTGATAGATGAAGAAAGAGAAAAATCCTAGTAGAATATAATAAAAGATTGAAAAGAAAGATAGCTAAATATTAGAAAAAATAAAATAAAAAAGTGTGGAACCTAAGACCCATCAAATCAACCCTGACTACCTCTAAGCCACTTTATTCCCATTACGAACCCTATAAGGTTGCCGAGTTCTCCACCCGCAAACTCCTCTAGTTCTTGCAGAATATGGCTCCCAAACCACCTCAGTCTACATCGCTGAAGCCCTGCACAATGACAGAGTAGGTGCTCCACTGTCTCTATCTCTTCCACATCATCGCACGTCATGCAAAAATCTGAGGCGCCAGTGTCCCACTTACTGGTCATATTCCCTATTGCGAGGTGACCAGTAATCACACCAACAATGATCCTTAGATTCCCACGACTCATGCTCAGAAGAATCTGCTGGTTTAAGACTAGGCCATAATGCTCTATTCGTTCTACCTATAGTCAATTCCCTTATGGCCATGAAATATGACCCAATCGGAACCGATACCTCCACAAAAGACCTGTCCAACTCCGAGCCCTTACGAGCTAGCTCATCGGCTATTACATCGCCGAGAATACCGCAGTGATCAGGTCTTATTCTGTAGGCATCCATTAGCCTCCTAAATTCCTTCCTACACTCCAGCACTAACCTGGACTTGACACAGTAACTTGTCATTGCCATCAGTGCTGCCTGACTATCCACATAGATAGTTATCTCAGTGTCCCTCTCAACATTCTCCTCCAGCAATCCTAGGGCCTTGTAAATGCCTAGAATTTCTGCCTGGAAAACGCTGCAACTATCAGACAACCTGAAAGATCATCTGATATACGTTCCCATCTTTGAGCCATCCGTGAAGATAGCTCACCTTCCATGGAGCTTCTCTGCTTCAATCCAGAGGTCCCTACTAGGGTTTTCAATAACGGGAATAGCCTCGAAGTCAATTATAGCACCGACATAATCCGTTCGGGCGGCCAAAGATAATGTTTGACCATTCAACTTGACTTCATTAAGTAAGCTAGCATGCCTTGCTGTGAAGCTCCCTATTAATCCCAATTCCTTCAGTCTAAATAAGCCCCGCACAGCCATACCTCTCACGAATTCCTCAATTGTAAGAAGGTGGAGAATGATGTCCAGTGCTGCCTGAGGTGTACTTCTCATGGCACCCGTAATGCCAATTGAAGTACATCTCTGAACTTTAGAAAGAAGGTCCCTTTTCTCAACGCCTCCCACCATACCGAACAACCATAAGTGAGTATGGGTCTCACAACCGATGTGTATATCCAATATACAATTACCGGTTTTAGACCCCAGTTCTTCTCTATAGAGTTCCTGCATGCGTAGTAGGCATTAAGCCCCTTCCTGGCCCTTTTCTGAGTATTTCTCCTGCAAGACAATTTGCTATCCAAATAAATGCCCAGGTACTTGGCCTTCTTTGACAAATTGAGTTCCGCCCCATTCAAAACTGGTAGACTAAATGTCTCAACCTTATATCTCCTGGTAAACAGAACTAGTTCAGTCCTTTCAGGATTCATTGGGAAAGTTCTCGCAGCCCAGATTACGTGACCTCGCTGATCGTGGGTAAAAATTTACCAGAGACCAACAATACTACATCGTCAGTGTAGGCTACCATCTTCCTTCCCATGGCATCGAACTGTCTCAATGTGACGTTTATTGCCAAGAGCCACAACAATGGAAAAAGAACCCCCCTTGCGGTGTGCCCCTTGTTACAAGCTTCCTTATGCAAGTGTCTTCCATGCTCGAGTTGATAACCCTGCTGCTTAGCATCAAGGTGATCCACTCGAAGCTAGTGATTCCTCAATCGCCTCTATCCTAATGTTATTAAAGGCCCCTTTTATATCGAGGAACGCTGCCAAGGTGTATTCCTTATGCAGCAGATCCCGTTCAGTAAAACTCACTACATCATGCAGAGCACTCTCAACAGAGTTACCCTTAAGATAGGCGAGTTGAGCGCCGCTGATGGCCTTAGTTCCCATACTCCTCTTCAGATACAGATCGACCAGTCTTTCTATTGCCTTGATTAGAAAAGACGATAGGCTGATCGGTCTATAGTCCCGCTTTGGGTATGAAAGTGACCCTTATCTCTCTCTACCCCCTGGGAATATATCTCACTTTAAGACATTCCCTAAATATCTTCACGAGTAGTGAGATGACTCTATCGTTGACATTCTGTAACATGGCCGGAAAAATGCCATCTGGGCCCGGTGACTCATATGACCTTGTCTCCAGTGATCATCTCCTCTATCGCATCGATATCACCCTCCTCTGGCCCGGACTGTAGGATATCACTGACACTAATTGCCCTCCCATCAGATTTTATATCCTTACAGCTTGGAAAGTGAGTCCATTCAGTAAGTTGAGGGACTCCGATCCAGACTCCGTCCACGAGTTGTCCGCCCGTTGTATATATTCAGGTGCCACCAGGTCCTTGGATAATACCCGTCTAAATCTAGACAATTCATCCATGATGTCTGTTTCGCCCGTCTTATGTCCTTCTTATACTTAGTGAAGCTTTCCCCATAGCTGTCCAAATCAGTCTGACTCCTCGTCAGCTTGGCTCTATTAAACAGCCTTCTAACTGTAGACCGTTGGACCCATAGTTCCCTGGTCCACCATTTCGGCTGCCTTCGTTTGCCAAGATAAATCACCGGGCAACTGAGCTCAAAGCTACTCTTAATTACCTCCGTGAAATTATTCACAACTTCCTCGATACCCTCAGCTGAATTCCTCCAGCCTTCAGTATCCCTCAAATCCCTATCAACTAACTCACCGAAGGACTTCCAGTCAGTCCTTCTGGAGTTCCTATAAGGCCTTTCCCTCGCTTTCACAAAGTCAAGACTGAAGGATATCATGCTGTGATCCGAAAAGGAATCATCCATAGCCATCCTCTAGTCCTTAACTAATTCACCCCCTTGGTTCGCTAGTGTCATATCTATAACTGTTTCCCTATCTTACGTTCTGAATGTAGGATCATTACCCCTATTACATATATGAAGATTACAACTAGTTATAAAATCAAACACTAACTCACCCCTCTTGTTGATGTCCCTGCTTCCCCATTGGTAGTGGTGAGCACTCGCATCACATCCCAGAACCATGTACATTCCTCTCCTCCTGCTGTGCTCCACCAAATGCTGCAGAGCGATGCCACGTCCACTTTGGAGTCAATGAGAAGTCTTGTCAATTCGGTTGAGGACGCTTCATAGTGATGCAAATTAATTTGCACCTTTGGGTTTATCAGATTTGGCGTACCTAAATCTAATTATCCCAAAACCAGAATTGACAACTTCTCCTGCGACTCCAGCTTCTTCAGAGACTCCTGATCCACCGCGAATCTGAAGTCTCTGCCTTGGTTCTCCTTACAGGTCATTCACAATCTTCTATTGACCTGTAGCAAGACCTACATTCTGATTTTCCAATACTGTCAGAATGGTTTCAACCTCTGAAATGGGTGGAAGAAACTATTGGACGGATAAAGAGGCTCACACTTAGCAACTGCGTTTTTAAGAAATTCAAAAGATTTCTTATTACCGCAGTTGATATTTTTAAATCCATTCATCTAGTTCGCGCTTTTGAAGGATACCTTGTTCGGCCTTCCTCTTATGAGAGCGATCTCTTCAATGAGCTTGTGTTCAATCCGTCGCCATAGCTCAACGCTGATCCTCCCATCTGGATCAACATTGTAAATGACAGTAGCTTGAATACAGTTCTGCAACACTGATTCCTAAGGGTCCCAACGAGAGCCCTTAGCAGAGCTGGAAAGTGTGCGAGTAGCCTTTTTGGTCATCCCAGACCTGGTCCTTTTAATGACCCCCTTTTGGAGACCCTTAGAAGTACCGTATGGGTTTTGACCAAAAGCGCTCGAAGTGTAAGGCCGTATGGCAGAGATTTTAGCAACCCCATCAGTTGTGTCCTTATGGCTTCCACTGGCAGAGCTGCTCGACTTCTGACCTACTACCTTCTTATTTGTAGATAGTTGATCATATCCAGAACTAGCATCCCTGACAATCTTTTGCGGATTGCCAGATTTGCTGGCTGGTGCATGAACAGCCTTACTACCGGTAGTCTTTGGCTTGCCAGTCTTTACCTGCTGTTCCAAAAGGGTTTCAGGTTCGGCTAGTTCGCCGCTACCCTTATTTTCCGCTCCGGCACGAATCGTTGACGATATTGACCTCTCTCCTGTGCTCTCATGAGACACCTCTGGAGTGCTGTTCACATTCTCAATCAATCCTTCAGGATAAGATATACCCAGAGAGTCACAGACAGGCCCGTAGATCCGTTCGAATCTCTTAACGTTACTCCTGTGCTTTCTGACAAGGTGCCTGCAAGTGGCAATGAGCCCCTCTTAGCTATCTTATGCAGATAGATAAGAAAAGCTCTTGCGCCACTCCGAGCCTTTTCTTCTTTAGTACGGCATGTGACATCGGTTGTTCGGCATTATCATGTCTTGCCGAACAAAATTGACGCTAAACGTAAGACATCTTGAACCAGTCGAAACATCCCCCTGCTCCGACCTCTCTTGACTCTTAGCTCGTGTTGAGATCTCAGTGATCTCATGCTCATCTTAAGATCCAAGAGAAAAATCCCCGAGCTTCTGTGTGGCAAAGGAATCCCTCGAGATGCCCAGAATTTCATCCGTCTCTGACAGTAGGCCCAACAACTGACTTTCCTGTGCTAGAATATCTCGTTGGACCCCTATCATCAATAAATCGTCGTTCATATTGTCCGTGTCTATTCCGCCGCCCGGCGACCGTTCGTCTTCTGTCCTAATGGAATAATTAATTGAAAAATCTATTTTCGTCCCATGAGTATGCCAGTAAAAAGAAGGACCATATCTCGCAGTGACGGCGTGCGCTGACTAGGCTGAAGCTTACAACCAACCCGTGCCATAGGCATTGGAGGGGGGCTGTTAGTTTATTTAGGCACTAACTAACCATTCAGATCCTCGGCATTGCTCCAACCACCTTGACCTTAAAGTGCTCCGCATTTATTTGGTCCGCGAGAGACTCTAACACTCAAATTATGAACCTGTATGCAACATATACCAAAATGAACAGGTCATGTGCCTTATAACAAATTTCCCCTATCCGCCACCTGGGGATAGGAGTAAATGTAGCAAAAGACTCCACACATAGAACTTTACCATTATATGCAGTTGTTTTACACTAACAAAATACAATTGTTTTGTAGATGTGAGGTCACTTTATAATTACATTATGGTGTATACCCTTTGTTATTTGCGGTCTACAGGAGACTTTTTCTTGTTCGCATATTGAACAAAATTTTGTGCGCATATACATTTGGATAATGTGAACCAAGCAAAAAATTATGATTTGTTCAACAAGTGCTTTGACCACTCTAAACAAAATGGAAAAGCCAGCGTTGTTCTGCCGACGTTTTGTTCTTGTTCGATAACAAAGGGGCTCGTATAGACGTAGTTAGTGTTGACCTGTGTTATCAATTACAATGAAACTTAGTGCTATTGTATTTTCGTTTAATTTTAAATAAGCGATTTTTTACAATCTGGCAGCACTGTTCCAAAAAGAAAACAAAAATTGTCATCACTAATCGCACGTGTATTGTTGTTTTTGTAAATTAAATATTTTTTTAATTTGTCAATAAATTACTTTTGGCATAATTAAGTTTAAAATATTTTCGCCAAAAATACATAATTTAGAAAAATGAAAAGTTTGTAATTAAATAGATTTTTAGCGAAGTTTTTATTAAATTAGTTTCTATTGTTTAGAAAATAAAAATAGCCCTCAACATTTCTTTTTCACGGAGGATATCGGAGCCAATACGCGTTCAGAGGAAAATGCAAACGAATTTGAGGATGACGATACATGTTCAGCATCTTGTTTAGAACAGTTATTTAAGCATAAATATAAAATACATGATGAATCGGCCGTAACATTTGACACTAGTTATGTATTGAATTTAACAAAGGATGAGTATGTTAAAAAGCAGACAAAATATTTAAACAAAATTGCCTTCATTCAATATTTTTATTTCAGTTCTTTTACTTGCATAGCAGCTGGCCTGTCAGATGGATCGGTACGACTTTTTGATATAAATTCTGAAAGAGGCCTCTATATTCAACCTCCAGTGTCAAAAAACCCAAAAAAATTCCTAACCATATGTGGTATACGTTTTATGGATGAAACGCCAAATTTGTTATTAGTTGGTACCACTAACGGTCTCGTACGTCTTTTAGATTTACGAACACGTAATGAAGTTTCCCGTTTTGAGAATATACCTGCAAATAATTTGGAACCTAAAGATATTTTAGCCTTTGATCGTAATTCTAATAGTCGTTTATTATGCATGGGAACTGTACAGAAGGGCGATAATGTGAATTTGTTATTTTATGATTTACGAACATATAACCAGTTGTTCACATTCTTTGAGAGTCATCACGACGATGTGACCTCTTTACGTTTTCATCCACAAAATCCAGATCTTTTATGTTCAGGTTCCACCGATGGTTTGATCAATATTTTTGACGTTAGTGCAAATGATGAGGATGATGCAATTTTGACTACAATTAATACCGAAAGTACAGTTCATAAGATTAATTGGTAAGTATTGTTGTAGGAAAATTTTACAGATATGTTACTTGGGGATCACATAACTATTATAGATACACTTTATAGGGTGACTTATGTATGTACGTAAATCATTCAAATTTTCTTTAATAAGGCTATTATAAATTTGATTTAGCAAAATGTCCAAAACCATTTCATTCATAATTTACTATTATATTTATATTTATGGATGTATATAGATAATAATAATAATTTCAGGCATAAAAATAACCATAATCAAGATATAATTTCCTGTATAACACCTTCAAATGATTTTAAATCATATGAATTTGATGGCGATATAATAGCAGAATTCAAACGATTACAAATAACTGAAACAATTAAACGTAAAAATGAAGCAAATTGCAATCTCATCGATTGTCATAGTACTAGCGATAGCGGTATGATGCTTCTTACTGGTTCCAACTTAAATAATGGGTAAGTACTAAAAAAATAAGCAAAACACAAATTTTTAAGTATTACGAAATATCTCTCGTATGTGTAAATTCTTTTGACAAAAAATATGTTCACACCATAAATTCTAATAATTCTGGTCCGCAAAAAATTCTTTGTGCCGCTTCAAAAAAAAGAAAAAAAAAAAAAAAATGTGGTCAAGCCCGACCATATGATACCCCACACCATTGTGTATGTCTATCAAAATTCGTGGAAGGGTATTATATTAGGACAATTATGGACCGATACTTTTACTAAGCGTAAAATATAATATACGAATACAGAATATTAAGTTAATGCTAATATTTATATGAATTTATGCACTTTAAGGTGACCTCCGAATGTGGGCTTATATAGGAGCTATGGTAAATTATGGAGCGATCTCCATAAAATTTGGCACTGTGACTTCTACTTATATAAAACTTATTTGTTCGTGAAATTTGGCACACAGATTGATACTTATACAAAACATCTTTACACCAAATTTCATTAAAGTATTGTCATATTTAAGGCATGTATGATCGTTAATCCCCTATTCCGGGAGGATATTTGTTTTAGGTTTAGATGAAATAATGGACCGATCCTTTCAACAGGTTTCGTCCTTATATCATGAAAGTCCGACGTGCCAAGTTTCATTGAATTATCTTTAAAATTGACAAAATGGACATCCAACCAGACGGACGGACCAACGGACATCCTTAGATCGACTCAAACAATGATTCTGAGTCGATTGGTATACTTTAAGTTAGGTGTTGGAGGATTTTTTTTTCTGTTCGTTACAAACATCAGCACAAACGCATAATATATAAGTCCGTGACTTTTCGAATTTCCCTCGTAGTTATATGAATTGCAACACTATTCCCATCAAGTACCACCTGTTAATAGACTACTGTCAAATTTTGAGCAAGTGTCGTCATTTACTTTGCGTAAAAAATAGATTTTTTCGAGGTGCTTAAAATATGCATTTGTTTTTTCAATAATTTCATCGTTGGAGCTGAATCTTTTTCCACCGAGCCATTTCTTTAGGATTGGAAATAGGAAGTAGTCACTAGGGGCTAAATCCGGAGAATATGGCGGATGAGGTACCAATTTGTAGCCCAATTCATAGAGTTTTGCCATTGAGACTGCACACGTGTGCACCCGTGCATTATCTTGATGAAAAATAACTTTTTTCTTGGGCATATGGGGTCGTTTTCTTTTTAAATCCTCATTAAATCGGTCTAATAAGTTGGCGTAATATTCGCCGTTTATTGTTTTTCCCTTTTGAAGGTAGTCGATGTGGACCTGTCCAGCTATTGGCTATTTCATTACCAAGAATGTCACAGTGACCAGTAACCCAAAGGAGTCTTATTCTGTAGGCATCCATTAGCCTTCTCAATTTCTTACTGCACTCAAGCATTAATCTGGACCTAGCAAAATGACTTGTCATTGCTAATAGTGTTGCCTGATTATCCACATAGATAGTTACCTCAGAATCCCTTTCAACGTTCTTATCCAATAATCCTAATGTCTTGAAAATGGCTAGCATTTCTAGCTGAAAAACGCTGCAACTATCAGACAATCTATAAGACCGTTCCCATAAAGTAGATCCCGCCCCCGTGCCTACTTCCATCTTCGAGCCATCTGTAAAAACAGCACAGCCTCCATGTAGCTTTTCCGCTCCAGTCCAGAAGTACCCGCTAGGGATTTCAGTAGTAGTATTAACCCTGAAGTCAATTATAGTCCCGACATAATCCGTAGGGGTGCCATGGATAATGTCCGACCATCAAATTCAACATAGTCAAGTATACTAGCATACTATGCTCTGAAGTTCCCTATTAATCGTAATTCCTTCAGCATAAGTAAGCTCAGTACAGCCATTCCTCTCACGAACTCCTCAATTGGAAGAAGGTGGAGAATGGTGTCCAGTGCTAACTGGGGTGTTCTTCTTATGACACCTGTAATTCCAATTGAAGCACATCTCTGAACTTTAGAGAATAAGTTCCTTTCCCTAATACCACCCACCAGACCGAACATAGATAAATGAGTATAGGCGTCACAACCGATGTGTATATCTAATATACAACTATCGGTTTGAGACCCCAGTTCTTTCTTATAGAGTTCCTGCATGTGTAGTAGGCATTAAACCCTTTCCTGACCCTTTCCTGAGTATTTCTCCTCCAAGAAAATTTACTGTCTAAATACTGGCCTCCCCTGACAATCTGAGTTCTATCAAATTCAATACCGGTGGACTAGATGCTTCAACCTTATATCTCCCGCTGAACAGAACTAGTTCAGTCTTTTCTGGGTGGACCCCCAATCTGTTACTGTTGGCCCAAAGAGGCAGTTCTCGCAGACCTGATTGCATGACCTCGCCAATAGTGGGTAAAAATTTACCCGAGACCAGCATTACTACGTCGTCAGCGTAAGCTACGATCTTCCGTCCCATGGCATCGAAATGTCTCAATATATCCCCTTTCGGTGTGCCCCTCGTCATGAGCTTCCTTATACAAGTGTCTCCCATGTTCGAATTGATAACCCTGCTACTTAACATCAGAGTAATCCACTCAAATAGGAATTCACTTACACCTAACTAAGCAAGTAATTCACTGAACGCCTCTATCCTAATGTTATTAATGTTACTGAACGCCTCTATCCTAATGTTATTAAATTATTTTCTCTGCATCGAGAATAAGGAATCAATTTTTTTTAACTTTAATTAAGTATATCTCCTAAACTAAAGTTCAGAAAAAAAAAATAATTTTTTGCGCAACCAAACTTCAAAGTGTTGGCTTTAGTTTCCTGAAGATATAAAAAAGAAAGAGATAGTCATTCTGTACCAATTAAAATATAAAATTTATCAATTAAATTATAAAATTTTAATGAAAAATCGTCAGTCTTAGAGTTTTTTTCCAGATATAGTTCTATAACTTTTTTTATACTAAACCGATTTTGCTGATACTAAATAAATACTAAACTGCTTAGGAAAACAACAAACAATCTGGGTGAATTTCATTTAATTCGAGTTAGTAGTTTGAACGTGAGAATGATAGCCATAAACGAACATAGGTTAATCGACTCAGAATTTCTTGTAGACCAAGAGTATATATACTTTATGGGGTCTTTAATGATTATTTCTTGGTGTTATACAAGGAACGACAAACCTAGTATGACCTCTTTCACTACTAGTGGTGGTGAAGGGTATAAAAAGTAAAGATTTAAGAAAATTAAAAAAAGTGAAAGTCAAATATTCTACGTTCAGATGATGTATCGTGTTTAAAAAAATAATCTCCTTTTGAAAAACAATTATTCAAATAAGATAATATCACATCTGTTGACGTAAAAAAATCATTTTCTATGTATAATATTTCACCAAAATGGACACCAGTTTACATATGACAACTTAGTAAAAAATATGTTTCTTTATATTAAACACCGACGCCCATAGCACTCAGGAGCAGGGTTGTCAGATTTTTTTAAGCCTCTGTAGCCAAATTACTAATCAGAAATCGCCAAAAATTGCCAAATTAATTTTTTTAAAAGAAATGCTAAAAAATTAACTAAAATGCTAAGTGTAAATTTTTAGTACTTAAAATTTCGTATAATTTGCAAATTTTAACAAACTTCTGATAAAGGTCACGGTACTGATAAAGCTAATTCGAGTACGTTGAATTCAATGGCGACATCCGTTTTTTCGGAGTTAGCGCTCGTATTCATATTATTTGGGTTTAAATTTATTTATGGAAGTAGCGAATTAATTGAAAATTCGAAATAAAAAGATTAATATTTATGTATATTAAACATTAAATCGATTGAATATATACTCCAATCATAAGTGAAATCAGTTTTAGCCCGATTTTAAATATTTTTATATTTTTGTTTGAAAAGTTGCTCATTAGTAACACTATCTAGCTTGCTTACAGAATTATGGAAATATTTTTTTGTCAGTTTTAAAATTTTGTTTATTAGCGTTTAAAATATATTTAATAAGAATTCATTATTATATACTTTAATAAAATCTTAATTGTTTAAATTCAAAAATTAACCCCCGTATTCACAAACCAATTTCGAATTTAAAATACATTTTAGAGACAAAATTTGTATGAAAAATTTGATTTAAAATTATTAAATTTAAACTAAAAATATTAATTTTCCTGAAATCTGTTTTAGCCTTTCAAAATGAAATATCACAAAAATGAGCGCTTTTTAAAATTGTTAACATCACTAAATTCAGCGTCGTCTATTTAGTTTAACCCAATGGGTTAAAATACTGTTAAAAAATTAGTCTCATTTTCGAGCACATTGTAATTGAATAAAAAAAATACAACTTTAAAACACTTTTCTGACATATAGCTGCTTTTTAGGTCATCAACTTTTAAAATTTATTATATTTTTTAAAAGAATAATTCTAACATTATATAACAATATTGGTCTCCGTGTGGAGTCTTTACTTATTTACTCCCATCGGACGTGTCTTCAGGTGGCGGATAGGGGGGTTCGGATGTAAGGTTTCTGATCCGATTGTAGTCAATAAACTGGAGATCACTTACCATTGGTTACAGATCTCCATGTACTGACTATAGTCGGGTCCTACGCATTACATCTAAACCTAGAAACTCATAGAAGTTCTCGCGGACCAAATAAATTAAGTGCACTTTTAAGATCAAGGTGAGAGGTAGCAGTGCCGAGGATCTGTATGGTTAGTTAGTGCTTAAAGAAACTAATCGCTAACAGCTCCCCTCCAACGCCCATGGCTCGGGTTGGTTGTAATTTTAAAACCTAGTCCGCGCACGCCGTCACTGCGCGAGATGGTCCATTTAGTGCGTGCATAAGTGATAAGAACAAAGGATGTGGAGAAGAAGGATAAGGCAGTTTCAGTAGGAGTTTCGGACACTGACTCTGACCTTTTAAGAATTCACGAGGACATAATTGCTCAGGAGGGACAATTATTGAGTGAACTGGCCGAAACAGACGACCTCTTGGGCTCACCTGGAGACTCTCTCGGGGGGACGGGCACTACGGAGAAGTTGGAGGATCTTACTCTTGATTCTGATGAGGAACATGAAATAACAATGATTTCAGTTCACGCTCAGGAACGGAGTTCTCCAGCATCCGAGGTGTCATCCGCACGGGATGATGGACAGGTGGAAAATGCTCGGGAGAGTATAGGAAACGTGTCAGGGGTCGCACTGAAGTCCAAGGATAAAGACAATGATAGCAGCCAACCAAATAAACCTATCACATCTTCGGAACGATCGGTTGAAACTGGGAAGGTGGCTATCATTGCCAAAAAGGAGGATGATCGTAAACCATCCGGCAAATCTGGTGAATCAATCACCAAAGGAGCAAAGTCTGGAGACGACCAACCCTCTACCAGCAAGAAAGGTGCGGCGAACAACACTCTCAGCTCTCTTAAAGGTCTTCAAAAGAAGATGATAAAGAATGCTGGAAGTGGGGCTGGTCATAAGCCATCTGGCTCTCTTAAGGATCACCGTAAGGAGGTCGTTAAGAGAGCTAGGTCTGGCGATGACCAACCAGTCCCTACCGCCAAGAAGGCGAGCCACACACCGACTGGATCTCTTAAGGGCCCCCAAAAGGAAGTCATTAAGAGAGTTAGATCTGGTGACGACAAGCCTTCTACCTCGAAAAAGGCGAAGGAGTCGATGAAGCCGGCATATCTTCAGGCGGCTGTCATAGACCGTGCTGACCCAGATGGGAGGATTAGCACGGATCTATGGAGGTCAATTAAAGATAGGCTTATCGAAGAGATCGCCTTAATGAAAGGAAGGCCGGTTGAAGTGTCCTTCAAAGGCGCGGACTGGTCAAAGGGTGTCAAAACTGTTAATTGTGGTAATGAGAAATCACTTGACTTTCTCAAGGCCATGATTGCCAAGTGTGACAGCCTTTGTCCAGAGGCGAAACTGGATGTGATACTCGCATCTGAGTTGCCCCTGAGACCAGTAGTGACAGTGTGGATTCCACCATCCATAAAACCGGTGGAAACTATACTGACAGTACTGGTCAACCAGAACGAGGATCTGGATACAAGTCAGTGGAAGTTGTTAGCTTCTCTGACTTGTAAAGAGAATCTCGGAAGGAACTTCAGGTTTGCTATAGACCAGGAGTCTCTCAGGAAATTGGAGTCTATGGGGAGATTCAGGCGAATTTTATCCAAGGATCCTAGTGCTCCTGGATATATTCAGCGTGCGGATAACTCATGGACGGAGTCTTGCTCCGAGTCCTTGAGTTTACATATGGAAACTCATTTTCCAGGCTGTAGGAACTTAGAGGCAGATGTACAGGAGGGACGATTCTTGGGATTCTCGGAATGTGTATCTGATAGGGAACTTAGTGAAGTAGTTGGTGACATAGTCTCGATGGATAAGGTAGCATGGGCGGTGAACACCTTTGAACCTTACAAGTCACCTGGTCCAGACGGTGTTTTTCCAGCCATGCTGCAGAACATCAGCGACACGGCACTAACACTTCTCACTGAGCTTTTTAGTGTATGTCTTATTAGGAGATATATTCCAAGGAGGTGGAGAGAGGTTAAGGTAATTTTCATACCTAAGGCGGGTAAGGCTAGCCACTCGAAACCTAAGGATTTTATACCGATCAGATTATCGTCTTTTCTTTTGAAGATATTAGAGAGATTGATCGATCTTTATCTGAGGACGACAATTGACAACCATATCATCAGTGGGGCTCAACACGCTTATCTAAAGGGTAAATCTGTTGAGAGTGCGCTACATGATGTGGTGATTTACATTGAACGCGGCCTGCAGTATAGGGAGTACACATTGGCAGCGTTCCTTGATATAGAAGGAGCTTTCAATAACATTAAGATTGAGGCTATTAGAGAATCACTAGAATCATTATGCATTCAAAACTTCCTAATCGAATGGATTATTTTGATGCTAAATAGCCGAATAGTTTATTCGAACTTGGGAGATGCATGCATAAGGAAGATAGTGACTAGAGGAACTCCGCAAGGAGGAGTTCTCTCGCCCTTGCTATGGCTCTTAGCCGTCAATGTCATTCTAAGACAATTTGACGCAAGAGGGCGGAAAATCGTTGCCTATGCTGACGACGTGGTTATACTGATCACAAGTAAATTTCTTTCCACGATCAGCGACGTCATACAGTATGAACTTAACGAACTGTTCTCATGGGCCACTAGTAAGGGTTTAGGGGTCAACCCGGGGAAAACAGAGCTAGTTCTTTTCACCAGAAGGTACAGGATTGAGCAGTTTAGGCTACCGGTACTAGGGGGGTCTGAACTAAGACTGGCAAAAGAGGCAAAATATCTTAGTGTGTTCCTTGATAGTAAATTTTCTTGGAAGAGGAACACTCAGGAGAGGCTTAAGAGAGGTCTCAATGCCTACTACACATACAGGAACTCCATAGGTAAGAGTTGGGGACTCAAACCGATGGTAGTAAATTGGATTTACACCTCGGTGGTGAGGCCAATTCTGAGGAGTTCGTGATGGGAATGGCTGCAAGGAGCCTACTTAGACTTAGTGAACTAGGACTTACAGGATCAATCAGAATAGGACATTCCAAACTTTTAAACGAGGTTAATCTCGGTGGGCATGCCCTGGTTCCCTCTGGATCCACGGACTATATGTGCACGGAGGTCGATTTAGGGGAAAATCCTATACTGATTATTCTGAGTAGGAACCAATGGTCAGATAGGGAGAAACTATTCAGTGGAGTATCTGTATTCACTGATGGATCCAAAATGGATACAGGTACTGGTACAGGTGTGTATCTAGTTGATAGTTGTAGTGTGTTCCAGGCGGAAATTCTAGGTATTCTTAGGGCCACAGAATTAATTGCAGGGAACATTGAAGTGAATACAGAGGTAACTCTGTATGTGGATAGCCAGGCGGCACTGAAAGCCTTGAAAGGACATTTTGTCAAGTCTAGGTTAGTTAGCGACTGTAAGAAGGCTCTTAAGAGATTGATGGGAGATTATCATATCAGACTCTGCTGGGTACCGGGTCATTGCGAGATAAATGGCAATGAGGTAGCTGACGAATTAGCTAGGAACGGCTCAGCTTTGGATAGGACTGCAAGTGAAAGCGGTGTGAGACCACCTCTAGGCTTTTACTTCAGGTTAATTAGGGAGTGGATTCGGGATAGAACCAGTCATGCATGGAAACGTAGAACGGACTGCAGATTATCAAGGGTCCTATGGCCCAAACTTGATATAGCAGATACAAATCTACTTTTGGGCATGAAAAGGGAAAACCTGAAGACTATGATAGGTATTCTGACAGGTCATTGTCCCATAGGGGGAATGATAGGGAATTGGAATAGAGGTTCCTCCGGTCTTTGCAGAATGTGCGAAGATAATGATGAGCTAGAGACGGTGGAACATATCATATGTCACTGTCCATGTCTACAACTAAGTAGGCAGAAATGGTTAGGCAGTTGATTCCTTGACGAATTGGACAGTATATCGAGAATAGATCTCGATAGACTAATAGGATTCGTCATGGGAATAGGAGGTGGTAGTACTTTTTCTTTCCAGATTCTTCCTATTCTTTTCTATACTTTTCTTGGTCTCAGCTTTTTCTCTATCATTTTCCTTTCTGCTCTTTTCTATATCTCGTCTGCAGTTTCTTTCTATATTCTTTACGAAGGGACTCACAATGGACCTTTTGGTCTCCGAGTGGATGCACAAGCACTCTTCTGAGTGCTGTGCAACCCTTCCCTACCTACCTACCTACCTACAACATTGGTCCTATTAAATTTGTATTTATTATTTTAAAGAATTAATTTATTCATGAACGTTTATTTCATTGTGACCGAAACCATTAATATCATTAATACATTTGAAAGATGATGGAAAATAAATTATCAAACATTTGATACATAAGTAGTAAAATATATATTTTGGGGATAAAATTTCGTGAACTAAGTTGAAGCTATTTACAAATCAAGCATCTTCATTTTGCCAGATAGGCAAATACTAAAACTAGTCGATTTCTAGTAAGAAAATTAAATTGCCTATTTCATCAAATTTTAAAAATTAGCCAAACAAATCGCCACCATTTTATATATCGCCAAAAAATTCGCCATGTCGCCAAACGGAAAATTCAGTCGCCAAAAGCAATTAAACCGAGTGTTTTCGGCATTTCCACATATACAACACGAAGTCTAGCGAAGCTAAATAATTGAGAGCGAATAAAAAACAAAAAATCATTTAGTTTTGTTCTAGCTTTCAACAAGGCAGGTTAATGTCGCATGGTTAAGCTAAAACAAAAACAAAACACTTAACAAAAAGCGTAAAAAATTATTTTTTTAGATGTAATCAAGGCTGCTAGATTTGGGCTTTTGACCCCAAATTTGGGGACTTTTTGTTGAATAAAAGGATGAAAATTTTGGTTTGGGGGGGGGGGGATATTAAAAATATTTTGGAGAAATTATGTAATTAGATCTTTTGTTTAGTTAAATAAAATTAGAATTTGACAAAAAAGAATATAATTTTAAAAATGCTGTAGATACATATCATTATAATGAACTTGTTGAAACAGTCCTTAATACCCTAACGATCTTTACAAGCAACGCATGTGTAAAATGCGTATTTTCGACTAAGAGTTTAACGATCTTTACATTTTTTGACTGTTATTGCTTTTTAAGCTTAAAATCAATTCTCTGTGTGTGCGTTTGTTTTAAAATGACAAGGGAGACAAAACAAAAGGAAACAAAATCAAATTTATTTAGTTTACTTATTTTATAATATATATTATTATATATTTTTATTTATATTTTTTATAAAAAAGTGACTGAATGATTCAATATAGCCCAACCCAACCGACAAAATGTATATTTATGAAATTTGGACTAAGACAATATTTCTGGTTCTTTTTCATAATACATTATTATTTATTTCTTGACATATGAATATTATTATAATAACATGTAACATACATGTAAAAGGGACAAACGTACCAGAAATGGGTAAAAACTGGAAATAACATTTTTTAAACTTACTGAGCTAATTTTGATAAAATTATAAGAACTGTAGTGCGATTCAGTAACTTATTTTAACGATAATCGAATCGTTAAAATTAGTAAACAACAAAATTGTCGATTTAGTTATTCTCTAACACTTTTAACGATATTTGTTTGCGTCAACTTAAAGACAAAAATTTTTGTGTTGTTAATATATTGACAAAAATTATCCAAAAAGTCAACCCAATGATTCAGTCGTTGTTTTGTGGTTGTAGTCTGTGCTTCCACGTTAGGAGTAGTGGTCATTTTTGAAGAAAACCATTAACAGAAACACATCTTAACAATATCAAATACATAATTTAATCAATCACGGTCTTAAAATTGTTAAACAAACTTCGATTTGTTTCAAATTTATTTGTTTTTCTTTTTTATTTGGTTTTGAACCTTACTTTTATTTCGGAATTTTCTTGTGGAGAGCTGCCACACTAAATAATAGTTATATACAATCGTTTAAGAGTACTTAGTGAATCACACAATCGTTACTGCAAACAACAATTGCTATTGACAAGTTTTGCGATTGTCGAATCGTTAAAAGTTACTGTATCGCACTACTGATTCATTTATTTACAAAAAAAAAAAAACAAACTAATGATTTGTCATTTGTAATTCTATAATTATAAGAAACATGTATTGTATTCTTCATTTGTTTTAAGATTTGAAATAAAAGTTATACCAACTACTAACATTATATTTTTCGAATACCAAGGCAATAAAAAAATCATATCAATGAAAATAAATGACCGACCTGACTATTTTTTTCAAATTCATAAAGAGTTATTTTTTCTTTTACAACGTATTTCATTACTGTGTATTTACTTTTTTCCTGCAAAGCATTATTACAAAAATGGCAGCCAACTTAGAAAAATTAACGACCTCATTTTTTTTTCTTTAAAAATGTATTCTATTGCTCATTATTATTTGATTTTCTTTAATAAAAACTTTTGCTTTCATTTCTCAGAGACAAAAAGTACCATTGGAAGATCGAAAAAATATCACAAGATCATCCTTTTTAATTTACCCATATAGGAAAAGGTATCTTTAATTTCATTTTTCTATGTTCAATATAAATATTAAAAAGTAGCGGAGGAGTGTATAATGTTAAGTCTGGAAGGGGGGCACAACAAACCCTTCAGGGGCGGAGCTAAGGGGGCTCAAAGTTAGGTACCTCTGACATAACAAATTTTTAATCGCCTATGTTTTTAAAAGCTTTAAATCAAAATCTACGGGCCTTCGGAAAAATGTGGATTCTATAGCCATAAATGTAAAAAATCCCATTTTTGATTAGTTTTTTTGGGAATTCAGGAAAACCCTACCCCTGATTGAAATTTGGTTAACGCGCTTTTATTTACATTAATAAGATCCACATTTCTTGCAAATTTCATTAAGATATCTTTATAAACAAATATGTTATTACAATTAAAAAATTTTTATTTTCTTCAAAAACCACAAATTGGGCCTTTTGTTTGGTTTATTTCTAAATAGCGAAAGAAATTTTAAAAATATGTATTCCAAATTAAGCTTATCCTTTAGCATATATAATTTCCGAACTTTTGCAAAAAGATTCAAGTCAATATCATGCCTCATTTCAGAAATATGCGCGTTTAAACTTTTATATTTCGAATTTATTGTATATATGACTATATTTTTACAAACTTGCAACTTTTGCCTTTAGTTTTGCGTGAATAATTACTTAGAAAATTATGAATATTTCTGTATATTTTTAATAATATCTATACACAAAATATTTTTATAAAAATAATTAATAAAAATTTTTTATTTTTAATAGCGTTGCTACATTTCCCAAATTTAAGTAAATCTTTATCCTTTTCTAAGCATTCATATATTTCTATCAATAAATTTAAAACAACAAAACAAACAAAAAATGTCAAGTAACTCTATTAATACCAGTTATTTTTGATGTAATTTCGAAATTTCCGAAAAACATTCTTGCTGTGTTTCCATCATTTGTACTACCACCAGTCAGCAGAGGTTTGTCGATGTTTAATCCCGACTCTTCTCTGAATTCATCCTGGATTCTACTTTTCTAGGATATTCTAAGTGTTTTTAAATCCTCGTTGTTTCTGGTAGGTTTTGTTAAATTTTCTGGCACACTTCTATACTTTAAATCATATGCTATGTGCAGAAAATGCTCCATGAACCGTATTCTGGCATGAAGTGGAGATATTCCGAAAGACAGAAATTCTTCATTAATACTCCTTGCTTTACCAATATCCGAAAATTGTGTTCAAAACATACAACCTCGTGTATTTTTCTAAAAATGGAAAAAGTGAATTTCGAGTGCTCATTAAACATTATTTTTTGGGAAAAAAACCGTCAGTCAAACCATGGAAAAGCTCGATAAATACTATGGGGACTCTGCACTATCGATTTCAATGGTAAAAAAAGTAGTTTACTGACTTGTGTTGTGGTCGCACAAGTACAAATGACGCTGAACGTTCTGGACGGCCAATTGAGGTCAGTACACCCGAAAATGTCGAAATAAAACCACGATATTGTGTTGGCCGACCGAAGAGTAAAAGTGCGTGAGATTGTTGATACCATAGGCATTTCATATGGCAGTGTGGTTTCGATTTTAAATGATCAGCTGGGTTTAAGACAGTTGTCTGCAAGATGGGTGCAGCGTTTGCTCTCAATTGACCATAAAGGTAAACGTGTGACAACTTCAAAGGATTGTTCGGAGTTGTTTAACCGCAATCCGAGTGAGTTTTTGCGGCGTTTTGTAACTGTGGATGAAACATGGATCCATTACTTACGCCATATTCTCCGGATTTAGCCCCTAGTGACTACTTCCTATTTCCAAACCTAAAGAATGGCTCGGTGGAAAGAGATTAAGCTCCAACGATGAAATTATTGACCAAACAAATGCCTATTTTAAGGACCTCGAAAAATCCTATTTTTTACGCAAAGTAAATGGCGACACTTGCTCAAAATTTGACAGTAGTCTATTAAAAGGTGGTTCTTGATGGGAATAGTTTTACATTTCATATAACTATGAGGGAAGTTCGAAAAGTCACGAACTTATTGATTCGCCCTCGTATATACTTACATAAGTTCATGTTTCTAGATTTAATATAATATAAAATTCACTTTGAATAAATCGTATTCCAAGGAATTTCTAACTTTTCATATGTGTATGTTAATAAAGAAAAAAGAACCAAAAGTAGATAAGATTTTTACAAAGTACCAAGTTTGCATTTGTCATTTTTCGATAAGTTACAAATACGATATAAATCTATATATTTTCTGGTTATATGGTGCAAAAAATACAAAAATACAGATTTTGACCGTTTTCACCTAAAAAGGCCCTCCCCTTATTTTTTAAATGAATAAATTTTATTGTATCTCTATTGGTTTAGGAAACACAAGATTATCTATTTTACCCGTTTTACCTCTTAAGCAATCGATGTCATGATGATGTCATGTACATATGCAGAGAACTTATTTTTGTCACTTATGCGCGATTTTTTATTTATTTTTTTTTTTAAAGTTAATCGAAAAAAAAATTAAAATTTGTCCTTACAATAGAGCGAAAAAAATATAAATAAAATGTAATTATCTGTTGTTTTGTTTTAAATGACAGTAAATCACAATTTACATTTGATGTTTTTTTTTAACATTATTGCTATTGTTAAAATCTCTCATAATTAAAAATTTCTCAAAGAGAACACGACATATTTTGTTGTTGTTTCATCCTTCCAATTCAACTCATTTTTTTTACACAGTTTGCTTTGTATTCTTTTGTTTTTTATTTCAGTAGTAATGTGAGAGCATGTATTACAAACATTTCTGTGAATTGAAAAACAAATGTTTTGATGCAGATGTCTAGTATGAACTTCTAGAGGCATCTTATCTCATTAATATCCTGTACCTGAATGAGTCGAATTTTATTTTTAATGCTTAAAGAGTTGCAGTTTCTTCCTTATTTAAATTAAAGTTTTAAAAATAATCGTTTTAAAAATAATAAAAATTTAGGGATATGTTAATGACAATATCAGAAAGTTGATCGTGAATTTTCACTCTTTCAGAAAAAGAAAGAAAAAAAACATGTCATTTTACAATTTCTTAATGTTCGTTTCGTATTATATTTTTTCAAGTTTTTTTCAAGTATAAACAATAGTGAAACAGAAGTTTTGCCCAAATATCCCTGCTGGATATTACCTTGGTTAATATCAATAAAATCTGTTGCCATAAATTTAATTAGGCATGTTAAATAATTTTAATTCTAGTTATGTATAGTACCAATTCCTCTGATCTGATGGTAAATCTGAATTTAATATATGTATATGTATTTGTATACGTAAAGTGGGCGTTCGAATAAAACATAACACAAAATTTTCGTAACAACTCTTACTGCCGTTAATTTTAAATATATTTCTTGATTATAATATCTTCTAGAGACATGTAAGATTTAACAGCAGATCGAATTCTTGAAATCCGGTCGTTTGTCCGCATGCAGATGGCAATCAATGAAAAATTATTTAAAATCAGATTTGACTCTCCTAACTTTTTTTTTTGAACTTAATAGAAAATGTTGATTGAATTAATTTTGACAATAGTATTACATTTCATGGTAATGAAAAAGTTTAACAAGGACTTAAAGAATGAGATGAAACTTCAGAAAAAGAAAAAGTCACAAGAATGAATTTCAAGCCCAAAAATTAGAGAAGCTCCTAAGAGCTATGGCAAACATGTTCGGAAGCGTAATGGCACGTTGTGTTCAGTTCTTCAAAATCAAATATGAGCCATGTTATAGTCATGCCTAAGCTTTAGTCAATCAAAGCTAAACAAAATTTAAATAAATGCTGAGAAAAACCCTGAGGCAAAGAATGATCAAAGCTCTTCAATAATAAAAAATAAAAATGATGATGACACTCCTGACATGTAAAAGTGTTTTTAACATTTTCTGACCAGATTTAGAATTTTGCCGTTACAGAAGAAGCACCTAGAATTGGGAATGTTACTTTAGTCCCACAGAATATTAGTTATTTAAGCTACCCAGAATTTTGGAAACTGTAAAGGAATGGATCTAAGTTAAAAGCGAATTTAAGAAGGCCCCAGCAGTTCTAAATTTAATTAAATACTTTACATTTTAAAAAATACTTTACATTTTTTTTTATATATTAAATGCAATTAATTTTTACATAAAATGATATATTGGAAAAATCTGGAGAAGAAACGCTACAAGTAGTTGATTTAATTTTAATCCTAACTTATTCAATTCATCTCTTGTAAAAAAATGTTATATTTTATTTGAACGCACCCCTTTTGTAGTTATGTAAAAATATTCACCCCAAAATGATCTCTATAAAAAGAAAGAACAAGAAAATACTTGATAAAAAACAGTAATTATTTTGAATGATAAAACTTTTTTTAAGTGGGGATTTTTGAGGAAATTTATTTAAAATTTTGGGGTTGCCCAAAAAGAGTATGTAGCAGCACTGGCTGTCACAAAAACTTTCGCAACAAGGAGCGTAAACATACCAAATACACTAACACTGGTTTATATAAATAAAAGTATTAAACTCAATGTAACAAATATACATTTAAAACAGGTAATCTCAAAGAATAATAATCTCAATAATTTTTGTTTTTCCTTTTTTTTAACAGTCGAACACGGTTGTAACGAACTCGAAGGTTCGTTATAAACTTAGTGTAAATATATCCGAATAAATACCAAAAAAATTTGTTTGATAACAAAATATACGTATTTTATTACGGCACTCATATTTTTTAATTAAAGCATATTTCTTTCTTTTAAAAAAGTGGTGTATTTATGATTTCTAAATATGTATTATTAGTTTCAACATATCAGGAAGAATATTTTTCTGCATTCATCAGTCATTTGATATGTGCCAAATTGAGATTAATTATATTTTTATACTAATGTTTTCAGCAATCTTCTAATATTTAATTTTTAATTCTTTTATAATTTCAGTTTATTTTTTTTTTTATTATTATTTTTTTTTTTTTTTTTTTTTTTGATATTTTCGATTAATGCATATGCGTTATGTTAAAAATATCAACAAGTATAAATATAAAATTCCTTTTTTATTTTTTCCCGTTAATTTAAATTGAAATTAATAGAAATTATTTCTGTTAGTTTTTGAATTTTTCAAACACTTTTTTTTTCAAATATCTAAAACTAATATTTGTTGGAGTTCCTTATAAACGTAATTTTTTGTGTGAAATATTTTTCTTGGGACTATTTGCTTATAGAAAAAGTTCGCTATCAATTGGAGTAGAAAAGTGTTCGCTATAGACATAGTTCGTTATAACCGTGTTCGACTGTATTAAAAAATAAGTGCATGTTTTTTGTATATTTTGAATTTTTAAGTGATTTCTTTAAGTGCATATTTTCAAAAAATAAATGCATAAAAATCCGTCGCCTATTAATTAGATTAAATTATTTAAAGCTCTAGTAGTTAGTGAGTTCTAACTATAAATTGCAAAATGTTAATGTATTAGCTCTACAACTAGTTCCAGAACCCATGGCGTTACGACCAATGTTTTTTGTTCGAAATTGTCACCGCTACAACTAGTTCTGTGAAAGTGTTTCCTGCCTGTACCCATTCTATGGAATGGTTCTAGTAATAGTTTTTTAATCAATAATTGTCACATTCGGAAGCATTAGGGAACGCTTCAAGAACCAGTTATAAAATCAATGTAGTGAGCCATTTCCTAAAGCCACTTTTTAAAACCAATTTGTCTAGATTCACACACAGCAAATTTTTCTTGCCGAAATTATTCTTTTTTTTTTTTTTCTTTGAACATGCACTTACGTTCACACCCAAAATTTTAAATTAAATTTTACTTTAAATGCTTTGATTTGTTTTTGTTTTGAAGTACAAAAATGAAAAACAAAACGAATTTCGAAGTACAGGCAAGTTTGCCTTATGTGAACCTATACTTTAATTTTGTTAAACTCTTTTTATTTTGAAATTTTTGTGATTTTTTTTTCAAGTTTTTTATACAGTTCTATGAACTAATTTGGGAATCAGTAATTTGTTCATTGACGTGATGTAGAAATAATACAAAACTAGCTCTAAAGCATTAGTTCTCAAAAACATTCTTTAAAACTAGTTTAGTATCACAATACGATTCTACTACATCAGTGCCACAATAAGAGCATCAAAAAAACCCTACTGTCTTAGAAGCCCGGTTTACGGTTTAACCGAAAAATCTCATTTTTGAAAAAAACCGGTTGTTTGGTTTTGAACTCTTGAAAAAAACAGCTATTGGGGTTTCAGTAATTTAAAATTTTTAACAAAAAAATATTTTTTGTAATTTTTTGAAACAAAAACCTTATTTTATACGTGCATATGTATAATTTTTCAATTTACATCAAACGTTATAAATCATAAATTTTAAAGTACTAATTTTTTCGTACGCACTCAATAGTTCGATTTATTTTAATCTCTATTTTTAGTCATGTAATTTTTATTATTTTTAATTTTTTGGGCTCTTTCTGAGTAAAATTACGTAAAAAGTTCAATAAAGTGTTGTTTTAAAAAATCGATTTCGAATAAAACCTAAACCGTCAGGGTTTGTAATAAACCGGAAACCGGTTTTGGATACTCTAGTTGCGGCACCACTAGTTCGGATTACAACAGTTCCAGAACTAATGATTTTAGAACAAAGTTATAAATTCCTTTCATAACTTATTATCTTTATTTTTATGACAAAGACTCATTTAGGGCGCAAAGAATGATAATGAAGGCTTTAGTAGGCCTGAAAATGCATTTCATTGTTAATGGCTAAATAATTTCTTTTTATTTTAAAGTCCCGAGAAACTGTTTTTCTTGCGATTTCGAGGTAGGAAGGGAAAAAATGTTAAAGTTCTTCAGTTTCCTTACAGCGATTGATAATATCAAGCCTGGTTGATACATTTTGGCCAAAAAATATTTCGATTTTTTTTTTTCGCAAAATGGGTCTTTACATTTTCGTTATGAATAAAATATAAATAAATTCTCTGGAAGACATTTTGTTCCTCGGGAGATTTTTTGGTGATGGACAAAGCTTTTGCAAGCGTGTTTTTTTCTGTATTTTACTCATATATAAATAAAAGGTATTTTTTACCTTATAATGTTTGCAAAAAAAATATCAAAATAATCCCATGATGTACTCTTTTGGATCAAAATTAAATAGTTCGAATAAAATTAATACTATACATTAATAATTTCTTTTTCTCTCCCTTTATTTTAGTGCAATTTTACGCTCCTGTACGGTAAAAAATGGACAGCTAATACCTTATGCCAATTTTGAAGGCAATAAACAAATAGTTCGTGAAAGTATATTCGACGCTAAAACGAATATTTTAATAACTGCTGGCGAACGTGGTTTTGTAACACTATGGACTCCTCAGACATGTCATACATCAGCAACAAGCAGTTCGGGTACTTTGAAAATGAAAACCAAGAAGTCGAATAAATACACACCTTATTAGAAGTAAATATCATTTATATAATAGAATATAGAAACAATTAAGGCTACGAATTTTTAAACACAAAGCTATTATTATGGTTTATATCATAGTATAATTAACTAGTAAAGAAACTAGCTCTCTTTTTTACAACTACAACAAGTCCCCACTCTTCATATACATGTGCTTTGTATATTCAACACACTTGTGAGAGATGTAAACAAAATAAAAAATTACCAAAATTGTCTTTCCAAATAACGTTTGTAGCACTTTTTTCACACATACATAATATTTAATTATTTTATATTTAACTAGTTAACCCGGCAAACGTTGTTTTGCCATATAACTTATTTCTAGTGAATATTTTGTTTTTAATTAAAAAATAACGAATGTATAGTGTGTGGGGATGGGAGGGCGTACTTTTACCCTTTTTACGCCGTAAATGTTAAAATTTATAGCCTTTAGTTCCTTCAAGACTTGAAATTGTTATCATCGGATAATTAATTAAGAAGACATGGGTAGGGGCACCTTTGCCCGTTTTGCACCTAACTTCCTAAAAATGTATATCTTTAAGTTCCTTTCACACGTTACAGTGTTTGCATGCCAAATTTTAAGAAAACCGGTTGATTAGTTAAGAAGATATAGGGATAGGGAGCTTTTATCCCTCTTGAATTATTTCCCGCCGTAAATAATAAAAATTATAGGCCATAGTACCTTCCATATGATACATTATTTGCCTGCCAAATTTCAAGGTAATCGGTTTATTAATTAGGATGATATAGGGATGGTGAGCTTTTACCCCTTGTGGCGATAGTGATAGGAAATATACTTTACGACCTATTCTTATATCTAGTAAAAACTTTTCTAAAGCAAGAGCGTTTATAACATTGGTATTTGTTGTTGCCTTACCCGTAGTAGAATTCTTGAAGAAAAGGATTTTAGAAGAATAGGTCTGTCTAAAATGCAAAGGCCATAACTACTGAAAAATCAGATGTTACTGGGTTATAATATACTAGCTCAAACTGCATCTACGGAAAAAAAATTATATTCATATCTCCAAAAACTATACCAATATTAACAAAAGTCAAAAGGCCGCAACTTCAACTTCATAAATGAAACAGTCTTAAATTTTGTAACAGTTAAGAAAAAATTGGTTTAAAGAGTATTTTATGCTTTATATATTTTTGCTTTAAGTGAGCGATTAAAAATTTTACCTAATTGCTTAATTTTAAAACAAGAAATTAAAAATTGTGGTTACGGCATTTTGCATTTTCATAATGTTAGATTAGGTTAAAAAGGGCGGCGTTTTTACGCCTTCACGCTGAGACCATCCGGTCCAGTGTAATCCCTTTATAATTACCAGAGAAAGGCTAATAGAAAAAGAAAGACCTTAGTAGAATAAGTCACTAGAATAGAAAGAAAGGTAAAAGAAATAAAATAAAAGTGTGGAACCTAAGACCCATCAATCAAACCTGATTACCTCTAAGCCACATTATTCCCATTACGAACCTTATAAGGTTCCTGAGTCCTTTATTCGTAACCTCCTCTAGTTCGTGTAAAATATTTCTTCCAAACCACACCCTCCATGGAGCTTCTCCGCTTCAGCCCAGAGGTCTCTACTAGGAATTTCGATAACGTGAGTTGCCCCGAAGTTAATTATAGTTCCTACATAATCCGTTTGGGCGGCCAAGGATAATGCCTGACTATCAAATTTGACTTCGTCAAGTATGCTACTGTGCCCCGCTGTGAAGCTCCCTATTAATCCCAATTCCTTCAGCCATTCCTCTCACGAACTCCTCAATTGGAAGAAAGTGGAGAATGGTGTCCAGTGCTGTATGCCCAATGGAAAAGTTCTCGCAGCCCAGATTGCATGACCTCGCTGATCGTGGGTAGAAATTTACCCGAGACCTGAGTTCCCATACTCCTCCATAGATACAGCTGGATTAGTCTTTCTATTGTCTTAATTAGAAAAGACGATAGGCTGATCGGTCTATAGTCCTTGGGCTTCGAGTGAGTCGTCTTACCCGATTTGAGTATGAAAATGACCCTTACCTCTCTCCACCCCCTGAGGATATATCTCACTTTAAGACATTCCCTAAATACCTCCACGAGTAGTGAGATAACTCTATCATTACCATTCTGTAAGATGGCCGGAAAATTCAATCTGGGCCCGGTGACTTATATGGCCCAAATGAGTTTACCGCCCATCTTACCTTGTGTCCAGTGATCATTTCCTCTATGAAGCTTTAACTATAGCTGTCCCAATCAGATTTGCACCACTGATAGCCTCTTTGGGTTTATCAGATCTAGCATACCTAAACCTAATTACCCCAAAACAAAAACTGACAACTCCCTCAGTGATTCCAGCTTCTTCAGAGACTCCTGATCCACTACAAATCTGAAGTCTCTGCCTTGGTTCTCCTTACAGGTCATGGAGTTCACAATCATCCATTGACCTGACTACACACGGAGTCTTCTGCTGTAAAAAAATTAAAATGTAGTTACAGCCTTTAGCATTTTAGGTGACGATATGTGAGTTCATCCGGCGACAAATACATTTTTTGTAAATAGTACACAAACGTAGTCATGTTCAAAACAGTTGAATAATTTTTTTAATATTATTGACTTTATTGAAACCTTTATAATAAGGAAACTACTAATATCACAGTATTAAGGAAAAGTTTTCAAAAAAAAAAAAAAAAACTTATACATACTTAAACATTATAAGAAATTTTAAAAATAACTATCAATTATTACTCTTTAAGTAAAAAAGAGTCTTAGTGATTGCTTAGCAAATTTCTTATTATTTCATACATAGACGTTCTGCATTTTCATTAAATGATAGAGTTCCCTTACAAATAAATTAAACATTTTATGCTTAAAGTTTCTATGCAGTATATCAGTAGAATATATGGGGTGTTGGTTATGAATCATTTTCAGAGTTTTATTTTGTATTATCTGTAATTTTCTTCTGTAAGTTTTAGCAGCTTTATTAAACCAGACTTGGCATCCGTAGATCAAAATTGTTCGAATACACATTTAGTAAATAAGGATCTTAAAATGTTATTATCCCTTTCGTAGCTTTTATTTTTATCTACCTCAGAATACAAATTACCATGAGGGCGGGAATTACGTGCATCATATTGGGGTATTTGTCTTGGCAATTCAGGAAAATGATGATCGTCTTGGTTAAAATACGAAACAGTTCTTCTGCTGGTCACCCTAGTTCTAGATGTTAGCCGATGTCGGATTTCTAAATATTCGTGACGACTTGGGCACTTTGTGTCATCAGCTGTATAGTTAACATTCTTTAGGTTCTTTTTTATGCAGTTGTAGCACTTATAAATCATATATACTACCATCACAATTAACATTGTTAAGTGAGCAAACTGAATGTCCATACATTGCACGCTTGGGACATTGTGTGGGACCTTGGGTACCTTTTAGAGGTTTTCTACAATATACAGAAATATTAAAAAATATCTTATTTTCATAACTTCTCTTTTTGAAACATGTTGACGATCAAACTCGATAAGATAGAGTGCGTCATTTATACTGGATCTCTTTGTTACTAGTTCCTTAATGCTTACCGGGTTTATATTGAGCGAGCTAACAAATTCTTCGCCAATTATCTTTGTGTCCAGTTTTGGCACGCCAAATAAAACCAATTTAATAGTTTTTGCCTCCTTATGTGTATAATAATGGATTATATATATATATATGTATATATATATAACGAGGTTGATGCAATTTTCGTACCAATAGACATTTGTTTATAAGTATATTTATCCCCAATTAATCCGATCACATTTGAAAAACTGTGGGTAGATTCCACCATCATTGGTGGAATCTTTTCTTTGACAGCAACTGCTTCTTCTTATTCTTCGTCTGCTGATACCTTCTAAAGTTTTTGGCACCTTGAATTTAGGGCTATTGCCCCAATGCTTTCTTCTTTTTTGAGCAAACATTTCTAAACAAAAGAAATTTAAATCAAATTTAAGTAGTTTTTTACACTTTTTAATTTAAAAATTCAATTAATTTTTTCTGGAGCAAAATTAAAAGCAAGTTTTTATCTTGTGGCAGAGATGCCTGATAAGCTGTATAAATTATCAAGGAACAATATTAAGTAAAAATGATTAACCATCCAATAGCAATTATTGTTTCAGAAAAACATATTTCATTAGTTTCTATTCCATGTGTACTTCAAAGTGAAATATGAAAGGAAAGAAAAAAATCTTTCAGTTAGTCATACTGAACGATAACGAACGATTTACCAAAATTAAATATTATTCCCAACAAAAATACCCAATTTTAGGAATTTTTATGAAAATTTTTCAAAAATAAAAAATTTTAATAAAATCAAATATATCAATATCAAAATATTTAATTAATTAATTAAATTGAATGTTCTAACTCGGCTCCGATTCTTTTTTTTTTTTTTTTTTTTTTTTTTTTTTTGTTTTAATCATTGATAGTACTTTTAACACTGCAAATAATGATGTAAAAATTTTTGTTATTAAAAAATTGGGTAAAAAGAAAAAATTATTTAAGCGAGGCCACTTTTAGACATACCACAGGCTTAAAAACTTTTTCGCCCTGCCGAAGGCCGCTTGTTTTTGTAATGTAAAGAGAATGTCGGTAGCGGACAGCACACTTTTAATAATTATGAAAGTGTGCTTAAAAAATTAACAAAAACAAAGAAAAAGAATTAATTCTGAGTCAAATATGTACTATATTCATGAAAATTTATTCATTGTATTATTTGTATTTCATTAATTTCAGTTTATATTTTTATTTACCATCCGACATCTCCATACAACCTTTCCTTACAGGGATTTCAATTGAAATTTTTAAATTGTACTAAATAGATGTTAAAATTGTACCAAAATAGAAAATTGTTATAAAATTATCACTTGAGGATAAGAAATGCTATAGAACTCCCGAAATAAGCTTAATACTTTCAAGTTATTTTCATCGACATAAAGAAAATAGCCAAGTTTTGTTGCTAACGTTCATAGGCAATTTCATACAAAATTTAATTATATTAAGAGTTAACGTGTAGAATTATACATGTTAAAATTAACGTCAATAAAAGTGCTCGCAATTTGTGAATAAAAATACAATTATGAATATAAGAACGACAAGAAATGAAACAATATAAAAATAAAATTAAATTCAAATAAAAAATTTGTTAATTTTTCATTTTATAAATAACGTGTAGTTTAGTAGTACAATTTACAAATAAATATAAAGTACTCCCAAATTGGGTTAATGTCGTTTTTTTCAAACAGTCAATATTAACACTCAGCGGGAGCAACTATACACAACTATTATTATTTAACCTTTAATCTTTTGATGAATTATAATGGCAATTGTAATAATGTGTGTATTATTATTAGTTCTTATAGATTTAGTAGGGATAGTCTAGGAAGAGAAAGAAATACAAATATTTCTTTCAATTAGAGATAATTGAGTAAGGATTTATTTTCACCTTTTTTCAAGATAGCCGCACGTAGAACAAATAAGTATTTACGTGTGATTTTCTTTTCACAATATTTTTTTTTAGTTTGAGTTACAATTCAGGGGTAAGTATTTAACAGAGGTAGCGTTCACTTTACGGTAGTTAAAAAGCAGGTAAGTGTTAATTAGGCTTTTTAATTAGATGACACTTCGATTTTGGAGGAAAACCCGAAGTTTTGTAGATTTTGTAACCAGTGCTATATAATTTTCAGTAATAATAACGTTCTATTACGATATTAACTTCTTGTAACAGAATTCTTGTAACAGAATGCTTTCAAAACTAAAATTATACTAATGCTATTATTATAATAATTATAAAATTTTAAAAAATTAAATTTAATTAGTATCCAAATTGGACAGCATTTATATACATTTAGATAACAAATTATAATTCCTGTCCATAAATGCTTTTTATTTCTTCTTTAATCCTATCATAAATATCCTTCTTAATATCTTCGTAGTTTTTATTAAACAAACAAAAATAAAAAACTGAGATTGGTGTCAAGTACAATCATAGTGCCTTGTCTTTAACTTTAAATTGTGCCAAGTTGGTCATTGGTATACCTTTGTACTTTTCAGTCTCGAATTGTACCAAAAACAAATTACAATTTTACCAACGTTGACATCCCTATTTCGTTATGAGGTCAAATCGAAAATGACCCTTACTCCTAGCCTACACGTAGTCATTTTATGTTGTAAATTGTCAAATTCTATCTTTCTCTTTTAAATGTTTAAACGCAAAGTTGAGCAATAATAACTCTTCGTCTACACGAAGACATTTTATTTCATAACATTAGAAATAAGGGCGGCAGAATAACGGAAAAACAATTTTATTTCTAACTTTGTGTTAAGGGGTGGAGAAAACGAACATGAGAAATTTATATGTTAAATTGTCTTTTTTTTTATCGCAAATTTTAATTTATTTTCCCATTTTATTTTTTATTTGTCTTTTAAAAACAAAATTAATTATTTTGCACTTTTCTTCTTGTTAAAAATGGCAAAATTTTAAAATGGAACAATAAATTTGACAGCTTTTGTTACCCGACTACTTTTTTGAAATCTTAAGTAAACTTTTAAATTTTTGTTTAATGGAAGATTATTTTCCTACAATTTTAAGGAGGCAAAAGTCATCCCAATTTCCAAGCCAGGTAATAATGCTAAACTACCTTCCAGCTATAGACCAATAAGCATACTAAGCCTATGGATAGTTTTTGATAAAATAATAAATAAGAGAATTTTAGATTTTTCTGGTCTAAATAATATTATTCCGCAAGGAGCTCTCTACTGTACATCAACTAAAAAGAGTAGTTAATTTTCTTAAAGCAAACAAAAGAAATCGTAAGAGCTCTGGAGCTATTTTTCTTGACATCGAAAAAGCCTTCGATTCAATATGGCATGACCGTGTAATTTTTAAACTAAATTCCTTCAATTATCCAACATATCTGCAAAATATAATAAAGAGTGTTTGAGTGTTGATCTAACTTATTTGTTGTATCTATAAATAAGACGTTATCTAGTGTTATATAGTATATATATATATATATATACATAAATTTATTAATTAAAAAATTTTTTTTTTTTTGACAGATTTATTCTTTATTTACAGTAAAACTCAAAGAAAGTAATTTGTATATCTAAAGCGAAGTATTAAATATGATACCAATTCATTAAATGACTTTATTCAGGTTAAATATACTATGCACGTAATTGAAACTTATTTTCTTTTTTAACAAGATGGGCACCCATTTGATAAAACTAAGTCGATGATGTTGAATTTAATGGTGTTATCCATTTTTGAGAATTTCATTTTGAAGAGTTGAAAGAGGGGTTAGGAAAATTAAGAATTTTTTACATAAACACAAAATAAACACTTAAGTTCGAATATTACCATAATTCCGTAAAAGCTAACTAGTGTTACCAATGAGTAACTTTTCAAACAAATATATAAATATATTAAAAATCTGGCTGAAATTGACTTGAATTTATTATTGGAGCGTATATTGAATTAATTTATTCTTTAATTTGCATAAGTAATGTCCCTTTTATTAATAATTTTTTATTATTTGTGCTACTTCCATAATAAAGTTTAAATCCAAATATAGAGAATACGAGCGCTGACTTCGAAAAACGGTTGCCACCATTGAGTTCAGTGTATTCGAATTAGCTTTACCAGTGGGGTGCCCAGCTTGTTAAAATTTGCGACTAGCACAGTGATATAGTAAAATATGGAGATCTTAATAAAATGTAGCCCCGTTATTAAAATAAACTTTAAGGAGAAAAAGTCGCCCAATATCAACTTCTTAAAAGCTTTAGTTTTGTTAAAATATAATTCATTATCTGATGTATTTGAAATTCGGAACATTTTCGATTCAATTTTATTTAAAGAGCATAGAAAATTGTGGTTTTTAGTAATGGATGTATATATTTTAGAGTTTACAGTTTTATAAATTAAAACTACATCTGTTTTTATAATGTAAATTGTTTGCCCTATAAACATATTTGAATTGTCCTACTTAGGTGTCTAACATTTAATCAAAGATAGTATTTATTACAATTTAATTATTACTTTTGAATACCAATTGTAAATTTAGATCAAAGGTGTTAAGAAAAATACGGGCTTCTATTCGAAAATTATAGACGAAATATATTTTCATTTAAAAATGTTTAATTCGAATTGTGGAATATTATTAAGCTAATCGTTTGACAGTATCAAATGAGGATGTACTTCGGTACTATAGTATTAACTTTTCCATCCCTGATTCAGCTCCATACGTAATCCCTTTCTTTTAGTGCATATTATGTTTACACGTAGACATTTTTATGTTTAATCACAAAGTTGAGCAATAATGTTTAACTTAAACTGTCAACTTTATTATTCTTTTTTGATGTTTTGCAATTTTTAACAAAGTAATGGTGCAAAATAAATTAGTATTGTTTTAAAAAGTCAAATAAAAGATAAAAACAAGGAAAAAAGTTAAAATTTTTGGTAAAAAAGGCAATTTACGTGTACGTGTTCTCCACCCACCAACATAAAGTTGGAAATAAAAACTTGTTCCCGTTATTCTGCCGACGTTATTTCTTATGTTAAGAAATAAAAAACTCTTCGTGTAGACGTAGAGTTATCGATATTCCTGGCAAAATCATAATAAAGAAGTGTCATCTCTAAACGCACATGTTGCATATTTGTTATTGTTATCGAAAGACCTGAATTATATTAAAGAGTGCAATTATTTTATAAGGAAGACTAATAAAAAAATGACAAAAACAACAGATATTTTTACAGGTAAATAAAATGTATATAAATTATATTAATTTGTTTTATTTATTAACAAAATGTTTTATAATAAAAAGAAACTGAAGACGTACCTTTGCCCAGCAGTGACGAGGAATCTAATGAAGAGTCTGCTATTCACGACGATGATCTTTGCACACCTTTCGAATTAGAACAATATTTTTCACAAAAATATACTATCCACGATGAAACTGCCGTTACTCTTAAGAAAAATTATATACTTAACTTGGCAAAAGATGGGTGGGTTTTATGATGAAAATGTTAAAAGATTTTAAGTGGTAAATTTGTATGTATGTACATAGTCAATCACATAAATATGTATACGACTAATACGTGTTTTTAAACTTTCCATTCTTGTACTTATTTTTAAAAATGTTGACATGTCTCTACACCAAAAATGTACTGGAATATTCCTATTATGTCAGCTTTTATTACCACTGAAATTTACATCGCAAAATATATGTATATACGTAACATTTGACCATTTATGGATAAATTTTGCATTCTTTTCTACACATATAAATGTTTGACATACCATGTAAATTCCCTTCAAACTCCTTTTAAATTTTTTAAAATATACTTGAGAATATATTCACAGAGATTATAACTATTTATCAAGTTTTTGATGTATACAAACATACAAATTTTGATACTTTAAATGGCTCAAAAGAGCAAACATCTTTCGAAATATTAAAAAATGTAATAGCTTAATTGTAAAAAATTAATAAATAAATAAATCTACCGTGCTAAACTGATAGAAAGACACATAGTCAGGGGTACAACGTATACTGTTAAACACCCGGACAAATTCAAGGGTATTTTTAAAAGTTTGGCAGGCATTTCGAATGTTTATTGTACAAAAAATAAAGAAAAAATTGTCCATAAATCGCAAAATGCTTCATCAATAATTTGAATACACTTCAGATATTCCAAATTTAGCCATGAAAAAATTTAGAATGAATAACAACGTTTACTTGACCTTTTTAACATTTCATCTACCTAATATGTTGAAGCAATTCGGATGCTTTAAATTACCAAATTTTTACCAGATTTATTCGCTTTTTATGTACGCAAGTCTGCCAGATATGAATGAAAGAATCGTAAAGAATCGAAAACCCTATTTCTTCGAATAAAAATAAATTCTAAATTTTTATTTTCTTTTAATTAATTTTAATATGGGTCCTTATATTCTTTTACACAACAGTTATATTCGGTTAAAACAATGTCTCACGCAATGTTTTGCAATGTTCTTTTATATCAAAGGTCATAAAAGCTGACACAATGTTTTTTTAGTGTAGAGACATGCCGTTAACTATAATAAAATTTTTTTTCTAATATTTTTAAAAATAGGTGCAAAAATCGAAAATTTTTAAAATACATATGGGTCATATACTTATTTATACGATTGACTGTATATTCTTTTTAGCTCTTTAACACGTTTGGCTGCTGGTTTGTCCGATGGTTCGGTACACTTATTTGACATAAGTTCTGAACGTGGTCTTAGCTATTCTACACCTGACTGTATTGCACCACCATTAGCATGTCTTGATAAAACAAAACGTTTCAGTATTTGTGGCGTACGTTTTGTGGATGAGACACCAAATCTTCTATTAGTCGGTACAACAAATGGTTTGGTGCGCCTTTTCGATTTGCGTTCTCACCAGGAAGTGGCACGTTTTGAAAATAATCCTGAGACTGAGGCTGAAGCCGCTTCTATGCCTAGGAATATTGTATGCTTTGATCGTAATTCAAATAGTCGAATTTTGTGTGTGGGTACTGAACAACATCATAACAATGTATTTTTGTTATTCTATGATTTGAGAGAACGTAAACAAATGGGTGGTTATTTTGATTGTCATCAAGATGATGTAACCACTTTACGTTTTCATTCACAAAATCCCGATCTTTTATGTTCGGGTTCCACCGATGGTTTAATCAATATTTTTGACTTACAAAAAACGAGTGAAGATGATGCGCTTTTGACGACGCTAAATACTGTGAGCAGTGTACATAAAGTAAATTGGTAAGTTTTTATATTGCAACCAAAATTGCAAACGTTTCGAACCAATAATTACAAAAAAATTACTAATATTAACATTTTTAAATCTAAGTAAATCTCTCGTGTTTTTGCATTAGGTTTATGATTTTTTTTTAGAATATTTTGATATTATTTGAAAATATTTTACACATTTAATTTAAATTCATATGTATGTACATATATATTTATTACATAAATTACAGGCATAAAAATGTCTACAACAAAGATATAATCTCCTGCATAACACACACTAATGACTTTAAACTATACGAATGTGAAGAGGGCGATTTGATTGCTGAATTTGAAAGAGCTAAAATTACCGATAGTATTAAACGTAAATCAGCAGCAAATTGCAACTTAATTGATTGTCACAATATGGCAGACGGTGGAATTTTTCTGTTGACTGGTTCAAATTTAAACAAAGGGTCTGTTGCAACCACATTTATTTATTACGAAATTATTTTATTTTTAAACAATCATTATTATTTCTTCTTTTAGAGAAATAATGCGCTCTTTGTTGGTACAGAATAAGCAACTATTACCTGGTATTGATTTACAAGGTAACAAACAAATTGTACGCGAAAGTGTATTCGATATAAATTCAAATGTTTTAATAACCGCTGGAGAAAGTGGCATAATTACGCTATGGACACCACAAAATACGACAAATTCTAGCAACACCAATTTAAAAGCTAAGAAGAAAAAATCGAATAAAGCAACACCTTATTAGCAAAAATAAATAACAGTTGTATTTTAATTTTTATTGTTTTACTGTGGATATGAAAACGGCTTATTCAGATTCCGTTAAAAGTTTAAAGTTATATTTTTCTTTAACGAGAACCTTATTTGACATCACAAGTCAATTCACGTTAGGTATAATAGTATCTCCTATGCCAATATATATATATAAAATCTGGAAACCAAAAACCTAATATTACCCAGAAAATGGGATGGTTAGAAACATTAATGCAATCACACAAAATATTACCTTTCTAAGTCAAAATATGACAAATTTTATGACATCTTTGCAAAACAATATACAATAACTTTTGAGAGCGCAGAATCAAATGATTCAAATCCTAACGAGAAAATTAATTTTTAAAGAATTTATTTTTGGAACGCAAACGGCTTGAACAAACATAAATCCGAAGGATCAAACTTCATTAAGTAAAGTAATATCGATACAATGTGAATTTCAGAGGCCAATGTTACAAGTATAATTAATTTTCATATTCCTGGTTCTATTATACCATGGAAGAATTTCCAAAAGACTATATGCAAGCGACAACTATTCGCCTCGAATATTCGATAGGAAATTTGAAAGTAAGCTCACAATATTGTCCCCCACGATTCTCTATGACTAAGGAAAAGTTTGAGCACTTTTTTTATCACTGCAAAACACACATACAGGCCTACTGATTCTATAGTTTTTGCCATCATATAATATTTTTTTTTTTTTTTTACTTTATTGAAACCTTTATGAAATAATTACATTGTTATGAGAATTTACTTAAAAGTATTACAACATTTAACATCTAAATAATTAAACAAGGAAACTACTAATATCACAGTTAAGGAAAAGTTGTCAAAAAAAACCTTGTACATACTTAAAAGTTATAAGAAATTTTAAAAACAACCATCAATTAAGACTTGTAGGTCATAAAAAGTCGTGGCAACGAGAAATCTCTGAAAGTCAGAAATAAATACAAACGTAAATTTCAAAGATGTAGCGATTTTAATTATAAAAATCAATTGAAAAGCATTTTGAAGCTATTAAATAAACTTATTGATTTTCACCTTAATAAAGACCGCAATGAATCCTGGTCAAAATTTATTTCGAATTTGCCCTCGGGCTCTAAAAAGTTTTGGAAAGTAAAAAAAGCACTTGAAGGAAACAAAATGCCTTTTGCTGATCTTCATGTAAACGGTGAAGTTTTAAAAACTGACAATGGAAAGGCTAATTCAATAGCAGACGTATTTGGTAATTCACACACCATTAATTTAAATAATTATTCACCTATGGACACAGCCGTCTCAAGATTCATTCATGATCTTAACGACACAATTCTTGACAAATCTAAGGTAGAGCTTACCAATTTAGATGAAGTTAAATCATTTGTACTTTTATTAAAAAATAATAAAGCCCCCGGTTTAGATGGCATTAATAGCATTATCCTTAAAAATATGCCCGATTACTTTTTTGAAACTCTATATAAACTTTTCAACTCTTGTTTAATATAAGGCTATTTTCCAACTATTTTTAAGAAAGCAAAAGTTATACCAATTCCTAAGACAGGAAAGGATCCTAAATTACCTTCTAGCTATAGACCAATCAGCATCCTAAGCCTATTGGATGAAGTATTTGAAAAAATAATTAATAAGAGAATTTTAGATTTTTCCAACCAAAATAATATTATTAACCCTCAACAGTTTGGATTCCACAAGGAGCACTCCACAGTACATCAACTAAAAAGAGTCGTTAATTTTATTGAATCAAACAAAAGAAATCGTAAGAGCACTGGAGTTATTTTTCTTGACATTGAAAAAGCCTTCGATTCAATGTGGCATGAAGGCCTGGTTTTTAAATTAAATTCCTTCAATTACTTGCAAAAGATAATAAAGAGTGTTTTAGATCAGCGCTCATTTGCTGTATCTATAGATAATACCCTATCTAGTTATAGACAAATCCCCGCGGATCTGCCGCAAGGATCGGTATTATCACCTACTCTTTATTCAATATATATTTCCGATTTTACTATTCGCAACAATCAAGAAGTAGCTTTTTACGCTGACGACAGTGCTTTTATTTGCTGCGGTAAGGTGTCAAACACAATAATAAAAAAAAAAAAAAAAAAAAAAAAATGGAAGATAGTTTAAAATCTACCAAAAATATTTTGATAAATGGAAGATAAAAGTTAATGTTAGTAAAACACAAGCTATTATATTTCCATATTATAGATCACAGAAACGTATTCCTACAAAACATTTATATTCTAGAGGAGTTTTTATCATTTAAACAACACATACAGTATATTTGTGATAAAGCAATCAAATGTGGCCGTGCACTTTACCCCTTACTTAACAGAAGATCTAAACTTAATTTAAAAAACAAGATCCTTATTTACAAAATGTGTATTCGACCAATTATTACCTACGAATGCCAAGTCTGGTTTAATAAATCTGCTAAAACTTACACAAGAAAATTGCAGATAATACAAAATAGAAATCTGAAAATAATTCATAACCTACACCCCAGATATTCTACTAATCTACTGCATAGAAAATTTAAGCATAAAATGTTTAATTCATTTGCAAGGGAACTGACTCTGTCATTTAATGAAAAATGCAGAAATGAAAATGATGAAATAATAAGAAATTTGCTAAACAATCACTAAGACTCTTTTTTTACTTAAAGAGTAAAAAATAAAGGTATTTTTTTGAACGCTTCTTTAACTATAAATATTAATTTGTTAAAATAAAAATCTAGATTACCTGAATTAGTAACGGGTTGATCAATGTTATGACACCTAATTTCATTTTCAACCCAGTTTCTGATTGCTGACCAGTCTGCACGATAATACAAGGGAACTGAATATGCCATGTTTTGAACCTGGCCATAAATAGCGCAAGATATAGGTACATGGTCCGACTATAAAACATTTGGATGTTTCTCAAGGTTTGAAAAATGGAGACACGAGTTAGATAAAAGAATATCTACTGTGGACGGTTGAACGGGGTTGATATTTTGTCCACAGCCAGTGTGTCCATTTGGGTAATAAATGAAGTAGCTGGATTGAAGACAGTGGCAGTAGAGATCATTACCAGCCGAATTATTTGACATACAATTCCAATGTGTATGTTGGGCATTCAGATCACCGAAAATAAAATAGTATTAATTTATCCAAATTAGCTTTAAAATTGGTAGTATGAACTGGATTATGTGTTGAAGTGAATATAACTGGCCTTCTATTAATCATAACTTGTACTGAAATACTTTCAGCAGTACTTGTTTTTATTTTTGGTCACAACGTATGCTTAATGTTATGGGGTTCTTGCCTTGGCAATTGAGGAAAATCATGATCGCCTTCTTTAAAATATGTTACGTTAGTTCTTCTGCTGGTCGCCCTAGATTTAGATGTTACTCGATGACGGATTTCTAAATATTCTTGATGACTTGGGCACTTTGGGTCATTAGCTCTATGGTTAACGTTTTTTATGTTCTTCTTTATGCAGTTGTAGCACTTATAAATTATACTACCATCACTATTACCTTTATTGAGTGAACAAACTGCATACTCATGGTTTCCGGCGCAGGCTGAACACACTACGATACGGTTACAATTTTTAGCACCATGTCCATACATAGCGCACTTGGAGCATTGTGTGGGACCTTTATTGCCCTTTAGAGGTTTTCTCCAATATACAGATATATTACAAAAATATCTTATTTTCATAACCTCTCTTTTTGAAACATGTTGACGATCAAACTCAAGGAGATAGAGTGCGTCATCTACACTGGATCTTTTTGTTGCTAGTTCCTTAATGCTTACCGGGTTTATGTTGAGCGAGCTTATAAATTCTTCGCCAATTATCTTTGTATCCAGTTGTGCAGGCCAAATAAAACTAATTTAAAAGTTTTTGCATCCCTCAATTCATACGTATAATACTGGAATTTTTTGTCTTTGAGAACACTCAAAGCTTCATTGTACAGCGATAACGAGTTTGAAACAATTTTTGTACCAATAGACATCCGTTTGTAAGTATACTTATCCCCAATTACAATTACACAGATCACAGTGGAAAAACTGTGGGTATAGTCCACAATTATTGGTGGAATCTTTTCTCTGATAGCAACTGCTTCTTCTTCTTCATCTTTAGACAGAAGCTGAAACCTGTTGGAACTAGTGCTGGGACCGTCTATAGTTTTTGGCACCTTGAATTTAGGGCTATTGCCCCAATGCTTTCTTCTTTTTTTGAGCAAACATTGGCAAACAAAAAAAGTTAAAGCAAATTTAAGTAGTTTTTTTACACTTTTTAATTAAAAAATTCAATTAATTTTTCAAGCAAAAATTAACACGATGTTTTTATCTTGAGGCAGAGATGCCAGATGCCATCATAAAATAATTAAACCGCAACTTAATGAAAATTGAATGATCTGTCTTCTGACCATTCGCCCGTAATAATTACTTACTATGCGAATAATAACATATATGAAAATCACTCGAAAAATATTCGTTTTAAAACTAATTGGCTAAAATATAGAAAATACATTAGCAGCCACATCCACACAAATTAATTCAAAATGTAATAAACATATTTCAAATTCAGAAATTGAAAAACTTCTCGAAAAAAGAAAGCAGAGAATAGAATGGCAAAGTAGACCACCAATAAATGAGCAGAGTCACATGCTGAGAGCGTAGAAGAGGATCGCAAAAACAAACATTTCATTGAAAGTTTGAGAAACACTAAACATACAAATTTATCTCTTTGGAATGTGTAAAACCACCTGTAGATGATTTGCCAATTTGTGATAAATTGATATCATCACATGTGGACCCATATACTGCATCTAGAGAGCTCAAAAACTATCTAAGACGTGTGGAGACGTGGTTAAAGTAAACACATTACATTTGCACTCAGGATGGAAAATTGCCCCCTGTAAAGCTTTACAACATAGATTAATAACTAGATATTTATGTGAGAGAAAACAAAATCTGAATCAATTGTCAAAAACCTAATACATGCAACAACAAAATACTTGTAGTCACATATATTTCGTTTCTGTGTTTTGAAAAAAATGAGTAATTTTTTTGAAAATTTTCTTCGAAGTGCCTCTCACATAAACTTCTAGTTGTATTCTATGCTTAACAATGAAAACATCCCATAGTCTGACCATGTGACATACCTTGGCATGCGATCTACCAACCTACTAAGTTAAGATTTATATATTATATATATATAAAGATTTTTTAATGAAAAGGGAAATACAATGCAGGAAATTATGCATTAAGTAATTTAAAATGTTACATTAAGCAGAATTAAAAATATTCAAATGGAGTTCTTTATAATATAAAAACATGGATTCATAATAAAATCTACGTGTGTTTTAATGAAATCTTGATTCATACAGATTTGGTTTTGATTAATACTTTTGAAGCAAAAGTGTTATTAAAGAAATTGCAGCGGCATATTCGGCTGTTTTGAGGCGTGCATTACGTCGGTAGGTATGGTAGCGTGAAAAGTACGCTTCCACCCAGAGACCATATGGCCCATTACAAGTCCCTTCGTGTAAAAAGGAAAGAAAAGAAAAAGAAAGGAAGAATTTATATTAATCATGAAATATAGTCCTTAAGCCAACTAATTTCCGGTACAAACCTATTACGAACTCTCAGGTTACCAAACTTTTCCCGTTCAGTGTGTTGCCCCCAAACCACCTCAGATAATGACAAAATATATGTTCAACTGTCTCCAACTCATGTACATGTTCACACATCCTAAAATCTGACGTGCCACTGTCCCACATACTCATCATCTGCTCTATTAAAGAGTGACCAGTAATTATGCCCACAATTGCTCTTAGACTTCCTCGATTCATACCTATAAGATATTTTGAATCTGTCAGTTTTAGACTAGGACATCTCTGGATACTCTGCAGTGCAATCTATTCTTCCAGGCATGATTTATTCTGTGTAGAGTCCATTCCCTATTTGCCTTAAAGTAAGACCATATTGGAATCGTAACAGTTACCTTGTATAAAGATCTGTCCAGCTCCGAGCTACTGCGAGCTAGGTGACAGTGACAAGATACCCAACAGAGTCTTATAGTGTAGGTATCCATTAGCATTCTTAATTTAATTCTGCTCTCAAGTACTAGCTTAGACCTGGTATGGTTTCCTGCCAATGCCAAACTAGATGTTCCTTATATTTCCTTCTCCTTCTCCAGGTTAGCTCCTATTCCCTTAGTTAGCTCCTGGTCCTCGCAATCCAAATTGCATTGACTCACTGATCGTGTGTATAAATTTACCCTAGAGCAGTATTACCACGTCATCATCGAAATGTCTCAAAATGACATTCACCGCTAGAAGCCACAGTAATGATTAGAGAATCCCCCCTTGCGATGTGCCCCACGTCACCAGCTTTCTTAAACATGTGCTTAGCATTAAAGTGGTGGCCATTGACTCCCTAATCTAATATTATTAAAGGCCCCTTCTATATCAAGAAATTCTGCCGTGGTATACTCCCTTTGCAGCATATCTCTTTCAACGTAACTCAACACGTTTTGCAGTGCACTCTCAACAGACTCAGTCTCAACAGATTCAGTCTTTATATTGCCTTAGAGGAAAGACTAATGGCTGATTGGTTTGAAATCCTTGGATTTCAAGTGAGTCTCCTTGCCGGTTTTGGGTATAAAAATGACCCTAACCTCACTCCACCCCCGGGAATATACCTCATTTTAAAATCATCCTAAATACTTCAAATAGTAATGAAAAGGCCTTTCATCGACATTTTGTAGCATTTCTGGGAAGACACCGTTTGAAGATTTGTATGGCTCAAAGGTGTTTACCGTCCATTATCTGATTTAGACTGTAGGTCATCACTAGCACTACTTGCCTGTCTATTAGATTCTACATTCCTACAGTCCTTGAAATGAGTTTCCATCTGTTAACCTCCGAGCTGGACTCTGCCCACTCGCACAACTAATTTACAGAGTCTACAGAAATTTATCCATGATGTCTGTTTCACCAGTCTTATGTCCTTCTTATGCTTCGTGAAACTCTCCTTATAGTTGTTCTAATCCTCTTCCTCCCTAGTTACTTTGACCCTATTAAACAACTTCCTAACTATGGACCTAAGTTTCCTGTTCCACCATTTCGGTTTCCTATTCCTAATTACCTCCGTGAAATTACCCACAACTGCACCAATACTATCAGCTGAATTTCTCAAGTGCTGGATATCTCTTAGATCCCTGTTTACTTACTCCCTAAAGGACTTCCAATCTGTCCTTCTAGAGTTCCTATAGGGCTTTCCTTTTGATTTTGCAAAGTTAAGACTGTAGGATATCATGCTATGGTCCGAAAATGAATAATTAATAACTACCTTTCTGCTTGGTTTTCTAGTGTTATAGCTATAACTGTTTCCCTATCTTTTGTTTTGAAAGTAGGAGTGCTACCTTTATTACAGATATAAAGATTATTACTTCTTATAAATTCAAATACTAACTCTCACTCCTTTTGTTAATATCATTGGCTCTCCAATTGGCTATGGTGAACGTTCGCATCACATCAAGTACATGCCTCTTCTCGTTATGTGCTCCACCAAGTTTTGCTGAGCACTGCCTGATGGATCGGCCGCCTCATATAGAATGTACACTAGCCAGTGCAAACTTCATGCCTCCAGTGGCCTCCCGTTGAACAACCGTAAGTTTGCCACAATGGTATAAATTAATGTTTACCACTGACGGCCTCTTTGGTTTTATCAGATTTAGTGTATCTAAACCTGATAACCCCAAATCCAAAATTAACAACGCCTCCCATTGATTCCAGCTTGTTCAGAGACTCCTGATCCACTACGAATTTGAAGTCCCTGACTTGATTCTCCTTGTAGATCGTGGTGTTCTCAAGTTTCCATTGACCTGTAAGAGACCTCCGTTCTGGTATTCCAATACTATTAATATGGTTTCCACCTCGAAAATGGGTGGAAGGAATCATACTCTCACTATTGAACGCACGGGCAACTCAGACGCAAGTATCATTTCAATCTTCGCTTCTGGGTAAAGAGTGTCGCAACTTAGCAACTTTGTTCTTGAAAAATTCAAAAGATTTATCAATCCCGCAGTTGATAGTTTTGACGCACTTCGACTAGTCCGCACCTTTGAAGGTTATCGTGCCCGGCCTCCCTTTTACGAGAGGGATCTCCTCAATGACCTCGCTGTCAATGATGGCAGCTTGAACATAGTAAAAGATTCTTTCGCCTTCTTAAAAGTTGGAGGTTTTACAATTCTACTGGTGGTGTCCTTACAGGTTCCATCAGTGGAACTAGAAGGCTTCTACATTCTGCCTCTTGCTGGTCTAGCACCCCTAACGACTTTTGTGAATTGAATTATGATCAATCCTTTTAGTGTTTGTTGGCTCCCCAGTCATTTCTGGCCGTTCCAGGAACTGCTGGCATGGCTGAAGCGCCGCTACCACTCCTGACTGATCGCATCTTTCATTGTCGATTCCTGCCGAACTATTCTACCCACAGACGGACGGTCCTCGGAGCTATTCGAGCCATCCCTATGCCTCGACCCTGCCTCGACTGCTCGTGGAACTTTCTCCTAGCTCTGAGCACGAATTGAGATCGCAGTGACCTCAAGTTCATCTTCAGAGTCAAGAGTCAAATCTACGAGTTTTCCGGTGGCGCTGACCTCTGCAAAGGAATTCCTCGAAATACCCAGAAGATCGTCAGTCTCCGATAGTTGGTTAATAAACTGACCCTTCTGTATAATGTCTCGTTAAACCCATATCATATAACCCTTAATGTCGTCCGTAAAAATGACCTTCAATTCCGTCATGTCACCCTCAATCTGTCTTTATCTGTGCAGTTTTGGTTTTTAAAATTTGGATCGTCTATCTTGTTCCCATGTGTATACCATTAAAGGGAAGAATAATACCTTTGTAAATCAATCAATACAGTTAAAATGTTGAATTTTTTTATTAAATTTATAACTAAATAAAATAATTAAAAATAAAATTTGGCGATTAAAAAAGTTTTTCGTAATATGGCAATTTTTTTTAATTTGTCGATTTTTTTGTGATTTAACGTTTTTTTTTTTTTTGTAATTTGGCAATTTTTTCGTAATGTGTCGATTTTGTTGATTGTAAACATTTTTTCCCATATTTGCTGAAACCCGTTAGCAAATATCAAAAATTTGATAAAAGTAATGAATGGATAAAATAGAGGATTTGTTACAGATTAAGAAATTTTGGAATCGGTTAAAAATTATTGTTGGTAGAGTCGCATAAAGTTGGATTAAAAAAATACTAAAAGGGGGATAATTTTGAAAAACATATAAATTTTGTAAACGATTCAACCAATTATTATTTTTTAATCTTATTAATATAATAAAAAGTAAGTCATTTGGTTATCTATTTTTCAGCGATCGTAGTTTTAAAAGAGCGTTATATAATCTTTAAACTTAAAAATGATTGTTGATGCCATAAGCATTTCATATGGCAGTGTGGTTTCAATTTTAAACGATCAGCTGGGTTTAAGAAAGTTGTCTGCAAGATGGGTGCCGCGTTTGCTCTCAATTGACCATAAACGAAATGTGTGACAACTTCAAAGGATTGTTTGGAGTTGTTTAACCGCAATCCGAATAAGTTTTTGCGGCGTTTTGTAACTGTGGATGAAACATGGATCCATTACTGTACTCCGGAGACCAAGCAGCAGTCTAAACAATGGGTTTCATCGGGTGAATCTGCTCCGAAGAAGGCCAAGGTAAGTTTGTCGGCCAATAAGGTGATGGCAACAGTTTTTTGAGATGTACGCGGGATAATCCACATCGATTACCTTCAAAAGGAAAAAACAATAAATGACGAATATTATTCCAACTTATTTAATGAGGATTTAAAAGGAAAACGACCCCATATGGCCAAGAAAAAAGTTATTTTTCATCAAGATAATGCACGTGTGCACCCATGTGCAGTCTCAATGGCAAAACTCTATGAATTGGGCTATGAATTGGTACCTCATCCGCCATATTCTCCGGATTTAGCCCCTAGTGACTACTTCCTATTTCCAAACCTAAAGAAATGGCTCGGTGGAAAGAGATTCAGCTCCAACGATGAAATTATTGACCAAACAAATGCCTATTTTAAGGATCTCGAAAAATCCTATTTTTTTGGAAGGGATACAAAAACTAGAGAAACGTTGGACTAAGTGTATTGAGTTAAAAGGAGATTATGTTGAAAAATAAATTTTTGTTTTGCAAAAAAACTGTGTTCCATTCAAAAAGTCACGGACTTATTGATCCGCCCTCGTATAATGCGTTATATATATGTCAATTAAAATTGGTTGCCTAATTTTGCTCGTCTACATACTATAAATATAAAACTGGGAAGGTTTGTCCCAATAAACGAAACGATATTATGACGATATCGAACCGATATCATCTAGGTGATACAAATTATCACATATGATAATCGTTTTCGAATCGAAAACGATACTTTTTACGGACTAAAGTGTACCTTTCCTTAAGATAGAAATTATATATTTATTTGTTTGCAACCAGCTGTCGTGGTTATTTTTCTGAATTTTGAAAATTTTCCGTTCATGGCACAAAAAACAAGGCAATATAATTAGCTCAGTTCCATATAAAATGATAAATTTCTCTCTCTCTCTCTCTCAGTAATTTCTTTGGATGTCAAAACTCCATATATAAAAAATTTGAGTAGAAAATCCTCTCCGAACCTCTGATAACGAATATGATATCATTTTCTTATCAAAGAAGAATCACCGTTCGGGAAGAAAGGTTACACAGTTGTAATACGTTTTAGATGACGCTATGTGGTGCATTCTTTGGGTGTCGAAATACTATCATTTAGGAGTGTAAAAAAGTACATCAAGAAAGTAACGAAATATAGTCGCTTTTCCGTAATAAAAATGTTTTAATGCACTTGGAATATTTCTAGTAAATATTTTTAATTCTAATTGAGCTAAATGCTAAATACTTACCTTATATTTAAACACACTGTAATAATTCACTATATATAAAACAAAAATCACTAATTACAATTTTTTTATAATAATACATTTTTATTCAACACTATATATAAACAATAACATTGATCACTTTAAAAGTTATACATTTACTGAGCAAAATTATGTCGAGCTTGTTCTTTTTCTTTGCTCTGGATTGTAAATAGTCACCCAAGTCAAGTTTTTTGAATCAAAATTCGACACTAATGTGTTTTGTTATTGCAAATTTGTGTATTTTCTACTTTTGAACATCCAAAAATTACACAAATTTGTAACAACAAAACACATTACTTTAAAGTGATCAATGTTGTTTATAGTATTGAATAAAAAATGTGTTAATAAAAAAATGTTAATTTTTAATTAGTAATTTTTGTTTTTAAATATTTCACATTTAGTTTAAAGTTACAGTGAGTTTTTAATTTAGTTTAAAGTTATGATGAGTTAGTATAGTGTGTTTAAATATAAGGTAAGCATTAACTCAATTATAATTAAAATATTTACTAGAAATATTCCAACTGTATTAAAAACATGTTTATAATACAAAAGCGATTATATTTCGATACTTTCTTGATGTACTTTTTTAAACTTCTAATCGATAGTATTTCGACCTAAAGAATGCAGTAAATAGTATCATCTGAAAGTATTAGAACTGCGCACATTTCTTCCCGAACGGTAACTCTTCTTCGATAAGAAAATGGTATCATATTCGACTGTTATTAATTACATGAAATGTCTTTTTATTTTCGATAGAAAATGTTGGCAGGGTACAACACACATACATGCCTTGCCAGCATTAGGAAGAGACTTTTTTCAATCATCCACTAAAAAGTCTTTTTTTGATACTTTTGGATGTTTAAAAGTAGAAAATACACAAATTTGCAACAACAAATACATTAGTATCGCATTTTGATCTAAACTTGCTTGGGCGACTGTTTACATTCTAGGACAAAGAAAAAGAACAAGCACGACATAATTTCTCTTAGTAAATGTATAACTTTTAAAGTGATCAACGTTGTTGCTTATAGTGTTGAATAAAAAATGTGTTAATATAAAAAAATTTTAATTAGTGATTTTTATAAAGTTATAGTGAGTTATTACAATGTGTTTAAATATATAAAGTAAGCATTTAGCTCAATTACAATTAAAAATATTTTCTAGAAATATTCCAACTGCATTAACAACATGTTCATTACACAAAATCGTTTATATTTCGATACTGTCTTGATGTACTTTTTACACTTCTAAATGATAGTATTTCGATACTATATAGCGTCATTTAAAAAGTGTTTGAACTGCGGCACATTTCTTTCCGAAAGGTGACTCTTCTTCGGCAAGAAAATAATATCATATTATTAACTACATGAGGTGTCGTTTTAGTTCAAATTTTGATAGAAAACGTTGGCAGGAAACAAATGCCTATTTCGAAATTTCGTTATTATAATCAAAGGTTCGGAAGAATTAAATCTTTAGGAATGCTTAATTCCTTTGAATGATTTAATTTTGTCTAAATTCAAACCATTACAAATTGAATTAACAAATTTTTCAAACATTCAATTTGTATTAGATTAAATTAAATTTGTATTTTTTAATTCATGAGGTTTTAAATATTTTTGAAAAATGCAAAAAATGTTATAGTAAGCCACGATAATGTATTTCGTGGCATATAATTAGTAGATCAGTTTTTTATAAAGAAATCTCTTTAACTAGAAACTTACATATTTCTATGCTACATTTAATAAGAAATTTGTAGCATTTTTATTCTCTGGAGTGGACTACATTTAATGATTCATTAATATATAATTTATTTTGTATGAAACATGTACTAAATTCCATTGTTATAGACGATTAGGTAATTTTGAATCTATTTATAGGATTTATCCCTAGGTCTCACGGAGATTATATGGATTTATTTTTAAAACTGCGAAGCGCAGTTTTTTTACAGAATTTTACTTGGACATAATCATCTTGATTTTTGGTTAATACCACTGATTTATACCTTTTAAATACTTATATTGTACATAAATAGAATCAACGAAAAATTTTGTCATTTAATTTGTAGCAGAAGGATATTAAAAAAATATATCATTCAACTAAATTAATTATAAAATTTTTTCATTAATTTTGTAATAGAATGGAATTAAAGAAATATTTAATTATTTAAAATGAATTTGCATTAAATTAATTCCCTAGAGAATTAATTTAATGTAAAGTTAAGCCTAGATAATTAAGCCTGCCATTTATTTTCTGAGGAATAATATTAAAGAATGCTAAATTTAATTGTTTTATGTAGAATTAAATTTATATGAGAATTAATCCTAAATAGAGAATTAAGTCTAAATAGAAAGCTCTGATCATAATAACATAGTTTTCTGTAATACAATATGATACTATAATCGGCACCTAGGGTGATATGGTTTTCGCTATGATATCGTTTTTTGGTTTATTGAGTCATAACTATTACTAATGCAGATATATGGGAGCTATGGTCAATTATGGACCTAATTCGTACCGTGTATTCTACACGTCTGTTAAATATTAATTTGATACTAACATTTGTATAGGATTTAAGTGCCGATCTTCGTAAAGTTTGGTATTAAGATTTATGCTTATCTAAAACTTATTTATGTGGAATTTTATTGAAATATTCATATATTTCAGACATTTATGAATGATAAAATCATATTTTGGGAGGATATTTGTATGGTGTCTCGATGATATAATGAACCGATCATAACTAATTTCAGTAACCCTTTTCCTTGTACCAAAATAATTACTCGTGCCAAATCTCATTAAGAATTATTCAATTTTTATTCATTATACATCAACTTACTTTTACCTTTAATATATTAAAACACAAAAACGCGAAATGTTTGATATATTCTGAATATTTTCACTCGATGTCAACAGTCAATATAAGCCATTTACATTTTTGCAATTTTTGCATTTTCTAAAGGTGTAAAACATTTTCGCTTCTACAAATATTTGTTTATTCTGTCACATAATATTTTCTTTATATTTCCACAAGAATACTTAATGTAAATGTGTGTTAAGTAAAACCGGAGGCATTCTTCATCCTCGATAACTTCGAGAATGATTTTCCACCAATAAAATCATCGCAACCTAAAATAACTATTATTAATGGGATATTAAGAAGCCGATAAAGATCTTCATTATATTCTGCCTTCCTCGAAGGTGGAGAAGAATAATTCGCATAGATTGAAAGAAAAATCGAAGGCTCTGGAGACTCTTCAAGACCATAAAGAGGTCCTGAAAGATCATGCTATTAAAACCTTTATTGAAATTCAATACATTCATTGAATTTATAAAGAGCAGAAACCCTGACTCGACCTAGGGCACTGACGGCATATCCTACAGAATATCGAATAGTGTTCTAATGAGTGAACTGATGAAATTATTCGGCTGGATTTTCAATATTTTGATCGAACTAAGAATCCCAGAATCATTGTGCATTATAAGAATATGCCCAATACCCGAAAGAGGTAGGGATACTGCACTCATTGCGAATCATAGATCGATCTGTTTACTGTCGATTCTTCTTAAATCATTGGAACATTTAATCAAGGGGTTCATTGATGACTGCATCATTGACAATGATATTTTACCAGCTAAATCATACACCTTTAGAAAGAAGCATTCTACATGTCAATGTGTGTGTATATACCCTTATACCTAGTTTCCTGCATATAAGTACATGATCCGTATATGTAGATATAGAAAAAGCCTATGACAATACGGATCATGTACTGATATGCTACTTACTTATATGTATGTTGTGTGTATGCGCGAATTTTTGTTTGTATGTTTAATATAGGTTTAGATCAGTGAGAGGGGCACTCTCAATACTTTACATTTGCACTTGTGTATGTGAAGCAGCAAAAAACGAAATTGTATGAACGCTGCTCAATTTTACACTGCAAAAACTCTTCAATTGTAGAAAGTAAACAACCAAACAACGAAACATATGTGTTAACCTTAATTTCTGTTATTGATGACTTTATTTTGAACTAGAACTTACTTATTTCCCTGGCTGTAAAAAATATTCATTCAGACGATTGAAAAAAACAAGAATAGATATAATCAATTGAAATTTAAAAATAAAAAGTTAATAAAATAACAAACAGAAGTTTTATTTTAAATGTAAAAAATATATTTTAAAATTAATTTGAAACATAATTTGTGTTTCAAATTTGTATCAGCATCAATAAATTTGAAGAAAAAATAGTCAAATCGACTATTTGAAATCGTCAACATCAAAAATTAGGTTTTTCTTATTATATGTTTATGAACATTTTCTAGCTTTTTTTGTTTTTTGATGAAAATTTTTTTATTTATTTTATATATGAAGTTAAAAGGAAATTAATGAAATTTACATTAATTTTATATTATCGGCCTATTATAAAAGTCAAGTAGTATCTATTAAGTTTGATGATATATGAATAAAGTGATGCATATGTAATTTTGTATGACTTTAAAACAAAAAATAAGTTGTCTCTTGAAGTTATAAAAAAACACATAGTTGTTATTATAGGCCCATCGATGATATAAGTAATTTCATTTTGAATGAATTCATCAAAAATTAGAAATTAAATTAAATTAAGTTTTTTTTTTAATTGCAAATGGTTTTGGCCTTTTGTGAAGTGTTCAGTCGCCATTTTATAACAAAAGTGTACATAGTTGAATCGAATATAATATTATATTGGTTCCCACAAATCTTTTCTATAAATGAACCATTTGGATTGACAAAATTAAGAATATTTTTATTTAAATTGTTAATAATTAAGTACCAACTAATCTACTTTTAAAGAAAAATATATAAAAATGCTGAAAATAGTTCTAAATCTCCTTTAAAAAAAAAAATCGTCAAATCTGACAACAGTGAGTGTACATGTGACACAACATTGCGTAAGCAGCATCTTGTAGTCTAACACCCGCTAAATATGAAATTTGCAAATCACCCCTCACTTGTTTAGATTTAAGTTAGAACATAAGTAAGTAGTGGTATTTTATTTCAAAATATAGTTTAAGAAATAATTAGTGGATTAAGTTAACAAGTAGCGTCAAATAATTATCTGGTCAAAACAGAACAGGAAGATCAGGAACTATCAGGAAACAAAAGTTGTACTTTATGCATTTGTAGTTTACGTATTATATTTCAGACTCGGAAAAACTCTTCTTTTCAGATTTAATTGACTTGGATGAATTTTGAACATAAATTTTGAAAAGTTATTGCTGTTGATTGAATCTTGTTTCTCAAATATCCTGGCAAGTTTTTTATATTTGATATTTGCTGATGCTTCAAAGTTAATATCAAATGTAATAAATCTTTATTTTATAATAAAGTTCAGTTTTCTCACAAATTTAATTTGTATTGCAATATTTAGAATTAAAGTAAAGTATTTTAAACTCTTGTAAATTTATATATGGTTAAGCATGTTCTTACACTTACGAAGTCAAGAAAAAAGAAAAGGTGAGAAGGACACGCTCCCTTACAGGACGATCCTGATAACGTTAGCAAATTCGATCAGATAACTTATATTGGTTATACCTTCACGTTTTAATGCTCATTTTTAGAAATGTCTTCTTGGTGTAGATGTTGTCGGACAAAACTCGAGTGGCCATTATTAAGTCGGTAGCCTTTAAATTGTCCGTTTCAGTCAATGTGTACCATGGTCGATTTGTCGTATTCAGAAACAATCTGCCGTAGTTGACTCTTTCAGAAGTTCTTCTCAGACTATATTCAGTATCCAATTCACCACGAATCATGGATTCTATGACTTGATTTAACTATATTGGAATCCTGATGGTATAAGACAAAATCAGTAAATTGTAGATTGATTGAAGCATCTGTGAAAAATATATTAAACTCAAGATCTGCGAACCAGGTAAACTTCTCGAAAAATAGACTTCGGCACCGGCCTATTTTTTGTTACAGACTATCCCCTCGAAGAAATCGAGGTTAATACTGATATTCCTCAAATCACCAGTGACTCGCTAGAGGATACCAACGTCATTAGAAATACACTCCTATTGTATTGACCATATATCTTAGTTATGCTGGTATTGATATTCTGAATATCTTGCAGGTATTTATCAATAGGGAGGTCATTAATTATAGATTTCAAGACTCCCTTGGCTGTCAGCATGTTGAATTTGTAATTGGGAGAAAGTTCATTTGCCAGAATGTTGGTCGGCGTGGATCGTAGGAGACCGAGACCTTGGCGTAGGCATTAAGTAATATTTGCTAATGAACTAATAGTATATTTAATTATCGGTTTTATAAATGCTCTATAAATCTGGAATGCGTGTTGTGGTGCTATTCCCATGCTCCGATTTTTTGTCAATCTACAAAAGCTACAGGATCTCTTGCATAATTCATTGGAGAAGTGTTGTATGAGATAGACCTGCCAAGGGATTTCATCATGCTCACTTGTGGTACTAATACTGACTCTATGGTGATGCCCAATGAACTCTATCTGTTTTTAACGTGGATTGTTTCTGTTTTCTCCAAGTTTAAAGAGAGTCCAATATTGTCTCAACTACGCGACAACATTGTGAGTTTGTATATGAGTGTCTGTCTGACTTTTGTCGATGTAAACTGCGATAAAAAGTAAGCAGTTATTGTCTGACACGTCATGCAAACCCGAGGTGAAGATATTAATTAATATCTGGGATAAGGCACTACCTTGATTCAGACCGGTACAGGCCTGCATCGATTGGTTGCCAAGGAATTGGGTCCAGTTTCCAAGGAAGTTCTCAAGCCATTTCACTATATGTTCGTTGAACCCCATGTCCCTCATCATGGAATACAATATCCGGAAGTTGGTTCTATCTTACACTTTATCAACATCGAAGAACGCTGATGTGATCTGAAAACCTTGTGTGTTTGATTTGCTAATTATATCCTTAATAAATTATGATGTAGACAGTGAGGAAAGCGTATGATCTATCAGGCAGAATAAGGTTCGTCAAAATATGGTCCTCGATATGATATTTAATTTGAGACTCTAGGGACTTCGGCATTACTGAAGGTTATTTATAATAATGTCTGGGTCCTTATTTTTCTTAGGCACCGGACATACTGTAGTATCTCCTTATACGTCTGGTATCTCATCTTTCTGCCATAGTTCTAAAACGATGTTAAATATTTTCACTCTCTTACTAAGTAATAAGTTTCTGCAGAACTCGGTATGAGATTCCATCTCTCCCATTGGATGAGTCTGGATTTCTCGAGTTGAGATACGTTGCGAACTGTTTATATGTGATATGTGGAATATCCTTGATCTCGGCTATAGGAATCAATGAGGAACTGGGGGTGGGAGTGTATATTGATAGACCTGTACAACTGACTGGTTGGACAAAACATTATAATTTTCAAGAGTTATTGATTATTTTAGGTTGACTGTATCTCTTTATCCGTGCAAGTTTGGACCACATGTCTCTTATTGAGATGGGATAAGAGAGATTCTATATTAATTTCTGAAATTATTCCCTTTTCAGACGAATAATGTGTTCTTTCAGTTTTTCATCGCTGTTTTGGAACTCTGTAAAATCCTGTATGCTTCCGCAGCAGATTGCGTAAGGCAAAGAGAATGTTCGCCTCTTTGTCCACCAATGTTTGGATTGGATTTTGTTATTTTGCAGGACTGTAACTATATTTGTGATCTTTAGTTTGTCGATTATATTATATGAGTTTCGTATATTTACTGCATCCCGGAAGATCTGACAATTTGACTGGAAAGCGATTTCTTTCGGTGATCTTGGCATCCAGAACTTTCCAATTAAGAATCGGACAAAGATTACGTCCAATGCTGTATTCAGTGTACTATAGGATGTTGAACCATCACTGAGGCATACAAATTTTGATTGGGAAAGTATGCCCTCCTTGATTATGCCTTTATGGTCAGGACTTTTTGAATGCCATAATATGGATTTTTCGTTAAAATCTCCACAGATATGTGTTGTATTGCTCAATGTGTTGGCAAATTGGAAAATTGTTCTCATTTCGGAAGGTTATGAATTATTTTTTATTTTGTATTATCTACAATTTTCTTGTGTAAGTTTTAGCAGTTTTGTTAAACCAGACTTGGCATCCGTAGATCAAAATTGGTCGAATACACATTTAGTAAATAAGGATCTTGATTTTAAATTAAGTTCAGATCTTCTATTGAGTAAGGGGTAAAGTGCACGTCCTTTATATATGTATACAAATATACAGTATGTGTTGTTTAAATAATAGTCCTTTATCTAAGATAATTCCTAAATATTTGTAAGAATACGTTTCCGTGATCTATTATATGGAAATATAATATCTGTTTTACTAACATTAACTTTTATCTTCCATTTATCAGAGTATTTATGGGTAAATTTTAAACTATCTTCCACTGTCGTCAGCGTAAAAAGTTACTTTTTGATTATTTCGAACAGTAAAATCGGAAATATATATTGAATAAAGAGTAGGTGATAATATTGTGGATCGATCTTCATAAAATTTGGTACAAAGATTCATACTTGTACATAAATTCTTTGCGCCGAATTTCATTAAACTATTCTTATTTTTAAGGTATTTTTGAGTGTTTAAACTCTATCACGGGGGGACATTTGTATTGGGGCTTTATGAAATAAGGGACCGATCACAACCAATTTCAATTGGCTTCGTCCTTGTATCATAAAAGTTCTACCTTCCAAATTTCATATATTTATCTTTAAAATTGCGACCCGCACTTTGTGCACAAGGTTTACATAGACAGCCAGTCAGATGGATGGACGGACATCATTAGATAGATTTAAAAAGTGTTTCTGATTCGATCGGTATATTTTACATTGGTATACGTTACAAACATCAGCACAAACGCCTCCTATGGTTGCTTGTGGTATAATTACTCAAAAAATAATATGTATTGGTTTTATTTTCAATTAAATTTTTCAATACTTAATACATTCTTAAACTTTCTTTACCTATGATTTAAACTATTTCACTTACATACGTATGTATATAAAATAATATTTTTCTTTTCACACAAAAATTTTGTTTCACTAATGCTGGTTAAATTGCAAACGAATTTCGAAGTAAAAGTTTAAACTTCTTATAGTGCTTCTCTCTCTATCTACTACAATGAAAAAATTTGATTTAAACAAGAAAAATTTGCGTGTGTAAACATTTCGTGAAATTGTAATTTTTTGAACAAAAATTATCAAATGGCACATTGTAATTTTTACAATTTGTTACACTACGTTCACACGATGATTTTTAAGACGTCGTTTTATTTTAACTCTCTTTTGAAGTTGCTGCCAAAAATCATTTGTGTTCCACTTCGTTCAGACGATGATTTTTAAGACGTCGTTTTATTTTTATTCTCTTTTGAAGTTGCTACCAAAAATCATTTGTGTTCACATGATGATTTTTTTGTTCCATGATTTTTTTTTTTTTTCTATTTTTCCTTATAAGCATGGTTGATTTTTCTTGTTCGTAGCAATACTACCAGTTCAAAAGAGAAAAACGAATAAAAAGTAACGAGAAAAATATCAATGAGTGTAAAGAGAAATAACAAAAAAAATCATCAAAACAGAAAACGTGATTTTTTCTCAATCCCTCTTTCAACTCTACCCCGCTCGTTCACAAACAAAAAAAAACATGATTTAAAATCATGTTTTTAAATCATCGTCTGAACGTAGTCTTCTTCACATGATGATTTTTTTGTTCTATGAATTTTTTATATTTTCTCTTTTTCCTTATAAGCAGGGTTGATTTTTCTTGTTTGTAGCAATACTACCAATTCAAAAGAGAAAAACGAATAAAAAGTAACGAGAAAAATACCAATGAGTTGGAAAAGAAATAACAAAAAAAAAAAAAAACATGAAAACAGAAAAAGTGATTTTTCCCAATCCCTCTTTCAACTCTACCCCGCTCGTTTACAAACAAAAAAACATGATTTAAAATCATGGTTTTAAATCATCGTGTGAACGTAGTGTTGCTTTCCCCTCTGTCGGTGTTGCCGTTGTTACAAAATAAATAAGATGCGTCTACGTTAAATTTATATAAGATGGATGGATTATTTATATTTTTTTATATATGGAGTTTAAAAGAGGGAGAAAATTATTTTTTATATATGTAGTTTTATTGTTGTCATGAGTTGTGAAGTTGAATAAACAAAAATAAAATTCATCTAAATCCTTCTTTGCCTTCATTTATTTAGACTTCTCTCTTAGAACTGGCAACAATTACCACCGTCGCTTGCTTGTTGTTGAAAACCTTTTTAACAATAGTTTAAAAACAATTTTTACACACAAATTAAAAAAAAAAACAAATAAAATAATTCACGAAATTTGACAAATTAATTTTTTACATTACATATAAAAGCTCAATGTCTGAAATCAACAGAACAGTTTGTATCATAAGTAGTTATTTTAGTAGTTTTTATTTGCTTTTTAATAAAAACTAGATAAAAATGGTTTTTAAATTTTATAGAAAAACTAAGGAAATTTATGTAGTTTTTCGATCAAAACCCGAATAAGTCCAAAAGCTACTGTTTTTGATTTGGTATAAACGGCATATTATAATAAATATTTGGTTTTTTATTTTTCTTTTAAATTTTTTATTTTTGATATATTTTTTTTTTTCTTTTTTTAATTCTTTATTTCTTTTTCGTAGTGGTTATAAATGATGAGTTTTCGTTTTATATGAAAAAACTTGAATTTTCAATAATGTTAAGTCATTAAACAGTCTGAATGAACTATAAAATAAATTCAAAATTATATAAGCCATAAAAAAATGTTAATTCTATCAACAAAATGTACGTAAAAATACAAGTATCAATTTTTTGTCAAAAAATCATTCTCACACAGAAAATAAAGAGAGTTACATTAAAAAGAAAATATTTTGTAGTATTAAGGAAAAAATTCAATTTTTTCATACAAATGGGAAAAGAACTGATAAGATGAATACTTTATGAAAAAATTTGATCTACATTATGATTCTAAATAACTATTTTAGTAGATTATATACTATAAACAGTATTATTTATATATTTCAAATGTATTACTAAGACTATTCGGTTAATCTAATAAATTGTCATTAATCGTTTATTAACCAATCAACTTTTAAACTCGGATAATTACTTGTCGAAAACTCTAATAATTGGATACCCTAGTTGTTACTCACCAATTGAGATAAGGTTTTATTGTTGGGGAAACTATTGATAGATTTGGTGGATTTGTATGTGAAATTGATCGCATGATCATCTAGAATCTTCTGGTGTTCTTGTCTAATTTTCCTCAAATTTGCTTCACCTTTTTCCTTGTTGTGGTTGTTCTTAGCATAAGGAAGTACTATACATAGGTACTTAATTGCTTCCGAGTAATAGCTGAGGCTAGTGTTACCGTCTTTCGTAAGTTTGAGAGCGGGGAATTCCTCGCTGTCCATCAGTTATGAAAATTGATTTGAGAAAATACTGGAAAAGCGAGTTCTTGACTCCGTAATGGTCAGACTCTCTATTACCATATTTTTTTGATGGCATAAGATTTTTCCATAGCCTAGGTAGGGGCGTGAATCCATTTGCAGTTAGTGTGCATTTTATTCGCTGTCCTTATGCTGGTTATAGCAATTACGGCATATCTCGTAGGATTACATGCAGTGCTGCGCGAAATTGTTGTAGAGGAAGCACCTGTTTTTCAAGAGGAATGACGTTTCCCTTGAAAATAATTTTTATATTCTTACTTGATTATTTCCCCGTCCGAATTATTCTGTCTTCTATTTATACTTTGTACTCTAATTATCTCATATGGGGATTAAATGGATTCCATAAAATTCTCCTCATCATCCGTACGTTACCTATAAAGATTCTGCGTGCCCTCCTACTTAGTCTTGATCTGATCGGATACTTTTCCGTGATAATAATCATTGTAATACTTAAACATCTTCCGTTTCGTCCTAATATTAACATTTCTTCACCGGGACACAAAGCTCTTGACATCATGCGTTCGGAATAGTAGAACAGATCTATATTTTTTAATAAGTTCATGTCTAAGTACTATACATTTGAAAAAAAGTCATATTTCGAAGAAGTTAGTTTCAAGCATCTATTTAATATTAAGACTTACATTCATTATATTTATCTTTTCTAATTCTCGTTTTTATTGAATTCATGAAACGGACTAATTGATCTAATTATTTATTATTCTTTTCCTTTTTAATCAATTTATTTTTTGCTGGTGCTGATCTTCAGTGTTACATTCGTTAACATCTATATTTATGTAATTATAGGATAACTAATGACTGTAGTATGGAAATTATGTTATAATATTTTAATTATTATCCTTATTAAAAATAATGCTATATATATATATATATATATATATATATATATATATTCATTATAATTTTTATTTTTTTCAAACCGCATTATTTTTAATTTAAAAAGATTTCTGTTAATACAAATAATTTGTGGCTGATTTTTCATATCTATACAAAACATTTTTCTTAATATATATATATATATATATATATATATTTTTTGTTTGTTTTTGATATATTAACTTGTTAACAATAAAAAATATAAAAATGTTGTTATAAAATATATTTGTAACGGTATTTTTAAGTGTCCTGAAAAAATTCCAACAATTATGCTCACATTGAAAGTCGGGCAAGGAGGAAATTAAAAATATATTGATTTAATTAACCGTTATTTTTAATTCCAGCTAGCGTATTTGAATTTTAACCTTTTCAGCTAATCTTAGGGCTTTGTTAAAGCCTAAACATTTATAAATTTTACTTTGGATGAACGGAAAATGACTATTTCCAAATACTTAGGAGGAAAACCTGAATACAAATAGTATTTGTAGAAATAAGTCAGCAGCCCATGAAATAGCAAAAATATACAAATAAGGTCAAAGAATAAGTAATAATCGCCCTAAGTTCAATCATTTATTCTCCGTTTAATTTTAACGAATGCATTCATTTCTGTTCCAAAACTTGTCAAAGTAGTAAAAATAAGTTTTATGGAAGTTTTTTGTGCAGAAATCGTACGAAGAGTGCCACGGAAGCACATCTTCTGTGTCCCGAAAGCTTTGTCAAAAGCTACACATTAACGATAAAAAGGTAAAAAATCTCATAGATTTCGCTGCACAGCAGATCACAAAAGAATCCATTTTAGAACACTTCAAATTTACTTTATTTTGTATTATAGCATATTTTATTTCATAATTTGAAAAATATACATATAAACAATTATTATTATTTATTTTCCAGTGAAGAAAAATATATGCGACTTTTTTACATTTTTATCATTAATGAGGGACTTTTTTCGAAGTACAGCTTCAATGCCCTTTCCGAATTTTAACTATAGAATAACATCCTGTGAAATAAGGATACTAAAATAAAAGTTGCATAAACGACTTTATAATTTTAAAACATAAAAGAAACAGATTTATTTCAAAAAGGGTTAAAATGGAGCTCATGTATTAAATTTATTTTTGAATCATCATATTCCGAAGCATTTTAGTTGAAATATAGCGAAGTTTATCTGCTTCAAAGCACCAAAACTAATAAAATAATTTTTATCAGCATATATTTTTATGTGAAACTATCTTTTTCACTCTTTTGTTCGCCAAATCAAAGCACTCTTTTGTTCACCAAATCAACCATCAAAACAAAAATCTCTTCATAATAAAGATTTCATGAAGCAAAAACCGTGTCGCAATTATTAATAATATTATTAATTTATTTTATTTTTACATAACATTTTGTTTGATTTCTAAACTAGTAAAGGTTGTTGATGTAACAACTCTATTGTGGTCGAGCGTTCCTCCCTGGAAGAAAAATTTCCGACTGATACAGCAGTTGCTAGCTGACAATTTTTGGCCGAGTTAAACTCTGGTCGGTAGATCCAATTATCGTGGCTTGTGAGTTTGGTAAAGGTTGTAGTGGGTCGCGTTTGAATTACAATATCAAAAGGGGTCGCGAAGCAAGATCTTGTGTTATCACACCTGTTCGCACCCTGTTATAGGTAGCGCGAATGACAAAAATTAGTGCGAAATAATTTTATATGCGGTTGTTCTTACATTTAAAATAAAAAAAAACTTCGCGTTTTTGTACTTTTTCAAAACTAAAACTAGTGACGTGAATTACTGTATTATTAATATTTGTTCTTTATAAGCTAAAAATTGCAATTTCTTATATCCGTTTGGTAGAAAACTCAAATCTTTTTTTGAGCAAAATGTACTAGAATCCCGATTTTTAATTGCCAGTAGTGAACTGAAGATAAAAATTTTAAATTTATTTAATATTTATTCTCTATTTTCTATAGGATACAATTTTATTTATGTTGTAATTATAGTTTCATCAAATTTCTACATTTTTCAAATTATAAAATAAACGTTACAATTATAGACTTATCGATTATTACTTATTACATTCTCACATCTCTTGTCATCTCTAAAGCCAGACAGCTTTACAGGTGGCTGAGTGGAGCCACCGATTATATTTAAAGCCGCCGTCGCCGTAAAAATTTCGGCTTAAACGTGATAGCTGCCGATTTTGGTCAAACTTTTTTTAAAGTTAATGTAAAACCTTTAGTGAATTCATTAAATTCCTCACATTTAAAACAGCAAGAATTTGCACCTCAAGGCTATGAGATATGATAATAACTGACATATGATCTTGCGCAGGGTTGTCAGATTTGGGGTTTTAATCCCAAGTTTGGGGTACTTTTGTTGCAGAAAGGGATGAAATGGTTATTTTGTTTATTGGGGAACTTGTTGGGAATATTCAAAATATTTAGGTGGGTAATTTCGGCGAAATGATGCAATAATTGAACCTTTTGTTTAGTTAATAGAATTGTAAAATTGGAAAGTACAAAATTTCTAAAATACTGCAGCTTGTTCAAGCAGTCCTAATATTAAGGGAGGCATTTTAACTCATTAATATCCGATCGTATCTAATTTTCCATATTTATTTAAATAAGTGTCAACAAGTGACTTAAATGTTATAAAAATTTGGTGGATACATTTCTGATAAATATTAGAAAGTTGATTGTAAATTTTCATTCATTCAGGAAAAGAGCAAAACATGTCATTTGTCAACTTCTTAAGGTTTAATTTTTTCTAATGTTCTTTTCGACTTTAACTTTTTTGGTAATACGATGCTTTATTAGTAATTGTCCTAGAAAATTCCGTAATACTACCCTAAATAAATAAGCCTATTACACTTTTTCAAGAATTGTTCATATTTATTTATACATCAAGTATAAACAATAGTGTGCATAACAAATGTTATGCACAAATACCTCCGCTGGATATTAGCTTGGTCATCAATATGTTACTGTAAATCTGTTGCAAAGAATTTAATCCATGTTGAACAACATGGGGAACCTGAAGTTTAATATGTCATGTATTTTTTAATACATAAGTATGTAGTTATGTAAAAATATTCATCCAAAAATGATCTCTATAAATAGAACTACAAAAAATAATAATATTGAATTATAGGGTATTCAGACCGACGCGAAATTACGTGCTTTCGTGATTTCGGCCGAAATCAAGTTGAAATTACGTAATTTCCCATACATTTTGATACTTGCGAAATTACATAATTTTGTGTAATTTCGGCGAAATTGCATTGAAATTACGATGCCCATTTCCGTGCAACTCTGTACATGGTTAGAAAAAAGTGGACGAGAAGATAACAAAGTAAGATAACAAAGTAAAAAGTGCTGCCAAGTTTAAAAAATAGCAACTTTGTTCACAAACTAATCATGAAAGCTAACAAACTAATGGACCATAGGTCGAATTGAGAGATTTGTTCCTGGACCGGACCACTTGGAGTTGATAGAGGAGAGTCTCAGCTTCATTTTGATATACATTTTATTCACCGCTATAGTTTTTGGTAGAACAAAGTTTTCAAAAAAAGATTTTTCATATTTCACTCCAGAGGACATTTTGGACCCTAGGTCGAACTGAGTGATTTGTTCCTGGACCGAACCTCTTGGAGGTGATAGTGGAAGGTCTCAGCTTCATTTTGATATATATTTTATTCACCGCTATAGTTTTTGGTAGAACAAAGTTTTCAAAAAAAGATTTTTTCATATTTCACTCTAAGGGATATTTTGGACCCTAGGTCGAACTGAGTGATTTGTTCCTGGACCGGACCACTTGAAGGTGATAGTGGAAGGTCTCAGCTTTATTTTGATATACATTTTATTTACCGCTATAGTTTTTGGTAGAACAAAAATTTCAAAAAAAGATTTTTCATATTTCACTCTAAGGGACATTCTGGATCCTAGGTCGAACTGAGTGATTTGTTCCTGGACCGGACCACTTGGAGGTTATAGTGGAAGGTCTCAGCTTCATTTTGATATACATTTTATTCACCGATATAGTTTTTGGTAGAACAAAGTTTTCAAAAAAAGATTTTTTCATATATCACTCTAGAGGACATTTTGGACCCTAGGTCGAACTGAGTGATTTGTTCCTGGACCGGACCACTTGGAGGTTATAGTGGAAGGTCTCAGCTTCATTTTGATATACATTTTATTCACCGCTATAGTTTTTGGTAGAACAAAGTTTTCAAAAAAAGATTTTTTCATATATCACTCTAGAGGACATTTTGGACCCTAGGTCGAACTGAGTGATTTGTTCCTGGACCGGACCACTTGGAGGTGATAGTGGAAGGTCTCAGCTTCATTTTGATATACATTTTATTCACCCCTATAGTTTTTGGTAGAACAAAGTTTTCAAAAAAATTTTTTTCATATTTCACTCAAGGGACATTTTTGACCATAGGTCGAATTGAGTGATTTGTTCCTGAACCGGACTACATTTTATTTATCGCTATAGTTTTTGGTAGAACAAAGTTTTCAAAAAAAGATTTTTTCATATTTCACTCTAGAGGACATTTTGGACCCTAGGTCGAACTGAGTGATTTGTTCCTGGACCTGACCACTTGGAGATGATAGTAGAAGGTCTCAGCTTCATTTTGATATACATTTTATTTACCGCTGTAGTTTTTGGTAGAACAAAGTTTTCAAAAAAAGATTTTTTCATATTTCACTCTAAGGGATATTTTGGACCCTAGGTCGAACTGAGTGATTTGTTCCTGGACCGGACCACTTGGAGGTGATAGTGGATGGTCTCAGCTTCATTTTGATATACATTTTATTTACCGCTATAGTTTTTGGTAGAACAGTTTTCAAAAAAAATTTTTTCATATTTCATTTACCGCTATAGTTTTTGGTAGAACAAAGTATTGAAAAAAACAGTGATGGTGGTGTCCGGATTGCAACGTTTCAGCCTCTGAAATAAATGCAAATAATCTGGCAGCCCAGAAATAAATATATTAACAGTTTAAAAACTTGGCACACCTTTTATACTAACATGGCCACCAAGACGAATTTTTATAAGGTGGTTTCGATTAGACATGTAGCCTTCAGTTTTTTGAAGTGTCAAACTGCACATATAAAAAATTTTTGGAACGAACCTTGTTAAATCTGGCTTGGTAACCGCCAAATTTTATTTGCCATCAATGAAACAGAAGGTAAGTGTTTTTTTAACTGATTAAAAATAAGATTTTTAAGTGATAATAATAATTTATATAGCTAATATGTGTGAGTTTAATTTGTGATTTAAAAAAAATAGTGATTTTTTCTTTTTTCAAAAAAAATTTTGTGTATGGTAATAGAGCTGCCGCGTAATTAAAAATAATTCTAAAAATGGGATTTTTTGCAGAAATAAATATTATTTTTATCGATATATCAAGAAGTATCGCCATATTGAAAAAATATCAAGAAAAACAAACGGATCGATAAAATTATATAAAATTTAGAAAAAAAATCAAAACATGAAATTTAAAATGGATTTTTATTTTTTATTTTTTTATTATACATTTATTAATACGCGCAGAAAGCTCAAGCGAAGGAAGACCACTATCAATAGAAGGAAGGCTCAATAGAAGACTAAGCTTAAGCAAAGGAAGGCCATTAGAAGGAAGACAAAAAACTTACACACTAATACCTTTTATTAACTTTAATAATAGAATTATTTTAATACTAAATATAGAAATAATTAATAATAATTTTAATGTATTTTGTAAATTAATATATAATATAAGAATATATTAAGAATAATTTATAATTAGATAAATTAGTTTAATAAAAAATTAATTTCAAAAAATTTTACAAATAAAAAATTTTTAACAATATATAATTTTTAAACTTTTTTTTTTTTTTTTTTTTTGTTACATCTAGAGGCGAAATTTCATCATGAGAGTAAGACGTAAGTTTAGTTATAGTTCAAATGTTTTAAAGACCATACTGTTAAATTGCTCATTTTTAGAGGATTTGCAGATCATTTCTTCGAAAAATGTTAAGTTATTTGAAATTATTATTGAATCGTTAAATGATGTTTGCAAAAAATCTAAATATAATAAGCTTCAAAATAATTTATAAAATAGAAGAAGGATCTGTAGTATGGCAAAAACCTTGCTGAAAACACGCAAGGTAATAAAAGTAGACACATTTAATAGTGCTACGAATTTAAAATCTGATGTATAAGAAAATAATACTTTATTAGAATGTAATAAAATTTCAAATCCAAATACTAATGGAATGAAAATTAATTCTTTTCCAATGAAACAAGAATATATATCGGAGTTATTAAATAGTCCAGATAATATTTCGGACATTGATAACTAAGTTTTAATTAACTCGAATGATTTTATTGTGAAAGATTCACAGAAATCTTACTCATTGACTAACGAAGCAAACTTAATATTTGAAAATTTACCATTGAAGGATGATAATAGCAAGTTTAAAAATGCACCAGAAAAGTTAAATTGTGGTTCTACAAAAATTTTAAAGATATTAAATTCATCAGAAGAACAAACAATTTCTAATGATTCTTTTGCGAAAATTCTTAAAGATATTTTCCAACATTTTAAATTTGTTGAAGAATTTAAATCAAATTTTAAAACTATTAAGAATGATTTAACTAAAATTTTTGACGAATTAAAGAATATGAACGGTCATCAAATTATTAAATCTAATAAAGTAGAAAGTTGTCAAGAACAACAATTAAATGTTTAAAACAATGAACGCGATCATGTTCTTGGTCCCTTCGAAATCAGCGATGATTCATTGATTATGTCAAGCTTTTTAACTTATAGAAAGATTCCAAATCCCAATGAAAAGTGCAATAGAACTGTGCTTCATGGGGAATCAAAGTGTGCAAAACCTAAAAGAACATTTCAAAAGAATATTCTTGATTGTACATTTATTGTTAGCTTAGATGTTGTACAAAATACAAAGAACACAAAAATTACTAAGAAGAAAATCTTAGAAGATTTAGTGAGAGAGGCATATTTAAAACATAACAATGTTTGTATTTTATGTTTTTATAATGTTCTATATGGAAAAGACAATACATTTATGTACGCTTATTGTAAATTTTATGATTGCATAACTTTCCAATTTGAAATTAATCCTAAGGGAAACATTTCTGTTTATAGAACCAAAGAAATACAACATGCTGAAAATGAATCTCATGTTGGGCAAATCAGAGGATTAAAAAGATATATTATAAAAACGACCTTAAGAACAATAAGGCATATTTGTATAGAAAACAGCAAATTTTAAATGCCGCAGATAATATTGCCGAAAAAGGCAATCTTCAAAATATACATAAGCTGGAAACATTAAGAAAATGTAAATCTGAAGGTAATTATGATAAATATTATCATCCAGATCCAGTTTACGCTCTTATTTTGATGAAAGATGGTCCGTATAAAAATTATATACAACTAGTTGCTTCTCCATTAACAGTTTATACATGGGAAAAGCATACGTTTGAAACTTTTTCCAGTAATGTAAAAATTCTTGAAGATTCAAAATATACATTACATATTGATGCATCTGGCGAAAGCGTGAAACACGTAAAATATGCTGAAAAGAGAATTTTGACATATAAAATTGTTTTACGAATTTCGGAAATAAAAAAAAAAATTAACAATTGCGGAAGCAATTCTTTTTCGCCACAAACTCAGTGAAATTTGTGCTTTTCTGGACAATTTTATTCAAATTGTTCATGAAAGAGAGCAATATTAAATATCAGTTCAAATGGCCTTATTGCAGACGGGTTTGTACTGATGTAAGTCCCGCATTATATGGCGCAGTGTTGAAAAGTTTTAATAATCAAACATTATTGGAATACCTGATAGTGTGTGCTAAGTATCTAAATAATGTTAAATTAAATTCAAAGCTCAAACCTGATTTTGTTATCTTGCAGTGGTGTAAATGTCACTATATAAATATAATTTGCAAAGATTTAAATTTAAAATTAGGTAAAAACATTATTTTAAAACCCTTGCTTAAGAATGCTTTAGTAACGGCATTTAGTTTAAGCAGTATGGAAGAGTGTGAACGTTGGTTTAAGCATATTTTTACTGTTTTACTGTCGCCGTTTAAAACTTCTTTATTTGAACTAAGTTTCGAAATATTACATCAATGCATAATAGAAATTACTGATGAAAACTTAAGTAAGGAATATACGATTATGAAAAAATCGACTTTTTGGAATTAGTTGCACTTAATAGTCCTTTTCGGAAAATTTTTCTTTCGATATACGAGGATATTAAAACTGCATTGAAAAATGTTACTACAGGTCGTTGCGTAAATGAATACCGCAACGATGATATGAGTACGTTTTTTTAAATAAATATTGCCCTTTTATTGTACTTTGGACAAACGTTATGGGCATTAATGTTGATACATCTGGGGAGCAGATTGAATTTTCTTATTATTTGCAAAAACATGTTATACTACCGCACAAATCTGTAAGACCAGATGTTTTCGTTAAAATAATGAGAATTGATTATCTAAGTTCCTTAAAGGAGTTACGATATAATTATAAAATGTTTGGATCAGTTGATAAGGAAATAGAGAATACAATTATTTTAAGCAAAAATGAGTTAAATGAAAAGCATAACAATAGTAGAATAATTAAAGAGCATTCTTATATTTGTTCTACTCCAAACGAAAAAAACAAGACTCCACACTGGATATAAGTGTTGAAGTAATAGAAAAAGAACACAGTTATTCTCAAGCAAGTGGGAATATTAAGACAGAGCCCGAAGAAGAATGGGGAAAGTTGAGTCAAAAAAAAAAAAAAAAAAAAAAAAAAAACAATTCGGCCAAAAATAATGCATGAAGCAAAGGATAGTAAGAAGGTTTCAGAAATTCGTAAAAATAATAGTAATGCGATTCAAAAAGATAACTTTTTTCTATTTAGATTTGATGAATTATTTACTGAAATTAATAATAGAATAGACTCTATAAATGTTCGATTTACCGATTATTTAGAAAAGTTTAAAAATTATATATTGTTGAAAATTTTTTATTTGTAAAATTTTTTGAAATCAATATTTTGTTAAACTAATTTATGTAATTATAAATTACTCTTAATATATTCTTATATTATATATTAATTTTCAAAATACATTTAAATTATTATTAAATATTTTTATATTTAGTATTAAAATAATTCTATTATTAAAGTTAATAAAACGTATTAGTGAAAATGTACATTTATTACCCTCTTTCCAAGTTTGTAAGTTTTTTGTCGTCCTTCTAATGGCCTTCCTTCGCTTGAGCTTTCTGCGAGTATTAATATATATATAATAAAAAAATAAAAAATAAAAATTCATTTTAAATTTCATGTTTTGATTTTTTTTTTAATTTTATATAATTTTGTCGATCCGTTTGTAATTTCATATTTTACCGATAAAACGATAGTTTTTCTTAATATTTTTTCAATATGGCGATGCTTTTTTGATATGTCGATAGTTTTCCTTTTTGTACCGAGTTCCTTTTCGCGATCGTTTTATTTTGCTTTTGCGCGATAATTTTTCGATATGGCGATAGAACAAAATAAAAATAAAAAGAATATTTATTTCTGCAAAATTACGAAATATTTTTTTAGCTTGGGAATTAAAAAAATCCCATTTTTAGAATTATTTTTAATCACGCGGCAGCTCTATACCATACACAAAAAATGTTTTTTTTGAAAAAAGAAAAAATCACTATTTTTTAAATCACTCACTTTAAACTCACACATATTAACTATATAAATTATTATTATCACTTAAAAATCTTATTTTTAATCAATTAAAAAAACACTTACCTGCTGTTTCTTTTATGTCAAATAAAATAAGACGGTTACCAAGCCAGATTTAACAAGGTTCGTTCCAAAAGTTTTTTATATGTGCAGTTTGACACTTCAGAAAACTGAAGGCTACGTGTCTAATCGAAACTACCTTGTAAAAATTCGTCTTGGTGGCCATGTTAGTATAAAAGGTGTGCCAAGTTTTTAAACTGTTAATATATTTATTTCTGGGCTGCCAGATTATTTACATTTATTTCAGAGTCTGGTACGTTGCAGACCTGGCACCACCATCACTGTTTTTTTCAATACTTTGTTCTACCTGAAATCTATAGCGGTAAATGAAATACGAAAAATTTTTTTTTTTGAAAACTTTGTTCTACCAAAAACTATAGCGGTAAATAAAATGTATATCAAAATGAAGCTGAGACCTTCCACTATCACTTCCAAGTGGTCCGGTCCAGGAACAAATCACTCAGTTCGACCTAGGGTCCAAAATGTCCTCTAGAGGGATATATGAAAAAATCTTTTTTTGAAAACTCTGTTCTACCAAAAACTATAGCGGTAAATAAAATGTATATCAAAATGAAGCTGAGACCTTCCACTATAACGTCCAAGTGGTCCGGTCCAGGAACAAATCACTCAGTTGGACCTAGGGTCCAAAATGTCCTCTAGAGGGATATATGAAAAAATCTTTTTTTGAAAACTTTGTTCTACCAAAAACTATAGCGGTAAATAAAATGTATATCAAAATGAAGCTGAGACCTTCCAATATCACTTCCAAGTGGTCCGGTCCAGGAACAAATCACTCAGTTCGACCTAATGTCCAAAATGTCCTCTAGAGTGAAATATGAAAAATCTTTTTTGAAATCTTTGTTCTACCAAAAACTATAGCGGTGAATAAAATGTATATCAAAATGAAGCTGAGACCCTCCGCTATCACCTCCAATTGGTCCGGTTCAGGAACAAATTACTCAGTTCGACCTAGGGTCCAAAATGTCCTCTAGAGTGAAATATGAAAAAATCTTTTTTTGAAAACTTTGTTCTACCAAAAACTATAGCGGTAAATAAAATGTATATCAAAATGAAGCTGAGACCTTCCGCTATCACCTTCAATTGGTCCGGTCCAGGAACAAATCACTTAGTTCGACCTAGGGTCCAAAATATGCTCTAGAGGGATATATGAAAAAATCTTTTTTTGAAATTTTTGTTCTAAAAAAAACTATAGCGGTGAATAAAATATATATCAAAATGAAGCTGAGACCCTCCTCTATCACCTCCAAGTGGTCTGGTCCAGAACAAATCTCCCAATTCGACCTAGGGTCCATTAGTTTGTTATCTTACAGGATTAGTTTGTTAACAAAGTTGTTACTTTTAACTTGGCAGCACTTTTACTTTGTTATCTTACTTTGTTAAGTTCATGCCGACGTTTCAATTGTGAGAAAAGAAAAAAAGCAATTGACGGCTGATTTTAAATTTAAACACAAATCTTAAAATTAATTATTAAAGTAATTTTGCAAAATGAGACGTATCCTTTTTACCTTTGCATGTCTAACCATTTTTAATTCTTGAAATAACAATTTATTATTAGCAAGTTTTTCATTAATAATTTCCAATTTGTAATTGTTCTTATTTGTTTCCATTTCAAAATACTTTATTTACCCCTATAACAATTTAAAATGTAAACAATAAGTATCAGCTGTTCACGAAATTACATCAAATGTCATCTAGCCAGTATGAACACTCTAGTTTTAATTCGTAATTTCGGCATGAAAGTCGTAACTTCGCGCCGGTCTGAACAAGGCTTTACAAGGAAATAAAAAGTTCTTATTTTTAACCATAATGATATTATAAAGTGACCGCACATCTATCATAGTGTCTACATTAGAGATTTTTTTATCAAGACAAACTTCAAACTTAACGCGAATTTGTGGAAGGTGGCAAAAGTTGCACAAAAGCAACAATATGGCGTATTCATTTTTTTTTTTATATATATAGTTTGACAACGGTAACAACCAAAATAATAATCAGCTGTTTAACTAAGGTTACCGTGTATATTTCGCATTGATTTTGACGTTTGTTTTGATAAAAATTTGCTTAATGTAGACACTAGGTATAAAACGCGACAAAAAATATTATACACGAATACAAAAACAATTTGACAGTTTCGCGTTGTATGTACATGAATAAAGTATAAATCAGTAGTGGTTACGATGTTACTTTCTTATTACATATGTGTTTACCTTTCAACTGGCCAATTTTGAGCCGCCGCCGAAAATTTTTACAAAAGCCGCCGCCGCCGCCGTTAAAATTGTTCGGTGCAGGTCTCTGCTGGAAAGCTTTCTATAATTTGTTTGACAATTTGCAAATAATTTCAGAAATTTTTCGTGTGCGCCAAAACTTTTGTGTTGTGAAAATTATTTATAAACAATGAAAATACATTACTAAATATACAGAAAATTAAAAAATTTTAATGCAATTTGCAAGAGAATAATATAAAAAATAACATTTAATAAAATGTCTTTCTTTGGAGCCAACAATTCTCTGGGCGCCACCAGCACACCGGCGAAACGTGAGTTATTTATTTCATTATAAACATAACTGTAGTTTTTCTTCACATTATGAAATCCCTAAAGAATATCATCATCAATATTCATCACAATATTTTAGCAACTGGGTTATTTTCATCATTTGGTACAGGAGCTGCTGGCGCAACACCCGCCTTCGGAGCACCAGCTACCTCAACGGCACCCACAACAGGTTTTGGTGCAACATCGGCCTTTGGAGCTGGTGGTTTTGGTACTTCGACAGCGGCGGCAACAACTTCAGCACCTACTTTAGGGGGATTTGGTGGTTTTGGCACAGCAAATACTAGCACCACAACAGCGCCTACTCTAGGAGGTTTTGGTTCGTTTGGTACTGGAGCCACACAAACCTCACAGGCACCCAGTTTATTTGGTACAGGAACGGGTACTTCAACGGGTTTTGGAGGATTTGGTACAACAGCTACATCAGCGGCACCTAGTTTTGGTGGCTTTGGTACCACAGCCGCAGGCAGTGTTCCCGGTGGTGGTTTTGGTGGTTTTGGGTCCACATCGACTACTTCAACTGCTCCTGCATTTGGTGGTTTTGGAACACAAACGTCGACGGGTGGTTTTGGTGGATTTGGTACAAGTAAGTTTTAGATATTTTATATTAATCGATATTTCTTAACTGGAAGTTATTTTCTCTAAAATGTTTAATAAAATCCATACTTAACTTACTAAGAAAAAAATTTATAACCCATAAAAAAGCGAGGTAATTATTAACTTTTGTAATTTAAGACTTTGGCAAACCAGCTGTAAACACTACTGTAACACCTGGATTTGGAGGTTTCGGTGGCAATACTGGCTTTATGATGGGCCAGCCACAACAACAAGCTCCACCCATCTCAGCAGATGATGCTTTTGCTCAGTCAATTTTTAATGTTTCCATTTATGGTGATGAACGTGATACTATAATTGCAAAATGGAATTATTTCCAAGCCATGTGGGGTAGCGGCAAATCTTTTTATTCACAAAATGCAGCACCAGTTGAAATAACTCCTCAAAATTATTTGTGTCGCTTTAAGGCGATGGGTTATAGTCGTTTACCCGGTAAAGATAATAAAATGGGTTTGGTTGCCCTTAATTTTAACAAATCACTTGCGGAAGTTAAAAATCAACAACAGCAAATTATTAATACATTAAATGCTGCTTTTGGCAATAAACCCAATTTGATCGTTAACATAGACTCAAGTAAACAAAATGAAGAGAAGAAAAGTCAGTTGGTTATATATTTGGAGGAAAAGTCTCACTTATCCCCCAACGATACAAAACGTATATTGGCCACCGATTTAGCCAACTATTTGAATCAACCTAATATTAAGGGACAACTTAATAATTTGGGGATAGTAGAAATTCTGGCACTTGTGCTGCCCGATGAAGATCAACTTAAAGAGTATTTGAAAAGTCCTCCTAAGGGAATAGATCCCCGTATGTGGTGCCAGGCGAAACTAGACAATCCAGATGCTTCCAAATTTATACCAGTACCTATGATTGGTTTCAACGAGTTGAAATATCGTATAAAATGTCAGGAAAATGAAACTGAAATGCATGCTTTGTATTTACGCAAGGTGGAAAATGACTTGTCGGAATTAAGACAACGACATACAGCGGCTACAGCAAAAATAATGGAATACAAGCGTAATTTGGCCGAATTAAGTCATAAGATTTTAAAGGTGTGTAATAACTTTAATTTTTATATCAAAAATGAGCTAAATATCTTTGATTTATATCCTATATATAGATAATAGTTAAACAAGAATGTACACGTAAAGTGGGCCTGGCCTTAACGCCAGAGGAAGAAGCTTTACGCACGAAATTGGAAAATATGCAAGCTTTAGTGTCAGCTCCCACACAATTTAAGGTAAAGTTTTATACACTTAGTATATGCTTTTGTATATATTTTTGTTCAATTATTACGTATTATTATTACTTTAGGGCCGCCTTAGTGAACTATTATCCCAAATGCGTATGCAACGTAATCAGTATGCTTTAACGTCCGGCAGCGAATATACACTTGACAAAGATTGTGAAGAAGAAATGAAAACCTTTTTGGGTATGCAACAAAAAGCTATGGAAGTTCTTACTGATACCGTAACAAAAGATTTAAAGGCACTGCAAATAATTATCGATGGCATGCCAGAATTGGTAAGAGGTTGAATATTTATATAAACTTTGTTAAGTGTTTTTAGTCAGTTTTTTGTAGGTATCAAGTGGTTATTATCACAAACATAACAATAATAAATAAAAATTGTTTTAGTGTTAAACAACAGAAATCATCAAATAATAAATACGTGTACTATAACCAGCAATTTCTTTTTGTTCTTAATAAAAAAAAATCATTATGTTTTAACTCTACCACCAGGAGCTGTATTAAACGTATTGTTTAATATACAGCATATAATTTAAATACTATACATTTCCGCTTGTAAATAACTGTGAATATAATGCAGCAGCAGTAATCTCAAATCAGAAAATAACTTTGAACTTGTATTTGTTGAAATAAAAATACTAGGAAAGAAACAGGTTCACATCCTCAACATGCAATCTCAAAACATTAATGTCAATAAACTTTTCCAGTAGTAAATATAAAAGCTAAAAATTCACTTTTCATTTAGTTGTTTAGTTAAACGACAATTGTCTATTTGTTAAAAAATATATATATATATTTTACACACACAATTAGTTTTGCAACAGTACAGCATAAAAATTGAACTCATTACACACATACGATTAAATACATACATATCTATTAAAGAGAGAAAATTGTAGAAAACAGGTTACAACATGCGCCTACATCTTAATACAGAAATACATTCATACTTACAAAAGATATCTGAGCTAAAGTTAAAGACCTGAATTTTCTTTTCGTTAATTTTTTCATCATTCACAGTTTGCCGTCGTTGTATGTTGCAGCAGCATTAATGTTGTTATATTAACATGATTATTATTAATGCCTTTTACACGTAACATACTATATTCAAATGGATTCGTTATTATATCTTTTCCTAACATTAAATGTGTATGGATGTACTGGTTGTTACTTTGTTTTTTTCCTCTGAGAAGTGGAAAATCTCTTAAGAAAAACGGGTTGTTTTATGTGTGGAACTAGTTTTTGTTACAGTCGTCTCTTTTTTCGTTCAATATTTTCTTTCTTGTATTCATTTTCGCTCTATTTGATATGTTATTGGTTGGTTATAGAGACTTCCGAGCTTCCGTTTAAACATTACGGCGCAGCACCACATTTCAGGTATAAATGTAGCTGACGATTACATCAAGATCTACTTTAGTTTTTGCAAGCCATACAAGTTGATTATATTGGAGTTAAATAAGAGCTCAGTTTTATTGGAAAAAAAGTATTTTTATAAAAAAAAAAAATAGTTTCAAAAAAACAAAATAATAAAAATGTTTAAAAAAGTGATAACAGTGAGTTGATTAAAAATTTAATATTATACTTAAATGTTTAACAATAAATATTTTATTGTTTAGATATTAATTTTTCTATTCGTTGGCTTGATAAATGGATTACCACCAGGTCTGAAACCTACTGAAGGTCAAAAATCGAACAGCGATGCACCTTTAATACAGCCAGAAGTTATAACAATTGAGCGCTTAGAAGCGCTTCTGAGAAGGGCTAGTGAAATATTTAAACCTTCTAAACCTCAACGTGTTGATACTCCTACTGCAGATATCCAGCAAGTAGCAGTACCCATTCAATTTATGCAGCCTCCAGCTAATCAACCCTATAATTTTTATTTGCCTCTTTTCGATTACGACGAAAGCGATGGCCAGCATACAAAACTTGATGAAAAAAGTCGTAAAATGGAACATTTCACACCGCCACCGTTACCTAAAGGAGGTCAAAGCCAAGAAAACTTTTATGATGTTAAACCCAAAAAAACTTTACCAAAAAAATTTAATGCATCTTCTAAACACATCAATATTAAGTGGCTCAATGGCTATGAAAAACAATTGACCTCTCCTGACAATAAGCAACCAGTTAATGTACCAAAGGATGTTTATCTTTTAAACGACGAACGTAATCGAATAAATTTCGATGATACTTTCTTTGCTGTCGACATGAAAGTACCAGATCGAACAAATAAGTTGGATAAATCACCTACCGAAATGGAAAACCAAAATGATGACTATAACAGTCAAGGGGAGGAGGATTTAATAGCTGCAGCTGCTTTGCAAATACCATTAATAACACAATTTACAAATTTAAGGAGATATTAAATTAGAGTAGAAATAGCTTTTTAAGATGAATTTAATAAGTCAATTATAATTTATGTTTACAAATAAATTGAAATCTACAATATAAAATTCAAATAATATATACACATAAACATGTTTATTTATTTAGTTAAATACAAAAAAAAGACAGTTTATTTACATCTAAATGCAACTGTTTAGTTAAATTAATTTTAATATGCCGCAGCAGCATGTGATTGTACTTCTTGTCCTCCCAAGCCTTTGCGTACCACTTTTTCAATATCATCTAATAAACCGGATGCACCAAAACGAAAGAGTTCAGGTTGCAACCATTGCATACCCAATGTTTCCTTTACCAATGTCATCCAGGCGATTGCCTCGCGTACCGTACGTACACCACCAGCCGGTTTTAAGCCGACTATTTGTCCAGTTTTACGTAAAAATTCCTGAATAGCCCAGATCATAACTAAACCTACAGGTATGGTAGCGTTAACAGACTCTTTGCCTGTTGAGGTTTTAATAAAATCTGCACCAGCCATCATGCATACCATGGAGGCTTTGTAGACCTAGAAAAGAAAAATGGAAAAAAAATTATGCTGCGAATTATTAATAGATTTATATATCTATTAGCATTAATATAATCTCAAATAAAAGTTATGTTTAGTACAATTGGATAAACAAATTCATAAACATAAATGCTACAAGTAATATTATATGATGTTGAATCCGTTATCAAGTAATACGGCCTCTGTCTCTGTCAAAAATAAAAAAATTGCTAATTCGATAATAAAGTCTAATTTTTCGACGATCGGTCAATAGTCGACTCACTTCGGTCTATTATAATTCCGTTACCCAAGAAACGGAATATGTTGCCTAATCTAGTCAGAATATCAATCTGTACATTATTTAGTATTTTGATTGAAATATTACGGCACTGTCTTTTCTTTGATGTAACATTTACCGAAGTTATCATTGCTCAACTAACTTTTTTTCGACTTGAGCTTGGTTGACGCAAGGTTCAAAAAATTCGACCAAAATTAATTTGGTGTTATATTAAAATTTTTAAGTTTATGTATTAAAGATTTGGATTTAATAAAAGAAAATATAACAAATTAATATTCTTAGGACCCTTGAGAATAGGCATTAATGTAAGAGAGTGTTTTATATGTAGACTATATATACTTAAATTTATTTCCGATAAACTTTATACACATACTAACATTGGTATGGATTTTATGCATGTTTAAATGATTCTCGAGAGAGTTCCTCATATGAGAGCTAAGGTTTATATTTAAGATTAAACTAAAAATCACTATGGGGCGAAAGTCAACAATTTTTTGTGACTATTTACCTTTTTAGGCTCTATCTTCTAAATAAGTAAAGTATTACAAAATAATCCTCCCTTAAAGACGAATAGTTGGATTATAGAAATTTTGATGTGCTTAACGCGAATGTACGTTCAGTTTTTTTCATCTAAAAATTCTTTTAAGCCTCTCTCTCGGAGTCATTTAGAAGTGTCAAACAATTTTTTTTTCTTGCAAAATTAAAGATTTTTTTTTTTTTTGTTAAGTTCTTATGAAAAGTGAAAACGCCAAGAATATTTCGGAATGTTAAAATAACTTGAAGATAATTTTAATCGGCATCTATTGGTATTTTTTTTATCTAAATACCGAATACGAATTCAGCGCTCCAAATAACCTTCGAAACCACTTTTGGTTGATCAGGTCCAAAACCTGTGTAATTAGTACCATCGAGCCAACACTTAAGTATGGGAAACTTTTCTAAGCCATTAGAAAACACCGTTTCGTTTTATAGTTATCTTAGCCTAGTAATACTTGGAGACAATTCTTATTAGAACAGAAATCAATTTTTGTATTCAGGCAAAAATACGTTTGCGTTTATCTCTTCTACGGATTAAACTCAGTTTTCCTCGGTCTAGGATTTACAGCATTTTTGCAATTTTATAAGGTTCACTAAATTTTGTCTGATGGCCAGTGGATTTTTTGTTTTTTCTTAGGATATCGGGATAGGTTCCAAACACAAGCATGCACTTATTGATTTCAACTATTTTTTTTTTTTTGGATTGATAGACCGTAAAAGCGACTTAAAATAGCCTTAAATAAATCTAGTGCATATACAAATGACTATATATTTTTCATGATATATGTGATATTTTCTTAATGCCTATGTTATCGTTAACAAAAGGAATATAATAAAAAAAATTGATTTTTATATTCTGTACTTACATTTTCCATTGAGCCCAGCTCACCGATAGCTAATATGGTCTTCATACGGGCATTTTCCCCACACGCCCTTCTCATCTCACACACTTCATCGTACAAGGCCTGCCATTGTTCGGTTAAGGCCAATTGACGGTTAATAACAATATCAATTTCTCTAGCACCAGCCTCAACGGCAAAAGTTATTTCATATAAACGTGTTTTTAGACCATATTGACCTGTAGGAAAACCAGTAGCTACAGCTGCTATAGGAATCTGGTCATAACATTTCAATTGTTCGAACGTTTTACGGGCATCTTCTACACGTGCTGGATAAACACATACGGCTCCCGTACGAATTTGTTTATGCAAAGTAGGTTCTATGGTTGTTTCTAACAAATGTAGCGGAAAGGGATAAGCTGCTCTATGACATAGACGTGATACATTAGCCTGAGTATCATCTCCTGCCAATGTAGTCAAGTCGGTGAGAGTGAGAGCCTTTAAAGCCCACACAACTTCATTTAAACCGGAGACTTGACCACGAGTGGAAATCTCTTTGGAGATTTCTTCCAATTGCCGCAGGGAAATGGTGACATTTAATAAACTGCTATCTATAATAATGTTGATGAAAAATTTATTTATTTATTTACTTTTTTTTTTTGAAAGATTTACTTACCAAAAGGTAAAATTTTATTAATTTTCATGATGGGATTTGCTTAATTAATTTTTTTTTATTGACAACTTTATATAAAATGTTACTTTAGTGCTTAAATAAAAATGTGGGCATGTTATCATTTGGTTAATAAAGCTATAAAAAATTGTTTTTATCAATTTGTTAATAAATCTCTAAGACCCAATAGGAAATGTAGATGCACACTTTTAAAATTTTAAGCATAAGAGTAAGGTTAGGTTAGACAGGCAGCTGAAAAGCAAAACAGTCTCACTTGGGTCTATTAAGCTTAATTTAGGGAAGGGATATAGCGCTTTATTTATAATTTTCTTATAATAACCATCTGCCCGGCGGTCGGCGCATCAAAACCAACATTTCATCTAATATGTATGTCGCCGCTTTAAAGATAACTCAATGAAATTTGGTTCGTGATCTTTTTAGAGCCAATAATATAAGATGTTCATTTTGCTTATAATCGAACCATTATTTTATATAAAAATTTTCCCGGAAATAAGTGAAACGCTTTTAAATGCCTTTACTACGTCTGTATTTACATAAAATTCATAACAGGTGAGGCTTGTCTGAGCAAAAATCATACCACAAAAATTCATGAGGATTGGTCCATTATTGGCCATGGTTCCTATATAAGATCCCTCAAAAATCATTTTCACGGGCATAGTTTCTATACAAATGTAACCATAAAGATAAGCTTTAGCACAGATAAAGTTTATTTAAGTATAAATCTTACAGTCAAATTTCACAAGGATAATTGAGCATGTCGATGCTAAATCACAATTTGCCCCACAGTAACTTTCTTACTCGTTTTAACTATATTCTCTAAATCTTTTTAAATAAAGCTAATAAATAAGTTAAATATTTTTTTTTATTTATAATACTTTTAGTTTATTTTATTTTTGTTTAGAAAACAAGCTTATTTTCTTTTGATTTTTCAACTTCTTTTAATATTAATATTAAATTTTCAATTAATCACCATTTTTCTTAATATGACGAATTCCTTCTGTTCTTCGTTAATCTTCTTCACTTTATTTTTAAAAATATGATGGTGAAGATTATAAATCTCTAAAAATGTCAGGTCCCAACATATATTTTCGTAAGATTGAATTCTTGATTATTCTATCAAATCTCTCAAGTATGAATGTTATTCTCAAGGTTAAAGCAAAAATGTAAAAACTGTGATGTTTAATTTATAATAAACTTTAGGAATTATGTGACAAATCAAGATCCCCGATATAACTTATTCTAGCGTTAATAGGTGATTTATATAAACTGATTTAAGTAACTGCCTTCCAATTTGTTAATAAAATAATAAATAAATATGTTGTAAATCATTCAAAATGTATTTAGGAACATTTTTAAATAATGCCCATATTAAGATCAATTACATAATATGGGCGATATTTACAAATATACATCAACATTTTAGAGGCCTATACATATTTCTATAACAAGGTGTGAATGGTACAAAATGTATTAATTTTGTTTTATAGAATTAACAGAACTGGTGATGAATTAGGCTGCTTATTAATTAATTAAAAAGATTTTTCATTCCTATACATAAAATTCCTATTGAGTCTTTGTGAGTATGAACTGCTGTCAAAAATTATGTTTTCTATTCAGGGCTGCCAGATATTTTTTTGGTCAACCCCAAAATTAAAAAAATCTCCAAAAAAATCCCCATTAAAAAATAATGTTTTATAATTAAAAAATGAGTATATTTTATTGTTTTTAACTATTTGTAATTCGTATTAATAAAGATAATTTTTTGATGAATATTTATACATAAAGTATGGTTACGAAAAATTTTTAACATTTTTTTTTTACGGTAAATTATATTGGAAAAAGCTAAATAGTTTCTAATTCTGAGGATATATATATATACATTTGAGACTGCACACGTGTGCACCCGTGCATTATCTTGATGAAAAAGAACTTTTTTCTTGGCTATATGAGGTCGTTTTCTTTTTAAATCCTCATTAAATCGGTCTAATAAGTTGGTATAATATTCGCCGTTTATTGGTTTTCCCTTTCTTAATCGGTGTGGATTATCCCGCGTGCATCCCAAAAAAACTGTTGCCATTATTGGCCGACAAACTTACCTTGGTCTTCTTCGGTGCAGGTTCACCCGGAGAAACCCATTGTTTAGACTGCTGCTTGGTCTCCGGAGTACAGTAATGGATCCATGTTTCCTCCACAGATACAAAACGCCGCAAAAGCTCATTCGTATTGCGGGTATACAACTCCAAACAATCCTTTGAAGTTGTCATACGTTTACGTTTATGGTCAATTGAGAGCAAACGCGGCACCCATCTTGCAAACAACTTTCTTAAACTCAGCTGATCATTTAAAATCGAAACCCCACTGCCATATGAAATGCCTATGACATCAACAAACTCACGCACTTTTACTCTTCGGTCGGTCAACATAATATGATGGATTTTTTCGACATTTTCGGGTGTACTGACCTCAATTGGCCGTCCACTTTTTTACCATTGAAATCGATGGTGCAGAGTCCCCATAGTATTTATCGAGCTTTTCCTTGGTGTGATTGTCGGTTTTTTCGCAAAAAATAATGTTTCATGAGCACTCGAAATTCATTTTTTCCATTTTTAGAAAAATACAGGAGGTTGTATGTTTTGAACAGTTGTTAAACGCAAAGTAAATGACGATACTTGCTCAAAATTTTACAGTAGTCTATTAACAGGTGGTACTTTATGGGAATATTGTTGCATTTCATATGACTACGAGGAAAGTTCGAAAAGTCATGGACTTATTGATCCGCCCTCGTATTAAAAATTGCAAAGGAACAGAAGAAAAATCTACACCAGTTTCTTTAAAAAAAATGTATTAACGAAAATCTATTTTTGGGTGAATTTTTTGAACCCTGAATCAACCAATTTCAATATTATAAATATATAAATGATATAGCAAAGAATATATAATGTTATAATCTATCTATTAAAATACTAAAAAAATTTAATCGGTAAATTGGTTCAAATTAAGACCCGTAAAACCCACTGAATAAGTGTGTTATTAAAAAATTAATAGTGTTAAATCCAGTTAACGAATTGTACATAGTGTCAAAAAACTGGTAAACTGTAATAAAATTGTAAATATTTCTTGTATCAAAATTTCAAAATTTTTTTAAAAATTAAGTGGCTAGGAGTGTAATATGGGGATCATATGAAAACTTGAAATGTTCTCTAAATGATTTGATGTATAGGAAAGTACTGTTATGTCGATATATTTTTGAGATAACGGTACTTTTCTAAAAAAAGTCAAAATAAAAAGTAATAAAATATAATATTGGATCACCATGGGTTAATGATTTGGCACATTTTATACATCAACCGAAAGGCCTTCTCAAGACCTTTCCAATGATACCCATATTGTTCATTTTCATTCAAGGAGGAAGGAGAAAATTGCATTCTTACATCATAACTTAAAGTACCTATAACTCGAAAACTAACAGAAAGCGGAGAAAAATGTTTATGTTACTTTTTTTTAACCAAAAATGGTACTTTCGCCGAAAAGAAAATTTGTTAAAAAATCAACAGTGCCGGTAATCTTGATTTGTTCCATTGGAATTAAAAATATAAAATAAAACTACAGTGTTTGTTATCGTCTAATTTATTTTTAAAAAATTAAAAGTGCATCTACTAAAAAAAAGAAAAAAATTAAAAACAGAAAATTTTAGCTATTGTAAAATAAATAGTAACATATAAAAATAAAATTACAATTGTTTGGAAACGTACACACTTTTAACAAATTCTACTATTTTTTATTATTTTTTTAAGTACTAACATAATTTGTGACTCGTTGAAAGCTACAGTAAATAGATACATTGTTTTTGTTTAAACGGTTGTCCTTTCAAAAGAAAACTAACGATGTTTAGCCCATTGTTCCCAATATTCTTTCATTTGCATTTCGTATAAACGAGAAATAGTACGATCATAGGCAAACATTTCTTCCTCCCCCGTGAAAACACTTGCAGTAGATGTATCTTGCTGCAATTTTATAATAAAAAGAATTAAACATATAATTTACTTAGCACTTGCACAACTTACAACTCCTAATTTTAAATCATCCATTAACATACGTTGATCATCGCCAATGCCTGTGGGCTTATCACTAAAATTAAACAATTGGTCTAAAGGAACTTCGGCCGAAAGCACCACACGTATACGATTATCGTAGAGCGTATCGATTAGTGTAATGAAACGTCGCATTTGGGATTTCATTTGTAGTGTTAATTGTGGAACATTGTGTATAAGCACCGTGTGGAAGAATTGTCCTATTTGTATATAATCGCTGCCACCCAAAGGCTAAACAATTGGATATTAATATTTGAATTTAAAATTTTAATATAGTAACACTTACACGATTACATAGTTCTTCGAAATTACTGTCTAAAACTTGTCCACATGTACGTTGAAATGTTAAATCGCGTCCAAAATGTGTAATAGTACGTGGTCTAATGATGTCGTTCTCTTGTGAACATAAAATTTTGAACATACGATCCATTTGAGCTTTAGCATCGGTTTGTGTTGTGCTGAAATGATAAAGAATATATTATTAATATTTTTAGGACTCTATCAATATAGATATTATATTAAAAATATTCTTAATATTTCCGTAATTTGATTCGAAAAGAAGATGTTTTGAATTTCCTGTTAAAATTCGTAAACTTACACAAAATAATTTCTGTCACCGGACTGAGCAATACGACGATAATCAACACCACTATCCACGGCTGACAATTCGCAACGATTTAACAAAATATCAATAAATGGAAGAAAATTACTGCGTTGTAAACCATTCTTATACAAGTCGGTAGGATGACGATTACTAGTGGCTACACAAACAATACCTTCGTTAAAGAGATGGGTGAATAAACTTTTCAAAATCATGGCATCAGCAATATCAGTGACCTGAAATTCATCAAAACAAATCAACCAGGATTCAGCAGCAATCATTTCTGCAACCGGCAATGTAGGATCAAATGGTTCAGGTTTTTCGGTATTAAAAGCACGATCTCTAGGGCCACGATCCTGTTTAACCTGATGAATGCGACCGTGTACCTGAGACATAAAGGAATTAAAATGGACACGTTGTTTTTTGTCAATCTAAAAAGAAAAATGTAAAAATTAAAATATATATGTAAATCTCTTATATAATTTTAATTAACTTACATTTATACAACAATCATAGAACAAGTCCATTAAGGTGGTTTTACCGCCGCCCACACTGCCATAGATATAAAGACCTTTGGGTGAGGCAGTATTTAACAACTGAATTGAACTGCTGCCTTTTGTCTTGTCCTTCTTCAATAGTTTACTAAAGAACCCGCCACTTTGGCCAGATGACTTGACTGGTGTGGGCTTATAGTCCTTTAACGTGTTATATAAGTCTTCCAACTGCTGAGCGGTATTCTTTTGAGCCTTATCTGGCATTAATTGCTTTTCTTCGACTTTCTTTTCATACACCTGCATTGGGGTAAAAAATCGTTTCAAAGCCTTTTGTCCATTTATAGCCAACAATAAAAATTGTTGTTGTTCTAAGGCGGAACCAGCAAAACGTATCACCAACTTGGAGGTGAACATTTTGACATACGTCACCAATTTCTAGCCACAAGTTAACAAAATCAATATATTTATATAACGTTGTAGTTAATTATTGTAGAATTTCAAAATATTTGCACATTAAATTGTTAATTTGCTAATTTATTGTCAACTGATTTTCTTCATATTACATAAATACGCGGGCCTGTCGATTTGGTTGATTTTTCTTTCAAGAGCGAGGTAAAAACTTTCGTCTACGACCGTGAATTTTTGTGCGAATGACTAGTGTATTGCTTTTTTTTGGTTCCTGTTTTGTTTTCTAAACGCTGGCATCAAATCGATCAGCTGTGTTTTTTTCATTCATTGAGAATGTAAATAAACAACATGTGTTTGTTGAGTGGGAAAAAGAGAGAAAGGTAATTACAGTGTTGGATAATGTAAAATTAAGTGATGTATTATTAGGTATGTATAGTAAAAGTACTTTCTGTTTAAAATTGGTTAAAACGACCGTCAGCATTTAAAAAATTTATTAAGTATTAAACACTGGTCGGCAAAGAAATTCTCATTAAACAAAAATAGGTGGGAAGGATGAAATTTACACGTACTGATTGTTTTACGGGTATGGCTAATATGACACTCTTAATATTGCGGTTACTCTTGAGAACTCTAAAATAAACGGATTAAATTGCCTTCAAGATATATTAACATTATTATTTTTTTCCTATCCGCTCAACATTTTCTGAGTTATTTAGAAATTAGTGTCGAAAAACCAATTTTTCATGCACAATTGAAAAATATTGTCCGTTAAAACTTCTCCAAAAACTCAAGACTGCAAAAATGTGCAGTCTAAATATTTTAATATAAAAAAATGATGTTCAGATAACTTGAAGTAAATTTTAGTCAGTGTCTTTTCGTGTTTTATTCTTCTCAATCGAACAAACCGTTCTCGAGTTATACTATATTAGTGTAAATGACTTAATAAGGGGACATATTAGTTAGTCATGACTCATAATGTAATTATAAAGCAGGAATGTCAATGACTAAAAATGTAGTTGTGTTAGTGAGCGTGAAAAAGATACACTCAAAGAAAAGTTGGGTTCGGTATATAAAAAACGTCAATTTCATGTACATGGTGCTTTATTATATAAAACATATTTTTTATATAATAAATAAATAAATATAATTCACATTCCTCCAACTTGATCTTAAAGCATTAATATTAAAGAATTTGATGGTTATTAATAACCAAACAATTTGTGTACATATTTTTTCCAGTGCATTTTGTACTCTGCACCACCAGCAACGACTAAATCATGACGAAATGAAACAGGTCGCTGTTGTTCTACAAAAATAACAATATGGCGAATTTATTAATTCTTTTTACGTGGAGTTTGACATTTCAGCGGGTAAGCAAAAATTGTGCTTATATAGAGTTTGAAAGTTCTAAATTAATCAGCTGATTAAGTGAGGTCACCTGTTTGAATTCGTCTTGCCCAAAATGAAAGAGCTTAAGAATATATGTGAACTTAAGACCATGATTCACTATCCTGCATAATCATCCTATTTTGTTAGTGAAAAATCGGACAAAATTCTATCCCACTCAAAAAATTACAAGATAATGTGTTGTCGGTGTCACACTATCACACAAATGAAGCATACATTGTTGTTTTCTTATTAGCTGATCCATAAAATGCAAATCTGATAGCATAACAAAAGATATTTTTTGAAATTTAATATTTATAAATATTTAATATTTTCGTTGCAGGGGGCACCATTTATACTGGTTCCAGCTGTCCCATTTTAAATTTTAAATGTTGATGAGAAAGTTATTCCTAAAAATATTACGATTTTTGCTGTAATAGTGTTTAAGACATACGATATTTAATATTTCCGTTGTATGGGGGGGGGGGGGGGGGGTACCATTTCCCTGGTCCTACTCATCACATTTTCATCTTAAATTATGGAGGTTGATGAGAAAGGTATTCCTGTAAAATTTTAATATTTTTCCTGTAACTGCATTCCAGTTATCCGATAATTTGTGTTTTCTTTGTATGGGAGATACTATTTCTCTTGGTCTAGGCTGATAAGGAAGGTATTTTTTCACAAGAAAAAGATTTTTGCAGAAATAGTTTTTAAGTTACGCGATAATTAATGTTTTCTTTGTATACGGGTACCACTTCCCCTGCAAAAAATAGCTTATTTTATTCTGGGGTTACCATGATACTGTGAAAATTTCAAGCGATTTAGCTGTCAAACAAACATACAAATAGAATTAATTTTTATATACACATATCAACAATTCCACTAAAGAACGCAGAAAAACGGGAATATCTTTACCTGGTGTCTTTAAATGTCCATAAATAATTATATGCACAAAATTCATTAAACCATGTACTGATTTCAGTTTTGCGAAATTGCGAAAAATCTCGATTTTATTTCGCTTTTTCACTTTCTCATAATCCAAAAAAATCCAAAAGTATGTAGCTTTAAATAGCAATATCTCTGGAAACGCTTTGAGAATTTTAATTATTTAATACACATTTCAAAAATAAGAGATTTTTCTAAAAATGCATTTTAATTCAATTGCATTTTTTAAATGCGTTTTTCGTTGAATAAGTTATTTAAATTTTTTGATTTTTTAACATAAAATGTATGTTAAAACATTTTATGTAAATAAATATTATTTGGAAAGTATGGGCTCTTCACATTCAAACAAAAATTTCAAATTTTTTCGGGAGCGTATAGCTGCTAAGTATAATACAATTTTTCTAAATTTTTTATATAAAAACAGTCTTTTTTTCTGAAAAAAATATTTTAATTTGTATAAAATTTAACAAATTCAAAAAGCTCTTAACTTTAAATATTCATATCTCTTGATGTTATTGACGGATTCGTGTCTTCTTTTTGTGTAATTTAGTTAGCGTTTTCAAAATATCCTTCTAGTTCAAAAATATTTGCAAAATACAAATGCATTTTTAACAGTTGTGAATTCATTAAATTTTAAGTTTTCTTTAAGTATATTTTAAATAGTTTTGTTTACTATAAACTAATTAATATTAGTGTGGTACATAAAAATTAGCTGTTTAATTTTTTTTTTAAACAAAATCCAATATATTTTTTAAATAAAATACATAAACCTACTCGTATTTTAAAAATTATACCAGAAGAATTAAATTTTTATATGGAAAAATGTGAATAGGTTTTAGAAAAAGTAAAAAAGCGCACAGTAATGTAAGTGCGTCCCAAAATTTGCTAAAAAATTGCACATTCAACTAAAAGTGCATTTAAATAATACAATTGCATTGAAATGCATTTTTAAAAAGTTTTTGATTTATAAATTCTTCGTATTGAAGCTAATGTGATTACAATTCCATCGCCGTTTAAATCATTGAATTATACAAAGCCTTCTCAAAATATTGATATTTAAAATTTCATACTTTTGTGATTTTTAAGGTTTTTTAAGGTGTGCGCGTAAAGGCAACAACTAAAACAATACAATAATAGCAGCCATTTTTTACGTCCTAAATAAGTCTGAAACGTCAAACGAAAAAAACATGTGCAAACTGTAAACAATGATTGTTGAAATTGAAAAATAATAAAGCCTTGTTCAGACCGGCGCAAAATTACGTAATTTCATGGCGAAATTACGAATGAAATCTGGAGTGTTCATACTGGCTAGGTGACATTTGATGTAATTTCGTGAACAGCTGATACTTATTGTTTACATTTTAAATTTTTATAAGGATAAATAAAGTATTTTGAAATGGAAACAAATAAGAAACAATTATTTACTAAATTGGAAGTTAGTAATTTGCAAGAATTAATAATCTAAAAAGGATAGGTTTCATTTTGCAAAATCACTTTAATAATTAATTTTAAGATTTGTGTTTAAATTTAAGATCAGCTGTCAATTGTTTTTTCTCCTCACGGTTGAAACATGCAGTACATAGTTTTTTCCAACCATGTACGTAATTTCAACTTGATTTCGGCCGAAATTACGAAAGCACGTAATTTCGCATCGGTCTGAATACCCTATAAGAAAAAATTCGCAAAGTAGTTCTGGGTTAGGGAACAACTCTCGCGTCATCGTAATTATTTCTTAAGTACAATCAGGTGGGTTTTTGCTGTTTGGCCTTCGAAAATTTTACGTCTCACCCCCGCATTGACTAAGTGTGTGTTGTCGTCTAACTGTATAGTGTTACGATTTTTCAAGGCTTACATTTGTCACATGCAATCGATTTTATTAACCTAACTTGGTGCAGTACCAAACAAAACTGATATTGATATTGGTGGAGACCATTAAACTCGGGGAGCTGAATTCGGGAGTAGATCGAGTGGATGATTTGCGAAGGAGGCTTCTTTTGGATGTACACCCTGGCAATATGTTAGCAGAAAGCTACGCCATTTAAATTTTTAAAATTAAAAAAAAAAAACAAAAAGAATAAATTGTAAGAAATTTGATTTTACTAAGGTGTTCACAATAGGCTGGTTATCAGGTTATGTGATTATGTAGTTATATTACAAACAACAAAATATGTTATTTATATTAATTTATATTAGTTTTCAGCACTACAAATAGGCAGCTAATCACATAGTCTATAAACAAGAATATGGTTTAAGCAAAGTTGGTTATTTTTTTAATGAATTATATTAATCACATAACTTGATAGCCAACCTATCGTGAACCACCTTAATGTTTTTATAAATTGAAATACATAAATTAAATATTTTTATCTTAAACCTATTTTTTTTTTAAATTCTGATTTTTGAAATTAACTTTTGATGCCATTATATTAACAACATTTCCTGGAGAAAAACAATAAAATTCAAGACCCGAAATGGTTCTACGTGGAACCAGCAAGTACTTAAATTAAAAAATCCCAAAAAACTGTTTAAAAATAACACATTTTTTTCATTCTCTTGATTGTTGTAATCGCAGATTCTAGCATATGTGTGCAATTTCCATAGTCTGCAAACACTTGTAGAAATAGCCCAATTTGTGTCCAATCAGTATGTCGTTGGCCAGTGTTGAATTATATTGTGGATAAGTGGTGAAACTAAAATTTTCAAAATTTTATTTTTGCAGTTTTTTGATTAGAAAATTTGCGCCGCTTTGAGTATTGAAAAAAAAGACTGGAGGTTTATTGCTTTTGTTATTATAAATCGTATGAGATACATCTCGTTAATGTGCCCTCAATAGAAACGCTACAGGAAGTGCCCAAACTTGAGGAGAAAAAATGTTAATGGCTCCAAGAAGTGTCTTTTTAGCGAGGCACATTCACAGCGTAATTTCAATGAAGCTAAAGTGTCGCATGATGAAAAATGGTTTCGAAATTACATTTAAAAGTCATTATGGCGCGATAAAATATTAATATGCTAAAATTTTATAGCTTTAAATTCGATCTAAAATTTTGCATATACATATAAAAATGCTAACATATTTTTACATTTTATGTTATTTATTTTTATAATAAGTACATCTATTCTGTTTTAGTTAAGCGAAAAATGGGTTCAAACACAAAAATTGCATAAAAAGTATTCATGACGTGAGATCGCAGTGCCTTTAATATATGATAAATCGTCGAGGCACACGCAGCTCGACAGCTACCAATCTGTAGCTGTGGCATTCAAAAATAATCACGCGTTTCAATTTAATGCAACTATAAACATTTTTGGGCATGTATTTTTTACATTAAAAAATGTATTTCATAGTAATATAATTAATATTTGCAACTTTTTATTTATTAACATCATTTTAAGAATTTTTTGCTGGTTAGATTTGAAAAATGAAAATTAAAAATTAAAAACAACTTTAAAAAATTTTAAAAAATCTATGCACACTTTGTTTGTACTCGATATGCTAAAGGGACTTTTAAGCAGATATATGATCGCGATAATGTTCACTAAAATAAAATTTATCAAACCTTTTTTGTAGGTTGCATATGCATGTGCATTTATTTTTGATATTGGACTTAAAATGAAATTTTAAAATTTTTTTTTTAAATTACTTATTTTTAACTACCACAACATAAACGGTAATTTCTTGTTCATTAATATCATTTAAAAAATTTTTCTTGATTGGCAAATATTAAAAATATATTAACAATTTTTATAAAATTAAAAGACGAGAAAATCTATACATACTTTGTTGATTAAAAAAATTTTTAATAAAATGTTAAAAATTATGATCGCAATTATCTTCTGTGTTATCAACTATATCTTACCACTTTTAATTTGTATTTTAGACATATTGATGTGGGTTACATACGTGTGGTAATTTTTTAAATATTCGTGAAAATATAATTTTAAAAATTTTGTATAACTTTTTATTTTAAACCTCCATAACACTGAAGCCGTTCGCTAAAAGTACTAAATAGCTTAGATGTACCATTTAAAAAAATTTTCAATATTTTTTGTACCCCAAAAGCAAATTTTAATCTGGCAAAAACTGGTTTAAATCCTTAATAAGTTTTGTGGTAATACTATTAAAAAAAACACGGGTTACATATCTAAGCTCGGAAGACCTGAAACTAATGTTTCAAACTAGAAACTTCTAATACGTTACAAACTAGATAATTCTAAAATTGTTATTTTTAACTTATAAAACAAATTTTCATAACAATATTACTTAAAGTAAACGGATTGCAAATTTGAACTTATAAGACTTAAAATTAAGAGAGTGCAAAATTTTAGCACCATAGCACAATGTGAGATTTTGCTAAATTAACTGGTCAAAATTCTAATTTAAACATTACTGATTTAGAAATTGCTCTCAAATATATTTTATACACAGCAGTCAATATATTGGAATAAAAATAAGATCGGATCATACTTTAGCATATTGCATTTACAATTCAATTTACTAAAAATCGTTTCAAAGCTCCTAAATTCTTGAAATAATTTGGTATCGAAATGAAACTCTACGAATTCAAATTGTAAGTTTCAAAAACTATTTCACAAATTATCACTTTGATCCACTTTGTTATATTATCAATATGAAGGTTAAAATTCTGGGTATTAAATTTTTTCAACAAATTCAATGATCAAAAAATTTACTTTTGGCCGGCTAAATTATCAAATCATACACTGTGCATAGAACAGTGGGGAATTTTTGTTATTTTCTGTTTATAAATCTTTAACTTTTTAATCTTTAAGAATCTTTGAAAATATTTTCAATAATATTAGCCAATATTAGCTAAATCAATTTGGTTTAAAGGCCACCATATAATGTTATAATGATCTGTGGTAAATGGTTTATTATTAATTATTATTTCCTATTACTCTGTAAAAAATTTTCATTGTAATACATTATTTGGATACTGAGATATTAATAAAAAAGTAATATATTTTAATGTAAATATTTTTTTTAATTCCATTTTAATTAAAAAAATAAAATATTTTGTACAAAAAATGCGTAGATACCAAGTTATTTTTATTAATAACTTTGAAATCAGTTGAGTAATCGTGATGAAAATTTACAGAGCTATTACGGTTATAATAGTAAATCAATATATGTTTGCCGAGTTATTTTAAACCATTTTGGTGGTATCCTCTAGCTATATCCGCAAATAAAATTTTAAAAATCCTAAACACAAGATGTCAATCTTTCGTTTTATATTGATTAAAGCGCCCAGGTAAGGGAAGCAACAAATACGCATTCTATTGTTTTTGAAATTTATGTCTAAAAATCTACACAAAGTTCTACATCTAAAATGATATAAATTATATTCAACAAAGTATTAAAAAATTTTATATTTCAAATGTATTAAATATCTTAGAGCAATTATATTGGTTGTGGAATTTTGCAATATTTTCATACAATAGATCATGATATTTTAGCTTTATATTTTGGAACTTATTCAGTGCTATATAAACTTAATGGACTTTGGGAATAAATTTTAGCGCCTCTTTGCTATCGTGCAGACTTACGTACAAATTTAGTCGAATTTTACCTTATATTTTATATACAAAGTAGTAGAATTTTTATCTCAAAATTTTCTAAATTTTGATATTTTTTGTTTTTTTTGGGCGGGGACTGTGTGCTCCTCAACGGAATACAAATATTGAAACAGGAATTGATATTTGTTGTAATTATGCATATTTTGCGCGTTGATGCGCTTTAAATGGTCAAAGCGGTATACAGTCTCAAAAGTTAGAAAATAGGAGCGAAAACTTTTGGAAAAAAACAATTTTTTTTAGCTAGCGATATTCGCAGGTTTATATGGAATAATACGTATTACTGCGCGAACTTAGTTTTTTGTTATTTGTCACTATAAAATCGAAGGCACATTTAAAATAATTTTATAAAAAAAATGTATTTCACTTTTTGAAAAGTCGAAAAAATTGCGCTTTTTCCTTTACAAAACTTGAATATATAGATATAAGAATGACGATAAATTAAGAAAATAAAAAAAATATGCACTTATTAAAAAAAATATTTATTAAACCATTCAAACAGACAAAATCATTCCATGATAAGCTTAAAAATACAATCATCATCCATCTCACCCACACAGCTTTTTTAAAATCGTCAAAGTAACAGTACTAATAACCAGCTCCGGAAAATTTGATAAATAGTAGTTCAATTTTTTCATTGTTCCAATAAAACGAATAATTCGAATAACGCATTTTGGTTTATTCAAATTTTTCCATCACGCTTTAAAAAATATTCAAATTGTTCGAATAATTCAAAATATAAAATAAAAATGTAAAATTTTGCTAAGTTTTAAAAAATTTTATTTTAAAAGGAAAACAAAAACAACTTAAACGTTAATAAATAATTCATTGTGAAACAAAAAATAAATAGGCAATTCTTTTAATAATATAAATAAATATTAACTTGTGTTAATACAAAAAATACACTGGTGGATATTCGCATAAACGCATTTAAAATTTTTGTTTTTCTTTCAGGTATATTCGTTTCTCTTAACCAAAAACAATGTTGTGTTGTTACAGTAACTCGCGATATAACGGTACTTTTTTATGTAAATATTTGTTTCTTGCTTTTGTTGTTTTCTTTAATATTGTGGAATATTCCTATAAACGCAGACGAAAAAAATTTGTCAAAAAAGTTATTGCAAAAAATATATTAAAAAATTTTAAGAGTTTTAGTTGTTTGTTTTTGATGACAACATATATAACAACTGGAAATATTTTTATTTCAATTGGGAAATTTTATCAGCTTAAAGGATGCCTAAGGGAACCTTTCTTACAAATCAGGAAAATATTTAAATTTAATTTTTTCGTGATCCGGCTATTCTAACAGAGAAATTGAATGAAAAATTAACCGCTCGGAAGGAGTAATTCGAGGCTTTCTTAAGAAAGGGCAGATATACAGAGTGCGAAAACCACCAAAAGGTAATCAAAAATTAACAAAAAGGCAAATTAATAGAATAAAAGAAGAAGCCATCCAAAATAAATTAAATGCTACACAAATAAAAATGAACTTGATTTTCCTGTCACTTCCAATCATGTTGCACGCATTGTAAACCAATGTTAAAACATCAGCATAAGGAAAATCGTTAAAAATTTGCGCGCAAATACATGAAATGGATAGATGAGTGGAATAAAGTAATCTTTTCTAATGAAAAGAAATTCATTTTAAATGGCCCCGATTCATATTCTTGCTATTGGCATGAATTGATGTCGAACGAAATTTGTATGTCGAAACTCAATTTTGGTGGAGGCAGTGTTATGGTTTGGGCAGCCTTTTCTGCAGCAGGAAAATCAAAAATATGTTTTGTTCCAACTAAAATGAAGAGTGCAATTTATAATGAAATATTGGAAGATGCTCTTCTCTCATTTATGGATGAAAAAAGTGGAGAAGATTGCATATTCCAACAGGATAATTAACCGTTCGGAAGGAGTTGCAATCCATGCCTCGAACCAATCTAAGTCGTGGTTTAATGAACATATTATTCCACTAATGGTCTGGCCGGCTTGCAGTCCGGATTTAAATCCAATGGAGAATGTGTGGGAGTACATAGCTCGTAAAGTTTACCCAAGAAATGCATAGAATGAAACCATTATGACACTAACCGAACTAAAACTAAAAATTAAGCAAGCCCGGGAAGAAATTGACAGTGATTTTCTTCAGAAATTAGTCGAATTAAAGTCTGACCGAATTTTTGAACTTATCCAATGCAAAGGTTCATCTACACATTAAAAGTAATGCTAAATTAGTTCATTAGATTAAGTGCGTACTAAAATTACAATGAAAGAAAAAAAATTAATGTACATTTTAAGTTTTTTGTTATTAATTTTTTATATGAAATCAATAAATTTAAAAAAAATTTTGGTAAGTTGATTAAACAAATTGAATCAAAATGTTAGAAGCAGTTGCTTTTATTTTTAATTGTTCAAGTCAGAAATTAAAATGTTTAATTGATTTGTTTTTAGAATTATAATTTCCTTTTGTAAAAACCACTCATCTGCTTTTATTGAAAGGCAACCTTTAATATGTTTTTTCTTTTCAGAATAAAAATTGTCAATATAATTATTCATTTTGTTCCAATATTCAAAATATTCGTTATTCGAAAAGTCGCACTTTTAAATTCTTCGAACAATTAATTATTCATATCAAATTGTTGGAATTATTTGAACGAAAATTTTTCGAATAGATACCCTAGTAAATAGCAATAACTTTCATTTAACTTTTACGTATATTTAATCAGCCTGATCTTACTTCCTCAACTACTCGGTATAATGCTGCTAAAGATATATGCAAAATTTTTTTATATAAACAATTTAATTATCATGTATGGATCCATGTCCGATAAATAAAAAAAAAAATAATAATAATAATACTAATTATGTAAATGTATATTACTTTTTCAATATTTAACCGACTTATGAAATGTAAGGTAATTATTTCGTGGTTTACACTCAACAAATACATTTACAATACATCGGCAATGTCCGAGGTTTTATACATGCTAATCCATATTAACTTCTTAAAGGATTTTATTTCATTTAATTGAATATTTTTAGTATATTTTTATTTGTGTAGGTTTTTCTGAAATTATTTAAAATCGGATTAGTAATTTTTTTTAAAGAATGTCAGCTAATTTAAAGGCTTTATATAAATAAGTCCGAGTTAAAACGATATATTTTTTAAAAATTTTGAAATATGTATACAAATTAATATGTATTATTATGTAAAATATAAAAAAATGCTTTATCAATTAAATGCGCACCAACAAATCGATGCCATATTTCTTAAAAAAGTGTGATTTAGATAAATAATTACTTTTTAAATGCTGGAAAACAAATATGAATTTGCATAAAAATCCTCACATTTTTTCAAAGATATATTTCAGTTGAAGAGAGCTCCCTGACGTACTATGACGATGAATGTTCATTTTATCCAACTTGATCCAAGATCAGCGAATATTGATAGGGTGGACTAACATATGAAAAACTTATTTGAATATAAACTTCTATTATAAGATCATCATCGGAATTTATTCCAAGAAACAAATTTATTTTAAAAATATAAATATATCACGTTTATTCAAAATATTGCATTATATAATTCATTGACTTGCTTTAATTCACAATTTTAATACAGAAAAGCACAAAAATCGGAAAAGTAGCAGAAAAAAAAAAACAAAAACGCACCAAAAAAGCATAAAAAGGCAAAAAAGCATTTTTGTCTTCTCTGGTAATTACTGAGCTGATATATAGATATTTATATTAGAGTAATCAATTATTTAAGACTCTATTTAAACGCATATGTATATTAAAGTGCACCGATTTGTATGAAAACAAAAAATGTTGCAAGTGTACTCCCCTAAAATTAAAGATTGTTATCTTATAATCTAATCCTCAAAATATTTCGTTTCAATTATTTCATTTTTAAAATATCTCGAAAAATTTAGTTTTCGATAAAAAGTGTAAAAAAAATAAAAAATAGAATACGTAATAGACACATGTCGACTAATATGTAATCAGCAAAAATTTTTAAATTAGTTTTCATTCTCGAAAAATTTTCTACAATTTTTTTAAATACTATTTTGTTAAAGTTTGAAGATTTCAGGCATTTTCCATCGTAATTTAGATTTTAGAGCATCATTGGAATAGTCTTATTCAGTACTATTGATATGTGTATCTGTATAACCTATTTGTAACAAAAGTAATATTTCGGTCCATAATACTTTAAATTAAGCATTAAGCATAAATTTGTCAAAATATATATATATATATATATATATATATATATATATATATATATATATACATATATATAAATTCGTGTAAAATACCTACTGAACTTTAAAGATTTTCTTTTATTCGATTATTATGTTGGTTTTAAAATAATTTGTTATATTATTCATAAATACATTGATATTTAAGTATAATAAATCCATATAACTTATTTGCAAAAATTGCTGATTAACCCTTTTGGGAACCAAATGTATAAAATTGTCCCTTTTGTTTTTGAAGGGTTAATTATTTATAATTTTCAATAGTATCAGAATAGACGTTTTCAGTGCTACCTTAAAATCAAATATGTCCAAAATATATAAAATTACATGTTTAAGTAAATGAATATATGACAAAAAATTTTTAATAAATTCTTCATATTTCGCGAATGATAAAAAGAGATGTAAAAATTATTTAAATATATATTCCAAGTGTTAATATGTCAACATAATATTTTGAAGTTAATTTTCTTATTATGAAGATTTTTATAATACTATTGAAAGAAACCAGTATTTTTAGAGGTGTTTTAAAAGTGGTGCAGTTCACGTAAATGAAAACATTCAGACGTAATATTTTGAGAATCATACAAGAACATACTAGTCTTAATTTCTAGAGGGGTACGTTTACAACTTTTTTTCATAAGGCACTTTATTGTATATGGTAACTAGTTGTCTCCAATGGCAACACCGTCTTTAAAAAATAGTTAAGTTGTGTTGAATTATTATATTAGCATTTTAATTCATTCTTACCATGGTAGTGGAAGTTTTTGCTGGGCACATACACATATGAACGAAAAAATAAATACACTTTATGGGAATATCATTTTGGTAATATTTTTCGATATGATTGTAAATATAAATGATATTGCTAACATAGTTTGAAGATCTCCATGTGATTATTTGTTAAAAGATATAAAGAAGCAAGAATCGTAATTATACCAAAATAATTAAAAAAATGTTTAATAGACATGTCAAAGTGAGCGTTGTACAGGCAAGGAGAGGAAAGTTGTTTTAAGACATAAAAATTATGGTTTTCATCTCTGCTGTATTGCCAAACCCATGGATCGGTTTTTACCTTTGGTTTAAAATGTCATTCAAATTGTTTAGAGCTAGATGGCTGACAAAATATGTCGCTATATTTGAGGGAGCGACAAAACTAAAATAAGGAAAAAACATAAAGGTCTGGGTATGTTTTTCGAGATAAGATGCTGATCTTATATATTGGATATCGGACATTATGACATGATATCAATACAGAGACATCTTAGAAAATTCTAAGCTTCATATGCTGAAGAAAATATGTATTTCAGATGGGTAAATCGACATAACAATCCGAAACATACTTAAAAGTTGTCTTACTCAACTGGCCAAGTAAGTCCCGATATTTATAACATTTAGAAAACCTTTCGATGAATTAAAAAGACAAATCGCAAATAAAAATGTTCAAAACTACGATTTTTTTCTTTTTTTTTATCATGATACGAAATAACAGTAGAATAGAATAGTCGTATAAAATAGACCAAATCAATTAAAACAAGTAAAAAAGATAGTCGGTCAATTCTAATCATAGAATACCCTACACCACGTTATATTAGATGTGAACCAATATATGTATTAAGTGCAAAATAAAACATACTAACTAATGCATCATATTACCTTGATACTAATATTTATATGAATTTATGCACTTTAGGGTGATAAAGTGATAACTTCCTAAAAGTGGGGCTTTTATGGAAGTTATGGTAAATTTTGAACCGATCCTCATAAAATTTAGCATTGTGAATTCAACATATATAAAACTTATTTGTGTTGAATATTAACTTGATACTAACATTTGTATGAAATTCATTCAAAGTGATCTTTAAAATTTTGACCTATAATTTCTTAACAAAGTGTACATGGACAGCCAGCCAACCAGCCAGACGAACATTTTTAAATCGACTCGGAAAGTGGTTCCGTGTCGATTGGTATACTTAAATGAGGGACTACGACCAAAATTTTTCTACTTTACAAATATCAGCACAAACACATAATACCCCAACCACCTATGGTGGAGTAAGGTATAATAGTGGATACACAAGATTGTAGTAAAATCATAAAAATATTAAAAAAAAAAAAAAAAAAATATTTGCAGTTTCTTTGTTTAAACCTTCACTGGGTGTACTTATTTTTTTCCAATAATCGAATCCACCTTTATTGGTTTTTTATGAGAATCAAAAGCTATTTGTGTTTCTAATCTAGTTTTTTTCCTTCTATTTTTTATTACATATTCCTAAAAAAATAAACATAAAATACTTGAAGAAAATGTTTGCTGGTGTATTTATTTTTTTGTCCATATGTGTAAATATTTTAAGTTATATTTAACTTATCATGGTAACCAAAAATATGATTTAAAAAGTGTGCATAACAAATGCTCTTATAATCGAAAAATATGCTTTTAAATTTAAAAAATATGCTCTTAAAAAATATCAAATTTAATTTATCTACTAAATATTAATAGTAAAAATAACATGATTTTTATTAGTAATTGCTAAAAGTTACTTTCTTTTATTGAAAAACTGCCTATAAATATATAAGATGAAAATTATTAGGGATTTGAAAAATGTATGAATGCAAAATAAGATACATTTGTCCATCAAATTTAAAATATAAAAATAATACTCTTTAGTGTAATATAAATAAAATTGTTCTCTTAATTATGCAAAGTCATGTCATTTAAATTTCTAATATATGCTCTAAAATAATGATTTTCTATAAAAATATGACAAAATATGCTAATAAACATAAAATATAGAAGAATATGCTGTTAAGACCAAAATATGCAAAATATGCTGAACAAATCGGTGCTAAAATTGTCTGAAATGGATAAATGACTAACAGTTTGGTTCATTTGAAGCGTAGGAAAAAAATATGATTTTTACCTTTTTTTGGTTGCCCTGCTTATTATATTTTTTATCTTTATCTTATTCTTTAAAAATACTATCAATATCACAAATATTAATATATGCATGCATGTATGTATGTTTGTATGTATGTATGTATGTATGTATGTATGTATGTATGTATGTACTTTGTACAAACAAAATTCTATTCACTTGTATGCATTTACGATTTATATCTCAGTCATAAAAAATAATTGCGTCAGATTTTTTTTTGCAAAAATTGAAGTGAACGCATGGGCACATTAAAACAATAAATATATTTTGATTCTTGAAAAATTCTTAAATATATTTTAGTCATTGTGAACTTTGCATTGTTGGTGTGTTCAGGAAAGGAGTGTTTGGTATAAAATGTGTCAAGTGTGGAAAAAGAATATGCATGTTGCCACAACAATTACATAAATAGGTAATTCTTAATAAATAATGCCTACAAAAATATTTGTATCGATTAATAACTAAGATTCTATTATAATACTATTATAGTAGTTTGATACATTTGTAATTAATTCACCAGAAGTTGTTGGTTAATTTTGATGATTAGCCGGACAAAACTCTATTTTTTGTTAATTGAAATTGATATGTTAATATACGACCTGATCATAAATACCCAGCAAAAACTTTTTGGTTTTCGGTAAAGGCAACTACTTATTAAAGTAGTTTCTCGGTAATGAGGCGTCATTATTATTTGCCTACTCTGTATTACATAAATAAGTATTCAATAGAATAATAGCACAGTAATATTGCAATCAAGTGGATGAGTTGGCTAGAGCGCTGGATTAACAACCAGAAGGTTGTTGGTTCAACCCCATTCTGATGTTATTAGTTTTTTATAACAAAATATCTAAAAAGATATTTTACACTAAAAAAGTTTTTATCACTTAGAAAATGAAAATGAAGGTTAGGTTATTAGGGCAGCTGTCCAGAGACAGCACACTTATGGGAAAGATAGAATCTTGTATCTTGCCACTGACTGTACTCCATGTACTAATTAAACCCATAGCAGTTTGCAGACGGTGAGACATAGTATCCAGATATTTCCCAGATGCAGCCACTGAAACATCGTCCGCGTAAACAATAGTTTTAAACTTCAGTGAATCAAGTTCCCTGAGCAACGAGTTAACGGTGATATTCTAGAGGAGTGGAGATAAAACTCCTCCTTGCGGAGTACCCCTGTTTACTACCCTGTAGATGGTAGACGCACCCATACTGGATATTATAACCCTATTGGTTAGAAGTCTCCATATGAGGGTAATGATCGACTGATGAATGTTCAGTTTTTCCAAGGACAATCAAATTGCCTCCGGAGTCACATTATTAAAGGCCCCTTCTATATCAAGGAAGGCCATTAATGCATACTCTTTATACTCGAGAGCTTTTTCAATATACCCTACGAGCGAATATAACGCAGTCTCAATAGATTTGCCCTTCATATAGGTATGTTGAGACGCTGATAATAGGCAAGGGTTGATCGTTCTACGTAGGTATAGGTCAATTAACTTTTCCAGTATCTTCAAGGGGAAGTACGACAGAATGATAGGTCTGAAGTCCTTCGGTCTTGTGTGTGAGGTTTTATCCCCTTTAGGGATACAGAATACTGTATATCTAGTCCATGACTCAGGGATATACGCACATGACAAGCATGCTGAGTAAATCCGAGTTAGCCAGAGGACTATTAAATCCGCATTATACTGCAGGTCAGCAGGTATAATGCCATCAGGGCCCGGAAATTTAAAAGGGGCAAAGCTCTTCAGAGCTCATCTCAGTTCATTATCCCTTATGGGAATAGAAACATCATTGCTGATCTCTGAAGATATTACAGAGTGTCCCCTTAAAGGGAGACTGCCAGGAAATTGCGCTTGCGCGTCCATTAATACATCCAAGGTCTCTTGACCGCTCATAGTCCAGCTGCCACATGATTTCTGGATAAAACTTGGAACAGTAGGTGATGATGTCAGAATCTTGCGAAATCGACTGGTCTCAGAGTGGCTTTCTACGCCGCTACAGAAAGCCCTTCAGGATTTACGTTTCGCATTTCTTATCTGGTTTTTAAACTTGTTAACTGACGACTTTTAGGTAGACCAGTCTCCTAGCCTCTTGGCCTCATTAAATAGACGGCGGCATTCTTTACGAGTCTCGCCTATCTCAGAGTTCCACCAATGTGGTTTACTCCTACCCCTGCAGATTGTGGGTTTGCATGCAACAGAAGTCGCCGTATTAGAAGCGTCCGTTAGCTTCTTAATGTCATCGCAACCGTTGATGGTCGGAGAAATTGGGAGGAGTTGGGACATAATATCCTGTTGCACTGCAAGTTCGTCTTCCTCCTGTTTTGAAAGGGCTTAACCCCAGGTAAACAGACTTACAAATTGAAGTCAATGTATAAGTGATCAAAGAATGAATAGTCATTGGAGACCCTCCAATCCCTAATCACATTAGAGTACATAATACTGAGTAGCGTATTATCGAGAACCTCCCTTCTATTAGTCACTACAAAGCTCGGTTCGTTACCAGTGTTCAGAATATCTAAACTACTACAAAGAATTTGTATTTGTATCGGAGCTTCCAATTATGAGCGGTAGATTTCTTGCTCTAGCCGCCTTTGTTATCTCGCGACCCTTAGTTGGTGGTGGTTCGCATTGCTCATGAGCCATATAACTGGAGACAATGCAGATAGTTCCAGAGGTTGTCTCCCAGGCCGCTGCTACAGTATCCTCAAATTCAGCCAAAAGAATATTGCCGTTTAGGCCCGTCCTTCGACGTGGGGGGAGGGTTACGCTGCAATTCGGCCAACAGTGATTTGGACCAGTTGAGGGAAACAAGTTCCTCGGGAGTAAGGGACTCGGGAGACTTTTTACCCAACAGGTCCAAAAATCTTTCGGCGGTGCTCCGTCTTAAAAAAGCCCTTCTGGCGGGAGTAATGTGCCTTTGGGACGAATTATTGCCCTTTCGGGCAGGAGTCTCAGTTACAGAAACTGAAAACTGGTTCGCATTTCTTTCGTTGGCGGGGGGAGGTAACGCTTGGGAGCCCGAAAACTTGTTCGCAGCTCCCTTCGTCACAGTAGGCACTGGGGTTGCTGCCTCCCGAGTTGGTTTCGCGCATGCAGTCCCTGAAACAGGGGGTTTTGCCAGTCTTATGCCGGCGCGGGTCAGAGTAGCTTTTGAAGTGCTTGGTGCGAAATTCAGAGACATCTCGCTGCTTCCGCTTCCAGAATCGGGACCCGGTTTTGCACATTTGGTGGACTTTTAACCTTCTGCTGTTTTCCTTCCGTCTTTCTTCTTCTCATTTATATTTTCATTCTTTATATTTTTATTTTTGTCCATTTAATTATTTCCACGAGTGTGCTCGTAATGGGTTGGACCATCCATGCATTGACGGCGTACATGGACTGGGCTACTCAACTTTTACAATCGACCCGTTCAAGTTGTTCAAGTTGAAATCTCACTGACGGCAAAATTTTTTGCTTTCTTTATATTTATTTTCGTTTAGGTACATATTTTTGAATTTGTGGACAACTCGTACAAAAATAACGAGTTTTTCAGGCAAAAAGAAGTAGTTTATTTTGCTTTGTTATACCGGTTAGTTTACCAGGAAAGCAAAGTTTTTGCTGGCTATCTTTTGAAAATTTGATAAAACTTTTATTTTGTGGTAGAGCTCAGATACCGCGGAATATTGTGTGAAAATATTCATTGAAAATTCCAACCAGTACTACTATCCTAAAATATTGACCAAATGTGAAAACTTTGAAATTGTTATTACCTTTTTTTAACATAAAATAACAATATTTAAAAGGAGTTATTTTCGTGATAAATATTTTATATCATTTTAGCTGAATAATTTTCTGTATATACAATTATTTTTGGTGATAAGCTTCTAAATTAATACAACCGCGATACAATGGAGCTTATCAAAAAAAAAAAAAAAAAAAAAAAAAACATTCGTCACAGATCTGTATCTCCTACTAGTTCGATTAATTAAGATGTATGAGAAAATTATAGAGGAGGACTTAATCTTTCAGAAAAATTATATTGTAGTCACTCTGTTGTAATACGGGATTTGCTAAAGGGTGTCAAAATTGACCACCTCGATATGAAAAATCTTTAAGAGTAATTACTACAAATTAAGACCGATTTCGATAATCATTAAATTTTAAGAAAGAATTTGACAAGTAAAAGTTCACACTATAGAACCTCATTCAGTTTTTTTTTAAATCGGTTGCTGGTTATAAAAAGTAAATGTTACATAAAATTAAAATTGAAGACAGTAATCTCAGAAGAAAAATGGATAAAAAGAGTGTTTTAAACTCATCAGAAATGGTAAAAACTTCTTTTCATTACACTGAAAAAAATTTCATCCCAAAATCGCTGGAATAACTGGACGTTGTAATAATTTTGTAATGAAATACACTAACAATAAAGAGAATTGTAATATAAATTACAAAGGAGATATTTATTCAGCTTTAACACTTTAGGCCAAGCAAAAAATTCTTTGAGTTATATATAAATCAGCATGGATTCTTCAAGTCTACCTATGTATGTTATAAGGACTGCAGAAATTTCGTTTTCTTTAGTTTAAAGAGTTTAAATGGGATTATTTTGATTGTTATGATTTTTATTTTTACGATATAAAAAATTAGACCGATTATCTGATCCGCTATCATGGAAAAAAGTCAATTTTTTGGTATAGGCAGCAAAATCGCATTAAGGTACTATTGACCTATTAACTAAAGCACTCAAATGTCGAGAAATCTCAATGAAATATATTTTTGATTCTATGCAGTGGATTTATCACCATGGTAATGCAGTTACATAAAATCAGCATGAGCCGAAATTTCCTTTAAATAAAATTCTTATACGCGTCAATAAGAAATGAAATTTTCGAAGTAAATACAAAGAAATGGTAAAAGTTTACACTTTAAACCTAATACTTAAAAAAACTGTACGCTTGCTTGATTTATTATATAATTAAAACGAATTTTTCATATGATTACAAATAACAAGAGAGAAGTGCCCTTAGAAAACATTGGGACCCTACCATAGGTGGTTAGAGTATTATGCGTTTGTTTGTAACGCACAGAAAAAATCATCCAACACCCACCTTAAAGTATGCCAATCAACTCAGACGATGTCCGTCCGTCTGGCTGGCTGGACGGCTGACTGGCTATCTATGTAAATCGTGTGCACAAAGTACAAGTCGGAATTTTGAAGATAATTCACTGAAATTTGGCACGTATGACTTTCACGACACAAGAACAAAGTCTATTGAAATGGGTTATGATCGGTCCATTATTTCACCTAGCCCCCACACAAATGTCCCCCCTGAATAACGGTTATAAATGCCGTAAATCTAGCAATATTTAAATGAAATTTAGCATATATAGGTTTTATAAAGATCACTCTATAAGTGACCATAGCTTTCATATAAATAAGCCACTTCCGAAAAACACTTTAACGTGTATAAACTCCACACAAATGTTAGTTCCAAGTTAATATCTGACACAAATAACTTTTATATAACTAAAAACCATAGTGACAAATTTTATCATAATCGGCCTATAATTAATCATAAGTCCCACATAATGCCCACTTACGGGAATCACCTTAAAACGCATAAATACCACAATATAAAACATATATATGTTTCATAGAAATATACAACACACTTAATACAAGTATCGGCCAACAATTGACCCCAGGTCCAATATAAGAGCCCTCCTCGAACTTTGACGTACAAACAGAATGGCGTAGGGTATTATATAGTCGGGTTTATCATTTGTTTATATTGTAATTGTTTTCTAAATAAATTTTTAAAAGTTAGAATGTTGTATTAATTTTCGGTATATAAATTTTTAAATATATTGTTTCTTAGGAGTAACCTGGACCACATAAAATTCCTTCTGGTGCTGCAGATGCCCATGTCAGGCATATTTCATTAAAATCTAATTAACGCTTACATACATATACAAAATCGTTTGTTATCTTGAAAAAATTCAGGAACTGTCTTTATGCTTAACTTTTTAAATGAACGGTCTAAAATTTACTATAGTTCCATATATAATATGATTGTTGCCTACTAGGGTGATCTAATCGGTTTTCCAACCAGTATAAAACTGTTTTTTCGGCTTAAGTACTGTCAGTTTTTCAAAATGTTAATTTTTCGATTGTCGAATAAATCGTTTTTTTTTTTCTTAAACGCACGGTTTTAAAAATAACATTTTATTTCAAAAATATATGTACTAAATTTAATATTTGAATGAAAATTTAGGAAAAAATTATTAACTGATTAATGTTCATAAAGAAAAATTTTTTGTTTTATAAAAAGGGAAAGTTAAAATATCTGAGAAAAAAGTGAAAATATAAGCTTGAAAAAGCTCGAAAAATATATAATATGTGGATTAATTCATTTTAAAATTCTAATAGTTTTCGATTCTTTTAAAAAATATAAAAAATATAAAAATAGACTTTGATAGTCATATTAATGACTTCTGATTTTTTTGCATTATAATTATGTTCGACATGTTAAAGAAAAAACTTACAAAATAATTTATACTGTTCAGCTGATCAAACATCAAAGAATCACTAAAAAATTGCGTTTTTTTTTGTTTTGTAAGAAAACTAATTTTTGTATTTATTTACAGAAAAAAATATTTTCTAAAATTTTTCAATTATCCCTGTTGCTTGATTTCATAATAGAATTAGATTAAAGGATTAATTTATTCAATCATTTTTTAAATAGTTCTAAATGTTTCCAAAAACAAAAATAAAAAATGGCACTTTTTAAAATAATTTAAAATCAAATATGTAAAAAACAAAAACATTTAAAAATATTATAACACGATCTTGAGCTGAAATCTTTCCAGAACATAAAGGAACTTTGCTGGAGAAAAATGGTAGAAACTACATCTCAGGTTTGTATGCATAATATCTTTTCATGCAAAAATTAATGCATCATACAAGTAAGGTGGATTCCGAGAACATATTGTTTTGTGCAATAGTGTAAATACTCGAATCTTTAGCAATTCAGAAAATGAAACATATAACTTTTTTGAATACTCAGAGATATGATCATATTTTATCAAACTGTAAACGTACTTAAGTATAATATTAAAAGTCAATTTTAGTTTTTTTGGTATTTACAGATTCACAACTTGCAAAAAATTCACTGCCATATAATAACTTTGGAATAAGATAAGATTTTGCGAGCAGAATTCTCATATTAAGAGCTATAAAAAGCTGTGTATTCCAAAGATTTCTTAACATTGAGAACGTTTTTTCCAGCAGCATAGTTTATATGATTACTCCAGGTGAGAGTATTATTAAATACGACACCTAGATTTTTTGCACACGTTACAGTTTCGATTACTTTATTTTTAATTATGGCTACTGCTTCACTAGGTAATTTACAGTATTTTTTCGATAAGATAATGCATTTAAATTTATTCAGATTAATATATAATCTATTTATACAGGCCCACTCATGTATTCGTTTTAGATCAGAATTTAAATTTTCAATACATACATTTATGTCTCTGACATTTTTACTGATATAAAGTTGAACATCGTCTGCGTAAATATGAAGAGAATTTCCAAAAACAAAAAACTGTAAAATATTGACATAAAATAAAATAAAAAATGAAGGAAACAAAATATAAAATAAATTGCAAAAAAAAGAAAAATATATACATTATTTTTCAATTAACATTCTGATTAATTTAATCACCTGCTTGGTTGATTTTTTCCAATTAACTTTTTGCTTCATTCAATTAACAGGTTGTTTAAAGTTGACTATTTTTTAAATTATTTTTAATTAAAAATTAATTTAAAAATTTAAAATGTTAGTTTTTACAATTATTAGTAATTGATATAATTATTTTGGTGATAGGTGCAATTTTAAATATTTTTTTGATTGAATGAATTATTTTGGTAATTAAATTAATTTTTTACGTTTTCTGCGTTATAAGCAAATTTATGAAAAAATTATAAAATTGCATCTTTTGTAAAATACTTGTGAAATATGCAAAAGCTTATTTTTAAGCAAAAAACTTGAAGAACATGTTATGTTATAAATATAGTTTAAGGTTAAATTGGAATTAATTCTATAAGTTTAAACAATTATTAATGTGATTATTTTTTTCTCTTCCAACATCCTATAAACAATTTTTTATTTAAACGTTTGTTTTTTTTTAATTCAATATTTGTAATAATAGCTAACTTCATTTTTTAATGGTTTGCAGTCTACTTTCAAAATTTCAACATTGATTTGGAAAAAATTGAGACATGTTTTTTCCATACATACATACTATATACATTTTAGTCTCATTTTTAATGATTATTTTTTACCTTATTTAAAATTTGTTTCTTGAACTAATTATATTTGAATATTATAAGATTTGTAGATTGATTTTTTAAAGAATTACAGTTCTTTAATGAATATATTTACTTGTGCAAAAAACCGGTTAACCGGTTTTTTTCGGGATTTCAAAAAATCTAGCTGGGTTTTTCAAAATTCCAACTATTGGAAAACCGGTTTCTCCAAAAATTCGAACAATCAATCACCCTATCGCCTACAAACAGAAATCATAATAACTAAGCGAATCGGCCCATGTAATTCGATGTGCAAATTAGACAAAAAATATTTTTATTAAAATTTGTTTAATAAAAAGTAATATATGAAAAGTAATTACATATATTACTAATTAAAATAATAAGTAAAATGTATAAAACCCTTAAAAGTAAATTAAAACTATATCGAACAAATCAAAATCCTCTTAGTTTCGTAATACACATAACAATTTTTAACAATTTCTTCTTATCAGTTTAGAAATTTAAACAAAAAGTAAACAACTAAAATTAATGATTTCGCAAAAACTATTTGTTAAATAATTTTAACGGAAATGGACTGATTGATGGTCATTGTTATTGTTATATTATAGTATTGAAAAAATTTTGAAGTGTGTCATCATTAATCATTGATCATTTACCTTTTGTTGTTTACAAATGTCTACTTATCTCGTAAGATTACAATAAAATTTTGTCAACAAATGACATACATACATACATACATACATACATACATACATGAATAAATACACACAAAGTATGTGTGTGTTTATTTGCGAACGAAGTGAAAAAAAAAACCGTAATTCTATTTGGTACAAATAAACTAATCATTAAAAGAACGAATAAAACAAGTTTGTAGGTCAGACATCTCTCTAGCACAATCTCCCATCTACATTTCAATCTTCATGATGAATGATTTAAAATGATTTTAGCGGAGATATAGAATAGAAATTGAAAAAAAAAAAAATAATAAAAAATAAAACACATAAAAACGTGTATGTATGCTTTTTTACCCTACACCACCACAGGTGGTTTTGTACTGATGTTTGTAACGCATAGAAAAAGTTGTCCGACACTCACCTTAAAGTATACCAATCGACTCAGAATCACTTTTTAAATCGATCTAATGATGTCCCTCTGTCCGTTTGGCTAGCTGTCCATGTAAACTTTGTGCACAAAGTACGCGTCGCAATTTTAAAGATAATTCAATGAAATTTGGCACGTGGGACATTTATGATACAAGGACGAAGCCTATTGAAATTGGTTGTGATCGGTCCATTATTTCACCTAGCCCCCATACAAATGTCCCCCAGGAATAGAGTTTAAACACTCAAAAATGCCCTAAAAATAAGAATATTTTAATGAAATTCGATGCAAAAAAGTTATGTACAATTATCAATCTTTATACCAAATTTTATGAAGATTCTTCCGAAAATTACTTGAACGTGCATAAATCCCATACGAATGTTAGTATTCGACACAAATAAGTTTTATGTAAATAGAAACAACATTGTAAATTTTTATGAGAATCGGTCCATAATTTACAACATATAAAACCCGCTTCCAGGAATCGTCCTAAAGTGCATAAAATCATATAGATGTTAGTATCAACATATTATTCTGTATTAGTATATTTTATTTTACATTTACTAAAATTGGCTACTGGTTTAATATAAGTCCCCTTCACGAATTTGTATGCTAGTACAAAATGGTGTAGGGTATCAAAATGTCGGTCTCGACCGACTATATCTTTCTCGTTAAATATAAATTGAACAACATCAAAAGTTTTATTAATTTTATGATTTTCTCTAAATATTCTGTGCGTTTTTATTTAGATTTTATTTATTTTTTTTTCTTTATTTTTTACGTCTTCTTAAACAAGCGAGATTTTGATGTAAAAAATTCGTTGAAACACTTTTGCTGAAAAGTTTTCATAGA